>JABTXL010005929.1:22617572-22655633 GCA_025134845.1 Neodon shergylaensis | reverse complement strand
GGAGGTTGATCATGGATGTTGGTCATGGATGTTGATCATGGATGTTGAGTATTGTTTCACGAGCTTGTTGTGATTATTCCACAGATATCCTCCTGGTAGCTGTCATGACGTCTTTCCCCAGCCCTGACTGCAATCATGATCTCCACACTAGTGCTCAACAGACAGTATTTCATACATTCCCCCAATGGTTATTAATAGGGCTGGTGTGATAGGGAAATGTGACGGTGTGTTTTGGACTTGAATGGTGAGTGATACATTTAGTGAGGCTATCCACCACCCACAGTCCCCCATGGCTGGGATCTAGCAGCAGCCTGTCACGAGCACCGCAGTGCCATGCCCATGGTGCACACTCCTGGATGCTAAGCAGCAGTTCTGGGCTTATTATGAAATGAGAGAAGTCTTGGGAAGGCCATTCGCAGCCTTTTTTTACCTAGCTCTGTGGTCAAGGAGATCACGTGAAGCAGTTTAGAAGAGGCTTGTTTATGTCGACATGGTGGGGATGCATGGTGGCGGGCAGCCCTGCGACAGAGAGCCGGTGGCAGCTGCCTGCTCACCCCTCAGTTCAGGAGCAGAGAGGTCAACTTGATCAAAGCCTGTTCAGTGACCCGTGCCCTCCAGCCAGGCCCTGCCATTCAGAGTTTCCACAACCTCTCAGAACAGTGCCACAAGGTGGGGACTCTGGGTCCGAAGTCATGAACCTAAGATGTCATACATCAAAACTGCAAGAGCATCCATGCCTGAGGAGAGGCTAGCAGGCAGAGCGCAGCGATGGGCGACGTTACTTGGGGCCTTTCCGACTTTGGACTTGGAATGTTAACCAGCATCATTGGGATGCCGAACCTTGTGATTGATCATGTGCTGAACTTACTTTGGCTCTTTTCTTGAAATTGGAGGTTTTTTGTTTTAAGTGATGTTACTGAGACAGTTGTTCCCAGGTAATTCCTGAGGGCAAACAACCCACATGTCAGCTCACTGAAGCCAGGGAGGCATTTTGAGACAGTGGCATGGATGTGTCCCATAGCTGGCTCTGCCCTATGCCTGTGGCTTTGAGTGTGTTACTCAACCCAGGAATCTGGCCCTCTTTGTTTGCTGTGATAATACGGGCTCATGAGGAAAATCAGGGGAATGACTAATGAGGGATTAGTTTCCTAAGCCACAATTTGTTGGTCAAAGACAGTATGAACGTTCTTGCCTAGGTCTGAGGCCAGATGTCCAAAATCGGTGTTCACATCCAGGTGTTGTTGAGAAAGTGTGTGCTTACCCAACGTTTTAGGCAGGGATCCAACCTTTGCTTCTCCCAGCTGCCTTTTGTAAGAGGCAAACATATTTTTCCTTTTTGCATCTTAGACTGCCTGCTGAGGGCCTCTAGACTGTCAAGAAAGGCAGATCAAAAGGTGGCCAGTCGGTCGGTTCATTCAGCAATCTTCACAGATACCCGAGCTCTGGTGAGAGAAACCAAGACTGGAAGAGGCAGTGAAAGCCGAAAGCTCAGCCCGGGCTCTGCTTTTGGTTTGCTTTCAGTGCTAGGGATCAAACCCAGGCTGTTAGTGTGCAGGACACATACTCTGCTGCCCAGTGGCTTCTGCCAGCTGGAAATGGGTACGTTCTGAGAAGTGCATTGGAGTTGTTACCTTAACCACAGCACCGTGCCATGTGAGGCCCAGTGGAAGGGCCTGACTGAGAGAGAACCCACTCTCTATTGCCTGATAGTTACCAGTGTCCTGTGCTTTTGTCTGTTTGTGTCTTCAATAGGTCAAGCTGGGTAGTACTAATATAGTGTGTTGTTCTTTTAAAAAAAAGTATTTATTTTCTGTGTATTCATTTATATTCTGTGTAATGTCAGAAGACAGCCTGTGGGAGCTGGCTCTCTCTTTTAAACATGTGGGTCCCAGGGATTGAACTCAGGTCGTCAGTGTTGGCAGCAAGCTCCTTTACCAGCTGAGCCATCTCACTGGCTTGTGCGCTGAGTTTTGCAAGGCTGAGATTTGAGATAGTGGCTCAGATGAGGCGAGAAGACACCACACCAGGTTTAGGTTAATCGCGCTTAGGGACTTGCCTTTGGTTCAGTTCCACTGTCCCCGTCGGGCTGGCAAAGACAACAGTAGTATCACTCCCTGCACACAGCTAACATTTGGAATGACTTCAAATAATGGCCATGAATGGGAGCCATATGCTCATTTCTGTCAAGGACGAGCTTCATTGGAAATCTGGTCTCATTCTGCAGAAGCATTCCCTGGTCTTTCCTGGGGTCTGCAGGAGGCGAAGGTGGAGCGCTGGTGGCCACTTGGCATTTCCCACGTCCTTTTCCAGTTCTGGAACAGACATATTAGATAAATCCCACACGTGCAGCTTTGCAAGGTGCCTTGGTGTATTAATCTCTTGGGGGTTTTTTCTCCCAAGGGATGAGGTAGGCCATATGTATTCAATGTGTCTATTGATTGTGACCAGAATTGTCCATCACTTCAACACTCATGAGGCAGAGGTTGGTGAATGGACGTAGGTTATTCAACAGTCAGGTCTAAAGGAATTTCAGGAGTTCCCAGGGTGCAAAGAGGTATTCTTTGTTTAAAGACTACTTTATTTATTTATTTGTTTACGCTCATTGCGTGTGTGCCAGTTTGCTGCACACGTATGTGTGTGGATCAGAGGACAGCCTGTAGCAGTCAGTTCTCTCTGCCACTGTGAGGGTCCTGGGGATCTCACTCATGTCCTGAGGGTCGGGAGAAAGTGCCTTTACCCACTGAGCCATCTCACCGGCCTGAGAAGAAGTCTTAGGGAAGAAGGGAGCTGCAGTGAGACAGGGGAGTGGAGTCCACGCCCTGGGGGTCATTTTGGCCCTTGTCTTTTTCTCTCTCTGTCCTGAGAGGAACCTCTCAATGGACTTCATCTCTTTCAAGTTTAGCCAGACCCCAAGGAAGAATTCTTTTCTCTTCAACCAGACAATTTAGGAAGGCTGTAAGGCGGAAGGGAGGGGTAACGGGACATTTTTAAATGAACCCTAGTTCTTCAGTGGGGATCAAGTACGAGCACTATTGAAACCCCTTCTGGGTAGTTTTTAGCACAGACTGTTGAGTCGCTGCTGGTCTGTCACTGAGTAGGTTTCGGGTGGGCTGTGACAGTTTTGGGATTGATTCAGAGGCCACACTTTGAGAAACCCTGTGCATCGGGATCATGGTGGAGAGGGTAACTCACCCTAGAGGTTAGAAAGGGGGGTTCTCAGTGGGGTTCAGAGAATAATAATGAATTCTTCTAACTAGGCAAACTGTGTGGAAGGGGCACTGGTAGGGCTCATCTTTAGAGACCTGACCACTGGCTAGATAGTGACGAAAAGGGAATGCTAGAGGAACAGAGTTTCGGAGCGAGTTTTGGTCTAGGTTCACGTGTACCCGACCTTTTGACATCGTGGCTTGGCATCTGCTAAGTTCATACTGGAAAATGATGTAGTCAGGGTGCTAAGATGGCTTGGCGGTCAAGGTACCTTACTCCCGAGTTTGATAACCATCCCTGAGACCACGTGGTGGAAAGAGAGCACAGACTCCTAAGGCTGACCTCTGACCTCCACACACACACACACACACACACACACACACACACACACACACACAATCTCACGTTTTAAATAAGCATATGAGGTTATGTTGGGTCACATTCATCATTCTTTTGAGCTGCATGCGGGGTCAGAGTCAGACATGCCTGTAGGGGAGAGCCATCTTGTGTAGCCATCTACTAGGTAGCAACAAAATAATTTTATGGTTGGGGGTCACCTCAACATGAACTGTATTAAAGGGTTGCAGCATTTTAGGACGGTTGAGAACCACTGATCTACAGGGACACCAGGTTCCAGGCTCTCCAGCCTCTGCTGCCAATCATCCTGGAGAATCTGAGGACTAAGGAATTAAACTTCATATCAAAAGCCCAGCACTTGGGAGGAAGAAGCAGGTGGATCTCTGTGAGTTAGAGGCCAGCCTGGCTTACACAGTGAATTTCTGGCTAGCAAGAGCTACAACGTGAGATCTTGTTTCAACGGAAAAGAGTAATTCAAAGGGATTTGGTATTTTGCTCAGCTGCATTTTTGGCCCGAGAAGTTGGCTGCTCACCTTTGGAACCCTAGGAGCAGAAGCCTAGACTTTGCAGACTCTCTAGCTGAACCAGTCTGGCTGCATAATTTGCCTTCTCAGTTGAGATCAGCTTTGACTTGAAGTCTTGGGTTTGCCTTCCCTTTGGGTACAAAAGTCTTTGATTGCAAAGTCTAGATAGCCTGGTCTCAGTTTCCAGTCTTAGATCCTGAAATGGAAGGAGGGGTAAAAGAGGAGGGTAGGATTGGAGCAGCTTTTGAAACACAGATTTCCCTCACCTAGATGCCCCTGTTGAGTTCTTTTGTTGGAACTCTGATTTTGTAGGATGGGTTGAATAGGAATGGAACCTATCAAGAGGGAGGGTTCATGCATGTATAGGAGATTCTTTTAGAATAAATGTAGGTGTTTGCTCTCCACAAAACTGCTGTACTTCTAGAGGCCTAATTTCTTTTTAAATATATTATTTATTTTTCAATTAAAAAGTTAAAATGCAAAATTTATTAAGGTGTTTGTCATTTGTTGTTCTTATTTATCTCTGCTTCCAATTGCCCACCGCCTCCCCTTCCTGTTGGTCCCCTCCCACTCCAAAAATCCCCACTTCTGCTCCTCTGTCACGTGTTTTCCATTTCTGCTTCACACCCCTCCCCCTTTCCTTTTCCTTCTCTCCTCCTGCTTCTTCCTTTCATGTCATTCTTTTTACTCTCACCACACATAAATGCACACACACACACACCACACACGACAGGCACACACACACTCAGAGGCAGACAGACAGACACACACTCAGAGACAGACAGTCAGACACAGAGAAAGGCACACACACACACAAATACAGACATACAGAGACAGACACACATAGACAGACACACAGACACAGACAGACACACACATATAGACAGAGACAGGCAGACAGGCAGACACACATACATGTGTGCATGCGCACACACACACTTATTTAGATCTAGGGCTTGAATGTGAGAGATGCTAACGAGGATTCCTTGAAAGGCTATGACTACCAAGGCTGGTTGACAGATTATAATGTCAGTGGTGCAGTTTGGAAAGTTACAAGTCTAGACCCAAATTAAGTTAGAGCATCTTTAGCCTGTGCAATGCATTTATTGTCCTCTGCGTGTGCCCTAGCATCTGCATGATTGTGATCTGTGTTAGGTAAATCCTTTGGAACGTGTGCACAGACCCTGAGTTTCTGCCAACTGAAGGGCTAAGAATGCTTCTGATGCCTTCAGCAGAACTGTTCCTCCTAAGCTGTAACCCACCTCCCTGCTGTACCCACCAGTGTATTTGAAACGTGTGTTGTTTTAGGACCTTTTTCTTCTGTTCTAAAAACTTCATCAAACTGTTACATCATTGGAACATGTTACCTGGGAAAACCCAAGATCTGTGTGCTGGCCTATGGCCACTCATATTTAGCTTCAGAATAAACAAACCATCTCTCTCTTTAAAAAAATGTTTTATTTTATTTTGAACTAAGTATATGTGTGTAGTATGTACATATGAGTGCAGGTACCCAAGGAGACCAGAAGGGGGCATCGGATCCCCTGGAGCAGGCCTCAAAGCCTGTTTGTGAGCCACCTAACATGGGTGCTATTGGAAATTGAACTCAGGTCCTCTAGAAGAGCTCTCTGGGCTCTTTTTGTTTTGTTTTGTTTGTTTTTTCAAGAAGGGTTTCTCTGTGTAGCCTTGGAGCCTGTCCTGGTACTTGCCCTATAGCCCAGGCTGGCCTCAATTTCACTGAGATCCACCTGCCTCTGCCTCCAACATATACTACCACCATCCGGCCATTCTGGGCTCTTACCCTCAGAGCCATCTCTCCAGTTCATGCACTATCTCTTTTGCTCCATTGAGTAAAATGAAGTAAACCTGTTATTGTATTTGTCTGGCGTGTTTCACAGAACACGATGATTGCTAGTTATATCCACTTTCCTACAAAGATTCCATGGTGCGTATGTACTTTTTTCTTGATCTATCTATCCATCAACAGATGGACGTTTTGGCTGGTTCTGTTTTTGTTTAAGCTGTTGTGAACACGGCAACAACAAATACGGGTGTACAAGCTTCTCTCCTAAATATTGACTGACTGTATCGACTCTGTTGCTAAATGTGGGAGGCATGGTAACTCCCAGACAGTGAGCCTGAGGGTCCCCCTCCTGGGTGCTGTAGGTAGTAATGAAGTATTTCCATGTCAACATGGTAGTGTTGACACTCAAGAGGAAATCTGCCTGAGGCTGGCCTCGGTGAGTTCCTGGACAGCTGGAGCTGTCTAGTGAAATCCTATCTGTAAAGGAGGAATCTGCCTAACTGTGAGTATAGGTTATCAGAGGGAGAAACAGGAGAGCCAAGCTGGTTCATAAATGGAGCTCAGTTGCTTGGACTTGAATTCCAGCTCTTGGCTTTGGATGAAGCTCCTTTGACTTTTGGTTTCCTCACCAAATGGGCATAATGTTTATTTCATAGAGTTACCGTGAGGATCAAGCTTCTTTATACCACCTGTTGAAAATGCCTCAGATGCATAGAATGTTTATATGTATGGTGCGTGTGTGTATGTGTGTGTGTGTGTGCGTGTGTGAGATATGTGTATATATGTGTGCATAAGTGTATAATCACATGTATAAATCCAAATTAAACAAATAAAGTGCTTCTATTAGAGTTAAGAGTGATGTTTTGAAAGAGTAGATGCCAACCTACTGGAGCATGCCAGCCCTCTGGAGACGCTGTTGACTGTTGGTTTACTGAGACAGGATCACGTGTAGCTCCAGCTTTCTTCAAACTTTGATGTTGCAGAGAATGGGCTTCAACTTCTGGTCTTCAACTCTCTCTCTTTCTTCTTCCTTCCTTCTCTTCCTTTCTTCCTTCCCTTTCCCGTTCCTTCCTTCCTCCCTCCCTCCCTCCTCTCCCTCCCTCCTCTCCCTCCCTCCTCTCCCTCCCTCCCTCCCTCCCCTCCCTCTTTTGTAAAAAACCTCCAGTCTTATGCAGCTCATTCTAGAACATTTTAGCCCCCCCCCTTGTGGTTGGTGACACTGATTGTGACCTTGACAGGTCTAGAGTCACCTAGGAGACAGTCTGTGTGCATGCTGGGAGGAAGTTTCTAGACTGGGTTAATTGAGGTAGAAAGATTTTGCAGCTGGGAGAAGAGTAGCCAACGACAGCACAGACACATAAACCAATACCGAATTTAGAGAAGCCACCTTTGGGAAGTAGATTCTGTGCATTCTCTTCAGAATTTGGTTGTAATTAAATATTTTTGGAAACTGAAAGCAGAAAGAATCTCACAGAAGGCAGTGTCTGCGCTCTCAAAGTGAGCCACCAAGTGTTTGTTGGTTTTATGTTGTTGAGCTGGTATTAGAAAACTGTGGTGGGGGCTGAGGAGGTCAGTAGGTCGTGTGTGTTGATTTCTAGAACCCATGTAAAGAAAGCAAGTGATTTGGGATGCCCTTGCTGTCCCAGCCCTGGCAGAGGTGGTTCTCTGAGGCTTACTGAACTAATGGGTGAGCTCTTGGCCAATGAGAGACCCCCTTCTCAAGCATCAGGGTTAGGGGCTGAGCTGGTTTAGCTGGTTCACACCTCTTTCTGTGTCAGGTACTTTTTTCTCCTGACATTATTATTATTATTATTATTATTATTATTAAAATATTTATTTATTTATTTATTTGGACGAGTAGGCAGTGCTCTTAACCACTGAGCCATCTCTCCAGCCCTCTGCTGATATTATTAAATATATGTCTGATTTAGGGTTTTCTATTGCTGTGAAGGGACACCATGGGTACGGCAACTGTTATAAAGGAAATGTTTAATTGTGGTAGCTGGCTTACAGTTCCAAAGTGTCAGTCCTTTATAGTCGTGGCAGGGAGCATGGCAGTGTGCAGGCAGATGCGGTACTGGAGCATGTTGGTGTTGCAGGTTACAGGAAGTTGACTGATTGTCACACTGAGGGAGGCTTGAGAAAAAGAAACTTCAAAGCCCACCCCCACAATGACACACTTCCTCCAACAAGGCCACACCTCCTAGTAGTGCCTCTCTCTTTGGGTCCATTTTATTTCATACCACCAAACTATCCCAACAAAAGCAGCTTAAAGGAGAAAGAATTCTATGGTGGCTCACAGTTGAAGGGTTCCGTCTATCATGGGCAGTAGGAACCTTTGGCAGGTCACGGTGCATCCAAGACAGGAAGCAGGTGCGTTGGATGCTGTGATCATATCACTGCTGGCTTCTTTGTGTGCCTTGGGAGAATGGTACTAGCCCATGGGAGAACTCACTAACCTGGAGAATGGTGTCTTCCTCAGTGGGTGGGTCTTCCCATTTCAATGAACCCAATCAAGACACCCCCCCCCCCCCAGCATCCACAGAGCCTCATTTCTCAGGTTGCTCTTTCTGTCTCCTCAAGTAGCTCCTGAAATTAACCATCACACTGTGCAAGCAGGAGCACCTGAATTAGAATCCTTGGCGTCTATGTTAAAAAAGCCGGGCGTGCCGAAAATCTTGCTGTTACTTGGTAGGGACAGGCAGCTTCCAGGAGCTCGTCAGCCAACCATCCTGCCTGAAATCATCATCAGTGACAGACAATGAGGTGGAAAGTGAGAGAAGAAATGTCTGATGTCTCCTTGCTGTGCTCACGTGGGTGCAGACACCTGCATGCTGCGTATATACCACACATGCACACGGAAACACGCAAGCAAGTTTGGTGACATTCTGAGTTTATCTTCTGGACACATGTGCACACCCTCACATGTAAACCTCCCACACTCACGTGTGTGCATATATGTGATGACTTACACACACACACACACACCCTTGTACACACACACACACACACCTGTCTCAAACAAAACAAAACAGCAAAACAGATTTATATAGCAACAATAACCCTCCCCCCAGCCAAACCAGCCATTCATCCCCGCTCAACCAAAAAAACTGGAATGGTGGCAGAAAAGATTCCACCATTTTCTTTTGTAAATATAACATATATAAATATAAAACAATGTCTTAGAAAGCCTTTTCTTCGTCATGTACCCCGGCATCTACCAGGGAAATCTCCACGGTCACTGTCGGCCACTGGGCCGCAAGGGGCTGCCCTCCTGTGTACTTCTGGCAGGCACCGAGGTTCATCTGTGTTTCTCCCTATCAGTTCTGGTTGCCACTTCAAATGTGTTCTCCAATTAGAGTTTCTTAAAACTCTTTTTCCCTTACCTTAGCAACCAGGTTGAAGCTTGGGTTTTTAATAATTTAAGAAAATTTCCTTGGTATTATTAAATCCTTTTCTTCTTAGAATTTTGTTTAAGTTTAGAGTCCAGGATTGGGGGAGCATGTCACCATATGATATGATGAAGATGACCATGCCTTGGTGACATAACCCTTGGTTAGGACTGATAAAGCTTGTTTTAACCTGGAGTCTGTGCCATGCATTCAGTACTTCATTAACATCACCTTGGGCGGTTTTCATGGCTTACAAACTCAATGTGGCCGTCATACACGTTCACAGACGAGGCCACCTGAGGCACTGAGGTCATGATTTGGCCCAGGTTGGGCCGCTGAGAGGCGGAAGAAAGACTCCTGTGGGCCCTTAATTTAGACTTCCGCTGTCCGGGACTGTTCTTGGCATTTGGTTTGTTTCCCTTACCGCCGGGGTTAGGACTGGAGTGTACCTCTTGTGGAGGGGACACACTTCACCCTCAGCCCCAGGTTTGAAGACCGCGGTGATTGAGCCTCCTGAAGATACTGGGTCTGGCTGAGAGTTTGGGGAAGAGGGGTTACTTTTTACTCTTTCCTGCCTTGCCCCTAATACCCATGTTTGGAATAAATGCCCTGCCGTCTCGGTCTGTGGAAGGCTGGAGAATGGGGAGTCGTTTATGGGCTTACTCATTCAGGAGGTTTGACCGGCTCTGCAGGCACCCAGGCTGGGAGAAGGGCTGTTACTGCAGGTAGTGGGGCTGCCCTGGAAGGGACTCTGCCTTTATGTGACAGCGTAGACAAAGCACAGGATGGACCTGCTGCCCCCTGTCTTCTCCCTCCCTGTCTCCAGGTGCCTCCAGAGGTGTGGGAGAGGGAGCCTGGGGAGGAGGATGAGCTATGAGCCATACCGTGAGGCGCCTGGTTATTTTTGCTTCCTGCCTGGGTGTGGGTGTTTGTGTTGACAGCGGCGGGGGAGGCAGTGATGGGTGCTGGAACACTTGGGTGCCCGTGGAGTGGGTAGGAGGTGGTGCCTGTGCCAGGCAGGTGACTTAGTGCTCACGTGGCCCTAGGTGGGCCCTGGGGGCTTTGCAAGGCTGGGACAGAACTGGGTTGGCTCCTCGGTGCTGGGAACTGTTTGCTTTCGATCTCCACAGGCACAGTGCTTTTCATTGTGAGAGAGGTGGGGCGCTCAGCAGTGATGGCTGCTCTGCGGGTGGGTGATTCTGTCCAGGGTGACCCCCAAATTCATTTGGGCAGGCTTAGTGGCAGTCCACTAATGGTGGTGAGTGTTCTCTGTCCCCCTTAGCTCCATCACAGAAATGCTCAGACTGACATTTCCAGACATGGAGAGTGCTCACTCCGTGACTGGGCTATCTCTGGCTTGCTCCACTGCAGACGTGTAGAAGCCTTTACACCTAGTGTGGAGTGTGGGAGGACTGGGTTTCCACCATTTAGCCTAAACATCCTGCGGCATGTCCCAAATGCTTACAGTGCTCCCATTGCCCACTCACAGGGACAATTGAGAACTACCCCTAGTACATTCATTTAGACAGAAAATAACCCTGGAGAACATTGAGAGCCAGATCCTGTCAATGCTGGGATGTGGGTGTAGCTAAGGGACGTATTTTACTTTGGTTCAAATTGGGGGTTTTCTTCCCAGATCATTAAGGGAAGGGCCGGTTGGGTAGAAATTTCAAGTTGGCACCGTGGTCCAGAAGTCTGTCTCTTCGCTCCCTCCTCTGAGATGAGATACACACGAACCCTAACCTGCACCTTTTCCATGTTTCTTCCTGGATAGGTCCCGCAGGCTGTGCTAATGAAGTAGGGCAGATGGGCCTGGCTTCGAGGAACAGAAATTGATTTCATAGTTCAGAAGGCTGAGAGCAAGCTATGTGCAGAGCCACAGTGCCTCTCCAGCCCCAGGGAAGACTCCCTCCTGCTCTGCCAGGCCCACTTCAGGTGGCTCTCAGGGTTAGCAGCATTGCCTCTGTCTTTACATGCCCTTCCCAGGGTCTGTCTCTATTCAGTTCCTCTGTGTAATGATACCAGCCATCGGAAGAGGGCCCACTTGAATTCAGTATGATGTCAGCCCCGTTTCTGTCAAGATTTTGTTTTTAAATAGAGTCATATTTATGGTTATAGGGGTTAGAATTTCAACCTGTCCTTTTAAAAAATATTCTTTTTAGATTTATTTACTTTTATTGAATGCATATGGGTGTTTCGCCTGCACGTCTGTCTGTGCACCATGTGTGTGCAGTGCCTATGGAGGGCAGAAGAAGGTGTCATATTCCCCTTGGAGTGGGAGTTACAGGTGGTTGTGAGCTCTTCTCATGTGGGTGCTGGGAATTGAACCTAGGTCCTTTGGAAGAGCCTCCTCTCCAGCCCTCAGCTCGTCTTTTACCATGCAGCTCTGCTCTGAGCCACCACTCCTGTGTTCCTTCTCCTAGTGTGAGCTGCTGCCCTTAGTTAGCTTCTGTCTATCGCTTTCACTGTGGGCTTTGGGTTGCAGCATTTGCTTGTGGTTTAATGCCTGCCTGTTCCATTTCCCAGGAACCCAGCAGTTCTCAGCATGTGGGTCGCAAAACCCCCAGGGGTTGAATATCAGATATTTGCATATCAGATAGTTACATTACAATTCACAACAGTAACAAAATTACAGAGATGAAGTAGCAATGAAATAATTTCATGGTTGACAGTCACCACAACCTAGGAAGTGTATTGAAGGGTCCCAGCAAGAGGAAGGTTCAGAGCTGCCAGGTGAGGTGCACGCCTTTAGCCCCAGCACTTGGATCTTTGTGAAGATCCAAGAAGCAGGTGAATCTTTGTGAGTTTGAGGCCAGCCTAGTCTTCAAAGTGAGTTCCAGGAAAGATAGGACTGTTACACAGAGAAACCCTGTGTTGAACCCCTCCCCCTAAAAAAAGACTGTTAAGGACTACTGCTATAACCCCAAAGAAGATAGACATGGTAACATTTATCCACGATTGGTTATATCCAAGAGTGGGTGTTTAATACATATTAGGCAAATACAAAAGATATCATCCTTTTTAAATTAGCTGTAGCATGGAGAAATGTGATAACACTTTTGTTTTCCTGTTCATGTTGAGGTACTGGAAGTTGAACCCAGGCCCCCTGTATCAGTTCTCTTGTCGTAGGCAACATCCTCAGCATCGTACTTAAAGAGATGCCTCACCTTAAAAGTTAAACAGACTTGGCGAGGGGGCCTATTAGGTAAAGCAATTGTCACGGAAGCATGAGGACTCGAGTCAAGTTCAAGGGAGTTAGTCCTGGATGGAGTCAGAATTGATGAAGAGTTCCAAAGATGCTGGCCATGATTTGCGCATCGGTGTGAATGAACTTTATCCCACCAACTGTACTCTCTTTTGGGTATCATTATTATTTGTGTGTGTGTGTGTGTGTGTGTGAGAGAGAGAGAGAGAGAGAGAGAGAGAGAGAGAGACAGAGAGAGAGACACAGAGAGACAGAGAGAGAGAGACAGACAGAGAGAGAGATAGATTTGGACGTGCACACGTAGACACCAGAGACACTGTCTGCTGTCACTTTCCACCTTCCTTTTTGAGACAGGCTCTCTCTGTGAGCCTGGAGTGGAGCTCACTGATTGACCAGTGAGCAGCCACAGCCCTTCTGTCTCCACCTCTCAGCGCTGGGATCGCAGGCGCAGGTGGCTGAGACCTGGCTTCTCATGTGGTTGCTGGAACTCAGGGACTCCCATGTGCATAGTAAGCCTTTACCCACCAAGTCCTTTCCTTAGCCTCTTGTTCACTTAAATATTTTAAAGATTTGTTTTTTTTTATATGTATGGATGTGTGTGTGTGTGTGTGTGTACCATGTATGTGCTTGGTGCTCACAGATGTCAGAAGAAGGCATGGAATCCCCCGAGAACTGGAATTCCAAATGGTGGGAGCTGCTATGTGGATGTTGGTAATTGAACCCTGGTCCTCTGTAAGAACAATGCTTTTAGCCATTGAACCATCTCTTTAGTTTTCTCTCTTTTTTTTTTTTTTTGAAACAGGATACTGCTATATTGTCCTGTGTTGGTGGAGACCGCTCATTCATTTCCGGCTGTCCAGACTTGAAATAACCACACAGAAACTGTATTAATAAAATCACTGCTTGGCCTATTAGCTCTAGCTTCTTATTGGCTAGCTCTTACATATTAAAGTCAACCATTTTTTTTTTTTTTTGGTTTTTCGAGACAGGGTTTCTCTGTGGCTTTGGAGCCTGTCCTGGAACTAGCTCTGTAGACCAGGCTGGTCTCGAACTCACAGAGATCCGCCTGCCTCTGCCTCCCGAGTGCTGGGATTAAAGGCGTGCGCACCAACGCCCGGCCAAAGTCAACCATTTTTATTAATCTGCGTATTGCCACGTGGCTGTGGCTTACCAGAATGGAGCATCTGTCTCCTGCAGGTGGCTACATGGCGTCTCCTTGACTCTGCCTACTCTCTCTCTCTATCTTTTTCAGCCTGGCTTTACTCTGTTAAGCCATTGGCCCAAAGCAGCTTCTTTATTAACCAACGGCAATAAAACATATTCACAGCATCCGTCACCTCCCACGTCAGTCCTGCCTGGTCTGGCACTTCATATACAGTCCAGCCTGTCCTCAAACTTGAGATCCTCTTGCCTTAGCCTCTTGAATTCCGGGATATCGGATACTGCAAACGGCTGAAGTGATGAACTTTATGTTGCAAGCACTTCCTCACAACATTTTTAAAGTAAAAGGAGAAAAGATGTGTGCATGTGTGTGCATGCTTATGTGTGTGTAGGGGGGAGAGGAGAGAGAGGATAAGCAAGCACGAATTTGGAGAGAGTACCATGGAGGGAACGGGAGTGAGTTCTGAACTGGAAGGTAACTGAGCCCTGGCTGGTGCCTGCTGGGAAGGGAAGTAGTTAGACAAGGCAGGACACCTTGAGCTGGGCTGTCACCATCAGTGCCTGGGCTGTAATCAGGGCTGTCTG
Organism: Neodon shergylaensis; assembly: GCA_025134845.1. Lineage (NCBI taxonomy): Eukaryota > Metazoa > Chordata > Mammalia > Rodentia > Cricetidae > Neodon > Neodon shergylaensis. The sequence goes on along the minus strand of JABTXL010005929.1, from coordinate 22,641,398 downwards.
CAGCAGGCTGCAGGGCTGAGAGCAAATCCGCATCTTCTCTCCTGGGCAGGCACCGGCTTTATGGAGGAGCTGGAGTGGCCATTGAAGATCTTCCTGCTCAGAAGTCTTAAGTTTTTTACACGTCTGGTGAGGGGATGCTGACTCACGGATGGTTTCCTCCTCCTCCTTCATGAATTCTCCTCTCAGCTCCTGCTGTCCTCATTCCGAGGCTTCCGAATGGTCTTGATTGAAGCAATCATGTTAGGTCAAGAATTCCCACTGTTTGTGAATGGCCCCAATTCATTGGCCCTTAGAATATATGTTTTTCTTCATTCCTCTTTACTCTGTAAGTCTCCAGTTGCCAGGGCATTTAGTTTTAGAATTTAGTTGGCCTTTGTCTCCTTCTTTTACCACTTACGCTAGTCTTGGTTCTGATATCCCTGCTAATATTACCCCTTGCTTATAGCTATTTCTTGGCTGTCAGGGCTCTGTATGTTAATACTGCAAACTGGATTTCATGATCTCTATTTTATAGACAAGGAAATTGACTTCTTTTTAAACACCGGGGTTGGACCCCGGGGTCATATGCTTTACTTCTGAGCTGCTTTCAGCCCCAGACAAGAGGAGGAGCGTGATTCAGTGGTGGGGGCTTTACCCTGATTTACTCTCAGCTCCGCACCCGGGCCGCAATCCTCAGCCTGTGCCCTCTTCCAGTCTTTTACACCTCAGCTCCCCTTATAATGATGATCCCATCTTTATTTGTAGTGCTCTGAGGGCCAGTGCAGGGCTGTGGGAGGCTGATAAGCATGTGTAGAAACTTGGTAATTTCTTTAAAAGGGCTCCTTCCGGTCTTGCTGTGTCGGGGCAGAGTATCTACTGTTCCAGAAAGACTACCACAGTGACAAGATCTTAGCTGTTGGGGAGATGGGTCAGGGTCTTTTTTTTTTTTTTTTTTTTTTTTTGTTTTTCGAGACAGGGTTTCTCTGTGGCTTTGGAGCCTGTCCTGGAACTAGCTCTGTAGACCAGGCTGGTCTCGAACTCACAGAGATCCGCCTGCCTCTGCCTCCCGAGTGCTGGGATTAAAGGCGTGCGCCACCATCGCCCGGCGGGTCAGGGTCTTCTAGACTTTTTTTTTTTTTTCTTTAACTCGGAACTGAAGAGTTATTAGCAAGTTTGGAAGAAGCAAAATGTGGGCTAACTCGGACTGCTTTAACACCCGAAGAAGAAAGGGATCACGCAGGATCTGAACCTAGGGGAAACAAGCTGGGTTTTGGCATTGTTCCTTCCACTGTGGACGTCATCCGCTGTGCACCCGGGGACACTCCCGTGGGAACTTGCCTCCCTTCTACTCCTTGAGTCAGCTGCCACTGTAAGAGGTTTTGTGGCCATGGAAGTTTTTGTGGTGCATTTTTTTCTCAAAGCCGGTAGATCCCAGGGCTAGAGAAGAGCTTTGTGGTTAAGTGCAAGGTTGAGTTTTCCAGAGGACTGGGGTTTGATTCCTAGAACCCATATGGTGGCTCTTAGCTCCAGTTTTAGGAGCTCTGAAGCCTTTTCCAGGTCTCTTTGGGCACCACATGCTTGCAAAATGCCATACACACAAAGTAATAAGTCTTTTTTTTTTCAAAATAATAAGTCTTAAAAATAAACCAGACTGATAGATACTGGCACTTTGTAGACTAAGGCAGTAGGATGGTAAATTAGAGGACAGCCTATGCCTTATAGTGGGAATAGAGTAGGACCTTCAGTTCCAGTGTGTGTGTGTACCTGTATGTGTGTATGCGTGCACATGTGTACGTGTGTGTGTACTTGTGTGTACGCATACCTTTGTGTGTATGTGTGCACACGTGTATACGTGTACCTGTGTGTACACTTACCTGTGTGTATGTGTGTGCACATGTGTGTATGTGTGCACCTGTGTGTACCTGTGTGTGTACGTGTGTGTTTACACATGTGTGTACGCGTACCTATGTGTGTGTATATATATGTGTGCACCTATGTGTGTGTGTTGTGTGCATGTGTGTGTGAGTGCATATGTGCCCGCATATCTGGAGGCCAAAGGAAGGTATTGCATGTCTTTTGACACGGGTTCCCATTGCCAGCTTTTACTTGGGTGCTTGGGATCTGAGCTCCGGTCCTCACGCTTGCCCAGCAAATGCTATTATCCACTGAGCCATCTCCTAGCTCCCAACTTTGTAAGCTGGGCCTCGTGAGCTGAGGGAATGGGCATTGCCCTCAGGGTGGCCTCTGAAATGGCCAGGTGAGAATTGAACCTCTCTGAGTCTCCCACTTAGATAATGTGTGGCAGGAGTCACCCCAAGGCTTAAGAGTTTTTGCTCCTCAGTGATAGACCCATGCTTTCTGGGAAGCTGAAATCAGACCTCCTTTGCCTGCAGATGGAGCTCGTGGGGGACTTTGGTTCACCACCGTCATGGGTGCTCCACCGTGCATTTGTAGGCAAGCACAAACCTGTAACTCCCCAAGCAAGTCAGGGCAGCTGACACACTAATTGTCAAAGCCACACCGACTTGTCTTGGAGAGGTGCCCGGCTTCCTTTGGAAGATTCAGGTTTCTGCTCTCAGTAGGTTGTGGAGGGATCAGAAGGAGAGAGCCGTCTTTTATCTTCCTGAAACTGATAGCTGTTAGAGTCGTGGACATCTGCTGTGAGAAGGGGCGTGGCCGGTCCCAAGCCTTGCCTTGGCCATCTGGAATGCTCATCCTAGTGAATCAATGCTAGGATTTTGGAATCAATGCTAGGATTTTGGAATCGGGAGGGGCCTTAGTTCATACCTCATATTTGAAAGTTGTAAAAGAATTCCACTTGTCTGCTATTCTGGGCCAAGTAAGTTCTTCCACGGAGGGGTCTGTGACTCAGCTCCGCCTGTGCCCTGGGAAAGCCGTGTGTCTTGGATGCTGAGCTCACCCTGTACCAGTGTCTCTAATGGAGCCTTCAAGAAGCTTGGTGTGAAGGAAACAGACAGCGAGGAGGCATGCAGCACATTCAGGTAGTGTGGAGAGTGTTAAGTGCAAAGACTCCACACACATGACGTCTGTGAAGGGACACACTTCCACGCAGCCCATCCCACTTTCTCAGGTTGGGGCCTGGGGCAGATCCCTTTATTGTGAAGGTGTGTTCACACTAACCAAACTGCCTGGGTGTGTACCTGGGTGTGTTTTGTCCCTGGATGAGCCCGGGGGAACAGATTCTCTCTGGGGAAAAGTAGGAATTGGGTCTACCATCGCTTTCAAAGCTAAGTAGTAAAACGTTAAGCATAGTTTGTTCGATTGCCCTTTTCCCAGAACGCAGGTGTTGAGGCCGCACTGTTGCTCCATGCAGGCCACAGGTCTTGAGGCCCTTTTCATGCTTCATTTTGTCTTTGAAGACTCGATGGGGTTGGTTGGTCAGCAGCTGTGACGAGGCTTCCTGTTCGACCTGAATGTTCACCACAGACTCATTGGGTGGTGCAGGGAGTGCCTTGCTGGGACAGAAAGCCAGGTGGAAACTGGTTTTGTGATTTTGGGTCATTTTCAGTGCTCAGCATTCTTGTCGATGCAATAAGCACAGAAGTGAGGAGACCTCACCAGTGAAAGCTCCCAGGCAGGACTCCTGAGCCTTGCTCTATGATGTCTTTGTGTATGTTCTATATACCTGTGTGCACTATTCCATGACGTCTTTGTGTGTGTTCTATATGTCTGTGTGTTATCCCATGATGTCTTTGTGTGTGTTCTGTATACGTGTGTATTATTCCATGATGTCTTTGTGTGTGCTATTCCATGATGTCTTTGTGTGTGTTCTGTGTATGTGTGTGTGTTATTCCATGATGTCTTTGTGTGTGCTATTCCCTGATGTCTTTGTGTATGTTCTGTATGTGTGAGTTATTTCATGATGTCTTTGTGTGTGCTTTGTATGCCTGTGTGTGTTATATTCTGATCTGCGGAGTCCCCCAAAAACCAACAAGCAGACCCAGTCTTGTATGTAAAAGCAAAGAGCCTTTGTTCTGACACAAGTTCGTGAACTCGGACTCTCCCTGTGTCCAACGGACTCTCTGTGTGCCCGATGTAAGGAAAGCCCTGAGCACAGTTGGGGTGGGGCTTTTATAATTGCATATATATGTATGTAGTATGTGTACGTGGGCCCAGGCATCTTAGGACAGCTTCCTGAACGAGGCTGCAGGTTCTGCCCTAGATTTGGGGTGGTAGGTAAGGGGACTTTGGCGGGTGTGTGGTGGCAGCAGTCTGCCTTCTTTCTGCGGAGACTGTGCTGTCTGGTGTTTACCCCTTTGCCGTTGTGTGAGGTGCGTCACCCGGCAGACTGGTTTGGTAACCTTACTAGAACTGGGGCTGTTGAGTCATCAATTCCACAATTGAATTCCTTGACCCTGGAACTTTCCTCGGAACTCTCAGATCTGCTAGGTGAAACTGGAATTGATGGAAGGGAGGCGGGGGGGGGGGGCGGTTAGGGGGGAAGGAAAGAGGAGAATAAACAAGATGGCTGGCCCTGCCTTCAGTCTTGTTCCAAGCTCTTCAGCCCATTGGACCCACATAGCCAAGTAAATACATCTCTTTTCCCCTCTGATCAGAGGTGAGTCATGGATTTGTTGATCCTAATGGCCTGTCGGCTCGATGTTGATGGGAGATCCCAGGTAGAGGTGGAAGATCACAGGGCTTTGGTTGAATAGCTCAGAACCAAGGATCCTTTCTTTTCTGTCTGTCTGTGTAGAGAAAAGCGAGCAAAGCAAGCTTCTCCCCCTTTCCTTCCATCTTGATTAGCCTGTGGTGTGGAGAGAGAGCAGGTGCATCAAAATCCAGGCCTTCCTTTATTGTAGTCCTCTTCCGACAAAATATTGTCACCAGCATTGAGGGGACTGTGGAAGGGACTGTGTGGGTGCAAGGCATCCTCTTCAGTGTGTGTGCACTCGTGTGTGAGTGTGTAAGGGGGTGTTCAGACCTTCGTTTGTCTTCCAGACATTCTTAAGCCGTGTCTTCTTCCACGACTAACTCACAGTGGTAGCTGCCCTCAACAGTCCTGTTTCTCCTTCTCCTGCAGAGGTTTGCTGCAGAAGGTAGACTTTCCTGGGACACTTCTTGTTAGCTCTCCTTGTAAAAGTTCCGTTCCTGAAGCCACTCAGGAAATTTCCCGTGGAGGTAGAGCGGGGAGTGAAGAGGCATCTGCTTCCTGGGCTGGGGATAGCCGGTGCCACACTGGAGGCTACACCAGATGTTGTTAATGCAGTGCTGGAGACCCGGTGGTCCTCCAAGTGTTAGCCAGGCTGGTTCTTTCTTGGTCTCTGCAGGGCTCCTCTTACGTTTCTTACAACCTGAGATGGCTTCCTTGCGGCCCTTGGCTTGCAGTGCAACATTCCCATCTGTCCCTTCCTCACAGAACTGCTGTCTCCTGTCTGTCTCTCCTGTGTGCTTTAAGGACGTTAATCCAAGTGGAGCTAAAGGCCCAGCCTACTCCAGTGCTCCTGAGTGTTAGGGACTGGAGCTTAGATCTCTAGTACCCAGGTGACCCTGGGGCAGGTGTGCTGGCTGGAGAGTGATGGTCGTGGAAGATTCCTGACATTATTCTTTGGCTTTCACACACAAGTATGAATACCCATCCACATGGGCACGCATGTGTGCACACACACATGCACACACGTACACATACTACATACATATATATGCAAATTTTAAAAAGGTGCTTCAGTATGCTAATATTTGGGAGGCAGTTTAACTCATAGATTTTTAAAAATAAAGTCAGTGTCTTTTCCTAAGGTTTTAAATTTTATTTTATCGGGATGAGTGTTTGGCCTGTATGTGTCTGTTCATCATGTGTATGCCTGGTGCCCATGGAATTCGGAAGAGGGCTTCAGATCCCCGTGAACTGAAGTTACAGATGGTGGTGAGCCACCGTGTGGTGCTGGGAACCCAGGTCCTCTGTAAGAGCATCAAGTGCTTTAGGTCACCGAGCCTCCTCTTCAGATCCCATAAGACAAGATTTATGTTCTGAGTACCATGCAAATTAGCGGAGGAGCTGAGCCTTCTGGGCCAAGAGTCTGCTGCACGAGGTGCTGCTTTGGGCTCTTTCAACCTTGACCTCCTCAGGTAGATTTCAGTATTTTCATTTCCTAGGTCAGAAATCGGGTCCAGAAGCCAAGTGATTGACCCAGGTGTGTGAAGGCTGGCCAGGAGTCCTGGTTTCTCGTGGCAGTGTGTTTTTTCTCTTTCTTCTTCACTGCCACCCATCCTTGTTGAAGTGGCTCTCCTATATGCTATGCTCTCTTGAGTGTGCTTTGGCCACTGCAGACACACGGCAGGGGGAGACGGGGTGAGTCAGCCCCACTGGACCGCAAGCTCTCTGCGGGCCTTTAGAGACATTGCTTCCTGACAGACAGGACTCGGTGTATTTTGCTCCGTAGATTATTTTGAAGTTCTAGTGGTGACAGACCCTCTTTTGCCAGCCAGTGGCTTGCCCTTGCATTGTCTGCTTGCCCCCCTTTTAAAACAGAAACACCAATTATGTGTCCGATACTTGGTGTGTGTGACAGCTTCGAGGTACAACGTCCAGGTACAGCATCAACTGTGTGCCCAGGGGAACATTGCAGGAGACACTGGAGGCTGTGGCTGGAGCCATGGGGTGGCTCTGAGTGTAGCTGTGGGTTTCAGAGAGAGAGAAAGTGGGGGACAAAGGTGGGGAGGGAAGGAGGAAGAGAGTTGGGGGGCAAGTGCACAGAGAGATAGGAAGAGGCAAAGAGTGCAGAGAGAGATGCTTAGAGGTTTCCTGCCTGGGGCTCTGACTGCTGGAAAGCCAGATGAACTCTTCTCCCGTCTGTCTTCTGAAGGCAGCATCACCTTGTCTGTCTGTCTGGTGCAGGGGATTGAACTCAGCACCTTGCATGTGTTAACCAAGTGCTACAATCTGAGCTACAATCTCTGCTCTTCAGCCTTTCTCTTATCATTCAAGGTCAGGTGCTTTGCCCACAGAGCTTAACAAGGAGCTGGGGTGGGCAGTGAAATTTGATTCTGGACTGGCCATTGGTTGTCTTGATTGTCCTTGAACGTTCTTTGGAATACTGCTTACAGTTACTTACTCTCTTCGGTGTCTTTCCATGGAGTGACTTGTGTCTCTTCAGGCTGGGTGGCTGCCACCCGGGGAGCTTAGTGCTGTTGAGATTCAGACTGTCCTGCGGAGCAGGGTTTCCTGTGGAGGAGGGGTTTCCAAGAACCCACAGCAGGTGTGGCCAGGGCAGATGGAGGGCAGATGAACCAGGTGTCACCTGGTTAAGTCTTAGCAGCAGAGATTCCTCTTGGGGACCAAGGCTATGGGGAATCGTCTGTTGTAAGGAAATTACGTAATTTATTTTATGAGTGAGTTTTATCCAATTATGTAGAAACCTGATAGAACATGCCTTTCCAAGCCTGGAGCTTTACTTGTCTGGAATGAATCCTTTCTAAACAATTAGATTGCCCTGCTCAGTGACGGGGTCACTTGCGGGCAACACCCTTCCAGGTGGTTCTTATCCTGCTTCTTGTGTTTCTCTGGCTGAAACAACCCCCCAAATGCCTTCTTGCTCTATTTTTCAATAGTTTTCAAAGTAGTTTTGTTTATTTATACTTCAAGAAGGTGATATAGCCACATGGTTCAAAATGTAAAAGTGTAAAAGGTCTCTCTTGTACACTGTCACTCAGCTAACCCATTATCCTAGACTTGGTTCAGGTTTCCTGTTTCTCATGTTGCTGGCTGTGCTGCCTACAGACCTCAGCATCTCTCTGTCAGTGTGTCTTCCAGTGATGGCTCATACGTAAAGATCTTCTTTGTGTGTGTGCGTGTGCACGCATGCGTGTGTGTGTGCGTGTGGGACAACAGAGTTTCCTTTCGTCTACCTTGTGTGTGTGTGTGTAAGGAGACACACCACGTGTATGAGTAGGTCAGAAGACAGCTTGCAGAAATCAGTTCTCCCCTTCCATTATTTGGATTCCCGGGATTGACTCAAGGTTTGAGAGGATCCATTTACTAGCCTGCAGCCTGTCGAATAGGCTAGGCCGGCCGGTCAGGGAGCTCTGTGCATCCTCCCGTCTCTGCCTCCCCTACACTGGGATTCAAAGGGCACGTCACCACGCCTGGCTCCATTGCCCGGGCTCTGAGGACTGAACTCGGGCCTATCAGTATAAGCACTGCTAACCAAGCTGTCTTCCCAGCCCAGTTTACAGGTAATCTTCCTTACTCATAACCGTCTGTGTTGTCGTCATTTTAAGCGTCCACAAGAGTCCTCCCAAGGATGGTATAGAAGCTGCTTCTGTTGCTATGGTTTTAGAGTAACCCCCCCCCCCCCATTATTGAGGTGTTACCCTAGTGACAGATGTGGAGCTTTGAGAGTTGCTAGCTCATGAAGGCTTCTGCTTGGAGAATGGGGTCAAGTTCACAGCGTTCAACTCTCTTTCCCTTCTGTATCCTGCCATGCCAGAGATGTCATGTTCTTCACTATGGGAGATGCAGAACACCAAGTATTCTGGTGCCTGGATATGGGATTTACTCCATGGTCTCCTGAATTATGAGACAATAGAGTCTGTTCTTTATAAATTATGTAACCTCTGATATCTTATTAAAATAAGGCATATACTATCCACCTTACTCTTCCAGTGTTTACATTTTCTCTGTTTTATAATTTTCTCTCCATGTATATAAAAACATTCCCACACGCGTCTGGACCTGACACATTTGTCCTCACACGCATTTATATATACGCACACTTACGTACACAGACCTACTCCTGAGTGTGCTGGCAGTGTCGTCTTCCTTGGTCGCCTACGAGCTTCTGTGTGTTGGCCTGTCGACACCTCTGATCACAGCACTTGCACTTGCAGTTTCCCCGCGTGTCACTGCTTTATGTGGGGGCGCATATAAAGCCGGACTCGGTCAACGGCAGAGCTCGTGGGTTATGACTTCCTCCTCCCCGGAGTAGAGACGGAGAAGTAGCTTGGCCGCTCATCGGCAAGTCTGTCCCGGTCTTATGGAGCGAGCGCCTCTGAGCATCTGTCCTTTCCTCATGTTGGTTCTGCACAGGATGGGAGACTTTCCTGCCCTCTGGTGCCTCATCTCTCTGCTTCTTAGACAAGCAATGCGTAGAAGAAAGATCAGGAAGGGGAGCCATGTGAGTGCCTGCCCCTTTCTATAGAACATGTCACTCATTATTATTGGAGGATTCAGTTTCTGTTTATTGTTGGTGACACTGTTGGTCCAGGCTAGCCTTCAATCCTAGCCTTGATCCTTCTGTCTTAGGCCCCGAATGCTGGGATTTTAGGTGTGTACCATCATACCTGGGAAAAATTAATGATTTTAAATCTAAGTTCCTCATGTGAATCTTCAATAGTCCACCTCCCTCGGCCTCCTAATATTGGGATTATAGGAGTGAACCATCATGCCTGGCTAAGAAGTTCTTAAAGTTAGCTCAGTTGGCAGAGTGCTCACCTAGCGTGCACAAGGTCCTGCGGTCAGTCTCTTAACACCATATAGCAGTATTCACACCATACAGCAGCATTCACACCATACAGCAGCATTCACACCATACAGAAGCATTCACACCATACAGAAGCATTCACACCATACAGCAGCATTCACACCATACAGCAGTATTCACACCATACAGCAGCATTCACACCATACAGCAGTATTCACACCATACAGCAGCATTCACACCATATAGCAGTATTCACACCATACAGCAGTATTCACCTGCAGTTTCAGGGTTTGGGAGGTGGGGCCTAGATGGTCAGTTCAGGGTTACTTTTTGATGGCCTTGGGGTAGAGACCTGGTCTCAAAACAAAAGCACAATCCAGCAAGCAATCAAACACCCCCAAACCTTGCGTGAACAGAACTGAGTCATTTTCTACTGGCATTGGTTTCCATCAGCTTCTCTGAATGGAGAGTCCCGCAGGAATTCCTGAGTCTAACAGCTGACATACTTACTGACTTCTCTACTGCTGGTGTCCCCTACTGTGTTGGTTGGTTTTATGTCAACTTGACACAAACTAGAGTCATTCAGGGAGAGGAGCTCCCACTTGGGAAAGTGCCTGCATACGATTGGCCCACAGTCAAGTCTCCTGAGCGCTTCTTGACTAATGATTTGGTGTGGGAGGGCCGCATCCACTGTGGGTGGTGTCATCTTTGGCAGATGGTCGCTCCTGACTTGGGTAAGAAAGCAAGTTGAGTAAGCTACAATGAAATAAGCCAGCAAGCAGCGCTCCTCCCTGGCTTCTGCTTCCGTCCCTGACTTCCCCCAGTGATGGAGTGTGACCTGGGAGTTGTAAGCTGAATAAACCTTTCTTCCCCCAAAGTTGCTTTTGGTCATGGCGATCGTCGCAGCAACAGAAACCCTAAGACACCCGTCAGCTGCCATTTCCTGAAAAAGAAAAATAAAAGGTTCTCGAGGATTTTTTTTTTTTAAAGTCCAAAGTCACATAGATCCGTCAACTGATTTTTAAAGTCTAAAATTTGGGGCTGACCAGTTAATTGATGGTCTTCGAAGTGCTAAAAGGAAGTGAGGAAAGGAGGTGATCATGCCACTACCCGCTCCCCTCCTGTTCTCTGGAGACCACAAAGCAACCACCTTTTTCTACCGCTCAGGTTCGCTTCCAGCAGATCCGTAGCTTAGCTGCTGGTGAGTTCCAGGCAGGGTGTGGAGGAGGGAGACTTGAGAGGCAGGTTGGTGGTGACAGGAAGCCAGCATAGAGGTTTTAGTCACCTGTCCTTCCCCTGTTTGCTAGGGATTCGGCTCACACAGTCTGACACCTCCGCTTTCAACTTTCCTTTAAGATGTTGGAAGGTCCTAGACTCTCAGGAAAACGAGTCAGTCTAGAGTTCTTTTCTTTGGAGATAGGATAGCGCACAGCCTGAGCTGGCTTTGAGCTGGCTTTGTAGCTGAAGATTGCCTTGAACTTCTAATCCCTGCCTCTACTTCTCGAGTGTTACAACAGACATGTCCCCCCTCTCCCCGCCTGGTTTATACAAGGGTGGAGATCCAACAGAGCGTGTGACTGAGGTATGCGCCAGCCATAGTCTAAGCTTCTACCAGGCAGGACAGGTTCGGTTGCTGGAAACAAAAGACTCATTTAAGGATTCCTTAAACACTGGGCATTTAGTGTTGAGCAGGCTGCATCCAAGATCAATTGAAACAGTAGCCATGACTTCAGATCAGTTCTTCCCTTTCCCTTTCATTGATCCTGGGGCGTGCGTCTGCTGAGTTCCAAGGGTAACTGCTGGGTTCGGAGTACTGCAGTAATGCCCAGTGCCCCTTCATTGATCCTGGGGTGTGCATCTGCTGAGTTCCAAGGGTAACTGCTGGGTTTTGGGGTACTGCAATAGATGCCCAGCTCCTATCCCAAACGTTTCCTCCCAGTTCACTTCTTTTCATCTTCCTGACTTAATTTATTGGCTCTGGCTGGGTCACATGGCCATGTTTGATCCAGTCACAGGGAAGGGGAAATGCAGTGCTCTGTGTGATTTATTTTGGAGTTCCCTCTGCTGACAGGGGGTGTGCCTTGTTATTATTATTGACAGGTTTTTATATCTTCTTTGCTGGCATCAAGCCCACTCACTGTGTGCCTTGGGATGTTTTCATGGCTGAACTTTGGGCCCATTGCCTTCAGCTCTTGAGGTTACAGGTGTGTGTCACCATGTTTGTTAAACAGTTCTGGGGATCAAACCCAGGGCTCTGTGTGAGCTAAACAAGCCCTCTGCCAACTGGGCTGTCCCCAGCCTCTGAGTCTGAGTCTCTGAGTCTCACGTGAGATGTGAGCTTGAATAACAAACAAACAGGAGGGATGCCCAGGGTCTTTGGAAAGAAGCCAGAGATTGGGAATTTTGTCTGTGTTTGTTGTTATTTATTTTAAAGGATAGAGCTAGGCCTATTGGTGATCTCAAAAGAACGTTATTTTATTCCTCACCTTACCTAGTAGTAACTTGGGTGTTTTGAATATTCATTCTTGGGTGTAATGTCTAAATCTCAGGGATTCTTTCTGAAACATTAGGATATCTGTGCCTGGTATTTTTTAATTTTTAATTATGTGTATGTGTGTGTCTGTTTTGTGGGTATGTGCACTAGTAAGTACAGGTGCCTTTCAAGTCCAGAAGAAGCCATCAGGTCTCTTTCGAGCCTTCTGATTTGATGCTGGGCACTCGGGCCATCTGGAAGAGCACCAGCTTTCTTTCTTTCTTTCTTTCTTTCTTTCTTTCTTTCTTTCTTTCTTTCTTTCTTTCTTTCTTTCTTTCTGTTGAAAAAATTTCCGCCTCCACTCCCCCTCCCATTTCCCTCCCCCTCCCCCACCCCTCTCGCCCTCTCCCCACTCCTCTCCCCCTCCCCCGCTCCCCAACCCCTCCCTCTGGAGTCTGAAGAGCAGTCGGGATTCCTGCCCTGTGGGAAGTCTAAGGTCCTCCCCACTCCATCCAGGTCTAGGAAGGTGAGCATCCAAACAGGCTAGGCTCCCACAAAGCCAGTTCATGCAGTAGGATCGAAACCTAGTGCCATTGTCCTTGGCTTCTCATCAGCCTTCATTGTCTGCCATGTTCAGAGATTCCGGTTTTATCCCATGCTTATTCCATCCCAGTCCAGCTGGCCTTGGTGAGCTCCCAATAGATCAGTTCAGTTCCACTGTCACAGTGGGTGGGTGCACCCCTCGCGGTCCTGACTTCTTTGCTCATGTGAGCACCAGCGTTCTTAACTGTTGGGCTATCCTTCCAGTTTCACATTTTTTTTTAAGATTTATTTTTCTCTGTGTGTGAATGTGTGTGTTCGTGTGCTTGTGAAGGTGTCAAAAGGAACCAGAAGAGGTGTCAAATCCCTTGAGCTGGAATTACAGGCATTTATGAGCCTCCTGATGTGGGGGCTGGGATCCGAACTTGGATGCTCTGGAAGAGCAGCAGTGTTTTTAACCACTGAGTCACCTCTTTGGCTGTGGAGCTACTCATGCATTTCCCACCGGGTCAAGTTACAGAAGACCCGTATCCCCCATGATCATGGCCATCTCTCAGAAAACCAAAGAGTAACAGCAAACCCACTGGTGATGGACACCCTGCAGGTGTCACAGCCAACCCACCGGTGATGGACACCCTGCAGGTGTCACAGCCAACCCACCGGTGATGGACACCCTGCAGGTGTGGGTTTTGCTGAGCCTGGAGAATATTGCAAATATGAATTCTGTGGGAAGAAATTCGAAAAACAAGCTTTCTAGGGATTTCTACCCCTCCCTTCTTTTAAATAAAAAATTTTCACATTAGACCTGGAAATAAAAAAAAATCTTTTATTGGCCAGGCGTGGTAGTGTGCGTCTTTATTCCCAGCAATTGGGAGGCAGAGGCAGGCGGATCTCTGTGAGTTTGAGGCCAGTCTGGTCTACAGAGCAAGTTCTAGGAGATGCTCCATAGCTACAGAGAAACCCTGTTTTGAAAAACAAAACAAAACACATTCTTTTATCTCTTCTGTTAGTTAATAAAACTGCCAAGAAAAATTTTAAAAAATATATTTACTTTTAGTTTATTTTTGTGCATGGGTATTTTGCCAGTGGAGGTCAGAAAAGGGTGTCCTCTCCTCTGGAAGAGGAGCAGGTAGCTAGGTGAGGCAGGGTTGAGCCTGCAGGGAAATCCTGGTACCTGATGGACCTTCTCATACTCAGAGCTGTGTTCTTCCTTCCTCAGGAGTGGCAGCTGTGCAGGTATACTGGGAGTGGGTTTCCTGAGGAAGCTTTTCTGCATGGGCCATCACCGATGCTGGCTGTGACAGGCCTGGTGACCCTGGCGTCCCCTTGCATCTCCCAGGCAGCTGGAGATCTTTGCCCCTTTAGGCAACACAGTTATTACCCTGAAGTTACCTGGTACTGTGAAGTCCTTTTTTTAAAGACAAGAATATCAATCAACCATATAGTTTCTCTTCATCCATGTTTTGCCTTGGTGCTTTTTACCTTTTTTTCTTTCTGTATGTTCTACTTCCTGCTTCTCATGTCTGTTTGTCTGGCAGCTGCCTTGCTGTTTGATCCTGGGCATCTCTATCTTTTTCTCTCTCTTTCTCCCTTCTCACTCGAGCCTAGATTTCTTCTCCTAGATATTCTCTCTGCCCTCTAACCCTGCTTATCCCTGTTCTGCCTAGCTACTGGCTATTCAACTTTTTATTAGACCAATCGGGTGCCTTAGGAAGTCAAGGCAATACATCTTTACATTGTTAAATAAATGTAGCACAAACAAATGTAACACACCTTTGGTTAAAGTAATATTCTGTAGTAGAAGCAAATGTAACACATCTTTACATAGTTAAAGTAATACTCCATAACAGGTCTCATCTATCCCTTGGCCTTGAACTTACTGCTAGTGATGATCTTGAACTCTTGATCCTGCTGCCTCAACCTCCCAGGTGCTGTGATTACATCATGCCTAGTTTTTATGCAGCTGGAAACTGACTCCAAGGTTTTATGCACACAAGGCAAGCCCTCTATCTACCTCCTGAGCTATACTCCAGACCTGTTTTTGTTTTTGAGTAAAGGTCTCATGTCTCCCAGGCTTTTTTTTTTTAATTGAAAAAGAGATTTCCACCTCCTCCCAGCCTCCCATTTCCCTCCCCCTTCTCCCCCTCCACCCACTTCTCTCCCCCTCTCTCCAGTCTGAAGAGCAGTCAGGGTTCCCTGCCCTGTGGAAAGTCCAAGGTCCTCCCCCCATCCATCCAGGTCTAGGAAGGTGAGCATCCAAACTGGCTAGGCTCCCACAAAGCCAGTTCATGAAGTAGGATCAAAACCCAGTGCCATTGTCCTTAGCTTCTCATCAGCCCTCATTGTCTGCCATGTTCAGAGAGTCCGGTTTTATCCCATGCTTTTTCAGTCACAGTCCAGCTGGCCTTGGTGAGCTCCCAGTAGATCAGCCCCACTGTCTCAGTGGGTGGGTGCACCCTTGCTCTTGGATTCGGAGGATCAACATAGTAAAAATGGCAATTCTACCAAAGGCAATTTATAGATTCTATGCAGTCCCCACCAAGGTCCCATCAAAATTTTTCACAGATCTTGAGAGGACAATAATCAACTTTATATGAAAAAACAAAAAACCCAGGATAGCCAGAACAATTTTATACAGTAAAGGAACTTCTGGAGGCATTACCATCCCTGACTTCAAACTCTATTACAGAGCTACAGTAATGAAAACAGCGTGTTATTGGCATAAAAACAGAGAAGTCGACCAATGGAATCGAATAGAAGACCCGGATTTTAATCCACAAACCTATGATCACCTCATTTTCAATAAAGGAGCTAAAAGTATACAATGGAAGAAAGAAAGCATCTTCAACAAATGGTGCTGGCATAACTGGATGTCAACCTGTAGAAGAATGAAAATAGACCCATATCTATCACCATGCACAAAACTCAAGTCCAAATGGATCAGAGTCCTCAATATCAATCTGAACATACTGAACCTGATAGAAGAGAAAGTGGGAAGTATCCCAAGCTTTTCTTAAACTGACTTTTAAGGGAAGCTGAGCTGTTTCTGATTTATGAGATTACAAGAGTGTGCTTTTGTCTAGCTAAGAAAAGTTTCAAGAAATTTATTTCATTTTTATGAGTGTGTTCTGCTACTAGGTATGTGTGTATTTCACATGTGAGGAAGAGGGGGTCAGATCTCCTGGAATTAGCCTTGGGGTGGTTGTGAGCCACCATGAGGGTCCTGGAAATGAGACTCAGGTCCTCTGCAAGCACAAGTGCTCTTAACTACCAAGCCACCTCTCCAGCCCCCACCTAACTTTTGTGTCCTTGCTTTTGGCTGAAGAAAACACAATGCTACCCGTAGCTTTGACCAGTTTGTCAACCTTGCTAATAAGTGTTGGTTGTTTGGGCTAGAGGATCCTTTTCTCATCCAGCTGTCCTGTAGAAGGTAGGGCTGCGCTGTTGCAACGAGGCCGCTTGATCGTCCCGGCTGTCTGGCTAGCTTAGCCCTGAAATAGCCACAGAAAAACTGTATTAATTAAATCACTGCTTGGTCCATTAGCTCTAGCTTCTTATTGGCTAATTCTTACATCTCAATTTAACCCATTTTTTTAATCTGTGTATCGCCATGTGGCAGTGGCTTACTGAGAAAGATTCAGCATGTCTGTCTCTGGCGGCTCCATGGCAGCTCTCTCCTCCTCTGCCTTTCTTCCTCCCAGCATTCAGTTCTGTCTTCCCCGCCCACCTAAGTTCTGCCCTATCAACGAGGCCAAGGCAGTTTCTTTATTCATTAACCAATGAAAGCATCACAAAAACAGAAGGAACTCCTACACCACTGCGCCCACTAGGTGACAATAGTAGCTCCTTATCAAATGTTTACTTGGGAAGCAAAGTTTCCCAAGGTTCCGCTCCTCCGTGTTGGGCCATAGCCATCTGGAACAGAACTATTGGTGACTAGGTAGACAAGCACCCATTTGGGACAGGCACAGCTCCAGCCACTCCCAGTCTCTGGATGTGCTGTGGATTTAACTTGAAGGGTCATAGGTTGGCAAACTCCGGGGACTCTCTGTCTTAGATTTCAGGGAAGGACTGCTGTGGTAAGAACCTATTTCCTGATCTATAGTTGGTGCAGTCCTTTCCTGTCCTCATGAAGTAGCCCTTTGGGGTCTAAATATTAGTCCCCCACTCCGTTTTGGGGATAAAAAATACACTGGCAAAAGCAACTAGAAACAAGAAGGGGTTTATTAGTTCAAAATTCCCATCTACAGTCAGTCCACCGCATGGGAATCAAGGAGGCAGGATCTTGAAGCAGCTGGCCATATTTCTTCTGCGGTCAAGAGCCTTAAATTAGCCCATGCATCTAGGATCCCATTTGGTTCGATTTCTCCACTCTTGTATCTAATCCAGGATTCCCTTCTCAGAGAATGGCGCCATCTGCAGTGGGTGGGTCTTCCCACCTCATCTTAATCAAGATAATCCCCTAATGACCGGCCTGGTCTGAGAAGTCCATCACTGGGGCACCTTTCCCAGGAGATTCTAGACTCTGTTGAGGTAACAGAACCAATAATTATGGGCACCGAGCCTCGTGGCCTATTCTCTGTGTGGTTTGGAGATTCTGAGCCCTCTCCAAGACTTTGTGTGTCATAGTAGTCTAATCTTTAAAATTACATGCTAATGTTATTAGGAGGCGGGGATTTGATCCATTTATGGATAAGGTCGGGTGGGGCCAGGAATGGATCTTGGTGATCTTACAAGCAGGTGAACTTAGGCATATGTTCTCCCATCTCTTACAATGCCAGGCTCTTTGCTAACAAGAAGGCCCTCGCTTAGAGGAGGCCCCTAGACTTTGCATTTCTAGAACCCAGAGCCCAAATTAACCTCTTTTCCTTACAAAGTAGCCAGACTCAAATAATTTGTTCTAGTATTCCATAGCTGATTCATGCAACTGAGTGTTGGGGCTATAGGCATGCACCACGACACCTGATTTACCACAGACTCCATTTTTCCATACCACTTTGAGGGGTAGGGGTTCAACATGGATTTTGGGGAAACACAAACATTTTGATTTTTGCACAGTCTGTAACATGGAATCTTAGAATGAGAAGATGCCCATGGCTACACAGTCTGTAGACTCTCTTTCTGAATGAACAAGACTGAGGTTATGGGCCATGCTGTGCTACAGACCCCAGGAGGGAGTTAGTGGCTGAGCCGTTCAAATAGTGCCAGGAAGTGGTGGGTGACGATTTGGAACACATTCTATCCTGTCTTGTAGGGTTCCTCGGATTTTTGGGTTTTGTTCCTTTTTGTTTCTGGCAGTGATTGGAGCTGCTGTTCTGGTCAGGACCTTGCCCAGGATGGGTGTCAGTTTTGGAGGCTGCCCACAGTGCTGACTCTGTGGTGAATGTAGACAGCAGGTCACATGGTGTGTGGCACCCACTCCTGTGGGTCTGTGTGTCACCTGTGCCTTGTGGTCCGTTCATAGAGAGGAGGACATGAAGAGTGCCGGGTGTCGGGGGGACGGTGTTCTTCCTGGGTTCTCAGTCTGTTCAGGTTGTGTGTTGGGCAGCTTTTGCTGCTTTGAAGAACACGTGGTAGACATTTAAAGGGAGGGCAAATGACTCTGGATCAGCCTTGGCTCTTTCGGTGCACGGTCAGATGGCGCCATTGCTGTGGCGCGCAGCGGAAAGACCTGGTATTCATTCACGGCAGTCAGGAAGCTGAGACACGTGCCCAGTGCCTGCTTCCTCCCATCAGGCCCCTCCCCCATAACCTTTCTGTTCTGAATTCATCACACACCAGTCCATTATTGGGGTCCCACTTGTGTTCCCATCACCTCTTCGTTACCACCCAGACCATAGCAGTGGTGGGGGTGGGGGGCAGGTGGAGAAGTGGGGGTGGGGTTCCTGATTTCTTTCTGAGATGTCATATCTGAACGTCCTGGGTTGCGTCCTTTTCCCAAGGCTTCCTTGGATGGGCTTGGCGTCCTACCGAGCTCTGTTGTTCCACCAAATGGGACAGGGCCATCGCCTCTGCTCCTTTTGATTTTTGAGACCCTGTTCCCAGATGTGCAGAACCCACCAGGAGGAAGTGCCCTTTACAGCATCATCATGGTTTACCACAGTCTCCTCTTGGTGCTCTCCGATTATCTTCAATGTTTTCCCGACTTCTCTCCTGCCGTGGGGACGAAACACATCTTCCCAGATTCTCTGCTTGTTCCGAAGCGAATGGGAGAGGCTGGCTGTCAGTGGAAGTAGCTCCTCCTCCTCCTCTTAGCCATCCGCAGAGCAAGACATGAGGCTCACCATGTTGAAGCTGCGACATGTGTATGAAAATAAAGTTTAATTAGAAGGAGCATTTCTCAGCCTCAACCTGGCGCTGGCTGTCTTAACACTGAGATGAAAATAAACTGGCTTCGGCTTCTTGGCACGAGACCCACTCACTCTGCTGCCTTCTACACACTGAGTCTTGTGGGTTGAAGCATGGGGTACAGTTGCATGTGCGCTGTTTCAGTGCCTCTGGCTTCCCAAAACAAAGAAGGGACGGTTTGATCCCAGCGTCGTGGGTTCAGCCGTGCCATCTGCTGTCGGGCCCATTGAGTTTAGCCTACTGTGGTTCAGCAAAAACTACTTTTCTAAACAAACCAGAGGGTGTTGTGGGAGAGTGGCGTGATGCAGTGTGACCCAAGTCTGTGTTCTCCATCATTCACCTGATGGAGGCCACCTGATGCGTGGCCCGAGGCAGGCCACTTAGTGTCTATGCTTTTGTGTCGTATTTGTGAACTAGGTTCACAATTATCATTACCATTTCCTGGGTGGTGTTTGTAAATGATCCATGAGTAGTGCCTGGCACAGGCACAGTCAATAACTGATATTTATTATTATAATTTAATGGTTCCTACAAGTCCTTGTCTTGGGTCACCGCCAAGGTCTCCCACAATGTTTTTGGCATAGGGTGACCTTGAGTAGCAATGCTTCTGGTTCTGCTGAGGGACTGGCAGAGCTTCCAGGCCTTCCCCAGATGCACATGGGTAGCAGGTGGGAGTGTCCCTGGATGTCAGCTTGTGTGTTTCACCACCCTTCTGCTGTGCTATGGCTCCCATTCCTCCCCCCTCCCACCTAGGCTATCACCACACACAAAAGGAGCAGGCACAGCCTCTGACAAAGGCATGGGCCTGTCTGGATTTCATCATGCCAGCTTGGTTAACCCAGTGACAAGAAGGTCAGATATTTAGATTTGTATTCAAGAAGAATTTCTCAAGATATATGTCATGAGCAATACAGATTTGGCCTTTGTTCTTGATGTAGGGTTGCTAGAATGTTCTTTGTCTTGTATGATAATGAGATGACTGGCCTGGTACACTTCAGGATAGGGTTGGTCTCTAGAGAGACCAAAAGGTCTTCAGAGGCCAAATCTGTCAGCTCTATCCTTCTTCTAGGGAGGGGAGAGAGGCTGGACTTGGAGCTAATCACAATAGCTGGTGACTTCATACTTCATCATGATTGGACAATGAAGGTTCTGGGTTGATGCTGGGAGGGTGATGTGCTGGAAAAGGCATGAAGACCTGGCATCCCTTCCTCTTACTTTACCCCTGAACATCTGTCACCTTGCTGTCCCTGAGTTAGATCCTTTATACTAACCCTGTGACTGAACGTGAAGGGTTTTCCCAGGTACTGTGAATATTCTAGCAAATTATTGGACCCGAGGATGGGTTTGTGATTTCCCTTGGGTTGGATAAGCAGAGGCACAGGTGCCCATTGCACTGTCTGAGGTGGTACTGAGCCCTTGCCCTCTGAGGTCTTCAACACCCCACAGCACACCATTGTTAAGTTCCTGAGCTTGTGGGGCACTCAGCTGGTGTCCAGAGTTGGGGAGCTGTTAAGTCTGCAGAAAGCTGCTCACATTTGGTGTCAAGACTGTTAGGAGCACAACCAGTTTGTAATGTAATGATCCTCCAAGAAAGGAAAGGTCAAGATAGAGTATTGATGGGCTATCCTGGAACTCTGTAGATCAGGCTGGCCTTGAATTCAGAGATCTGCCTGCCTCTGCCTCTCAAGTGCTGGGATTAAAGGTGTGAAGTGCCACTGCCCAGCTCCATCTTGGTTTTTAAGGTAGGAGCTGGAGGTCACCTATTGGGCTAGTCTTGCTGGCCAGCAAGCCCCAAGGATCCTTCAGTTTGTTTTCTTCCTTCCTAAAGTCCTGGGATTCCACGCGTGTGGTCCCACCGTGACTATGGGTTCTGAGGATTGAGCTCAGGTCCTTCATGCAAGTGCTGTTAGCAATGTACTGATGCAGCCACCTCCCAGCTCCAGGCCTTATTGAAACAGGAAGGGATTTTCTGCTTAGAACACCTCGATTGCACTCTTGTTGTTGCAGATTAATAGCCCTTTGTGGATAGCCAGGTGTCTTAGTGTATTTGATGTTGTTTATAGCAGATGTCTGGCAGCGGGTACTTTATAAAGACTGGTTTATTCATCTCATGGTTCAGGAGGTTGGGAAGTCTAAGAGCCTAGGTTGGCACTGTGAGGGACTTACCTTGGTGACCTCTGAAATCTAATTCTTTTGCAAAGACATCACATATAGGTATCATAGATTTGAGAAACGAGTTTCCAACATTTGAAATTTTGGGGATACAGTTACACCACGGCTTCAGGAGACAAATGTCGCACATATGGGGTAGGGTGCTGTGCGGCTAAGAACGCATGAATGAAGGCCACTGCAGGGGTGTGGGTGGTGATAATTAATTGCCTCCTTGTCCTCCTAGAGTTAACAGCCAAGTGATGAATTTAACACGAAATTCAGACAGATGGAGGTCAAAATATTGAGATTATTATGATACAGCTAGCTGGAGAACAGGCTTAGAAGTGGGCACCAGACGGGGCTGTCTGCCAGCCTCCCCATGTGCAGGACTGCCAGCCCTAGGAAGAGGGCAGAGGAGCGGAGGTCCAGAGATGGTCTGGCCCTGAAGACAGTGCTGGGCTGGGCAACATGCACTTGGTATCTCTTCCCGATGTCACCGACCACGCCAGTTCTCCTCCTCCTGAGCTGCAGAAACGAATAGTGACCCGTGTGACTTCAGCAGCAGGGGGGTCTCATATCTGTGGAGTCCTAAAGTCCCACTGAGATGATGGTATCCCAGGATAGGGTTAGCTTTTCCAGAGGCCTTACAGCAGAATCTGTTGGGTGCCTTTCTTTTAGCTTCTAGTACTTTGCTCACAACCTTCCTTGGTTTATAGATGCAGTGCCCCAATTTCTCCTTTTTCTTTGTATGACATTCTCCCTGTGTGCCCATGACCAAATTCCCCTACTATATAAGGGTGCCAGTTGTATTGCATTAGGGGGCACCCTGCTCCAGTATGACCTACTTTTAAGTATGTCTAAAATACCTCCGTTTTCAAACAAGGCCATGTCCGCAGTGTGCTGGGGATTAGGACTTGAGTGTGAGTTTGGGGGGATGTAATTTAGACTGCAACAGAATTCTAGGGCTTTTCAGTTGCAGACATTTCCTTTCCTGAGTGTGGGGGTAAAATCGTTCCCTCCTTTGTGTCTGAGGAGTTAGGTAGTAATGTCTGGTGAGTACTCAGTGGATTCTAGTAGGGATGGCGTCCTTCTAAAGGAACCAAGAAGGTGTAAGGCAGCAGGAAAGGCCTGAAACCAGACTACAGTTCAACCTGGAATTCCTGGTACCCAGAACCATTTGGAAACCAGTTTCTCTTCTGTATTAGTTACTTTTTTTTTTACTGCTGCCACAAAATGTTTGACAAAAGCAGCTTACAGGAGAGTTTCTCATTGGCCCAGAGTTTGAAGTTACAGTAGCCCTGGCAGCAGGTGTAGCAGTGGCCACATTGTCTCCACTGCAGGGAGGGCGGAATGCTGGGGCTCAGCACAGGAGTTTCCTTTAGCCCAGAGGGACTCTCTCAGAATGGTGCCGCACACGCTTAGGGTGAGTCTTCCTACCTCAGTCAACTTATTTAGAAAAGTGGACATGTGTGCTCAGTGCTTTGTCTCCTAGGGCGCTGTAAGTCAAGCTGACTCTCAGTGTCAATTATGACATCTTGTTTAAGCCACTTGGTTTGTGCTATCTTTTGCCGGTGACTTGACACCATCCTTCCTTTTGTTGACAATGATAGTCCCGTGTGTGTGGCTCATCTGACGCCCGTGCAGAGTGGGTAATGGCTTGCTGTTAGTGTTCTTCCCGTGCCTTCATTTAATGGGCTGGGTCGTCTGTGGAACAGAAAGCGACGGTGGTTTGCCCTGAGCCACTTTAGTGGATTAGACAAGAATCCTGCGGGTGAATCCTAATGCTTTTCAAGCTCACTTGAGTAAATCCAGGGCAAATATATTTAATTCCGTAGTTAAAATGCAATTCACAGTGACATATGAATGTCACTGACTGGCAAAGGAATGAAATGAAGTGGGTCAGTGTCACACTGCACTGTTTTGTGGCAAATGTAGGTTAACCGACTCAATGGAAAACTGCAATCTAGGGGTAAGTGGACTGGAGAGTCATAAGTCTTAAAATCTGCTCTGCAGAGATGCCTGGGACAGAATCCGAGCACTCCAGGTGGGACCGTTCATGAGCAAGGGGGGTTTTGCCCCACCTTGTTAAAATCCTCTGCTTTAATTCTAAGGACGCCAAACACCAAGAGCCGATGTGAATTATGGCTGCTCTGAGACAGCTGGCAGTTGAACGGGGTCATCTGAATGGACAGTGGCCACATGGAATTGTAAGCCATCACTTAAGAGGTGCAATTAGAACATGTCATGCTGGCCTCGAACTCACAGAGATCCTCCTGCCTTTGCCTCCTGAGTTGAGTGCTGGGATTAAGGCCATGCAGCACCATGGCCAGCATATAAACAGTTTTAGAGTCTCAACGTCTGCGTAAAGGACGAGGGCTGGCTCTAGGTCATATACGCTGAAGCCTAAGCCTGGGTTGTTGCTGTGTTGACTAGGAAAAGCAGACTGATCCTGTTTCAGCCTCTGCAGCAGGTGTTGTTGCCCTGCAGGACCTCTCGCTTCTTGGCTTTTGAGAGACTTTAATCAGACTCCAGGATCACAGGCTGCTTTCCTTCTGGTCCTCATCTTTGTGTTTTTGTCCTGCCTCAGTATGGTAATAGACTGCCTTTGCCAAACGAGTAGAAAGGCCTGAATCCATGTATTCACCCATTTGTCTGCCTGTCTGTTCATCTATTTATCCGTCCGTCCATTGTCTGTCCATCCACCCATCCATCCATCCATCCATCCATCCATCCATCCATCCATCCACCCACCCACCCACCCACCCACCGTCCATCCACCCGTTTTCCGACCATCTCTCTGTCCATCCATCATCCATCCATCCATCCGTCCGTCCATCCATCCATTTTTCCGACCATCTGCCCATCCATCCATCCATCCATCCATCCATCCATCCA
>JABTXL010005929.1:22583544-22615674 GCA_025134845.1 Neodon shergylaensis | reverse complement strand
AGCTGTCCTTACTCAGTGCTCACCTGTCCCCAGCATTACCTGAGCTGGTTTTTACTCATAGTAGCGAATGTGAAAACTTCCTGGCAATTCTCTGAGAACAGACACAGGGCCATTAGGTTACTTAGCACTAACTCCCTGTGGCGAACTGGGCTTCTTGGATGTCGACATGAAGAGTCATTAGATTTCACATTCTTCCTAGGAATGACGTCATGTTCCTTGACACCAGCTACCCGCCTTGCTTAAGCTTTCCCATTAAGTGACTTTGTTTTTTCATGTACTTGGCTGTTCTGTCCCCATCTTCATGATGTTCCCTGGTGTTCTTGATCTTAAATTAGGAACAATAAAATTACTTCTGTTGCCCGTGGCTCTGCGCATTTGAAAAGGCAGGGGATGTGTGGATATTGTCCAAGCAATAGTCAAATCAGTTTGTGATCATCTTAAATAGAAAAGTGCAGGCGACTCCTTATCTGGGTATTTAGAAGTAGTTTGTCCTTCCCAGCTGGTGTGGACCAGTGAATGAGATTCTCGGGATGCAGAGCACGGTTGTGGTCCCCAAGAAAGCAATTCCTCTGTTGCATGGTCTTTGGACCCCTCTGGCTCGCAACTTGTCTGGGTTGTACCAAAAGGGCAATTGCATCCAATTGAACCTAAGACAGCTTATTGGCTCAGTTGTAAGACATGGAGAAATACATGCTTGCATTAGGACGGAATATGAAGTAAATATGCTTTCAGGATGCTGGGCGTCCCTCATTTATTTGGACCTGTCACTAATAGTTAGTGTTTACTTAGTTGACACTTTGGTTGTCTGACTTGCTTTCCAAAAGTATCTAGGGCAAAATGGGTTGCCTAGCAACATGTTCTGGCCCAGGAGGTTGGAGATGGGTCAGTGATTAACAATTATGTACAATCAAGTTTAAAAATGTGTAGCAGCCTTGCAGCACTCATGCTCTGACCACTAGCAAGCACCGGTATTCCACTGCCTCCACGTCTTGTGGCCGTTATGAGTGAATTCATTGCAGTTGTAGACTTGACCTTGTGGCAACAATTAAAGGAAACTTTGTTTGGAGTGGAAATGGGCTTCTGGTGCCCTTTCGTGCATTGATTATGTCGGCAGTAGCCTCAGAAATCATCACTTGGTTGGGCTGCTTGTCAGGACCCTTGTTCTCTTGGAAAAGGAAAAGAGAAAATGAAATTTCTGGGTATTTATAGCCGTTGTCATCTCAACAAAGTGGCTGCGATTAGTGACTACTGTAGTTTACTAAAGAGCCAGTCCTGCGGAGAGACTGACAGCCGCTCCCTCGTCCAATCCCATGGCTTGTTCATCCCGCAGTGACTGTACTCCCATTCTTGTTCTTCCTCTTCCGTACATTCCATCACAGAGAAGAAGAATCGTGCACAAGCCAACCTTACTTTATCTTTCTCTCAGCACAGATTTCCGTGGTTGCTTGGATACCAAGCCTGGATGCAAGCAAACTGGGAGCCGGCCTGTAGCACTAGCAAAATGACCCATTGTACGTCCTCGTCAAGACTCATTGCGTTTAACTGGCTAACCAGTTCTTCGGCCCTTTCCCTTTGTATTTGGTTTAATCAAGAAAAATGAATTGCCCTGCCACCCTTGAGAGATCCACGTCAGAGAGCGGTGACACGTACGTCGCGGGTTCTGCCAAGAGGGCTTTTCAACAGAAACGTCTTAATTGAAGACGAGCTACATTCCAAAGTGCTGTTTCATCATTGTCTGGGGAAGGAAACAGCTGTGTAAGCAAGCTGTCCCGCAGCCCATGCAGGCATTGCGTTTGACATTTATCCACACTCCTTATCCATCACACACTTATCGCCAGACACCTGCCCTAGCCTTTCTTGGTGATGACTCAAACACCAGCTTATGAGTCCAGAACTCCCCGTGACCTGTGGGGAGACTGCGTGGGCTGGTGAGGACAATGGATCCTAGGTCTTTCTTTTCCCTTCCCCTGGGTTTTACTGGCTGGGTCTCGCACTCCAGGCTTTGGGTAGAAGATGAATGGCGGCTTAGTGTTGAAAGATGTGGCCAGGCCCAGTGACTTGGGTGTTTGTCTTAGCTAGGAAGGTGTCATTGGTCATGTCTGACCCAGTGGCTTTCATGCGTGTGAATGACACACTTTCCTGAGAGTGGCAAGGATCTAGGTTTTGCTTTTGTTGTCCCTTTTTGACTCCAGGACAGCAAAGAAGTGTAGAAAACACATACGATATGATGAGGCGGGTTTTGGTTTCTCAGTGTGATCCTGTGCAGCAACTGGGGAGGATGATGAGGCCCAGACAACACAGGACTGGCTCCTGTGGGGTGGGGGAGAAGCTCAGTGGTGGCGCGTGTGGCTAGCACCCTTGGGCTTTGCTCCCCAGTGCCTCCAGAAAAAACGGTATTGAAGAAAACCCACCTCAGTCACATGGTCTCTGTGTGGCACATCTGTGACCTGCGTCCCGTCTTACCACTTGTCTTCCCATTTCACTGTCTGCTGGAGACCAGAGCCCTCCACCCTCACCCCCGCTTCTGGGGTCCAGTTGATATAAAATAGGAATGGCTTACGGTTTCTGCAGGTCTGTGTGCCTGCCGTGTTGGGAGTTCTTAGGAGCATCTGCTGACCGAATCCTCACTCCCTCCACCTGCTGTTACCCTCACTTTATATAGAATCTTGGGGATTGGCTCAGCGTCACGAGCCTCACTGTTAGGGAGATCAGGATTTGTGTCCAGCAATCTGACATAGAGCCCATGCTCTTAGGCATCTGTGTTTTTGATTGGACCCTGGTTTGGTTAGTATTTCTCAAGTCTTCAGGGAACCAAGGAACCCGTGGCGATAATAAAGGAAAGGAAAAGGCTGCACATCTAAATCCAAACTCTCCAAAAGTTCAAACTTTGTTACTTTTGAAATAATCCCACGACTATATATGTAAGGTATATCCATGTTTAGACTTGGGTTCTGTCCCCAAGGTATCTCAATGTTGCAAGGTGGTTATTTTGGGGCCAAGCTAACTGGGCGGCCGGAACGAACAAGTGGCTCACTCCATCCTCCAGTATCTTAACATGTATATGGAAATGTTCTCAAATCTAGGGGAAAAATAAAGGCAAATTCAAAAAGCTAAGTTCTAGAAGTTTGGCCCTTCTAGTACCAAACCAGGGCGGATCAGCTTGTAGTGACTTCCCCAGACTCCATGGAGGCCACTGGTTCAGTCAATGTTTTAGTTTTCCGCCCTTTTATAATTATTCTCTGAGGTATTCGGGTGCATTTTTTCTTTTTAAATGCTGGGTCCCGAACCCAGGGCTGTGCTTCCCAGGCCAGCTCCCTCCTGCTAAGCTCAGTCCCCAAGCCCCTCGGATGCTTTTATTGGTGCCTTTTCTTCATGGTGGGTTGGTTTCTCTGGTGCCTCTGCTAAATGGTTTTTAATTTTAATTCTTTTCAGTTTTACTTATTTTTAATCACATGAGTGTTTCACTTGCTTGTGCATGTATGTGAGCTCTGTGACTGCCTGGTGTCCATGGAGACCAGAAGAGGGAATCGATTCTCTGGAGAACAAGTGTGACGGGCAGTTGAGCAGCCATGTAGGTGCTAGGAATGGGACCTGGGCCTCTGCAAGTGCGGTAGATGTGCTTACCCACTGAACCAGTGCTTCAGCCCCTCTGCCGAAGGTTTCTCTTCCATGGGGGCTTTCTCAGATCCATAGGGAAACATCTGCTCCTCTAGAGGCTACCAAAAAGGCAACCCAATGACATGCAGATTATTCCATAAGCAAAAAAAAAAAAAAAAAAGCAAAGCATCGACCTTGGATGAACTCGGGATATTCCATGATGCCACTCAGCAACTTCTAAAGAATGTTCTGTGAGTCAGTCTTCCTGAGATGCCGGCAGAACAGGGAGATTCTAGCAAATGCCTAAATTTCACAGCATCTTTTGTTTCCCAAGGCTTTGACCAGCATCTTGGTTAGCAGAGTGAGATTAGGTGAGAGCTAGAAAAATCTCCGTGCTTCTCATGATGGTGGACAGAAGCACAGGCAAGTGATTTCTGAGTACTCCCAACCAAGCCCTTTGGAGAGCATTTTGCATACATTGTTGCCCCCCCCCCCCGCAGACCCCATTGGCTTGATGCATTGTCCCCATTTAACAGGCGGCAT
The DNA here is from genome assembly GCA_025134845.1 of Neodon shergylaensis. Taxonomy (NCBI): domain Eukaryota; kingdom Metazoa; phylum Chordata; class Mammalia; order Rodentia; family Cricetidae; genus Neodon; species Neodon shergylaensis. The sequence goes on along the minus strand of JABTXL010005929.1, from coordinate 22,611,534 downwards.
GATGCATGGTAAATTCAGTGCCCACTGTAATTCTAGAGGTATTAAAATCCACAACCCATCTCAGGATCAAGGACATGCGTGGCTGTCTTTTGGGCTGGTGGTGCCAGTATTTGGCTGTTCTTTGTAGCACAGATGCCGCTTTGTTATCCAGCTCTTCAGAACCAGCTGAAGTCCCCCCCGATGAGCTTTGCAAATGTCACGTGGTTATTTCTGCTCTCTGGCCATTGTTCTGAGAACTTTGCGTGATTTCAGTCCTCAGAAAAGATCAGTCCTGTGACCCCGATGACCCCTGGTAGTCAGGTGAGGAGACAGAGTTTCAGAGTAGTGCTCTGCCTTGGCTAGGGCCACCTCACAGTCCACCACAATGCCTTGGTGTCCACTAGGGCTCCCGAGCAAGGCCCTGGGCTGAGGACAGCAGTGGGGGAGAAGTGGAGAATTGTGGGGCTCCACGTGGGTAAGAGGCTCTGGTCCCCCCCCAGGAGCTGTCGCCCAGATGGCCTGTCACTTCCTTTTGGCATCAACCTTAGTGTCAGCTCATATGTCTCCTGTCACCTTCTGTTGCTCTGTGCAGACCACCCTTGTTGTGAAGGACACAGAGACCGTCCAACAGACCTTGGACTGGGCAAGGCACCTCTCAGTAACACGGCAGTGCGGTACTATAGTCTCCATAACCACGGTAAGCTAGAGACTAGGCAGGGTGATCACATGCTTGGTCACAGGGCAGGCAGGCAGGGGGTTGGGGGTACATGTTTGTAGGGCTAGTTGCAGCCTGGGGTACAGACACCTGCTGTGGGATGCCCCTCCCCCCCCCTTCCCTAGACATTTCTGGACCTCTTGTCTGCTGTTCTGCTGTCTCTTGGTTTTCTGCCCCACACTCTCCCAGCACCCTGGGGGGTTTCAGGGCAGGATGCTACGGATGATTCTTTTTTCCTCAGGCCCGGAACTGTTTTTCTATTGCTTGTGCATCTGAACACCTGCTGAGCTGATGAGCTTTGCAAATGCCACTTGATTATTGGGAGGGAGCTGTGAGTGATATTCACAGGAACGCACCATCCCAGCTGCCTTGCAGGGTGGGTGGAGGGTGGTGGGGCCTCCAGCCCCAGCTGGAGGCTGCAGTCGGCCCCCTCCTGCTGATGTAGGTGTGAGTGCTGCCCCCCTTTCCTCCCTGAGGACACAGCAGCCACCTCTGTGCTGGTCGGTTCCTGCAGCAGTACCTCAGTCAACTTTGGAGGCTCCCATGACAAATGTGATCGTCTTCCTTTTGGATTTCTTTTCTCAGAAAAGTGCGTGTATATGCAAAATCTGGGTAGAATTTTAAGATACCTTTAAATTTAGAGCCTCCTCGGACACCCGCCACTTTTAACTCCGTCCCAGGCACCCCATGAAATGTGCCTGAGAAACTGGATCCTCCCTTCCTTCCTATCCCCTCCCTCTCTCCCTCCCTACCTCCTTTTTTCTTCCTCTGTCTCTGTCTCTCTCTCTCTTTTTCTCCTGTAGTTGAGAGCAGATATGGTAATTTGAGTTTCAGATTCTCTGCCTTCTGACTATCCATGTTATAGACTGGACAGGAAAATATATAGCATACTCAAAGAGGTGACTTACTTGAGTATTGGGTGAAGGGGTCGTAAGGTTATGAAGGGTGAGAGGGACATGGGGATTTAAGGAAGAAATCCCTTCTTCATCCCTTGTAACTGAAACAGAGGGGCAGGTGGCTTCAAAGAAGCCAAGTGATGGTCAGATCCCAGGTGGCCCATCAGGAAGGAAGCAGGATCAGCTTCCTGCCTTCCCTATCATGGCTTCTTCTGGGCTTGCAGTGGGTCTGGGGAGGGAGAGCTGCCTTAATAGATTATTGCTGATAGAGATAAGAGAGAATATTTAGCACATTTGCCCTTGGAAATTTATTTTTAAAGAAAGGCTCTCACTTATGTAGCCCTCGCTGGTCTGGAGGTCATTGAGATCCACCTGCCTCTACCTCCTGAATGCCGAGACTATCAATGTCCCCGGCCACACCCTTCAATAATGCCTGTGTCTGTTACACTTGAGGATGCAAGAAAGGCGTTCTGTCCATCTGTCAAGTGCACTTCCTGGGATCCGGGTGGTGGGGAAATTGTTTAGGCTGTGTGCTGGGGAGATTTATAATTTTGACCATGATCAAAATTTTCTTGGGTTTTGTGGGATATTTTAAGTCCAGGCATTCAATTTTGATTTTTTTCTTCATCTCTGTATTGGTTACTCTTGTACTGCTTTGTTAAAACATCATGGGCAACTTTTAGACTGTATGAAACTTGGTTGTCTTTGTATTCACAGAGAAGCACTAGGTGAACCTGGAGTGTTAAGCACACAGGGTTTCCTTCAAGGGAAGAAATGCTGTACCTGTAGTCCCTCCAGAAGGCTGGGAGCACAGTGTTTACTAGCCTGGGGACTTTGACTCTCTCTGGATGGATAGAGACTACACCTTTTTCTGGAACATCTTCCCCAAACCCGTATTGTAAATTTGTTTTCCTCAGTCAGTCCGTGGAACCTATCTTCATGGACTTTGCAAAGCATTTCCATGTAGTCATATCTGGTCTGTATTGGCTAACTTTGTTCCTCCAAGAGATCTATGCATGCTTTATTGTGCACGTGGATGGAGTTCATATCACCAGAATAATGTTCTCCAAACTGTGCTCTGCTTAAATAGGCCTAAAATAAACTCCCCAGGGTCAGACTCCAGAAGTTTGAACCAATATGGCTGCTTGGTTTCCTGGACACCCAGCTCCAAAATAACCACACAGAAACCATATTATTTAAATTACTGTTTGGCCCATTAGCTCTAGCTTTTTATTTGCTAATTCTTACATCTTAATTTAACCCATTTCTGTTAATCTGTGCATCACCACGAGATTGTGGCCTATCAGTAAAGTTTCAGCAAGTCTGTCTCCAGCAGCAGCTCCATGGCTTCTCTCTGACTCCGCCTCCTTTCTCCCAGCATTCAGTTTAGTGCCCCCTCCCCCAGCTCTGTTCTACCCTATCAGGCCAAGCCAGCTCCTTTATTAACCAATGGTACTCACAGCATACAGAGGGGAATCTCACATCAAATACCAGATACTAAGCCCTGTTGAACAGAACTACCTTCCTGCCTCCCAGGATCCTCTCTCTTTAGGCCTTGTGAAGGCCACAGAGACCCTCTGACCAGGAGCCCCTCTAGGGGTCAGGACCCCTGCTTTTGCCATTCGTTCTTGATAATCGTCTATGTTTGACTATACTCCAGTCAGGCTTTTCCGAACATTTTAAAAATTAGACGTCAACTTATCATTGGTTTGCTGTGCAGTTTTAGTAGAACCGCGCTAAATCAGTTCCTGAGAATCTCCGTGGGGTATGATTGATCACCTTGAGTATCTATGAGTTATTCTTATCCCCTTCCTCCTTCATCCTGCTGCTGGACCTGCATCCATCAAGAAGCTGCTCAACATTGATGTTTTCTGTTAGTAGTTTCCCACCCATTGGCCTCCCTCTCCCACTCTTTCTATAATCCCCCACCCCGCCACTGTCTTTCCCATGTTCTCAGCTGAGCCCTGTCTACTCCCTTATTCAAGCAGGGTTGATATCTGTCCATTGCTGTCATCCTGGAGGAAGTCTGCCTGCCTTTAACCATTTAAGAAACATGTCCAAATAATATTTCTAAAAATGTTATTTGTTGGAAATCATGTGTGGTCCAGCCTGACCCAATACTGAGCAATGTGGGGCTCATTGCTCGCCCCACCCTGGGGGGGGTCACCCCTTATGTCTGATTCTCACTGAAAAGAAGCCAGGCCCCGGTCTCCAGTCAGAAATCTTCACTTCACTTGTACCTATTTGTCTCGATTCTGTCTCTTCCATGTTTGATCCCTCCTCAAGAGACTGTACGTTAGCTTTGAAAAGTCTAGTCATCTCTATAAGAATACATGTGTATTATCCTCTTGCTTTTTGTTTTATTTGTTTATTTTTAAGTGTTGGGGCTTGCTGTGTTGTTTACTGACTGCAAGCTCCTGGGCTGTTGTGGCCTTCCTGCTTTGGTCTCTTGACTAGCTGAGACTACAGACCTGTAACACATGCCCAGCCTTTCCCTGCTGTCTTTAGTGGGACCGTGAGCCTGGGAGGACCATGTAACCGCCTCCAGGATGCTGTTCCTTCAGAAGGTGGAATTAGGGTGATGTCACTAGGGTGGGTTCTCTGTGACTCGCTTAGCTGAAGAGAGTTCTAGATTACTTGGCTACCAATTCTAAGCCCTTTTTTTTATTCCTCTCGTGCCTGCCCTTGCTGTGGTGGCCGCATAGATTCCTCCACTGATAGAGTTCTGTACCCATGCGTTCTTTTCTTTCCCCTTTGCTTATGGAATGAAACTGCTTGTTACTCAACGCCTTTTTTTTGGACTTGTAGGTGGCCGGCTGCGTTCTGGATGTTGGTACTTTGCGAAGCCTGAGCTCCGAATGGTGAGTAGCTGTGTCCCCTACACGCTAGCTCTTCCCCTACACACTGGCCATGGGCCTCGAAGGCCTAGTGGGGTGTTGCGAGTACAGTGAAGCATTACAAAAGCCCCAAATCAATGTTTGTGTTAATGGGTTCTCATTCCTTACCCTTCCTTCTAGACCTTTTCCTCAGGGTATTAAAAGTCCACACAGATTCTGTATGGCCAGCACAGCTGCAGGGGTTTGTACAGTTGCCTGAGGAACAGTTCTGAGGGGACTGAAGGAGTGAGATCAGCTCTCGGTATACACGATTCTCTAAAGTGAACAGCACCACCATGATCCTATTGTCATATAAATGAGCAAGAGTTCATTGTTCAGCATCATGGATGTTGGCGTCTCATGGCGTTTTCAGTTGGTATAAATGCCTCAGCACGACCCAAGACCCTAAACAACACCCACACCGCATGGGGTTGATCTCAGCTCCCCAGCTGTCTATGACAGTGGTTCTCAGCCTGTGGGTCGCGACCCCTTTGGGGTTCAAATGCAGCTTTCACAGGGGTCGCATATCAGATACTGTGCATATCAGATATTTACATTACAATTCATAACAGTAGCAAAATTGCACTTATGAAGTAGCAATGAAATAACTTTATGCTTGGGGAAGGGATCATCACAACATGAGGAACTGTACCAAAAGGGTTGCAGGATCAGGAAGGCTGAGAATCACTGCTCTAAGACAGGGTCTGTCTGTGTTTGCTCAGGCTGGTTTAGAACTCATTCCTTCTGCTCCCAGATCCTTGGTGTGGAGATTACAGGAGCGCTCCCTGGGAGGTCTTGATGACTCTCATTTCATAATGTGGGCTCCTCCTTCCTTGTCTGCCCCCTTCCCGCCCCCCAGCACATTCGTCCTGTGGTGTTCCCATGGTATAGATTGCATTGCTGGTCTTGCCGAACGGTGCCTTCATGTGTCCTACTGTCCGCCAATGTTTTTATAGAGATATGGTCAGATTCCGTTCCAGCCAGGCATGGTGACACATACTGAGCTCCAGGGACTCAGGAATGGGAATGGAAGCATTCCTTGGGTCCAGGAGTTCAGGGCGAGTCTGGGAAACAGGTGTGCAACTATGTTGAATGAATGAGTAAAAACGGGGGCAAGAATGTCGCGTAGACTGTATTGTAACACAGTCCCTTCTTAATCGTTAATAATGATTGATAGGTACTGTCAGCCCATCGTCTGTCACTGGAGCTCCTATCAGCTCCACATGACTGTAAAGTCATTGATGATCTAGAATTGATCATAGGTGTGATCTTTTCTTCAGAGTAACACAGAGGTGGAATTTGGGTTCTTCCATTTGTACATCATTAACTGGTTCTCTAATGAAGAACTGAGATCGGTTTTTCTTTATTTGATTGTGTGTGTATGTGTGTGTTTGCAAGTGTGTGTCTGTGATGGTCACAGGACAACTTGCAGGATCTTCAAGAAAGGAGCAGAGTCGGGGAGAGCGAGTCAGACCTGACATGAGGAACATGCATGTGATGGATTGGGTGAGAAGCAGACAGACTCTGGGTTCATTTTGAGGGAGATTTTGAGGATTCGCTCTGCATGGGGCAGAGCAGACCTGGGCCCTTTCTGGCCAGTCAGCACGTAGAAATTGATTGGTGGAGAAGTTGTAGGTTGAAATTTTCCCTGGTGGACCAGTGTGCTGGCTAGCTGCGTGCCAACTTGCCATGGTCATCTGAGAGGAGGGAGCCTCCTCTGAGAAAATGCCTCCGTAAGATTGCATGGAAGCTTGTAAAGCATATTCTAAATTAGTGATGAGGAAGGGCCCAACCCATCGTGGGGAGGGCTATCCCTGGTCTAGTGGTCATGGCTTCTATGAGAAAGCAGGCTGAGAAAACCGTGGGAAGCAAGCCAGTAAGCAGCTCCCCTCCATGGCCTCTGCATCAGCTCCTGCCTCCAGGATCCTGCCCTGTTGGAGTTTCTGTCCTGACTTCCTCAGTGATGAACAGTGATATGAAGTGTAAACCCAGTAAACACTTTCCTCCCCGGGTTGTATTTGGTCATGGTGTTTTTTGCAACAGTAGTAATCCTGACTAAGTCAACTAGTTTTTTCTTTGGGAGATGGAGGCAGGAGGATCAGGAGTTCCTCAGTTACATAGCGGTGCTGAGACCGGTGCGGGTGTGAGAATGCTCTGCTTTAGAAAACAATAACAAACTGACAACCATCTCCAGACTGCACCTAGTACAGGGCAGAGGCCGCGGGACTGATGGTCACGTGGGACCGCACAGGAGATGACAGCAACTGGACAGCAAGCAGCACAGAAGAGGCGGTTGGGGGGCTAGCTGTGTTTTCAGTCAGGTCTGGTAGTTGAACCCTTGGGTGTGGAGGGCCAACCGCAGCTCAAACGAAGTACAGTTTAGGAGACCAGGTTCATGCCTTTGAACTCTGTGGATGGCAGAGGCTAATAGTCTGCCTGGCAAGGACGTCAAGCCTTGAGGTCTTGTCTCACTGACTTCCTTAGGATAAGAGCTTCTTTCCTCTTCCTTATGAACGTGCATTAATGTGTGACTTATTTTACTTTTGGTCAGGAGTTCTCTATTTTTTTATCGTCTTGTGCTAAGGGCTTTCAAAATAAAGAGACTTGGACTTTTCCTCCTAAATGTTGTTCAGCTCACTTTTCCTAAGATAGTCTCCCTATCTTCTCGCCATATTGTTAAATTATTATGGATGGCTGTGGAATTCTTTATGTGAGAATAATGAAGCAGATTTAAAATATAAAAGACTTTTCATTCTTAATTGCATCTTAATGCAATAAAAACCATAGTGATTATTAAAAAATGGCAGAAGAAAAGAATTAAAATAGTAGAATTGCTTAGCAAAGATTCCGTTTCATAATGCATTTCGATATAATTGGTATCATAATGTGTAATTAACAGTCTTCCTTTGAAGTATGAAGCTGAAGCTTGGGCAGAGCGGGGGCCTCGTAGGACCTGGTGCTGTCTCAATCTGTTCCTACGGTGGTGTTTTAGAACCTGCAGGGGCTGTAGGCTGTGCTACAGTCCTTGACTTTCTGTGTTAGAGGAGTTACAGAAGCGTGGATGAAGCGTTCTTCGCCTGCATAGGCACCACAGGTGCCCCTGGTTTGTCATGGGAAAGGGAGAAGACAGACTTCACCCGTTTGTGGTACCCATTTTTGAGCTGGGTTGGCCTGGGACTTGTCACTCCAAACCTGCATGGGAGTCTCTTTGGGTCATTTTCTAGACTCACCCCTAACTTGACTGTGGGCCTTGGTAATGGTGAGGACCAAGAGTCCAAGGAAAAGCACCATGGGAGAGGGATGGATCCGGTGTAGAGCTGGGAGCCTGAGTCCCCACGTCTCACTCTGACTCAGCTCCTTAAAGGTTGGATGACCAGAGCAGGCCAGAAGTGAGCACAAACTGGGCAGAACTGGCTGGAGGTAACCACTTCTCTGGTTCATTTCTTTGGGCATTCTTTCCTGTCACCATTCGGTCCATGCAGGCCCCTCCTTTGGAGAGGCGGTGGTGAAGTGATTGAGGTGGTTGGGTGGGCGCTCTTTGCCACCCCTCCATCCTCAAGTGCCTCAGTGCCAGCCCATGGGGGAAGTTGATGCCACAGGAAGCCAACTGGAGCCCCGTAGGAGTGAGGAAAGACATTCCTGCTTCAGAATTCAAGGATCTTCTCTGGAAATAGGATCTAATAGCCCCCGAATTCTTTTCTAAATCACCTCTAAATTCATCAGTGGCATCATTTTTCTCCTTTGAATGGCTTTGACCTTTGGTCCTCCTGCCTCAGCTCCTCGAGAACTGGTATGACGGTTATGTTCTGCCGTGCTTCTTAATTTTAGTGATGACGGACCTGAGGCTGGAGCGGAGGTTTAGCAGGTAATAGCACTTGCTTCCACAGAGGACTGGGATTTGGTCCCCAGTTCTAGCCCCAGTTCTCCAGTTGCAGGGAATCTGATGCCTCTTCTCGCCTCCTTGGCAACAGTAACCGTACGGTACAGATACATGCATGCAGGCAGACACTCGTACATGTCAAATAAAAATAAATAAATCTTAAAACCAAAGATGATGGGACTGAGCTGAGACCCAGGAGCTGTGGTGCTCCCGAGTTACGCGAAGTGTTGGAGCAGGGTGTGGCAGGGTGTTTGTGGGGATTATCTGAGGTTCTGTTTTCCGTGAAGGGTGACGGTGTGAGAACGCTGTTTCTTCCATCTTCCCTTTGCTTGAGTCTCAGTAGAACAAGCTGGTAGTTCAGGCTTAGAAAGGGTTTGCTGGCAGCAGTTTTTAAATTACATTTTATTATCTATTCATTTGTGTGTGTGTGTGTGTGTGTGTTGTTGTAATAAGAGCAGCGAGGCTGCGTCCCCAGCACCCCAGCCGCCTGGCTAGCTTATGCCCGAAATAACAACACACAAACTGTATTCATTTAAACACTGCTCGACCCATTTCTATCTAGCCTCTTCTCAGCTAACTCTCGCACCTGGACTAGCCCATTTCTAATAAGGTATGTGGCACCCCTAGGTGCGCTTACCAGGAAGATTCTAGCCTACGTCCATCTTGGATTGGAGCTTCATCGCTCACGTCTGTCTGGGAGACTGGAGCATGGCTTCTCTGCTCCAGAGAGCAGAGCTTGTCGAGTCTGAGCTCACTTCCTCTTCCTCCCAGCATGCTGTTCTGTTTACTCCTCCCACCTATGTTTTAACTTATGAGGGCCAAGCAGTTTCTTTATTGCTTAACCAATGAAATCAATAGATTGATATATGACACTCCCACATCAGTGTGTGTGTGTGTGCGTGCATGCACATGCACAACCTGCTGGAGTCTGTTCTCTCTCTCTCTCATGACAGGGTGTCACTATATAGCTATGCCTGTCCTGGAACTCACTATGTAGACCAGGCTGGTCTCGAACTCACAGAGATCCACTTGACTCTGCCTCCCAAGTGCTGGGATTAAAGGTGAGCACTACTATGCCTGACCTTGGAGTCTGTACTCTTACCTGGGTCCTGTAGATCAAACTCTGACCATCAGGGTGATAGCAGGCACCTTTAGTTGCTAAGACATCTCACCAGCCCCAATCACAATAATGTAAAAAAGGATTGACGTGTGTGTGTGTGTGTGTGTGTGTGTGTGCCTGCCTGTGTGCAGGAGCCCACAGATTCTAGGAGCGGGTTTCAGATGCCCTGTAGCTGAACTTGCGGGCAGTTGTGAGCTGCTGGACATAAATTCTGGGAACAAACAGGATCCTTTGTAAGGGCATGCCACACTCTTAACGACTCAGCCATCTCTCCAGCTCACTCTGCAAAAGTTGTTTTTAAAAAGAGATGGAAGAGAAAATAAGGGCGAGAGAAGTCCTTATAACCTGCATGGAGTTCAAGGTGAAGAAGAGGAATTGCAGGAACAATATTGCAGTGGGAAGGAAGGAGACTCTTTGGATGAAGGATACCAAAGCAAACGCAGCCTTGGATCTTGTTAGGACTCTGACTTGGTGAGGGGAGGGAGGGTGTTGAAAGAGCAGTAACCAGCTTCGGTGACATGCGAAAGGCAAACGCCTGTAAAAGTGTTGGGATTATGAATATGAAAAGCACGATCCACTGATGTATTTGTAAATGACACAGCAGGATGCTTGAGATAGTCATCAGAGCAATAGTGCCGCGTGGGAGTACAGGGAATTGCTGCTGGATTGTGGGTACACGCTGATTGTGTACCCATCCTACAAGCCTTCCCGAAGAACGGGGAGTGCTGGCGCACACCCGCAATCTCAGTACTTGGCAGGCGGAGGCAGGAGGATTTGTGAATTTGAAACCAGACTGGGCTGCAGAGAACAAGACTCTGTCTTAAGAAATGGGACAAAGTAGGCCGGGTGGTGGTGCACATACTCAGGAGGCAAAAGCAGGCGGATCTTTGTGAGTTCAAGGCCAGCCTGGTCTACAGAGTCAGTTCCAGGATAGGTTCCAAAGCTGCACAGAGAAACCCTGTCTCAAAAAGACCATAAAGAAAGAAAGAGAGAGAGAAAGAGAGGGAGGGAGGAAGGGAAGGAGGAAGAGAGAGAGAGAGAGAGAGAGAGAGAGAGAGAGAGAGAGAGAGAGAGGAATGGAGAAAGAGAGAGAAAGAAAGAAAGAAAGAGAGAGAGAGAGAGAGAAAGAGAGAAAGACATTTATTTTCATAGAACAAGGGTTTTATTTAAAATCTGAAAGTTAGTCACCTGGAATAAACCATGATCTTTGCAGTTTAAGGAAGCAGCAAGAGGAATTTGCCAGCCTCTTACAAGAGACATTTCCAAGCCCAGCAGATGCTTCTCTGGTTCTCCAGGAAAGTCCCTCTGGCCTGAGTGACAGACACGGTTCAGTATTACGTTCTCCCCAGAACATGACCTCAGCTGTCTTGTCTCGTCTTTCCTTTGAGTCAGGTTGCAATTCAGTGTTTCTGCCTCGCCAGGTCTCTCGTCAGCTGCATCTCTTCCTGCTCCCATGCCCCTGTGGTTCTCCTTTTCTGAATTCCAGGTGCTGGCCGACTTAGACCTAGAGACGTTCTTCCTATTAGAGCCCTCAAGGTCACAAGAATTGGATTATTCAGCCATGTGTAGACTTGGCCAACTTCTGTATGCATCATATATTGCACAGATATATTTATAAACATACATTAAAATTCAGAACCTTAAAAATTTATGATAAGATGATTACTAAATCAGAAGTGTGTCACTGTGACCTAAGTCACAAAGTCCTCCTCTCCTTGTGCCAACCATGCCTGTGGCGAGGTGTCCCACATGGGAGCAGCTTGATGCACGACCAGCATCATGGTGACTGTGGCCTGGTTGAATGGCTGTGCCTGCTGCTCTGGGCCTGACTGATTCTCACCTCCCATCACTCCTGGAGCAATGCAGATGCTGGGGCCTGCCCTGGGGTAGGACCTCCCAACCATGGCCATTCTGAGTTTTACTGTTTTACCTCTGGCTCCTCATTCAGCTTCTTAAATTGACTGCTGGATGGCTTGGGTGTTGTTTCTATTGTCCGAGTTTTCCAGGGACTCTCTTGATGGACATTTAAGGAGGGAAGAGCTCCCCTGGCTCCTCCGTGGTTCAGTGGCGGTTTCCTGTTTCACACCGCTAGGTATTAAATCTAAGTTCTTGCATATGCTAGGCAAGCTCTACCATGGAGCAACATCCTCAGCTTTCTTTTGACTTGTTTTTTAAGTTCTGAGGCAGTCTCATTGGGTTTCCCAGGCTAAGTTATAGGTCTGTCCCTCGAGGCCCGGCTAGGTCTTTCCCTCTGTGCTTACGCTGCCATAGAGAACTTAGGTCTAGGCGGGAGGCAGGCCTTTAAAGCAGCAAGAGCGGCTGTGGCTGAGGACCTGCTTCTGTAGAAAGCCAGTGGGTCATTTCCAGGAAGTGCCTTCGTCCCGGTTTCTGTTGGGACAGAAGAAAGAGGTACTATGTTAATGATGGAGATTTGGGGTGGGTGGCTCCTTTGAAACAAAGGGATGTGTGGGGAGCTCAGCTATGGCAAGATAAAGAAGTGTCTTCTGTGTTCTAGGGAGGATCAGTGTTGAATCTTGACCTTGTCTAGTGGCTGACAGTGGGCATCAGTATTCTTGGAAGCGTGTTACCAGAGATGACTTGTTCCTTTCCCGGCCGCCCAAATCTGAATAATCACACAGAAACTATATTAATTCCAACACCATTTGGCCAATGGTTCACATGTATTTCTAGCTAGCTTTTATATCTTAACCTATTTCTATTAATCTGTGTATTGCCATGAGGCTGTGGCCTACCGGAAAGGTTCCAGCGGCGTCTTTCTCCTTCGGCAGCTACATGGCAGTTCTTTGACTCTGCCTACTCTCTCTATATATCTCTGCTCAGATTTCCCACCTGGCTTTACTCTGCTAAGCCACTGGCTGAAACAAGTTCTTTATTAACTAATGGTAACAAAACATTCATAGCATACAGAGGGGAATCCCACACCAGAAGAAGGCAGTCCTGTTTCCCATCACCCCTCGTGGTCTCTGCTGCTGCCCTTCTGATCTCTCAGCAGCTGTAGTTACCTGCAGGAGTGTCACGACCACCCTCGACCCGCAAGGATGACCAGAGCTCTTCTCACTGCAGTTTATTCCAGGACTTTATTCACTTTCTCTCTCTCTCTCTCGCCTCTTCCCCACCCCCCCCCCCCCTCTTCAGGCAAACCTCTCCCAGCCCTTAAGTAGGCATGGGCTGCCAATCCCAGATTGCCAGGTGGGCATTGTCCATAGGTCCACGCATATGCAAGCAGCTGATAATCATTGCGTGATCACAGCATAGGTCAGGTCTTAATTAGGAGCTGATTATCAGATGTGGCTTCATGCAGCTCACTACACAAAAGATCCACACAAGACTGGGCCCATTCATTGTTCCTTATGGAAGGGATATAGCAGTTGGGTGGGGAGACTCAGAAGGCCCTTCCTTCTCAAAGATAGATGTTAAAGCTTACTGGGGGAGGGCTCCTAAGGCACACCTCTCCCAGAGAATAGTTAACAATTGCTGGGGTACCCCTCCTCCCTCAGGATCTGTGCCGTTAATAGTTATTGGGAGAGCTATTTTCTTCAGTGGTGTACCCACTTGTAAGTTGTCCATGGCCCTATGAGGAACCAAATTACATTTATTTGTCTACCTGAATTGGGTGTAATCACTTGTCTGTCACTGGTGCCCTGTCTAGGGTCAGTAATCATTTGTTTTCCCAGGAAAAGTTCACACCACAGGGAAGAAGGTGCCAGGCCAGTTGTCCTGCAAAGACTCCCAGCACCCCTGACTCTCTGTCTTCTGCCTGCCAGACGCTTGACTTTCTGCTTGACTGGATTTTGCCTGGATGTGAAATGCATGCATCAATTTGGCGACTATAGGGAGCTCTCGTCTGCATGGTGAATTGCGTTGCTCCAAACTTGGTCTCACCCAAGCAAGAAGAGGGAGTTGTAGGAACATGCAGTATTTTTCTTACTGGCAGAGATGACCAGCAGCCAGTTCAAAAACAAAGAAGGACAAAGTGAAAATACCTTCTTTGTTTTGAGCACCTGCATGTTCCTGGCTTTATGATACTTCCCTGTCTGTCATAGTTAATTTTTATGAACTTGACACAGTCCTAGGCGTAGCTGGGAAGAGGGGACATCATTTTAAGGAGTTGTTCCTTCAGATTTGCCTGTGGGCATCTTTTTGATTGTTGATTGATGAGGAAGGACCCAGCTCACTGTGGGCAGTGCTGCCCCAGGCAGGTAGGCCTGGGCTGTCTAAGAAAGACAATTGTGCAAACCAGGGGAAACAAGCCAGCGGACAGTGTTTCTCTGTGGTCTCTCTCTGCTTTGGTTCCCATTTCAGCTTCTCTTAATAGTGGACTGTAAGCCAAATGGTGGTGGTTTGAAATAAAATGACTCCCACAGGGATTGGCCCTATTGGAAAGTGTGGCTTGTTGAAGTAGGTGTGACCTTGCTGGAGGAAGAGTGCTGCTGTGTGGGTGGGCTTTGAGATCTTCCATGCTCACGCGACTCCCAGTGTGGCACACAGTTCACTTCCTGTTGCCTGTGGATGCAGATGTGGAAAGAACTCTCAGCTCCTTCTCCAGCACCACGTCTGCCTGCTTGCTGCCATGATGATAGTGGACTATACCTCTGAACCTGTAAGCCAGCCCCGATGAAATATTTTCTTTTATGATAGTTGCTGTGATCATGGTGTCTCTTCACAACAATAGAAACCCTAAGACACAAATAACCCCTTTCTTCTCAAATTGGTTTTGGTCAGTGTTTTATCACAGCAATAGAAATCAGACTGATACAGTACCCATTGTATTACTTATTCCCCGGAGCTAGTTTAGCTATTATAAGAGTGATATTTCAAGTAGGAACATAGACACTGGGGAGTGGTCATGGGGAAGTGCCTTCAGAAGTGGATCCTGGGTACTCAGGTTGGTAGAGCTGGACTCTGACTCCACTATTCCTGGGCAGAATTTGAGGACTTGCCAGTCTGTTAGACAGAAATAGCCATGGATGTGTGTGGTGTCAAGAGTGCTTGCTTACAGGACATCTTCGTGGCCAGCTCCTTCCCTAGGCTTTCCCCCGGTACTGCTGACTTGGACTCTGTCCTCTCGTCTCGGCCAGTGTGGATGTGTTAGCTGTGGCTGCTGTAACCACACACTGTCAGTGGGACCTAGAACACACGGAGTGCCCTGATAGTATTTTATGTGTCCACCTCCCTGGCCACAGGGTGTCCAGATATTTGACCAACCGTTCTGGGTATTCTCCAAGAATGTTTCTGGATGAGATATAGTAACAGAGGTGAGAGAGGCAGAAGATTGCTGTCCCCAGTATGAAGGGCGCATGCAGTCATTTGGAGACCTGAACAAAATCAGTGGCTCACAGCCCCTCAGTAGGCGGGTGTCCCCCGCGTGAGTGCGTTGGGCCTTGGACTGGAATTAGCATTGCTCTCTGGGTCTGCAGTTTGCTCAGTGCAGATCTTCAGACATGTCAGACTATGTAGTATCATGATGATGTACATGTGCTGTGGGGTGTGTCTGTATGTAGGTGGTAGGGCCTCTCCTCTCGAGCACCCTGATAGTGCCCACTCTGGGTGATGGTGCATCTACTCATTCTTAGCTTGGGATTGTCTGACCAGTGTTCCTGAGGTCACTGCAGGGATTTCCATTGGCTCTCACTGCTCAGACGTCCGTGAACTCAGATTCTCATCTTCCTCCTCTGGTTCCAATCCTTGTTCATTGACACCAGGAAGATTTCTTAGTATTTCTCTACTTTCTTTGTTTTTTTTTTCTTTCCCTGTACTCCACTCCCAACTTTTCTTGTTTTATTTTGGATTTAAAGTATTTCTAATAATCATAGTTCATAAGCGTAAGCGTGGGAGGAGCGGAAATGGTTCTGTGGACAATGGTTCTGGGCCAGCATGAAGACCTGGGTGTGGGTCTCCACTCTCTGTGTTAAAATCCAGGTGTGTGAACATGTGCTTGTCACACCTGGGGGGCAGAGACAGGAGGATCCTGGGGAATTTGCTGACCAGAAAGTCTAGCTGGATTGATGAGCTGACTTTGGTGAGAGACCTTGTCTCAAAACACTGATGTGGCAGGCTAATAGAGGGAGACACCTGATGTCAAATGCTAGCCTTTGGACATGTGTGCATAGTGCACATGTAATACACACCTACATGTGCCCACATTCACCCCATCCCCGGATCACACTCATGAAATGTAACAATAACATTGATATCCTTATCACAATGACCACTGCTCTCACAAACCCACTTCAGAATCTCCAGCCACAGGATTTTCTTACAATTAAATATTTTTCTTTAACTGCCAGTTTTATAGACGTGTGTGTGTGTGTGTGTTTGAAACAGGGTTTCTCTGTGTAACAGCCTTGACTATCCTTGAACTCTTTTTGTAGACCAGACTGACCTCGAACCCACAGAAATTCACCTGCCTCTGCCTCCTGCGTGCTGGGATTAAAGACATCTGGCTACAAATCCATATTTTTTAGTATTACTCTTTGTCTCTAATTTCCTTCTAGGTCTTTGTGTTTGCCCCTTCTTTCTGATAATGATGTACAATGTGCCTGTCTCATTCTCTCTTAACAGGTTTGGGGGGGCTGTCTTACACGGTTCACCCACTGTTGTGGGGCCTTCTTTTCAGTGTTCTATTGGGGACACTCTATGGCATGCTCTGTCCTCAGCCATGGGGGTATATTTTCACACCCTTAGTGGGTGTCCAAGATCACACCAGTTCTGATTTTTACCTAGGCTATGTTTTTATTCTATGCCTGCACATCTAAACTGATGTTGCATATGTAAATTAGGCTTGGTGAGCAAACTGACCTCAGATCTGAGTGGCTTCAGCACGCAAACGTTTTCTTCCCGTAGTCAACAACGTCCATTCTTTCACTCAGAGGAAGCTTCGCTCAACTTGTTGGGAACGCCTTTACTTTTGTGCTCTGCTGTCATTGTTAAGTCCAGCAGAGTACCACGGTACTGTGGCCTGTGACCGCTGTTCTGATAACTGGACAAGATTCTCAGGGACTACTGGGTGAGTGGCATATACAGTGCTGATGCCCTGGGCAAAGGGACGACACAGCACAGCATCAGGCAGAAGATTCCCTATGGCACTCAGAAAGATGCACAAGTTACTTATTGATGGGATTTTCCGTTTAGTATTTTTGGACCATGGTTGACTGTAGGATTCTGGAGCCATGAAAGGCAAAGCATCAGTGGGAGAGGATTTCTGTGAGCCTTTCTTAATTCCTTTGCCGTCTCTATGTCTTTCTAGCCATGTTTAATCATGGCCTGATTTTCTCAGTAATGTCCATAAATACCGCGTTTGCCTACTGAGTTCATGGTAAAATGATTAGGAAACGCGTCCTGTAGAGGCTCAGCGTTCTCCCCAGAAGCGACCACTAGTGAACCTGCTCCCACTGATGTGATCGGGCTGCTTGTGTCTGGAGTGGATGTCTGGGCCAGGAGGCCCCTTTAACCAGAACTTAGCAGCACTAGACAGCCGCCGGAGGGTTCATTTCTTTCTCAGCTACAGGAATTTCAGCGGATGGTGGGGTTATTACCACAAAACCGTGAAATCAACATCCAATAAACCCAAGCCCCAAATGGAAGCTGTAACACAAAGTCAGGGACAGAAACTGGGGTTCAACCTGAGGACCAGAAAGCAACGCAGCCAAGCCACTAAAGAGGAGTCTCACCTCTGCCAAGGCTGGGCGACCACAGACTAAACTGACTGAGCCTCTCTCTCTCTCTTTCCATTTTTTATTCCCTCTAGTGCTGGAATTGAAGGTGTGAGCCTCCAGCACCTGGATTTATTTCTGCATTGATCTTTTGTAGCCCATCTGCCTCTGTCTCCCAAATCCTGGGATTAAAGATGTCTGTCACCATTACCTGATGTCTAGTGACTTTAATTTTGCCTCTGGTCTTTAAGCAAGATTTATTTATTAAAATACAAAAAATATTCCACTGTAGGAGGCGATGAAATCCTGTTTGCCTTTCTTTATCTTGATGGCCCTCATTTCTCTGGATCAGAGACGCCCGACTATTAGAATTCAGTAGACACATTTCAACTCAAGAGGTAAGGGATGGTGATCTTAAATTGCTCTTTGGGTTTTACAAGGAATTGGGATATTCTGGGTTTCTTAGGAGGGCTTTGGGTGATGCCACAGTGACCTGAGATTTTGGCCAGATGGGCTGTGATGGAAGTGGTATTTGCTGTGATGAAACAGTATTCTGCAGTCACTAAAGATGTGTGTCCCTTGTGTCGGAATCACAGACAACGTTATGGATAGCTAGGGACTGTCTAAAACTTTTAAGATTTGCCAAATTATCTATCATAAATTTGTACTTTACGTGAAGGGGCCCTTAAGAGAGAGCCCTACTCCCTCTTCAGTAAAACAAAGCGAATGTAATATTAATAAAAGTTAAAGAACATTTTAGAAGCTGGGTGGTGGCGCACACCTTTAATCCATCTACTTTCGAGGCAGACACAGGCAGATCTCTGTGAGTTCAAGGTCAGCCTGGTCTACTGAGCCAGTTCCAAGACAGCCAAGGCTACCTGAAGAAGCCCTGTCTCAGAAAACCACACCCTCCCACCACACAAACACCAGCTTAGAAGACTCTTCACTCTCCAGTAAACACTCTACAGAATCCTAAAGCCAATAGTGCCATAGTGATAAAGTTATTCTGGATTCTTTTTCTTTTAATCTTTTTATTTTTTGGTTTTTCGTGACAGGGTTTCTCTGTGAAATAGCCTGTCCTGGAACTAGCTCTTGTAGACCAGGCTGGCCTCGAACTCACAGAGATCCGCCTGTCTCTGCCTGTGCTGGGATTAAAGGCGTTCACCACCACTGCCTGGCTCAGGATTCTTCTTTTATTAGAAAACAGCAAATACACAACAAATAAATATTCCCCCGTCACTAAAATAGAAGTTAGGGCTTGGGGTTTTAATATCTTGGTTGAGGTTGAGATTTACGTATTGATGCAGACCTTTTTTTTTATTAGAGTGTGACATTTGAGGCTTCCTTCCTGCAGTTGGTGACATTTCCCACAGAAACACACCCTGCTCCTGGCTGATCTTGAAGTCGCCCGCCCGTAGCAGCTTCACTGCTTCTCAGAGCAGGATGCCGAGCTGGTGGTGGTGTGGGGGTTTAGTTGCCGGCCCCTTGAGTGGACTTCCCATCACTGAGGTGATGACGCCGAGCCCAGTATCTCTTCCTCAGGCTGACAGATAGTGACTTCGTGCCTTAAGAGGAGATAAAAATGTGAAGTTAATATTACAGTAATTAGTCATTTTTACCGTTTTTTTCCCCTCTTAAATCCCCAGAGCATGAGTATGGAATTTGTCAGACGGGAACTTATACTTCTCAGCCATTACTGTTCCTTGAGATCTGTCATTCCTTCTTTGAAATATTATTCAATAAGAATGGGTAGACATCTTAGTGGAATTTTATTGATGTGTTTTAAAGCAGGAATCTGCTTTCCTGGGTGGATGAGGACTCGTTCAGCCCTCCGTCGTCCGCAACGCTGGGCCCGTGCGGATGAAGCGGCTTTAAGACCGCCACTTACGAGTGCAGTAGAAGTGTGGACTGGCTGCTGCCATGGCTTCAGGGGACAGCTGAGGTTCAGTGCTGCTCATTGAAACTCAGGTCTGGCTGCTGGGAGCAGCAGAGGTTAGAGCTGACTTTCCTGACGTTTTCCAAGTATGAAACCTCATCAGTTTCGATTCTTCTGGCTGTTTTCACTGGAGACCGAGGAGGGTCCAAGGACGAGCGGCTTAGAGAGCCTGTGGTTTGGCCTTGGCTTCCTTTTGGCTTGTGGGAGGCTGCATCCCGTGAGGTCCAGCCTTTATGAAATCTGTTCTAAATGACTTGAATGAGAGCCAGCGCCGTCTGATGTTTTCTATTATGTAACCAGTCAGATTTATGTTGCATACAATGAATTTCAAATCCCAGTTTTTAGGGGATTTCAAAGGGGATAGGGATGCTCTTAGCTTCCTGGGGAACGAACGTTTGGAAAGGCAATGTAGCTCAAGGCTCATTATAGAAACCACAGCTGTAAAATGTGATTGTTTGAAAACTGATGGACCGCAGGGTCTGATCTCTGGGGGTGCCTGTTGCAGTAGTATGTGGGGGTGGGTCAGGTGACTCCTTTTTGTTTCATGTATTTATTATGCTGTGTACGTGTGTGTGCATATGTGTCTGTGCATGTATATATGTACATACCAGTGCGTGCCTGGGGCAGCATGTAGGTTCCCGGGTCAACTTTAAGGAGTCAGTTCTCTCCTTTCACCCTGTGGGATTGGTCATCAGGTGTCACAGAAGCAGCTTACCCACCTAGCCATTTCTCCAGTTTAGGTGTGATTTCTTCTTTAAAAAAATTTTTTTAATCTTTTGTGCATTGATGTTTTGCCTGTGTAAGAACTATAGTTATAGACAGTTGTAAGTTGCTATGTGGTTGCTGGGAATTGAACCCCGGTCCTCTGGGACAACAGTCAGTGCTCTTAACAGCTGAGCCATCTCTCCAGTCTCCTTGAATGTGATTTCTAATGACTGTATTTAAACCAGTTGTTGCACGACTTTCTAATTAGTTTTAATAATAAAAACCCAGAGCCAGATATTGGGGTAAATGCTGAAAGATCGAAGAGAGAAAGAAGCAAGCCACAGCCAGCTCTTACCTTGCTAACTCCTCAGCCAAAACAGGGCGGAACTGCCATCTCTTCCTGCCTTACATTCCTCTCTCCACCCAGCCATACCATACAGACCTCCAGACCTCTCTGGTTAACTAGTGCTAGCTCCGCTCTCTGAACTTCAGGCAAGCTTTATTTGTCACAGTTATCACCACACCTGGCCTTTCGGGTTGGCGAGATGGCCCAGTGGGCAAAGGTGCTTGCTGTGCAAGCCTGCTGTCCCGAATTTGGCTCCTGGAACCCTCGTAAGGGTGAAAGGAGAAAGCTGATCCCACAGCGCTATCTTCCGACTTTCACACGTGCGCTTTAGCGTGTGCTCCATCCCCTACTACTACATTTTAAAATATTCTTTGAAAAACACAACCCTAAGTCACACCGATGAGGATGCGTTGGCCTGCAGAGGCAGCGGCCAGCTCTCAAGCGCTCAGTGTGCCGTGGCGAATCTGGCTCTCCCAGGTAATTGCTCTGAGGTTAGCTCTCCCCACTTCTCCTGGATTCAGAGGATCTGGCAGCAGGCCCTGAAACCCTGCTCATTTTCTCTTGCTTGTTATGAGAAGGCCTAATTATTCCTGATCACCAGTAGTAGTTAGGGGATACCCAGCCCTGGCCATGGCCTTCACAGCCTCTGGGCAACCCATTCTGTTCCAGCTTTTCTGCCCTGTCCTTTTCAGTTAGAGCTACGAGATGGGAGAGAGCATCCTCGTCTTCCACTTTTTAGGTTGCTGAGATTGCTGCTGTCACCGCTCCAAAGCAATTAATTGTGACTTTTAATTCCGAGGAGCAGGTATTTCTGAGATATGATTGAAGAATCTCAGGGCCACGTGTTTCCTAAGACTCGGCCCTTGACCACGCTGAAATCAGGCTCCTTATTGCCTGTTGGCCAGGAGGCTTTGACTTTGAACCAGGCCTCTCTTTGCCTGCCCTGTCCCAGTCTTAGCAAAGAATCCCGTGAGGCTGCCTACTCTACCCTCCTTGATAACTGATCAGGTTGCTCATGCCTCATCTTTGACCTATAATCACAAGTCGTTTTTAGCCATTCCTAATAGAAATTAGGCCACTTGAGCAAGAGTTCTTGTCTTAGAGTTTTCATCGCTGTGAAGAGACACCATGACCACAGGGTTTCTCTGTAGCTTTGGAGGCTGTCCTGGAACTGAACTAGCTCTTGTAGACCAGGCTGGCCTCGAACTCACAGAGCTCCACCTGCCTCTGCCTCCCGAATGCTGGAATTAAAGGCATGCGCCACCACTGCCTGGCTCACAACAACTCTTATAAATAAAACATTTAACTGAGGCAGCTCACTTACAGTTTCAGAGGTTCAGTCCATTATCATGATGGGGAGCATGGTGACCTGCAGGTAAACTACGTGGTGCTGGAGCTGAGAGTTCTACACCTTGCAGGCAACAGACTGACAATCACACTGTGGGGAAACTTGAGCAAGAGAGACCTCAAGTCCACCCCTACAGTGACTCACTTCCTGCAACAAGGCATTCAATCCTCCTCATAGTGCCACCCCCTTTGGGGGCTGTTTTCTTTCAAACCACCACAGTCCTCTGACTCTTGGTGGTCCCTTTTAGTAATACTCCATACCCTGTATCTTGTATGTATGTCCACAGTTACTCTTCCTAGATTCGGAACTGAGCTAACCCCCAACCTCCCCAATTGCAATACCTGTATTTTGTTTTTCTTTAATTGTATCCTCATATTAATTTTTTTAAGGAAAATCCATGTTCTTCCATAGTACGTCCAAAGTAGCATCTTGCGCATTTATTAGGAAGGACTGACTCCTAAATCAAAATCCGAAATGTATCGGCTTAACTGAACAAAGATCTTTTTTTTTCTATATCAGGTTGTCTCCTAAATGGTAATTTTGGAACCCAGGCTCTTTCCACATTGCGACTCTGCCATCTGCAATCTGTGCACCCAAGTTCGCTATATGCATTTTTTCTACGTGTGCTTCGTTAGCCAGAGATTTGTCACAGGGACTTGTTTCTGCTCCCCAGTGACTGGGAAGTATAGGCTCGGGTGCTGTCCGTTATTTTGCGCGTCTTGCATTTCAAACAAGTGTCCCATGTGCTTGCGGTGCAGAGCTCACTCAGCACCGTGCTCAGCCTTTTTGTGCCATGTTTGTCAAGGGTCCCTTTGGCTGTGTTGCTCCGTGTACATGACATGCTGGGTTTTTGTCTTTTGTTTTTGCCCTGAAAAATCGAGCAGCTCCTTCCATACAGAAAAGAGAAGTTTAACAAAGAAATAAATTCTGATTTTCTGTGGCTTATCCTGAGTTTGCCAACGTGTGGTGACTTGTGCAGGGAGCTGATTTGGCGGTCAGTGGCACCACGATCATCTTGTTGCAATGTTTCTGCGTTAGGAGTACAGCAATTATCTTATCGATCTTTAACACAATCTTGATGGCCTATGGTGCCTCGTGACATTCTTGATCATAAGAACACCAGTGTCTCTTTCCTTAGTTCTAGCCACGGTGGACGGTTGGTGGTTTCGCTTGTCTCTTATAGCCTATTGAAAACATAAGGGTTTTCTTAAGTTCCTCTCCTGAGACTCCTTCATCTGGGACCAGGGCAACTCTGACAGCATCCCGACCTCCCGACCCACTGAGACAGTTTCTCTGTAGCCCTGGCTGTCTTGAAATTAGCTCTTGTAGACCAGGTTATTCTTTGAACTCCCAGAGATCCGCCTGCCTCTGCTTCCTGAGTGCTGGGATTAAAGGGTATGTGCCACCATGCCCAGCCTGTTACTCACTTTTAAATTTAATTGATTAGTTTGATTATTGATTGTGTGTGTGTTCACCCAAGCATGTGCAGATTCATGCGTGTCACTGTATGTGTGGAGGTCAGGACAACTCTGCGGAGCTGGTTCTTTCCTGCCACATTGTGGGATCTGGGACTCGAACTCAGGTCATCAGCCTCTGACCAAGTGCCTCCTCCACTCACTGAGTCATCTCACAGGCCTGGTCATTTACTTTTAAAGCAAGGATGGGTTAATTTGGTTTCTAGAATGGGGCCATATGCAGTCACATGCAGTGGTGAGGGAGGGAGGCCAGCGATGTGGTCACTGGGTCCCCTTGTTTCTGCAAGACTAAGAACAGTCTGGACTAACAATGGATAGGATCTGAGCAAATTGCAGGTAAAGGGAAAACAATACCAGACTGTGATTTCTTGGCTACTTCACGAGACTTTTGTTAAGCTTCTGACTCAACACGGTCTGTTGCTAAGCTACTGACAAACATGGCACAGGCTGGCGGACGCGACATTGAACATGGCTCTGATAGTAAGTAATGATGGTTGTGGAGTACTTACTGTGTATGGCTTCCGGTACCATCTCATCTCTTCCTCTCAATGACATGAGGAGGTATGAATTCTCTTTTATCTCCATTTTATCCAGGCAGGGACACAGGGGTATAGAGAAGTCGGGTAGCTACAAGGAGTGCGTTGCATGTGGTCACTTCCCTGTTGACATCTGAGTCACGAGGGTTTTGTCCTACCCCAGGTCTGGTTGGTTCTGCTTTAGCCGGTTGCTTTCTTGGACAAGTAGCACTTCCAGGAGAGACACCCTCTCTCCTTCCACATAGATTGCGCGTCTGTCTTCTGCTTTCCTGCTTGGTAATTAGGGTCTCTGGGCCAGCACTCTGCTGCCAGCTCTGTGCGGATGTGGGTAAAGTCAGCTCGCTTTCTTGGTCCCCTTTGACGGTGTGGTGTGCACGCAGACAAAACAGGGAGCTTACGCATATTGATGACTTGTCAGCTGCAGTTCCATTCGGGGTTCAGTCACAAGTATCTTAAATAATTAAATGCTTCTGAAAGCTTGTGGTGCTCTTCTTCCGAGGTCAAGAGAAGATGGGGTTGGGTATCATTGAAGCAAAGTCGTGATGCCAACCTCCTTTCTCCGACCAGCTGTTTTCATAGGAGT
Source organism: Neodon shergylaensis (assembly GCA_025134845.1). NCBI lineage: Eukaryota > Metazoa > Chordata > Mammalia > Rodentia > Cricetidae > Neodon > Neodon shergylaensis. The sequence continues at coordinate 22,587,466 of JABTXL010005929.1, read as the reverse complement.
TAATGGGGACAGAACATGGCTTGGGTGGATGTTGTTTGTTCTACAGTGGTCCACACATGAGAGCTTGGGGAGGTAGTGTGTGACCGGTAACATAGGTGGTCTTTAGGTTGATTGGGGCTACCTCTGCATTATTTTATTTTATATATGTGATAATTCCTGGATTGAGTAGTGATTCCTTCCTCAGGTCAGGGTCCTGCTGTGATTATCAGGGACCAAACCAATGGGTTTCCCATATCTTGATCTCCAAAACAATAGAACTGTGAGGTAAATAAGCCTTTTTTTTTCCTGTTTTTCCTTTTGTTGGTGTGTGCCTGCATTAAATTTATGGTTCGAAACATGGTAGGCAAGTGTTTGACCGCTGAGCAAACCTGACCCAGTCTTTGATGATGATAATAACTCAAGCCCACCTGTTACATTGCTCTTCTCCAAATCATGGCAGACAGCACCCTCTCCCCACCATAGCACCTTCTCTTGGCCATCCATCAGGCGAGTTATCATATTGGTTCCACATTAATTTTTCTAGTCGACTGTCTTTTTTGTCCTTTTATAAAAGAAGTAAACAATCTAATGCAGACTTTCTCAACTGGAGACAGACGTTGCTACTGCGGAGCTATTCCCCTACAAGCTGCCTTGACACTAGAGGGAGGACTTGACAGGTTACATATTCTTGGCACCCTTGGGGGTTTTTCTCCATGAAGGACATTATTACTACAGTGATCTGCTTGGGTTGTTCTCCAACCAATTCATGAAGAATGAATGAATGCAGAGAAGAAGATTCATTTTGAGATAGGTCAAAAGTGTTTATTTTTCATTTACCGGTTATGGAAGGTCATGGACTGTTGCTGGGTCTGTGCCAGTAATATTAATTAATTTATTTATTACTTAAGGATAGTCAACAAATCCTTGGGGTTTTGAATCTGCTTCTTGTCTTGAGCTGCCAACATACCGTCTGAATTTCTTTCTGGATACTCAGCAGTGGCCGTGAGCTGCGGTTGCCAGTCAGGCCCACAGTCCTGAGAGGAAACAGCTGGTATTCTGCGGCATGTTGTGTTGCTAAGCGACGCTATCTGATAGATGGGGAAATCAAGTGTATTTCCAACTTAATATGTTTTTGACTTGCTACATTTTAAAGTTTGTATTTCCATGGTGGGCACATGTGTAAGTCTATGGCTGAGCATCTGCTGCAGTGTGCATGTGGTCAGAGAACAATTATGGGAACCAGTTCTCTCCTTGGACCATGTGGTTCCCAGGGATTGGAATCAGGTCATCAGGTTGGGCAACAAGCACCTTTACCTGCAGAGCCATCTTGCTGGCCCCGGATATTTTGGACTTCTGATTAGTTTAGCAGGATCTAATTACAGTAGAACTTGACGAATGGATGTAATTAATTCAGTTGTTCTTCACTGCGTGCTTACTGTGCGCCAGGCTGGAAGCCACTTGTCAAGGAGACTCTCCTCCCTGGAACATGGCAGAGAATCAGGAAGGTCACAGCGGTGCCTGCTCAGCGTCTTGTCTGGAGAGGGCTGGAGGTTGTCATCCAGAGCTGTCCACATGAAGCAGATGCTATGGGAGAGGGTGTGGGGAGACGCCACGGACGCTCATGGGGTCAACCTACTATTGTAGCTGGGTGAACATGACCCACTTAAGAAGCAAGGAAATCCGATCCATCCATAGAACATCAAATTCCAAGAGTTTCCATTTGGCATTGAATAAGTGGCCATGTTTGGAACTGTCTTCAGCATGCTGGTGCCAAATGCAGGGTGGTGAGATATTGATTTTAGCTCCAACTGCATAACTCTGGGCCACCACAGGGTTCTGCCTGGAAATCCCTTCTCACCTCTCAGCTCCAAGTCCTGGCAGAAAGGGTGCTGGCTTAGTCGCAGGCCTTACCACCTTTGTTTCCAGTCTGCCAGGGACTCCTATCCTGAGCTATAGGTTATTCCGTGTCTGGAAGGAAGGAATTCTGTCCTCTGTCTGGTGTGTCCAATCTTAGCCGTCTCCTGCAGGGTTCTGAATCTGACCCTTAGTTATCTTGGCTGAATATGGAGGTTCTATAGAACTTTGTTAATGCTAACCAATTTTGAGAAGAACAATTTTAGAAGGTTTGGGCAGTTAGAAACACAAAGCTTCCCATCTGAAGAACAGAACACTCCCTGGCCCTTTCATCCGTCACCGCATCTGTCAATTCAGAATAGAAGTCAATTATCACCTTCGTCTTAAAGCGTAATTGAAGTCTCTCTTCTCAGCCATCAGGGGATCAGCTTGCTCCTTATTTAGTAATTTATTAATTGTTTGCTGCCTGTTCTGATGTTCTGAGAAACTGTTCTAAAGGAAAAGTCTGTGTTTTCCCGAGTTTGCGATGCTTTGCCATGGCTCCTCGTGGCAGGCCTGGACTGTAAGTCACAACCGCAGCTGGTGTAGCCCTCAGCTCACTCAGTCTATTTCCAGAAGCTGTGTTTGCCAGCAGGGAAACGGACACATTTGTTTTCTTTCTCCTTATGCTCAGTTTGCACCCTCTAATGGCTTGGATGTTAATTTGGGAGTCCAGCCCATTTCAGAAGGTTTTGGTTTTGAAGGCGCAAAGTAAATTTAGTTCTTATGTGAAGCCTCTAATGAGACCAATAACTAACTGGCGGTGTTTTTTCCCCGATAAAGGCTTTCTTGTTTTCTAGAGGCCAAGGTCAAATCTGAAAGATTTGTTGTCTGGCTTGGCAGTTTCTCCAGCAGTTCCAGCATCATTTGTCTCCCTCACGCAGTCTGAGAATGAGGGCAGAAGAGACTCAGAAGGGAACAATGCCGGGTCCCAGTTCACTGCTGGATGAAGGCGTGCTCACGCAAATGTTAGCTTGTGATGTGTCTTTCCCTGGAAGCCTCAGCTGGCATTCTTTATCCGTGAGGCAGCGGCGTCATTGTTTCCTCCATGTAGATGGATCAGTCACTGCCACCCCTCAGTGACAGGAGGAACTGAGACACATTAAAATCTGATCCCGTGATGTAGCGTTTCAGGCTTTCTACAGCTTAACCCCAAATTCCTTTCCAGCTGTGTCACCGCTCTGCTGCCAGGTAGGAACATATTGCAGGGACATGGCCTGGCCTTTCTTTCATAGCCTCTGCTCCTCCTCTTTCCCAGCGAGCACCCCACCTTCCTCCCTCAAGCCCTTCACCTTTGGCTGCCCACCCACCGAGTGCAATAGCCCCTTTTTAATGCCTCTGTTCTTCAAGCCTTCTCACTGGTTGGGGGGTGCAGGTATCTGGGGAGGTCATTTACCAACCTGAAGCTCTTTGCTTGTGGAAGAGAAGATGAGGGACAGGTTAGAGAGTATGAAAGTGGACTTGGGAAGGGATTCTGGCTCTTTCTAGACAGAAGTTGGGAACAGAGTACTAGCTATATCTTCCCTGTCTTCTTTTCCGCCTCCACCTGCCTGATCTTGGAGCAGCAGAGAATGTCTGATGATTCTGTGTAAAATGGGAGGAGTTTCCATAAAGGTTCCGTATGCAAAAGGGGTATCAGGTGCATGACATTTTTATTCTGTATTTATCGGGGGTCCGTGATTTCACGGGAGTCTGGCCAAGGAAAACGTGTGCTTATTCAACTGTGGTGTGCTTTAGTGATGTAAGCTGTTCCATCATTTGTGAGCGGTGCGCTCATTTGAGGAAGTGCAATAGGAACAGCTCAAAAATGGCTGAGTTATCCCTCACAGTCCTGAACTCAGGGATGCACTGGTTCTGGCATGTAGGGATGAAGACCTCCCCTTTAACAGTCTCATGTCCAGTTCAGGGATTCTTACAGCATGTCTGCATTGGTATCTGACAGCTTGCTGGAAGTCTGCTTTCTGAGCCCCACTGCAGACCCTCTGAGTGACAGTGTCCCCTCCCCCCACTGCAGACCCTCTGAGTGACAGTGTCCCCACTGCAGACCCTC
>JABTXL010005929.1:22567087-22583534 GCA_025134845.1 Neodon shergylaensis | reverse complement strand
CCACTGCAGACCTTCTGAGTGACAGTGTCCCCACTGCAGACCCTCTGAGTGAGACTGCCCCCATTGCAGACTATCTGCATGAGAATGTCCCCTTTCAGACCCTCTTGAGTGAAAAATTCCCGGACGGGGCCCAGTAACCTCCATCCTCTCTCCTTACTCAATAAAGTAATCTAAGTCTTAAGAGATTTCCAACCGAGGAGAAACGCGCTTGGTATATCTTGGTAAGAGCTGCGGAAGTGTGCCTGTACGTCAAGGGCCATTGTGGTAACTGGCAGTGGCTAACTAACGTGCTTCTGCCATTGTGACTACTGTCATCCTTATGACGATCAGAGCTGGCCAGACCAGTGACCAGAGGGTGTTGTAAGGATTTAAGTGAAGTATGTACTCGCTTGTTTAAGTATACAAAAACTACAGGATTCTTTTTAGATTAGGGGAAAAATATTGTGTGATATCCTAAAAATTAAACATCAATTCGAGCTTGGGGAGGGACCTGAAGAGGATTTATCTCTGCAGATTGGACCTGGAGCACAGTGAAGAGGTCTGGAGAATGCCATTGTTTCTGCCTTTGCCTGGGTTGGCTGACAGAAGGGAAATAGTTTGATGGCAGTGAGGACATCCTCCCAGCTCCTGCTTGTGCAACCGTGGATGACGTATGCCCTTTTGTCTGAGCAGTGCTGGGTTGTGGAAGCCTCCGGATTCTGATGCTGGACCACATTCTTCACTCTGTCCTTCCTGTTTTTTTAATGTGTGTGTGTGTGTGTGTGTGTGTATCACCTTCAAATCCAAGGCAAATTCTCCTGGGTTCACCTTTAAAGCCTTACCTCCCTAGGGAGGGAGGGAGTGGGGGACATGTGGGTCTCACTGAGCTATTATGACAGGACATGGCCTGAAAGGCCAAGGGCACAGATCTCATGCTTACTGTCTTGCTGTGAAGCGCTACTGCCTATTTGTGTATTTCCATTCAAACTCTTTCTAACTTTTGGGCCATTTCCATAGCATAGGCCCTGAGAAGGGGAATTAAAAAAGGGTCGTTAATGCATGATGGGGCTGCCTCCCAGTACACCCACTGTAAAAGGAATCCACTTGACATATAGTCCAATAAACCCACGAGAACTCCAAATATCATGAACTATTGCAAATTCAGATGTTTCTCAGCTTACAACGGGATGAGGTCTGAGAATTCTATTTTGTAGCTGGGAGCTTTTCCACAGAAGTAGCATCTTTCAGTTTAGCCACTGAAGCAGCGTAAAAGGTCTCATCCCTTGGCCACAGCCAAGCCCTGTATTCTTCCCCTTTAATAACATTGCAACATTACTGATTGATATATCCTGTCCCTTAAGATAAGGGAGTAGGGTGTGTGTATGTGTGTGTAAAATTAAATTGACTCTGTAACACAGAATGCCGTGCAGGGTGTTAGTCAACCCTTGAGGGAGTCATTTACTACATTTCCTAATAGACAAACCACTCTGCCCTGTTGTGGACACTTATTAATGATAGCAGTGAAATTATAAGGATAATTAGTTCGTGTGTGCGCATGTGTGTGTGTGTGCGTGCACACACAGTATTATTAATAAGCTCTATGAAAAGTTACAAGTTCAGTTTATAGAGAAATTTAGGGTTATTAATATTTTTTAAACGTTTATTTAATTGGGGGGCGTTGTGTCTACTCTTGTTTGTTTCACAGTACTGAACCATCTCATTGGCTCTTGGGTTCCACTCCCCTTGGTTTTTTGAGACAGGTTTTCTCCCTGTAACAGCCCTGGCTGTCCTGGAACTAGCTCTGTAGACCAGAGCTCTAGTTGAACTCAAGAGATCCGTTTGCCTCTGCCTCCTGAGCGCTGGGATTAAAAGGCATGCACCATTACTGCCTGGCTTGGGATGGTTTTTGATTACAGAGAACCAGTTTTTAGTGCACACGTGCACAAACACACACACATACACAGGCACACATGCGCACGTATACACACAATTAAAAATAAAATAAGTCTTAGAAACGTTTTAGAATCACGTAGGCTTCGTAGACCTTTGCTGTCTTAATTCAGTGCCATATTCCTAAAACCACGAGAGTGATCTATAGTAGAGACCCAGGAAACGGCGAGTGGTCCAGGAGATTTTTGTGAGGTGGGGATATCTGGGCCGCTGAGTGAGGGAGAAGCTAGGCAAAGGAGGGTACAGGTGGAGGGACAGAACATTCCTGGCAGCAGCCATCTTTGATGTTAACTCAGGCATCATGGGATTGTGTGGGTTAGGGCTGCTGGGTGGACAGACAGACACCACCACCACCACCTCCACCAGCCAGTTGTTTCTGTGATATGCATGTCATCCGAGTCTGGGGTACATCTGGAGCAGAGGCCTGGGCCTCTGTGTACTAATGCCCTTGCTGAATCATGTTTGTGTCTGGCGACACTGAGAAGCCCCTGCTCTGACGAATGAGGAAACTGCTTGTAAGTATCTTGTCATTAATTTCTTCCCTCGGCCTTTCCAAGAGCGTCTTGATCCCTGACACATAGCCCGGGGCGGAGCTGAGAGATGGCCTGCATACTTAACCCTCTTCCTTTCTTGATGATCTTTCCTGTCTGACTCGTCTTTGCTTTGGGATCTTTGTTTGTAGACTGTATTCATTTTTTGTGCTGCTGTAAGAAATTAACAAAAGTTTGGTGGCTTAAAATGACAGAGTTTTATTCTCTTAGTTTTGTGGAAGCCAAAAGTCTAACGTTAAGGTCCTTATGAAGGATCTAGGGAGAATCCTTTCCGCCTTTTCCAGCCTGCCCTCCACCGTTCCCCCACACACTCCTTGGACTGCAGCTGCCCCAGCCCACCTCTCTCTCCACGTGGTCTTCCCACGTGTCTCTCGCGTCATCAGGCCATTAGCTGCAGAGTCAGGAGCCGGCTTGTCCATGTTGACCTCATCTTAAATCATTCATACCGCAAGGATCCTATGTGGTGTTCCATGGGAACTCGGATCTTAGAGGTGGACGCTGTTCTGTTCATTTCCCAGATGTCTGAGTTCTGGAGGCAGTTAGTGCTACCTCATTTAACAAGGACTTGAGACATACATACTCGGAACTGGAGAGATGGCTGACTGTTCTTCTAAAGAACCCGAGTTCCAGTTCCAGTACCTACATGGCTGCTCACAACTGTCTGTAACTTCAGTTGCACGGGGATCCAGTGTTCTCTTCTTGCCTCCACAGGTACTGCACGCACACGGTATGCAGACATACATGCAGACACAACACCCATACACATAAAAACAACTCTATAAACCCCTGATGTATTTACTTGATTAAATCATTCCGAGTAACACTCACCAACGCTGCAAAAGATGCTGAGCGCCCCTTTCAGTAGATACATGGTCTTGCGAGAGCCCCCTCGCCCCTCCCCAGAGACTTTATCGAGTTTCTTTACTTCCACACTCTTTAGGGTAATTTGTTTGTGTGTCTGGCGTTCTAAAATCCCTTTCTTTCCTTTACACAAGCCTTTCTGGTATGGTGAACTGATTCCTGTTAGTTCCTGCAGCTTTTGTGGAGCTGCAAGTGTTCTCGGAAATACTGGGGAGTCCCAGTGGAGTCAACTCATGTTACTGGGGAAGCTAGGGCTCCCCTCTTTGGGTCCTTCGTCTTGTTAAGAATGGATTGAAAGGGAAGCCAAACCAGTAAAAACTGAAGAGGAAAAGCACAGTGGAACAACTGTCCATCTCGGCAGGAGAAAGATGCAGAAGACATGTCATGCTGGTTCAGTGGGTCCGGCATGAAGTCCAGCCACATGGCTGCCATGGCGGCTTGGAGGAAGAGTGATGGGAAGACACACTTAGAAAGGACTTGCGATAAAAGGGAAAACCAAGACACCTTTCTGTGTAATTCAGGGAAGCTGGCCAGTTTACTGCATGGCAGCAGCCCTGCATGCACTGTGCTGGAGAGCAGTGCATTGTCTCCTGAGAGGGCTATCTACCTTCCCCCTCCCTAAGGGGTGGGCACAGTGGGTAATTGACAGGGCCAAACGGAAGCATGGGATGTTAGGCCGTGAGTTTTTCTCATGGAATCTGCATGGTGGCACATGGCTATCCTGGGCTGTGAGTGTTTTCCATGGGATCTGCATGGTGGCATGCGGCTATCCTGTGCTCAATTTTTTACTTCCCCCTTATTTTTTTCTGGCTTCTTTTCTACTATGACAGTTTTATTACATAATATAGTCTAGAATTTGCTTCTAATCCAACATTGCTCATGTGCAGATTTCTCCAGAGAAAGGCATAAATCATGTTGTCACTCTTTGGTGCTAATTGCCTCGTAGCTGCTGCTGCTGCTGCTGCTGCTTCCTCCCCTCCTCTTTTTTGGAGACAGGCTTTCTCTGTGTCACTGTGGCTGTCCTGGAACTCTGGGGACCAGGTTGGCCTTGAACTCAGATCTACCTGCCTCTGCCTCTTAGCTTCTTATAGCGTACTTTATTAAATAGGTTTAATTGATTTATTTTGCCTGTTTTGTTTTTCTACCCGTGTAGCCTGGGACCTTCCTTGTATGTAGCCTTTTGCATCTTTTATTACAGCCGTAGATGAAAAATTTAAAGTACAGATTCACTGGGTAAAGGCCATAAAATTTTAAATGCCTCCAATGCATATTGTTGCAGAAAGAGTATTTGAGGCACCATCATGCCGGAGCTGAACATGCGGTGCTGGCTCAACAGAGCCCTTGGAAGCACTCTTGACGGTTTGAATTTTGACCATGATCAGAATCTAGGGGAGATGGCATTTAATTTAAGGTGAACCTACTTTTTACAAACCCCTTTAAAATGATATGGCAGTATATGAGCTGTGCCACCATCTTGCCAGTTAACTCTGTTTGATGCCACACCAGTGGCTCTAGTACCAGCAAATGCTTGTGTCTCTTTAGATTGTGTTCTCATGTTTTTTAGAGCAGACTGAGAATTGGCAACAGCGGTCGGCCCCAGGGTGAAGTCTCCTTTTGAGCGCTGCTCTCGGACTCAGAGCTTCTCACACATGCAGCCAGTGCACTTTCATTCATGAAGGATGGAGAGGGTTGGGAGGGTTGGGGTTTATTTCAGGTCTCACACATGGCCAGGGCCCCACTGTTTTAGGGTTGCTTTTCCTCTAGGACGGTATGCTGGCCCCATCCACAGACACAGCCAGGGCTGCCAGGGCCAGCTAGCAGGAGCCTGTACTGCAGAAAGTAATTTATTCATATCTTCTGCCTGGGATTATCAGGATAGAACACCCTGTGGGAGTCTGTGTTTAAAGATGTCCGAGAGCATGACCTTGACTCCTCTTTTCTTCTATCCTTCCTCTGTAATAAAGGAAGGGATAGTTCTCAGAGGGCATGCCACCCGCCATCTCTAAAAGGCTACTCTCTGAGACTGAGTTCTGTGCAGTATCTGGGTGCTTTTCTTCTTTGGCAGGGTGACTTGGCTCCTTGCAGCCATGCGAGCTCCCAACAGAAGGCTTTTCTTGCTTTCCTTTGTATTTAGGGTGACCCCTTTAAACCCCGTGTTTAAAGCTGAGCCAAATATTGCTGACTTTTCTGGTAATAGCTTCTGAGGAGCTTGCCTGAAAAGGTGCTGAGTGTTCTTTTCATCCCAGTCCTGTGTTGTCCCTTGCCACGGTGGCTACTGTTCTTTGTACCAGAGGCCACCAGGCTGGGGTAGGTGGATTCCACGGCTCTTTTCTCTTTGGAGTCCTGCTGGAAGCTGCTCATATAAACAGTGACTGAGGACAGCAACCGTGTGTCCATATGTTGATGTTGTAGCCCCCCCCCCCCTCCAGTGATGCTGTTTCTTTCCACATTGGTTCGTATGTTCTTTACTCTGTTTCTAAAGAGCCAGAGGACACCTTTCAGGTCAGGTTGTCTGGCTCCCCTCAGTACCTGTCTATACTCCCCAAACCCCTAGCATCAGTGTAAGGGTTCATGACTTCGAGCTTCCCTCCTTGACCGCTTTTCCATTGCTCACACCATGAGGTCCCTTAGACATCCCAGGCCAAGGCCTGTCTCCCAGCTTCACAACTGTTGGTCTCTGCCTACGGCACTCTTCCACCCTTTGGTGTGGGTTCATTTTCAGCCAGACTGTCTCCAGTGTGTAGTGAGGAGGCATGCAGGCCTGCTTTTCGTCCCACCCGGCTCCCGCACAGCTAGCTTTACACCTGAAATAACAACACACAAATTGTATTCATTTAAACACTGCCTGACCCATTATATCTAGCCTCTTCTTGGATAACTCTCATAACTTGCTTAACCCATTTCCAATAATCTGTGTAGCACCACAAGGTGGTGGCTTACCAGGAAGGATTCTAGCCTATCTTGGCCCGGGTCTGCCTCATTGCCTTCTACCCAGCATCCTGTTCTGTTTACTCCGCCTACCTAATTTTCTGTCCTACCAAAGGGCCAAGGCAGTTTCTTTATTAACCAATGAAAGTAACACATCATTTCCCCTTTTTCTGTTTAAACAAAAAAGAAAGGCTTTAACTTTAACATAGTAAAATTACATATAACAAAACAGTTATATAGCAAGAATTACAGTTACAATATTTATATCTGTTTTATCTTTTATCATAACAATGGAAAACTATAACTATCTATTCTTCAGCTCCATCAAAGACTCCAGAAGGATATAATATTGCCTAATTAAACAAGAAATAAGCAACTTCCAAAACTCTAGAAATGACAGAGACATCTCGCTGCCTAAAGGTGAGATGGTCTTTCGGGGTTCCTGATTCATGAAAGAGTCTGCGAGACATTCTGCAGGACACAGCAGATAGTGACTGAACTGTCTTTGAAATTTCCTGCTTCATGGAAGAGTCCGCTGGATACTGTGGGCTTGAAGGTCGAAGATGGATGCCCCAACGTTACAGAGGAACTTTGGGTGACTGTCCAGGCAGCGAGATGTCTCTGTAATTAGCGATAGGTTGTGGTGAGGTATATGCATTAAACAAATCCTTATGTTTATCTCTGTTTTATGGAAAAGTTTAGGCCTCACAAACCCAAAGGAGCTTAATAGTTTTTTGTTTTGGGTTCTAGGTAGTTAGACTATGAGCAGTATCCCATGAATCCCAGAGACTGACAGCTGTGAAACCCACCAGTATGTTTCAGGAAGCCTGTATCAGTTACGTTTGTATCCCTATGATAAAACTTCATGGTCAAAAGTGGCTAGAAGGAGTTTATGTTGGCTTACAGTTCCCGAGGGAGAAGAGCACCCACCATGGGGGAGGCATGGGGGAGGCACGGTGGCACGCCCTATGTGTGGTGCCCTGACAGAAAGTCAAGCGTGCATCTTCAGGTGCAAACAGAGGCAAAGAGTGAATGGGAGTGAGGCAGGACTGAGAGCCCACTCCACGGATGAGCTTCTACTAGCAACGGCACATCCCCTCGCCCTCCTCAGATGGCACCATCAATGGGAACAAGTGCTCAGGTGTCTGGGCCTGTAGGGGACATTTCTCATCCAGATGACCGCACAGCTCTCTCGTGTTCGGATCAAGGTGGTGTTATGGGCAGACTCTTAAGGGTGCGTTTGCCTCCTTACTGACTTCTCTGTGCAGCCATGGCTTGCTTGCTGGGTATGAAATGGTGAAGTTGGTTCTGGGAAGATTGCCAACTCCAGGTTCCTCTTAGCTTGTTGGTGTGTCAAAGCATGAGCACCTTCAGTGATCGCCTAGAGCATGGTAGTATGGAGACTCCCAAGGGTGCGTGGAAATGTATTATCAGTGACTGGGGGAAATGGGTTGTAGTAATATGAACGGCGGGGCTGCGTCCCCGGCACCCGGCTGCCCGCATGGCTAGCTTATGCCCAGAAATAATTACACGGAAACTGTATTCTTTTAATCACTGCTTGGCCCATTAGTTTTAACCTCTTATTGGCTAGCTCTTACATATTGATCTAACCTATTTCTAATATTCTGTGTAGCACCACGAGCTGGCTTGCCAGGAAAGATCTTAACCTGCATCTGTCTGGAGTGGGAGAATCATGGCGACAGCCTGACTTGGCTTCTTTCTCCCAGCATTCTGTTCTGTTTACTCCGCCTACCTAATTTTCTATCCTATTAAAGGGTCAAGGCAGTTTATTTAACCAATGAAATTAACACAAAACAGAAGACTCTTCGCCCCATCAATGGGTGAGGGCATGGATGAAGGAAAACGCTCTGGGAAATTCAGGATGTGATGGAGTGTGGGATTTTGGGAGCATTCACGGGGGAGAAAAATAGCAAGGCCAGTTGGACTCAATTAAAGGAAGCGCCAAGGATGGGCTCTGTGTTCAGAGCAGTTGCTGCCTTTTCTGGGGACCTCGGATTGTTTCTCAGCATGCAGGTGTCCACCCACAACCAGCTGTGACTGTAGTTCAGGGGTTTTGGTGCCCTCTTCTGGCCTCCGAGAGTACCTGCATACACATGACATGTACATATAGACATACATACATGCATACATAAACACATAAGGCAAACATTCATACACATAAAAAGGAAAAGTACATGAGTAAATAAATCTTTAAATGTAACACCAAGAGCTTGAATTTTACAACCAGAATGTGAAAACATACTGATTTTTTCCCCCTTGGGAAGATGACAGGCACAGCCTGTCTTTAGAGAAATCCCTTGGGCTTGAATTAGAAAGGCTCTTGGGTTGGAATGCTGAGAAGACAGCTCTGTCAAGGCTGTGACTACAGAGTTTGTTAGAAATGAGCTAGACCTGACCGGTGGCCAAGGCTCAGATGCAAGAGAGGAGAGTGGAAGACACAGGCTGAGAAAGGATTCTTTGGGGTTATAGCCCATGTGGTAGATTGAATGAAAGTGACCCCATAGGTGTGTGTGTTTGAATGCTTGGTTTCTAGTTGGTGGACTGTTGGGAAGGATTAGGAGGTGTGGCCTTGTTGGAGGAGGTGTGGCTTTTTTGGAGTAGGCGTGTCTTTGTTGGAGGAGGTGTGTCCATGGGGGTGGGCTTTGAGGTTTCAGAAGCCCATGCCAGGTCAAGTGTCTGTCTTGCTCTCTCTGCCTGTGGACCAGGATGCAGCTGCCTCAGTTACTTCTCCAGCACCATGTTTGCCTGTGGACTGACATGCGCCCTGCCATGATGATAAGATTAACTTTCAGAAGAAGCTGCAAGGAAGCCCCCTATTAAATGGTGGTGTCTCTTCAAAGCAACAGGACAGTGTTGCTTTGAAACACAAAACACAGTCCAAAACCAGCATGAGGTCTGTTTCTCCTCCCAATTCACTCAGGGGTTCCGAAAAACCAATTCCCTTCTCTAGCCAATAAAATGGATGCACAGGCCCTGGGGAAGAAAGCAGCACCAGGGAAAGGGATTGGGAGCAGGGAATGCTGACCTCAGAAGAGGCAGTAGCAGTCCTGTCCATTCAGCCTGTTATGGGGGAGGAGAGCCTCCGTAACTGACTTAAGCACTCTGGGAGGAGCCATGCACTGGCAAGGGGTCGGGTTCCTAGCATCTGTCATTGATCACATCTGTATCTGGTTCTTGGGTTAGAGATGGGGAAGCAGGGAAGGGCGCCCCTGCGAGCTCTTACACAGGCCTGCCCTGGACGTGGAAAGAACCATTTGAATAGCTCTGATTTTCAAAACTATTTTCTTAGCTAGCCTAACTAATCTGCTCAGATGGTAGGTACGTCTTCATCCTGGGAGGAACTCACACATCCCTGGCAGCCGTGACAGTTAATAGGATGACCAGCAATACTATGAGCCCTCCCTGCTTTTGTCGAGAATTCCTGACCCTGCCATCTTATATGGGGCAAATTTTCCTCTTCCGTTTCTTTTTATATGAAGTGCTCATTTTGTGCCACGGTTGCACTGGTGGATGGTGGAGAGCGTCTCCATCTCCCAGGGGTAGACCTTTGTAGTGGCCTCCTGCCTCCCCGGAGCCATGGCCACACGGGACTTTCTCAGGGAATATTTGCAGGAATGTTCCTTGGAGTGATTGGTGGCTGTTTAAGTTCCTCGGCGGCTCTCTCTTAGTCCTGTAGGTGGTATGGGTCCCGAGCGTATTCTGGAAGTCCTTTAGTTTGGTTGATATATTTGTTTGGACGTGACCTTTCCCTGGTTCCTCTTCCCTGGGCTTTTGCCTGCTGAGGAAATGATCCTCAGATCCTGTCCATCTGCACCGGTGGCAACAGAATAGAGATTTTGTCTCTCCTGTGGTCCAGGTCCAACAGCCAGACACCTGTCCTTCAGAGCCTTGCGCTGTTCTGGTTGGTATCGTTTCCTGATGCGTAGACGCTTTAAAAAACGTCTAGTTCTGGAAGTCATCAAATGGCATGTGAGACCAGGAGGGGGCGGGGAGGGTCCTCGGCTGACCCGAGACGCAGCTTTGGGTGATTGCTCCCTGGATCCGGAATGCGCCATTCCTTCACCTCTGTCCTCCATCCCCCTATGCCTCCATCCCAGCTGGCCCCTGGTGCTTGTGCCTGATTCCTCCTGAGAGCTTTGCAGGTCCTTTGGAAACCTTTGTGTTTGAGAAGAAAAAGGATAGCTTCCCTTTCAACTTGATGGAAACCATCTGCAGGAGAAGTGTGCATGTGTGCTGTGTATTTAGGCTCTGCTCAGGGACACGACTACTTCCCTGGCTGTTAAGGAAATCCACATGAGGAGGCGGCCTACACACAGGGACCCTTGTGTTTTGTGCCCTAATGCTACAAAGATAATGAGCTTTGGCCTGTGCCGGGGCTCATCAGAGTTGTACCTGTGCGGCTTTAGAACTCTGTTGTGTTTTCAGAGCAAACCCACAAGCTCCTGAGAGTTTTGCCCTGGAGGAACCACCGGTAGGGAATGAAGGACAGAGGCGAGGGACCGGGTCACAGCTCTTCTTCCAGGCCTCACTCACCATCTGCCGACTGTCATGTTTGGAGTCGCCATGAACTTGGAAGAATGCTCCCCGAGCACCACTCTCATCCGCCAGGGCTTTTCTGTGCATTTCCAGATGCTGAACTTGCTCAGGTGACGTAACTCCAGATGCTGCTGCTGCAGGGGAGCCCTGCTGAGGCTCACAACTTTGGGATTGAATCTTCACCTCATTTCCAGCCTGGACCCTGGGGAAGGCGAGCAGATGGTCTTCCTGTCTGCCTTGTCTCTGCCTGAGGCCTCCTTAAACATGGGTCTGGGCTTCAAGAAGAAGAGTAGATGTGACGGGGTCCGGTAGGCACTCGACTGGCATTGCACACTCTTCTGATAATGTGGAATGAGAATTGCTTTATTCTGTCTCTCTCTCAGGGGCATAAAGACAAGGCTGGAAGTGGAAGAGAGAACGGGACAGGGCGAGATGCCTGGAGACAGAAAGAGACACAGTAGCAGGGCAGGAAAGATACATCAGGAAATGTCCAGTTGTATTGATTATCTTATTTCTTTTTCATGTCCTTTAAAAAACTATTTGCCTTTTACTTACTTATCTGTGTGCACATGTGTGCCACAACATGCATACAGACATCAGTGGACAACTTGCAGGATTCAGCTCTGCCTTTCCACCCCGTGGGCTCCAGGGACCCAACTGAGATTGTCCAACTTGATGGGCAGTACCTTGATGCTCTGAGCTGGTTCTTGTGACACACAGTATGGATCAGAACCGTTGGATTCAAACATCTGCGTGTGCATTTAAATTGAATTTAGTTATTATGTTTTTTTTTTTCTTTTTAAGATAGGCTTTCACTATGTGGTCTTGGCTATCCTGGAACTCACTGTTTAGACCAGTTTAGCCTTGAACTCACAGAGATATGTCTGCCTCTGCCTTGAGTTCTGGGGTTAAAAGTGTGAGCTGCTTGCCCAGCTGTATATGTGTGTGTTAACAATTTCGGAAAGAAATTGGTTCTTTCTGTACTGAGCATGTGCAGATATTTTTCTTGCCCTCATTTCCTAAGCGGTATGGCATGGCGGCTATTGATACACTCGCATTGTATTAGGTACAAAATGATCTAGAGACAATTTAAAGTGCACAGGAGGATGGTCAGAGAAGTCTATAGTACCAACTTCATTTGAAAATCTCTAGTTTTAAGTATCTCTTCCCTCTCCCCCATGCCGCCTCCTCTTCCCTTCTCTTCTTCCTTTGCCTCCTATGCCTCCTCCTCCTTCCCCTAATCCTGTGCCTCCCCCACTCCTCCCTTCTCCTATGTCAGAGGGGACTTCCCTGAACCACTTAGCCTTGCTTTTGTCTATAATTTATGGTTTTTCAGGGGTTCTTGGTAATTCCTTCCCAGGGATGCAATAGGATGGTCCTTCCTGCTATGCATCCTAGCTGCCTTCATGCTTTTCTGGACCTGTCTCAGTTGCTGTCAGCTATAGGACCCCATGAAGCCACCTTTCTGCCGCTTGTAAAAGAGAACTCATGTTGACTATTTAATGTCAACTCCCCCTTCATTCTCTGTTGTCTCTCACACACACCCTCACATAAAATCAAAACTAAAACGTGAAGGTAAAAGCAGGACACTGATTGCATGTGGCGAACGGGAATGGGGCCCCTTGAGATGACAGTGCTCAGCTTTCCTAGGTTCGAGGAAGGGTTAAGCTCGTTTAGCCAAATTCCATTGAGCAATCCCACTGTAGCAGAGGATCATTAAAATCTAATTCCTCTGCATTTTGGGAGTTTATTCTCATAAACAGGAAGTCTTTCAAAACCAATATTTGGCTCATTGTAATTTTGAATCTTTCTCGCCGACTCAGTAGAGTCCTTCATTTGAACTTCTGCTTACAAAAGAAGGTCACTCAGGGGCCCTAGAGATTTCTTTCTGTCACTGTCCAGGTTTGTCCTCTCAGTGCCGAGGTGGCCATCGTATGTCAATGGCAGAGATTAGTGTGTGGCAGACTCTCATTTCTTCCTTCTCTCTCTGTTTTGTAGCTGATCCTCAGTGTAAGACTTTGGCTACAAATATAACGACAAAATATAAATCAAAGAACACAGATGATCAAATGCAAACTAAAACATCTAGACTCAGTACACTTCTAGAATATTCTGAGTGACCTGGGAGTGATAGCAAGATAAGCCTTAGGCTATTTTCTGGTTTGTGCTTTAAAAAATTTTTTTTAAAGATGTGTTTGTTCTCTGTGTGTTTGTTTACATGAGTTTAAGTGTACTGTGTACATATGTATGTACGTATGTACATTCATAGCCCGCGGAGGCTAGAAGACACTGCCTGATCCCCTGGAACTGGAATTAGAGGCAGTTGTGGGACACTGGATGACACACTGAGGTCCTCTGGAAGAACAGTGAGCACTCTTACCTGCTCAGCCCTCTCTCCAGCCCCTTGGGGATTTTGTTGATTGGTTGTTGTTTATTTTTGTTTTTAAAGACAAGAGTTTCACTGTGTAGCCCAGTGTTGAGAAGACAAGCATGTGACACCATGTTTAGCTAGAATACATATGTATTTTTAAGTCAAATTTCTTTGCCCTAATTTCAGACTTACTGTTTTCCTGTCAAGACTTCAGGGAGCCTGTCTCAATATAGATGTGGTGACTTCTGAAACGCTTTCTTTACTGCTTGCTTTATAGTTAGACGGGTCAGTCATCACTAATTTCTTTCACAAATTCATTTGCAATAGTTTAAGAACAAGTGCCTCTTTTGAAAAATTTGACCTTGAATTGAAGTTTGTTCCCGGTGGCACTAGCCATTGACTTTAAGCGAGAGTCTCCACCGAGCAGGACATCAGCCCCGGTGATAGCAATGTGTCCGCAAGGAGCCTGAATCACTGTAGACTCTTTAGACACGCACAGCGCTTACAGGTGGTTGGGATTTTAGCCAAGACTTTCAGACTTTGTTTCTATGTTTGGGTCTCACCATCTGTGAACTCCGTTGATAATATGTAAATTAATAAAATGTTCTGTAAGCCTAGGGTGAGAGAATTTTGGGGGTGCCATGGAAAATCATAATAAACAATATCAAAGAACTCCAGGGATTTTAACAGTATTTATAATTTTAGCCTCACACACATGTAGGTTTGTAATTATTTCATAAAGCTAGCTGGAAAAACCATGCACCCAGGCTTCCTTTGTGTGCTTGGCAGTTTTTCAGGAAACATAAGGACCTCTGCTTCTCGGAGGTGTTTCACACAGATTGGGTGGGATGGTTCGTGTCCTCCTCCTAAGAGCACCTGCCTGCCCCCCCCCCCATGGTGCTGGTGGGGGGCCATGACAGTGTCCTGAAGAAGGACGGCATTAGGAGGACAGTAAGACTGAAGGTTTTGGTGTTAGGGTCACTGATAGGCACACAGAATTACCCGCAGAACCGGAAAACCTCCTCTGACAGCTCAGGCTTTGCGTGAGATGTTTTTGGGAATTTTTCTTTTTTTTTTTTTTAATGAAAGATTGGTGAAGAATGGACTGGGGGGGGCGTGTTCTGCTGATATTTTTACGTGTCTGTTTTGTTGATTTTTTGTTTGTTTGTTTTTGTCTGAGCTTTTAGTAGTTCCTCTTGGGCCATCCCTGTCTGTGACTCAAACTCTACTTACAAGGTTAGGTTTTAGGTTGCTAGGGACCTGGGATGTCAGTTCATTGCATTATTAACTGGAATAGATAAGTATATTGCCAGAGTTATAAGAATGGATAGTCCTTTAAAAAGGGCTTGATATATGGTGCACGCTGTTCTGAACCTCTTGTACATACTAATGTAACACCCACGGGAATCTAAAAAGTGGCATCCTAAGCCTATTATTTTTTCCATTTTATGTGCAGAAACTGCCAGCAATAGTTTAAGTGACTTGCCCGCAGTGGTTCTGGTCATATACGGGATATGCCCTTCAACTGGAACTGATTTGAGGCCCCAGCAATGGATTCTCCACTCCACATCACTGCCCGGTACCCCACATTGCTAGAGTTTTGGAATGTTAGGTTATTTTAGCAATATCTGGATGAGAGCCTGCTCAGAAGTGAGAATATCGGGCTGTCCAGATTTTCTTTCTTCTTTTCAAGATGATAACTTCTAAGCTATTGCACTCAATTTATGTTGGGTGACAGTGGAGGTGGGACAGGGAGTGGGGGATGCGCTCTGAATGATTGGTGTTGCTCGAAGGGGGTTTGCTTGTTTGCTGGTCTCTGAGTGCCGTTCAGGAGGGAGCTCTCTGCTGAGTTTGCCTTGTGTTTTGAATTCCACAAGACACGAGTTATTTAGGCTTCTCTAACAAGCATGGTAGATAGAGGTTTGCTGGAATTAAGACCCAAGAATCTAAGATAAGGCTGACTTAGTTTTTTTTAACCTTTCTCTGTGCTATTAACTATTTCACATTCACATTGTGTATGTTGGAGGGAGATGTTTCAAAGAACAGGGTTCCATGGCAGAGCAATACCCACCCCCAGTACCCCCAGTGAGGACCGCTGTATCCACCCCAGCACCCCTCCCCCCAGAGATGACAACTTACTTAAGTACAATGTGTTATCAAAACTGGGAAAACAGATAATTTTTAAAAAATTGACCCAGTTTTTGCAGATTTTTGCCTCCTGCATTAGACGTGGTGTAAAATCTGAGTGGTGATTTTTGGTGGGCAGGAAAGCTCCGACTAGAGCCACAGTAAACACTTTCCAGACACAGATGGCTTTCTCATCGAACTGTTGGCCTGAGCGCTCTAACATGGCTACAGTCGAGTGGAATTGAAGACCAGCAGGCGAAACGTGGACCACGGCCGAGCAGCCTGCTTATTTCATTTATGGTCTTGGAAGGCCTTGTGGATATTATCTTCAGTTTTTGTTGCCTTTTCAGAAGGAAGATATTTTCTGGAGATAAAGGATAATTCAAGGTCACAGGGTCAACCAGACATCCGGAGCTCCTGGGCAAAGATAAACAGACTTATTTTTCTGGAGAGGCAGGGATTTTGACTTATCAGATAAGAGGTACGGGTGACAGGGACACAAAGAGCATGATACAAATTTCATGGTTATTCGAGAGTGGATTTGTTTTAAAAATGACAGCCTTGCATGAGTTGGGCTCAATGTTGCTTGCCTGGCTTGCTGGTGAATAATTGCTCCTGTCTTGGAGAACCCGTCACACTTCAGCCTCAGCCTCTGCCTGCCCTGGATTTGAGCTGTCTGTGGGAGGGCCTGTCTTCTTGGCTTGACTAGGAGCTCTGGAAGGGCAGGGCTATCTAAATCATTTTTTCTTAAAACAAAACAAAACAAAACAAAACAAAACAAAACAAAATTCTCCTCCTCTCTCCCAGCATCAAGTAGAATGGACCTCTCTTCCAAACTCTTCTTACTCCATCCATTTTATGTTTTTAACTGGGCCTTGGTTATATGATATGTATATTTGAAGGCTCAGTCATGGTGGATGATTGTCATTTTGGCCTGTCCCAAGTCAGAGTGATCTTGTTCTACGGTCCTGTAGAAGCAGTGTTGGAAATGGCCTATGAACTTAATGGATCTTCTTCTTTAAAAAATGTCAGTAAAGTTTAGCTTGTTTTTCCATGTACCGCGGGGCTTTTTTGCTTTTATTTATTTATTTATTTATTTATTTATTTATTTATTTATTTATTT
>JABTXL010005929.1:22514649-22567077 GCA_025134845.1 Neodon shergylaensis | reverse complement strand
TTTATTTATTTATTTATTTATTTATTTATTTATTTATTTATTTATTTATTTTTAAAGCATGATACCTTCTCTGCTAACTCCTGGGGTATTTATCTAAGGCTTTTCTAACTCATAGGTGGCTGCCTTTGGCCATCTAGGTTGCAAGGTTGTTGGCAGCGGTCTGTGAGTGTGACCTCACATTGTCATGCCACGCGTGGCCTTTTTTTGAAGGGACCTACAGACTTTTTTTTTCCTGATATGGGGGACTCAGGGGCAGTAGTAGCATGTCCTCCAGATCATTTGGTTACAGTGCAAACCTAACCAGCCCTCACAAATGAGCACCCAGAAAAGCAGTGTTATTGAGGAGACATATCGCGGATGGTGAAGAGTGTGAAGGCCTGGAGCAGGAAATCAGGAGGGGACGCCCTGATGACCCCCACATGGTCTGTGCATTTGCTGTTCTTGGCAGACTCTGCTGCTTCCTGCCCCGCCCTGCTCTCCCCCTTGACTCTGCCTCAGGGATGCTCAGACTCACTACTTGCCAAATGGCTCTGACTTGGCGCTGTATGGTCTAGTCAGTTCCTCATGACCCTTCCTCTAGATAAGGGGCTTGCTCTCCTAGTGTTCCTGGTCCAGATTTCTAAGTAAGAGTCTGGCTATTGCCAGGAGAAAGGAAGCCTGTCTCCTCCAGGCGGTCTGAGACCAGCGTAGGAAGGCACACACGGCAAAGGTGATGGGAGTATTGATTGGCGTGGCTACCGTGTTCCAATAACAGAACAGTGAACCGTTGTTTGGGTTTGACTCTAGCTTGCAGTGGAAAGGCCTAGCCCATTTCTTTTTGGCCTTGTCTTGCTTGGCTTCTGAGTCATCCTGATTGAAGTCTCATTTCTAGCCAGTAGAATGAAGAAACAAGTGTTGAAGTGTTAGAATCTGTTTCTAGGGGATAGGGACTTGATCAGTCCTGTTACTGACCAGGTATTGGATGCATGACTCACCAGTGGAAAGTCAGTATTAAATTTAGAAGATGCTTCCAACCAGGTGAGATGGCGCAGAGCTGAGGCCGCAAGATCGTGAGGTCTAGCCCATCCTGGCTCCAGAGCCAGCTCTTGGCTAGTCTGGAAGACAAGATGAGAACTGACTTCAAGAGCAGAGGAGGAGGAGGAGGAGAAGAAGGAGGAGGAGGAGGAGGGAGGAGCAAATGAGGTTCTCTTTAACCCATACCTTGTCTTTTTATACACACTCATTTACTTTTGGAGAGCCTAGCATTGACTTAAGAAAAATACACATTGCTGAGCAGAGACTGTAGTTTTGTGCGTAAGGACGCCTGTTGTGTTGGAGGTTACTGGACGACAGAAGTGTGGCAGGACCGCACCCCTGTCTTCTCCAGCCTGCTGTGTCTCCTGGTTAGCTCAGCTCATGGAATCTGTTTCTCACCTGAAGGTGGAGTGAAGGTGTCATCCACCTGCTGGTGTTAGGATTCAATGAGTTTTTACAGTCAAAGGTATTTTCCTAGGTCAGGGTCCAGGAGTCCATAAAGATCTCGCTCTCTGGCCTTCTAATTGTACACCAAAAGGAGGAGTGCCCTTACCTTTCCTTTCAATCTGTCAAAACATTTTCTTTTTGATAGATAGGGCCATGCAGCAGACAGGTAGGTTTATTTGTCTTATAGAGAATGAGAGTCGGTGTGTAGGCATGTGTGTCCACATGCTCTCATGAGCCACTGAGAATCAATAAAAATGTCAATGTCTCCTTGAAAGCTTCGGATTTTAAGGCAAACGTTAAGTTAACTTTGTTTGTGTTAAGGGAATAAATAAACCGGAGAGAGACATTTATGAGCTGGCGTCCTGGCTCTGATGACAGGGAAAGCCAGTCCTGCTTGTGCTGGGGATCACTCACGTTGCTTTTATGAACTCTAAGTTAAAAATCTTAATGGGTTTTAATGACCCTAAATGCCATATTGAATTTCAGCTTGGGCGGTTTCAGATAACACCTCTTCAAAATCGGTGAGTTTTACTCATGACTTGGACTATGATATATACCCAAGACACAAAAATCTTCCAATTGAAAACAAAAAACAACAAGAGACCTTCACATTTTATAACTTTTGCTATGAGAAACAGAAACTTTGGGGAGCAGGTTCTTGAGTTTTCTTAGCTGAAGGAAAATATTTTATCTCTCAGTGGACCCAAACGATTCATTCTGTCAGCCAAAAGAAGTGATTTCCTTTTTTTGCCCTGGGGTTTGAAGAAATAATATTTGCAAGTTGTTTAATTTAGTTAACTGAGCTTTTTTCTTTTAAAGACAATATTAATAGGTTGTTATATACTGCAAGTCCAAACCATTACAGTTTGAAATGGTACCAGGAATTTAAAGATACAGTGGTAGGGATTTCAAGAGGAAACCTTTCTTGCCTTGCAGACACATTTTCTGTATGTGACTTTGAGAGTCCTGAATGCTCAAATGTTAAAAGAACATCGATAGCCATAGGAATTCATTGCTCTGGTATAGCCTAGTAACAAATTCTATAAGGAAACAGTCCTTAACTTGCCCTTTAGTTCTGTCTAGAATGCCTTTGACTACATGAGAGGAGTGTGGGGGAGGGGGAGGCTGAGCTTCATGGGTCTCTTTGTCAGTTATACAGGCTTAGCGGTCAGTCGCGTTACCTCACGCCGCGTCAAATTATTCTCCTTAAGTGGCTAATGCACTTGCTATTTTAATTGATCTTAACTCTGCTCTCATACCGAGGGAGCAAGCATCATTTCAGACCCATGAATGACGAGCTACGCTACAAGGATGGTCAAGTCCTGCCTGTACCAAGAATTTGGGGCAAAACAGCATGTTTGTCATTGAATCAGTGTGTTTGGATGCTTAACATATGTGGAAGAAAAGAAAAGATGTAAGCTATTTCCCATGGCTGTCTTCAGTTTCATTTTTAGTAGATTAAAGTTATGTGGTGGTTTTTTTGAAACACGTTTTCACTTTTTCCTTGATCACAAGAACTGTTACTGTTCTGTGGGAAAACAGACCCTGGTTCCCTCAGGCCATCATACCCTTAGTCATTCATTCGGAGAGATGGCACAGAAAGTAAGATTGTCTTAAGATTTTCCGCCTCATCCTGAAAACAGGTGCTCCCTTTGTGAACTCAAGGGGCCGAATTCATGCGGTCATCTCGGCCGTGTTTCAGCCCTGGTTCTGAAGAACAAAGGCATGATGGTCTTTGCTCTGAAGATTGACGCTTGCTTGCAGAGATTAGGCACTTCCTGTGACCTCTGGGTCCTAAGGCTGCTGGTGCGGAGGGGGATGCCCAAGGCAGCCAGCGCAGGGAGGCCTGTGGGCCCTTGTGATTTGCGCAGAGACAGGCTGAGGCTTGCTTAGGCAGTTAGCAAGCCTGGTGCTCCCATTCATCCCACAGCACGGCACCAAACAGCCCCCACCCCCTTTGTTCTCCCTGAACAGTCAGCATGGAGACCTGTTGTTCCCATCCCCTGAGATCCTTTGCTTCTGTATCCCTTTCTTCTGCCCTCCCTGGATGCTGCAGAAAACAGCGGGCACCCTCGCATTGCTGGCTCTCAGACTGCCATGAAAGGGCTTCTTTCTGGAGAGAGAGGTTCGCTCCACACAGAACTGCCTTTGACAGGGATGGCTTCCCCATGCAGAGCAAAGCGAGGACATAACAGGTTGGCGCTACGCCAGTGACAACGACGGCTGTAGGCTGGAGCAAAGCTTTATCAAGTCTCTGTCCTGTCATCTCCTTTCTGGCAGGGTGTACTGGGCAAGTTAAACCGAAGTGTGTTGGTCAGTCTGACTGGACTACTTTAAACTAGACACCACATGGGGACCACGAGGGGCTGAGGTTTGCAGGCAATTAACAAAATGTCCCAGAGTACAGGAAGAACAATTCCAAATTGGCGCCAAGAATGCTTTTAATTTATACAGAACTGCGGTTGTACAAGTGGCAGAATGTCTTGCCAAGATTTTCTTTGTCTAAACTTCAGGGGAAAGAGAATGGATGGTATAGTTTGTGGTTTATTTCAGAGAAAATGGGATCGATTCCCCGAACTCTATTTCATTCTTGAAGCAAAAGAAAAAATCCATAGACCAAACCTAACAAAATGCAGTGTGCTCATGTCGAGTGGTGCACGTGAAGGCGTGTTATACTTTTCTGTTTTTTCTTTTTTCTCCAGAAGAAAGGAAGGAAATAGAAAAGAAAGGGAGGGAAGGAGAAAGCATTCGGAAGCATGGAAATTTACCAATGCCTTAAAACCGTTTTTACGTTTGTGGGTGCGGGGCACATGTGTGTGGAGGTCAGAGGAAGACTTGCAGGAGTCACTTTCCCCCCTCCTAGCTGGTGGGCCCTGGGAATTGAACTCAGGCAGCCAGGCTTGGTGACAGAACTCTTGACTACTGAGCCACGTCACCAGCCCAGCATTGCTTTGTGACTTGAAAAGACCTGTGTGGGAAATTGGCACTTACCATTTTTTGTGACTTTGGCCCAGCCATCTTCTTTGCCGTGGCCTGTTAAGAGATTTACAAACTCACATGCCATTCCTCCCGTAGTGGTTTTCTTTCTTCACAGCTGAACATGGTATCTGAGACATGAAAGATCTCTCAAAAGTTGATCTCCCTTCCCGGACCGTGCTGCATCTCAGATGTCTAGCTGTTTTGGAGACAAACCCTCGTTGCTACTGTGGTATCCTCAATACAGGTTTTGCTAGAGAACCTTAGGCTGTTGCGTCAGGGGCATAACGCTTGGAAGATTTCTAAGTTGATCGCATTAGTTGAGGTCCAGCTCAGAGCTGGGCAGTGTTTTCCGGGAATCAGACTGACAAGTCGCCGATTATAGCCGCTACTCGTCTGCTGCTGAGATAAAGTACCACGACTGGAAGCAACTTCATGAAGAAAGAGTTTACATCGGTTTATGGTTCCCAGGACTAGCCCATAATGATGGCCCGAACAGGGAGCTGAGAGATTTCGTTCCGGACATGCGCGGGCGGGAAGGAGAGAGGTCTGGGAGAGGAGCGAGGCTGGAACCCATTCTCATCCATGCACTTCCTCCAGCAAGGTTCTGTTATCCCATTGGTTCCATAACCTTCCCAAACAGTGTCACCAAGTAGAGATCAAGTCTCCCAATATGTGAGCCTCTGGGGGACATTTCTCAGTCAAGCCACCTCACTCATCCTGCTGACTGCTAGCATGACCATAGCAATGCTGCTGCAGAGTTGATGACTTTGAGGATAGCTGGGATTTCTGTTCAGACCGAGCCAGGACCGCCTCCCTGAGAAAGTGTGATTTTGAGGTCTCCACAGAGATGGGAGCAGGCTTCCTTCCCAGCATTTCACACTGGACTCTGCAGAAAGAACATTCCAGGCAGGAGGCACTGCAAATGGGGGACAGGCAGCAAGGACTCGGGTCACAGGCCCTGCTTATATGCAGGAGGGAGGCTGGACCCCAGCACAAGCTCCTCCGCTGCTCTTCTGAGATTGTTAGATGGGTTTTGAGGGGAAGATGGGAAATGATAGTGCATCTGTTACTTTGATTACAATTCCTTTCATATTATAATTAACTGTTAACTGTAATTATAGGACTTCCTCTAATTTAGTTTAGCACTCTGGGGACCTCTATTAGCCTATATCCCAATCAATTTTGCAGCCATTAAGGGGGGAAAGGCATGTTCCTGTTGAATTTTAAATCCAGTGGGAGCCTGTCCCACTCACTTGCTAGCGTGCCTGTTTTTCTCACAGGTCTGAGGTTGGTGTGTGGCGTGGCATGCTGCTTCATGTATCTTGCATGTTGATTCCCAATTATGGCAGAGTTTCATAGACAGTTGTTAATGAATTCCACGCATCTTGTGCCCTTCTTTAGTAACCTCCCGAGTCAGTACAACAATAATTTTTATCTCACAGCCAAGGGAGCTGCTCTGTCCCCTCCTCAGAATAGATGTTGGAGTCCATACTATTCTCTTGTCTGGCACCTCCTGCCACCCTCCTGGCCTCTGCTAATGCTCATTTGTGTTTTCTCAGTTGGTTCCCGTATTAAGTTCTCCCATCGTAGGGAACAGGCTATGCCTCTTTGGCATATCTGGTGATTTACTGTGTTTAGGGTCATGTCGTGTGTGTTTGTGTTTGTGTGTATGTGTCCCCGCCCACAGGGACGCCTTTGGTTCCCTTTCCCCTGCTGATTGGGTGAAGGCCACCATGCTTGTATCATTGCTTCGCCCACCGTGTGCTCCTGTTGACCCCGGTAGACACTGGCCTCCTGGAGGCAGACAGTGATTGTTTGTGGGGCTCACTGTAACCTCACTAAAAGTGGCCTGGTTAGATAGCGAGTCATCTCTAGACAGGTGCCCTGTTACTCATCTTGAATACTGGCTGTGGCAGGTGATAGGCAGCTAAAATCAGAAGACGCCAAAGGCTCATGCGTGAGGAAGGAGAAGGCTACGTGAGCCCTGTGAGCCAGTGCCTTCTGATGTGTGAAAAGATTTTCACTCAGAGGAGGTTTTGGTCCATCCTATCCCTCTGACCGTGGCCCCAACCTCACTGCCCCCTCTTTCTGTATCAGAGGGATGCCATTGTTCACCCAGTGTTTCCACACAGAGGCTACAGTTCACAGTGGGATCCACTTGTGGTGTTGGTTATTGGGGTTTGGACAAATCTACTCTTATACAAACAACCCCCAATTTATGGTAGTTTGACTTAGGCTTTTTGTTTGTTTTGTTTTGTTTTGTTTTTGTTCCTTTGTCTTTCTGAAGGTGTGGAATTGATTTACAGTTGGATCTTTTCCCCGGGCTGGCCATGCCATGCTCCAGCTGCAGGTGATGCTGAATAGCAGCAGAGCCTTGTGGGAAATTCTTGGTACTGTACTGAGGAGGTTCCATGGGCTGCCCTGCTCTAGACTGTTATAGGCGTCGTGACCCTCTCCACTGTAAGCCAGGGGACACCTGTGATCTGCGGAACCAGTTTCCACACCCTGAAGCCCCCGAGCTCCACCTAGGTGTTCTTCGCCTTTCGCCACTGCCACCCTCTGTCACCTGGCCTGCTCTAGCTTATCACTGAGGTGACGACATACAGCCCTGAGCCTCCCTGTAGTAGTGTGCTTTGGGCTTTCCTCCATGTTCCCTGTGGCTTGGTCATTTCTCTTTGGGTCTGAATAACATTGTGTCATGGGATGGCCATAGCTCATTTGTCTTGTCGGAGTTGTTTGTGTGGCAGACTTGCATCACCATACGCAGCTTCTGCAGGACATCACAGTTGCTTCTGAGCTTTGAAAATTAGGAATAAAGCTTCTATGAACATTCATCTGTATAATTTTGAGTGTATATAATAAAAAGATATATTTAAATATTATATATATTTTATGATGGATTTTTCTTCTGATTATGAGGAAAACGTATGTCTGAATGTGTAACATTTGGAAAATGTAAAAAGAAGAATTCTTAAACAATCTGTACCAGCCTATTTATTAATTTCATGTAACAAAATACGTGAAATTGAAACTCTGCCGGAAATGTAGGACATATGGTTATTGTATATTATTACAGTTGGTGGTAAAGACAAGAAAGATTTAGGGCATTCCAAATTCTGGTTCTGTTTCTATTAAAACTGCCTAAGTGGCTTTTTATGATGCTCAACATTCAAACAAACAGTGCCAGCTTGACAGAACAGCTAACAGAGGTCCCAGCAATCTTCTCTGTAAAAAGTGTAGCGATGCCAGCCGTGGTCTGCAGTGCTGCTGGAGGGGCACAGCTATGCCAGCCGTGGTCTGTAATGCCAGTGGGGGGGGCACAGCTATGCCAGCCGTGGTCTATAATGCCAGTGGGGGGGGCACAGCTATGCCAGCTGTGGTCTGTAATGCCAGTGGGGGGCACAGCTATGCCAGCCATGGCCTATAATGCCAGTGGGGGGCACAGCTATGCCAGCCGTGGTCTGTAATGCCAGTGGGGGGGGGATAGCTATGCCAGCCGTGGTCTGAGGTGCTGGGAGGGGGCACAGCTATGCCAGCTGTGGTCTGCGGTGCTGGTGTGGGGGAGCAGCTATGCCAGCCGTGGTGTGCGGTTCTGGTGTGTGTGTGGGCAGCTATACCAGCAGTGGTCTGCAGTGCTGTTAGGGGGACTCTTTGGTGTGGCTATGCCAGCAGTGGTCTGTAATGCCACTGGGGGGACCTGGCCATTGATGTGGGATTGTGTGGATCTTATGATCTGCATAGTCTAGGGTCCACTTCTGGCATCCTCTGGGTAAGAGGCAGAGGGCCCTGCTGGGTGTGCTGGCAGAAATGTGGAGGCGGCGGTAGTGTAATTATTCCCCTTATTGACTCACTGACCCTCATGCTTTCCGCCTTTCATCTTTCACCAGGTCCCCAAACCTAATGCAAGTGAAAATAGTATTCCATGAATTGTGTGTGTCTAGCAAACTGTAAAAAATCTAAATAGCCATTATTTCTTCCTGACAGAAGAAAGCAGGTCAGAGAAGAGGAATGCAGATGACGGATCTCGTAACCTAGATTGCTGCTTCTGGGTGCATGAGCACACGGGTAGGGCTGACCCTGGCCCTGCCATGACAGTCTTGTAGATGGATGATTGGATGTGGGCCACAGTGCCAGGGTGTGATCTGCAAAGGTGTCTGGTAGACAGATCTGCCTCTCCTCATTGTCTCCTCGCAGTGTGTGGCTGGTGCCACTGTGGAGTGAGTGCCCAGGCCAGGGGCTCATTTTCCCTGTGGTTAGATTTCTACCCATGTAGAAGAAGGAGTTGGGTCTTTTGCTATGAAGACTCTTCCAACTTTGACCTGCTGTTGACCCTGGAAATTTTACCCAACTTTCATAGGAAGAAAGGAGAGACAGTAGCATTCACTTGTGCATGGACTGGATGGAGTTCAGCATCATGTAGTTAAAAGATGTTTTTAATGAATGAATATCGGTGTATTTTGACATAGGTACTTTACAAAATTCTGGACTTGATTGCATAGTAAAATATACTAGTATAAATGTACATATATGTATAGTATGTAGGGGGCTGGAGAGATGGCTCAGTGCTTAAGAGCACTGTCTGCTCTTACAGAGGACCCGGGTTCAATTCCCAGAACCCACATGGCAGCTAACAACTGTCTGTAACTCCAAGATCTGACACCCTCACACAGAGATTCATGCAGGCAAAATACCAATGTACATAACACTGAAAATTTAAAAAATACATACCATTTAAATATTCAAATATACTAATATATATAATACAAATGTACATTTTCATTAGATTTTTTCTTCAGCTTTTTTACTTTTCAGGAACCATGCTGAAGTTTTATCTAGACACTGTTAGTCTTTTGATCTGGAGACCACAGTTTCTTGAGGAGCTGGTATTGTGGTTCCTCCCTGAGACTCTTGTCGGACACATTTCCATGTAGACAGATGCCCTTGTGTTCTTAATTCTTGCACGGAAGTGTTGTTCGTAGGAAAAGTGCTTTATCTCTCTCTAAGAGTAGTCAAAACCAAGATCGTATTTACACTGCGGGACAGGGAAGTTAACTGATGGATTGCTTGTTTTCAGTGACAGTGCGCATCCTTTCTCTGAAATGTCTGGGACCTGAAGTGTTTCAAATTCCAGAGGTTTTAGACTTTGCAATATTTGCAGAGACTTAACTCTTATCTATTCTTCAACTCCATCAAAGACCCCAGAAGAATATAATATTACCCAAGTAAACCGGAAGTGCATTGTAAGCAACTTTTAAAACTCTGGAATTGACAGAGACATCTTGCTGCCTGGACAGTCACCCAAAATTTCTCTGTAACACTGTGGACACCCATCTTCAGCCTAGAGTCCCATAGTATCTGGCAGACTTTTTCATGAAGCAGGAAATTTCAAAGACAGTTCCACCTGTATTGGCAGTTTGTCAGTGACTTTCTTCTGTATCTGCAGAGTGTCTGGCAGACTCTTTCATGAAATAGGAACCCTGAAGGACTGTCTCACCTTTAGGCAAGTTCAGAAGTCATTTTTCTGTGGGTCCTGCATGTCCAGTTCATCAAATAGTCCAGGCAAGAGCACTTTCTTTCCCAAGCGGCTAACCAACTCCATAAGGAGCCTCTTCATTGCCCATCATCCTCTTGAACTAGATTAGTGTTGCTAGGAGCAGATGTGTCTCATTGTTGTGAAAAGTCCTAAGTTCTTAAAACACTTTAAATGCCATATTCTATTAGTCTTTGAAAGGTTTCAAGACTATCCATCTGAAATATATCTCTGTACACCTAGAAAACCTAACCAACATGACTACAAGCTTGACTATTATAGATGACTCTCTATTAACCTGTATTTCTTAATTATCCATTACATTTTTTAATGAGTTGCACAAACACAATACCTTAATCAAGAGCAGAAATATCCATATAACAAAATTGACCTTAAATTTGTATCAATAGACTAAGATCCATACCAGTGCAAAGTATTCATCTCTATATCATATCTCTCTTTAAATGTAAACAACTATTTATAAACAATATTTGGGAATTAGGGCATAGTTCTCTTTAAGCTGCTTCCTGATTTTTGTTGGGCAAAGTAATTTTAGGGTTTATAGAGACCTTTCAGAGGGTCTTAGTCCATCAAACCACATTAGTCTGGAAGGAATCCACATGTTCTCATCCTATGTGGAAACAAAACCAGAACCTCTTTTCCAAAGTAACATAACCATAGACTTACATTTTGAAGTCAAGATACCTTTAAAATATGTATGTTAGTTTAGCTTAGCAGACTGTACAATGAAATGTCTCAATGTACTTAGCTTATTCATAGTCAAAAATTTCAAAGACAACACAATAATATACATAATCCAGACTCTCTGTGTATATTCCATCTTTATGTAGCTTTTTTTTTAATTTTTTTTTATTTTTTATTTTTTTTATGTAGCTTTTATCATGACTGTTTGTACTCTGTTTCTTTAAAGACTGTGTGTGTTATATGTTATATATTTTTCTCTCTCAAGCCTGTGTACATTTTAAAAATACATTGTGACCTATTCGGAGGTTTATTTCTGTCTCAATCTGTCTTTTTTGCATATCTGTAATTATTTTCTGACCAGGAGTGCTCCCTCCCGCCCCCCCAGTGCTAAGTGGTCATGGCTGGGACCAACTCCACAGTCCTGCCTGTTGGCTCCGCCCAGTCTTACATGGTGGAGGCTTGCTTGCTGCCTCTGAGAGCCATGAACTTTGCTCCAGCTCCAGGGTTGCTGCAGGTCTATGTCAGTATTAAGCAGTTTGTAACACACTGCTTACCGACCCCATATAAGTGCTCAGCCTCCTGAAAGAGCCAGAGCTGTTTGTACAACTAGCATGGACCAGGAAGCCCTCCCTTAAAGAAGTTGCACAGCTGCAAATGCTGAGTTTGGAAGACCTCTCTTAAAGGAGCTGCAGCGTCCCTGCGTGCCACCAGCAAACAGAGCCCATCCGGGAAAAAACAAACAAACAAACAAACAAACAAAAAACACGACTACCAAGAAGCTGTGCTAAATTTGTTGTTTTGTGTCTAGAAAGCTCTCTCAGGTTTTATGTGGATGTAGGTGTCCCACGCTGGGTGCCAATCTGTTGGTGGAGACTGCTCATTTGTTTTTACCCTAATAATAACACAGAAACTATCTTAATCACAGCACTGCTTGGCCTGTTAGTTTAGGATTCTTATTAACTAACTCTTACCTCTTAAATTAACTCGTTTCTATTAGTTTATATTTTTACCACGTGTCCCGTGGTTTATGGGTAAGGTTTCAACTGTCAGCTGCATCTGTCTCCTCCCGCAGCTACATGGTGTCTCTCTTAGTCCTATTCTCTCTCTACATCTCTGTTCGGATTTTCTGCTTGGCCTTACTCTGTTAAGCCATTGACCTAAGACAGCTTCTTTATTTATACCAATGACCATAAAACATATTAACAGCATACAGAGGGGAATCCCACATCATATATTAAGCATAAGAATTTCACATGTGAGTGGAGAGACATTATGCAGAGAAATTTCCTGTGTCGTGCTTATCAGAACAGGAGCTGATTGCCACCAGCAACATTTACCTTAAAGCTGTGTGACATGAGTGTCATCATAGCAGGGGGTTACGCTGATCCAGCAGCTTGCTTTCTCCCTCTTCTTCCTTGACAGAATCCAGGCCCTTCAATGTACCAGGCAAGTGCTGTACTGCTGAACTGTAGGCCCAGCTATATTCTCACATGAGCTCAAAGGTGCAGATATAATTATCTAAATCCTATTTTTTTTATTTGTTTGTTTTTTAAAGCAGGGTTCTCCGTGTAGTCATGGCTGTCCTGGAACTCACTCTGTAGACCAGGCTGGCCTCAAATTCACAGAGATCCATCTGTCTCTGCCTCCCAAGTGCTGGGATTAAAGGTGTCTCCACCATCATCTCCCTGCTTCAAATATGGAAAACTTGAGGCATGAAACGTAACTACACAAGTAGCCTTCAAGATAGACTCTCTTTGTCCTCTCTTCTGGCTGCTCTATCCTGTTTCTTGTACCTTGTCAGCAGATCTGTCTTGTTTACATAGCAGATGGTGTGTGTGTGTGTGTCCCCGTGTGTCCGTCCGTCCGTCCGTCCATCCATCCATTCATGTCCCCGTCCATCCATCTGCATATCTGGTTCTGATCTGACTAGTTTTTGCTCTGAACAGTTTTTCAATTTGCATTAAAAGTTAGTTATAATGAGAAAGAGGACATGGGTCCCACACACCACAGAGGAAGATTGTCCATTCCCATAGTACTGTGAGCTCTTTCCTGTGCTATCCTCTTAGGTTCATTCACAGTCTGTTTGTGGGACTTATGGTAGAATGCTGTGGTTCTAATTTTGGCATTGAAAACAATCTCAAGTTGCTCAGTTCTGAAGGATGATAGAGTACAGAGAATTATTCAAAAAAATTGGGAAAAGATATACTTGAGGTGCCTTCTTCCCTAGTGTCTAACTTAAAAAACATAAAACAAAACATTTAATGATGTATTTACTCTGTTCCTTTTGTATCCTCAAGCCCATTTGGGTGTTATGTATTTCCTAGAGTATTCTTTTATGTTCATTCATTCAGCTTGGACTTCCTGTGTTTCCAGTACTGTGCTGACACTGTGGAGCCTCTGAACACATGTGGACACCACAGGACGAGTGACCCCGAGTGAGTTACAAGGATGTAGTCAGCCAGCAAATATCTTCACTTGTTCTGCTTAGATCCTGGCTCTGCTCCCTGGGTGTTGGACTGAGCACGATAATTTTGAAACAGCAGGTCCTAACAGATGGGCACAGCTGTCAACTCGGGAAACCTGTCCCTTGTCCTAGACTGTTCAGATGACTGGCAACATAACCTTGGAGAGTCATTTGGTTTTCCTTTCCAGGTTTTCTTTCTGGAAAGTAGGTAACAAGCACATAAAGCTGATCTTAATTAACAACACCAGCTTCAACACTAGGTACCCCGAATGCTCTCCTCCCTATTCCTCATGCTTCCTCATTTGCACGGGCATCTACATGGTGTACAGCTATGCTTTTTCAAGATGCTTTCAGACCCTGTTTAGATACAGGACTTCCCCTCGGTCTTGAAGCTCCCTGGCACGAACCTTGCAAATGTCACCCCGCATGGACTAGGGTGCGGTGCTGGTGGACAAGTTCAGTGTCAGATTGAGCATATTTGCAGGATGGGATGAGAGAACTGTGGTTGTGTGCAGATATATCGGGACAGAATCCATCCTACGAGGTCCTGGTGAGTGGCATATAGCTCAGGCTTGAGCCCAGTGGGTGTTTACCAGGTAGCATTTTGCACTGTCTTGGTCCTGCTTCATGGCTCATGACTCTTAGAGATCACGGTTTTCATTGGAAGAGGGAATGATCGCGACTTTGTGTTGTTTTAAATTATGACAATGGTGGCCATGCCTTACACTTTTGAAAGATGTTCATAATACCGAGCAAATACAATGAAAAATATATATCCATGATATTTTTGTATTTTGAACTTCCCACCTGTCACCTGATTGCTGGGATTCTACACTATTATTATTATTGTATTGTTTTTTATTCTTTTTTTAAATAGCAGAGATCTTGTCCTTTAGATGTGCATTTAAAATATCACCAAATGAGTAAGAAACTTAGTTTTATGTTTTGAGTTTATTTTATAAATTGTAAAAATAAAAGACATAGGTGGTCATCTTTCCCTCTTGCTGTGCTCCAGTTTCTTCATTTGTCAGAGAAAAGCACCATTGGAGGTCTCCAATTTTGGGGGAGAACTAACCAGCTGTCATGAAGTAGCTGGCTTGGGTTACAATTTCTTCTTTGCCCTCTCATGAGTTGTTGGCCCCAAAATGCTGAATCTGGAGAGTTTGTGTGTTTCATTTTCTTTTGGGACCTGGTTGGAGTATACAGTTCATGTCTGTTCTGTTTCTTCCCTTGCCGTGTCTGCTGTGTTCTTCTCAGAAGCTGGGTTTTTTGTCCCCTGTGATCGTGGCCAGTGGCTTCCTTGTTACCTAGTGGTCCTTATGCACACAGGACACTGTGAGTGCTGAGGCTTCTAGCTTCCCAGGTCTAGTGTGTGTGACAGTATCTCATGGGTGAGGCATTTCTCTTTCCCCTCACTCCTTTCCTCCTTTCCTTCAGGATCTTAATTGAAGCAGTTCCTTGTGACCCAGCTGAAGTGTGTCCGCCTGCCACGTTTCTTCCCAGTTTAGCTGGTTCACTCCAAGGTGGTATAGTGAGCCACCGTAGACTGGTTGTGTAGATGGTAGTTGCTTTGTTTTTTTATTTTATTCTGAAGAACACGAGGACTGAAATCTGGGTGCCTGCTGACCGTGCTCTCTTCTGGTTTGAAGACTCCATCTTCTCTGTATTTTCTCATGGTTGAGAGAGATTGTCCCTTGTATCTTCTGTAAGGGCACTATACCCTGGTTGGTACTGACAGAGGGAGCTGTGTTATTTGTGTCTTCCCCAGCATTGGTATGCTACACAGACACTCGGATGGAGTTGCGTTTGAATGCTCTTCTGTGCCAGGTTCTACTTAGCAGCTTTAAGGGAGTTGTTTATTTGTGAGTATGATGCCGAAAGGGGACATGGTACCCTTTGGAACTGGAGTTAGAGGCAGTGGTGAGTTACCTGAGGGGATGCTGAGAACTGAATCAGCTCTTTTGTGAGAGGAAGAGAGGATGCTGTTTGCTGCTGAGCCATCTCTGTAGCAGCCCCCCCACCTCTACCAGATGGTTTTTCCATAGATAGGATTCCTGGTTGAAAATAACTCAAACTAACCCAAGATCAGAAGGCATTGATTCCTCTTCTTATTCTTTGAGTCCTCTTTTTTTCCCTTTTATTTTTGAGATTATAATATGATTGCATCATCTCCCTTCCCTCTTCTCCCTTGTACTCATCTTTACTCTCTTCTTCAAATTCATGACCTATTTTTTTCATTGTTATTACATGTGTATATGTAGATACATATATATTTTAAAGTACGACCTGCTCAGTCTGTATGATGTACTCCTGTGAGTGTTTTCAGGACTAACCATTTGGTATTGGATAACTAATTGGTGTGCTTTTGAAGAAGGATACTTCTTCAAGAAATCCCACACTAGCTCAGAATTGAGTATAATAGAGGGTTATTTATATAGGGGTAGTCTCATAGATCACAATCCTCTGCTTAAACAGGGAACAGCAATCGAATCCCACAGCCAGAAAAGAGGCTGGGCATTGGCATAAATAGTATAAGAGGCCACACCCAAGTGGGTGGGTAACTTAAAGTCTACTGGCAGTAGGAATTCCTACAGCATGATCTTCCCTGGGGAAGACCATTTCTCCTGCTATCAGCATTCCTTAGTTGCCAGTACTTCTTTTTGTAGGCCTGAGTCCTTGTGGGTGTTCCCTGTCCGCATTAGCATGTCTGTTGTTATTGTCTTGTTCAGTTCCTGTTTAAGCAGTAATGTTGGTGAGATGTTATGGGTGTAGCTTCTGGCATTCCTAGGAGATGCAATCTCACAGCAAGCTCCCTGGTCCTCTGGCTCTTACACTCTTTCCGCCCCCTCTCCTGCAATGCTTCCTCAACCTTAGTGCAGGCGTTGTATTGTAGAAGTATCAATTGGAACTGGGCTCCATAACTCGGCATTTTGATCAGTTGTGATTTTTCTGTAATGGCCTCAGTCTGTTACAAAGAGACGTTTCCTTGATGAGCAATTAGGACTACACTTACCCGCAGGTATAAGGATGGATGTTTGCTTTGTGGTCTGGGATTATTCAACTTTGATATGGAGCTGGTTGTGGATTCTCCTCCAAGTTCCGAGACTTCAGTAGCCCTGGGCGCCTGGGTAGTGCTGTTAATTGAGTTCTGTTGCTGCTATGAAATGTGATATGGGAATTCTTATAAAGGGTGACATTTGACTAGGTGGCTTAGGTCAGAGAGGGTCATGGTGGCATGCAGGCAGACAAGGTGCTGGAGAGGGAGCTAAGAGTAGAGAAGGAGCTACATCTTGATCCTGCAGGCAACAGGAAGTGGCCTGTCATACTGGGAATGGCTTGAGCATACATGAGCCCTCACAGCCCACCTCCACAGTGACACACTTCTTCAACAAGCCATGCGTCCCAATAGTGCCATTCCTTGTGAGCTTATGGCCGGAGCAGTTACACTCAAACCACCTCATTAACATTTTATAAAGACACAGCGTGCTTCCTAGACATCACAGATACTTAAGTGCCTGTCAAGGACTATTCTAGATGATGAGGCAGTCAGGTTTCTGAGCTCTGACTCTTAACATCTTCCTTCAGTTAATCTCTCATCACCATCCCTAACGTGTTTACTTAGTTTTTCTTGTTCCTATGTCAACTTGGCCGAAACTGTGGCCAGTGACTGATTCTGAACTAGAGTTCCACATCTGGATGGGGAGCCTGTGAGGTCTTCAGTACAGTGCAGACACCCTTAACTAAGGGTTATACCTGGGAAGGGAAAGCAGAAACTTGTTCAAGGCTTCTGACAGAGACAGATCTACAGAGTTTGGGAGGAAGAAAGAATGGAAGAGACTCGCGTACACATGCAAAGCAGGTTGACTTTGCAGTTTGGGTCAGAGGATGCTGTGGTCACTACAGATGAATGAATCCATCTGCAGGCTAAGATGAGCTTGACGGCCTGGTCCCAGCAGACATTCAGCAGGCTGTCTAGACCACAAGGGTACATCCATCAACATGGCTAGCATTTTAAGGAGGACCTTGAGAAAGTGGAACAGAACCAAAATGTTGGCTGACGCCCTGCCAAGCTATTGGGTGGCCGAGGAGAAAGTAAAAGGCAGGTGTGTTCACCTTTTATGTGCTGTGAAAGGCTCATGCAGCATGACTGAGAGGTGGCCTGAGCTGATTTAGTAAGAGGGAGTTTGAGCCACATCTTTCAAACTCACCCAAGACTTCCCCCCTTTCTTTGTAGTCTTCTGTTTTTGTTGCTAATAAATTAAAGCAATGACTAAGATTTCAGGGCAAGAGGTTTGCTTTGACTTGTAGTTCTAGAGGCCCAGCATCAAGGGCATGCTTTTGGCAATGTCTTTTCTGCTGGCAGAGGTCTCAGTTACCACAGGACACCACATGGTGAGAGTTGGTAGAGCTCCCTGCTCTTAATAAAGCCTGGGCCAGGTACTCAGGAGATGGCTCAGCTACTAAGCGTCTGCCACACAGACTTGAGCATCAAAGTTTGGAGTTCATATCCCCTAGAAACTCTTGTAAATGTCAGGCTGGCCACCTGTAATTTTGGAAGGTCGAGACAGGTGATCCAAACAGCAAGATCCAAATATCAAGAGAGGATATTGGCAAGCTATAGGTTTGACTGAGAGACCTTACCTTAAAAGAGTATGGTGGAGGAATGATTGAGGATGGTTTCCTTTCTTTTTTTTTTTTTTTTTTTTTTTTTGGTTTTTCGAGACAGGGTTTCTCTGTGGCTTTGGAGCCTGTCCTGGAACTAGCTCTGTAGACCAGGCTGGTCTCGAACTCACAGAGATCCGCCTGCCTCTGCCTCCCGAGTGCTGGGATTAAAGGCGTGCGCCACCATCGCCCGGCTTGAGGATGGTTCCCAACATCAACTTTGGGCCTCTGCAGACAGACATGTGTGCATGCACGTGCGTGCGTGCGCGTGCACACACACACCCCACTCAAACTTGTGTGCGTGCTTCCAAAGGACCAACTATAAACGCCAATGAAGGCTCTAGCTCTTGGCACCTCAGGATGGCGTTTAAATTTCATCGTGTTTAGGAGCGGGCAAATGAAATTCATGTTGTAACTGTCCCAGAAACCACATAAGTAATTTCCTGAAACTTGACACTTCTCAGACTGCAGTCATGTGAATTATTGTATATCCAGGGGAGCATAGATGCAGAGGAATTCTGGATTTCTCTCTGCTTTTTACCATCAGTTGAACAAGTCAGCATGCAGGGACCACATTGATGTGTAAATGACGCCCATGACAGAAGTGTGTGCAGGCTTTGGACTACGGGGGAATTCTGGATTCTTTGATGTCCCCTTTACGTGTCTGCCAGCTCTCTATTTCCCAGAATGCCTTTCGGGTACTGTATCCTCCCCACTTTGCTGTTTGTGTATGGTGGGCTGGGGGGTGGGGACTAGCTAATTTTGATGGTAGCCTAAGCAGAATGCAATTAGGGAAATCTTGTGCCAAACACGTTTCTGCACCAATGTTTGCCCTCATTAGCACGCGTAATCAGGAGTTTGCTTTAAACACTGCCTGACCTTTCCGACGGAAATGTGAAGTGTATAGAGAAAGTGGGCCTGTGCCCTGTGTATGGCAGAACATGACAAACAATTCCAACAGCCTGAGAGTTGTTCCCTTGAAGATCCCTGCTACAGCCAGATATGTAGAGGTATGAATTGAAGATAGCATGCAAATGTGCACATGTGTCTGCATGCGTAGGTGAGTGTGCACACCTATTCCTGCTATGTACTTTAGCTGCATGGGAAAGCGTGAGTAAGGAAATAGAGAACAGGTATTCTAAGAAACAAACACAAGAGGTGGGGAGACCATGTGCACACACACGCACATACACATGCACACACATGCACATATACATGCACACACACGCACATACACACACACACATACACATGCACACACACATACAGAGAGAGAGAGAGAGAGAGAGAGAGAGAGAGAGCAAACGGAAGCTCTGAGAAATCTGGCCAGACAGGTACACACACAGGCATGGACATTCTCACACATACCCTGAAAAAAGACAGAAGAAAGAACTGGAGGTCTACACACACACACTCTACATTGCAAAATGCCAAAGAGAAAGACGTGGCAGCACCATTTAAACACTCGACGGGTAAGAAGGATGGTAATAATGCACAAAAAGGCTTTACTGACTGGATTTTAATTCTTAGTAAGCACATTTCACATGCTGGCCTCGATGTGTCGTGCGTCACTTTGACGTAGGAAATAGCCACCGTCACTGCGGCACAAGTTCTAACAGGTCTTATAATAAAATCCCGGAGTTAGATATTGGGGAAAATGCTGAGAGATCAGAGAGATGAAGGAGCAAACCACAGCCATCTTACCTACTCCACTTCCTCTCGCCTTGATCATATCACTTACTGCCTGTCTGTACAGACCTCCAGATCTCTATGGTTATAGGTCTCTAGTGGCTAGCCCCGCCCTCTGATCTTCAGGCAAGCTTATTTGTATGAACCAGATATCACCACACATCGTGAACAAAAGTGTGGCAGAGTCATTGCTTTCCACCTCAGGGGAATTTGGGGTGGCACAGAATGTGGGGTATACTTAGTGCTGGCATTTTGGTACATGAAAATCAATGCATCTTGTTCAATCATAAAAATAGAGCTGTTTATTTTCTCCTCATATAAAGGTGATAATGTTGCATGATAGACATTGGGAAGAAAAAGTAATCAAGAAAATAACTATTTGCCTACTGTTGAAATTCATGTTGATATTTTAGATATTTTTCCTTTCAAATATTTATTCTTTATTACTTTAGAACATAAATATATACAAATTTGGAACATATAGACACATATGTATCCCTTTATACACAAATCCCAGTTACCTGGATCGTGGTGACTCTGCTATGTTAGCATTTGTTAAGATGCTGGTGGTGCCTGGAACTTGTGCCTTTTTTTTTCCCTTTTTCAAATAGCAAACTGATGATCTTTACTTTATATAATGTATTGGTTGCGGCTCAGCCTAGACTGCAGGCGTCTTAGATGATCGTTTATAAGGATAAAGAGCCCAGAGTGAGAGCGAGAAAGTGAGGTGTTTGGTCTTTTCAACAGATGTCCCCAAGAGAGTCGTTAGCTAAAGAGTGGGAAGCATTGGTTATAAAATAAACATGGCGAATTCATCTTTCTTCTGGCTTTTGCCAAATTTCCCCTTGCTTTCTCTTGTTATAACCAAACTGGGCATAACACTCTCACCCGTTAAACGTAGGCTAAATTCCAATCTTACTGAATGTAAAGAAAAATTTAGTTTTTCTTTAGAAAGGAGTGTAATTATATTTAATAAGATTGTGTGACCAGAGGGATAATCAATACTTGTTTTTCTTTTGTCTGCTCATTTCTGACCCTCAGTTGTCATTTTAAATCCTCGAGGTTGCATGAATTTCTGGTTCCAGCTTCTGTGAACCAGATCTTGCCCCATCTTGCTTTGCTCCTGATACTGAGTGTTCTCCCTGCTGAGGGCAGAAAGCTTTCCTTCCTTCTGAGCATGAGAACCGGAGGCAGGATGGGTTCTTAGGAGGGCAGAGTGGTGAGTGGGCCCAGGCAGACCTCACAGTAGTGAGTCCTCAAGTGGACTAGATTGTACAGCCTTTCCTGTCCATCTCTTCTGTCCTTCTGTCCTGCCAGACAGCTCCCCAATAATGCGTGGAGACTTATGAAAGCTTGGCCTTTAGCTTAGGCTGTTTCAACTTGCTCTTATAACTTAAATAACCCATATTTTAAAGTCTATGTTCTGCCAAATGGTGTCACCCCTCTTCCATCTTGCACCTCCTGTTTCCTCTCCATGTCGGGCTGGCAACTTTGTCCTTCTTCCCACAGTCCTCTCTTTCTCTGGAAGTCCTGCCTCGCCTCTCCCTGCCTAACTATTGGCCATTCAGCTCTTGGCAAAAAGAGCTCTTTACAGTATAAACAAATTCCTGGGCACTCTTCCTCCGCTGTGACTTTCAGGCCAATTAGAGGAGAATCAGACTCTGGCTCCAAGGCTGGGAATTGCGTGCCTCTGTGAGTACAGGGTAACAGTGTTGTAAAAGGAGACACTTTGATAGAGCTAAGTGGGTGTGTATAGGGTAGCCTGTTAGTCTGACAGCAAAGTGGGCCTCCGAAATGGAGGGAGGGAGCCAGAGATGCTTTCGTGTCCATATTCCGATTGTCTGCTGCGCTGGGCACCATCTTGCTGTCTCTTTCACGCCTTACAATAATCAAATCTTTATGAGGAGGGTCTGTTCTGGCTCACAGTTTGTGGGTTTCAGAACATGGTTATTTGACTCTTGCTTTGGGGCTTGTGATGAGGCAGTGAAGGAAGCGGCTGTTATCTTGGTTGTAGGTAGACAAAGACAGAGATTGGTGGGAGCTAGGATTTCTGATGGTGTAGTTTCCTCCCTTTGGGTCCTTCCTCTTAAAAGTTTCATTGCTTTCCAATAAGCTGTGTGTGCTGGAGACCAAGCCTTTAGTACCTAAACCACAACATTCTACCCGGTGCTCAGTTCACGTGTTTTTTTTTTGTTTGTTTGTTTGTTTGTTTTATTTTATTCATTTATTTTTTTTTAAACCAGCACTTGGTCTATGAGGTGTTTTAGCTACCTCTGCCTGTTTCGTACAATGGAGTCTGCGCCCACTGCTGGTTTTCATCAGTGTGCTAAGCACTGGTCAGATCTGACCCGGGACTCACACAGACTTCTCTGTTCTGGTGCTGAGTTTAAGGGAAGATCCTTTGCCACCCATAGGGTGTGACCTGTTCTTCAGGTGTTGTCTGGGTAACAAGGAGGCCATGTGACCGACAGCTGTGGTAGGCAGGGGGAATGTCTGATGGCTTTGGTCACTTAAGGGTGACAGTAAAAGCTGGTGTTTACAATAAGGATTTGGGGATACCAGGAAAGGGTGGTGAGTAGGTGGATTTGCAGAACCAAAGGAGGGACTTCCATCTGAAAGATGGAGCAGATCTTTTTAATGTAGACTGGCGGCTAAATTTTATCATTTAAATACTCTATCTCTAGCTCCTTCTGTGTGGGTGACATCATATTACAGTCAGCGTCTTCCCAAGTGGGCTCAGTCCTGTTCTCATCCCTGCCACTCTTCAGAGAAATTCCTGGAAGTGTCCCACTTCTCCTACTGCTCCGTCGCTCTCTGATAAGCCCTCAGTGCCTTGCTCAGTACCTGCCATGCAAAAGATGCTCAAAACCATTTATTTCAAAGCCAACATTTTGAGATTGTAGTTTTCTAAAATTAATCTTTGATGTCATT
Source organism: Neodon shergylaensis (assembly GCA_025134845.1). Lineage (NCBI taxonomy): Eukaryota > Metazoa > Chordata > Mammalia > Rodentia > Cricetidae > Neodon > Neodon shergylaensis. Next base: position 22,544,656 of record JABTXL010005929.1, on the reverse strand, counting down.
TGGACTCCTGGCATTTCTGGCTACCTGAGTTTCTCAAACTCCACTTTCCCCTCACCCCCTTCTCTCTTTCATTCCTTCTACTTATCTTTGTGGTCGCTATCTGTGGTGGTTTGAAAGAAAATGGCCCCCAAAGGGAGTGGCACTATCAGGAGGTGTGACCTTGTTGGAGGAAGTGTGTCACTGTAGGGGAGGGATTTTGAGGACTTTTCTCAAGCTTCACTCAGTTCAACAATCAGCTGACTTCCTGTTTCCTCTGAGTCAAGACATAGTATTCTCAGCCAGGTGGTGCCTTTAATCCCACACTCAGGAGGCAGAGACTGGTGGATCTCTGTGGTTTCAAGGCCAGCCTGGTCCACAAGAGTTAGTTCTAGGACAGCCCTCAAAGCTACAGAGAAACCCTGTCTTGAAAAACAAAATAAAACCAAAACAAACAAAAAAGATGTTATCACTCTCAGCTCCAGCACCACATCTGCCTGCATGCCGCCATGTTCCCTGCCATCATGACAATGGCTGAACCTCTGAAACTGTAAGGGAGCCACCTTAATTAAATGTTTTTATTTCTAAGAGTTGTGGTGGTCATGGTGTCCCTTCACAGCAATAAACCAAGCTCTAACTAAGACACTGTCTTTGTTCAGATTACTGTCCTGTCTTATCAGTCTGATCTGCACGGCTCATCTCCTTCACACTCCATGATGTCCAGTTCTGACTAAGTGGGGGTTGGCTGTAGGTGGCCCTGGAGGCTCTGAAATCTTGCTTCTTCTGTGCTTGCAGTTTAAGCCTCTCACTTTGCAGTGGTGGTGAGCGCCTGTGAGTCACAGCTCCTGCATTCATGAGGCTGAAGAGATGCAGCCTCTTACCACTGCTCCAGAAAGAGCTCCCCAAAGCCAGTATTTTATGCCAGGTCCTCTCTGTGGCGGCTCTAGACCCCATTGACAAAGGCAGATTGTGTCTTCCTGTGTTTTTACTGGGAGAAAGTGTTGCTAACTTGAGACGTTCTAGAACTGCTGAGAACATGAGGGCAATGAGCCAGCTCACGAGGCGGGGCAATAGGCTAATGAGTTCTCCCCTGGGGGCCAGGATAGCTCTGGACTCCTCAGTCCTTCTCCTAAATCGCCCTAGGGTGCTTTCAGTTTTCTCTTTTCTTCACCTCTGCAACTGAATTAATTAAATTTTAAGAATAGCCTATTGTTTTCCAAATGAACTCACTTTGGGAATAGCCCAAATTCACTGAGGACTCTACAAGTATGGTGGCCACTCTTTAACCCCGAGAACTGCCTTAGAGTTAGCTGTGTGGAGGAGAAAGAATCTAAGAGCCTGGGAACTGATGGAACTCTCCAGGGGGTCCTCACTTCTGTGCAAGTGAGAGGCTTCGGTGAAGTGGTAGGAGACCTTGGTAACTGCCACACCTCATGGAAGCAGCCAGTTAAAGCCAGATTCCAAAACCCCTTTGTGCTTTGAGCCTTATTGAAAGCTTCATTGAAAGCTCTGGTCCAGGTTGAAAGTGTGTCTTTGTCTGAAGAAGTATTGCCCTTGTCACACTGGAAAAACAATTTGTGGGCTTTTTGCTTGCTTGCTTGTTTGTTTGTTTGTTTGTTTGTTTTGAGACAAAACAGGCTCACGCTTGTGTAGCTTTGGTCACCCTGGAATTTGCTTCTTAGATTAGACTAGACTTGAACTCACAGAGATCGACCCGCCTCTGCCTCCTGAGTTCTGGGATTAAGTACATGCACCACCAGCCATGGCTAAAATAATGTTTTTAAAGATTTATTTTTTCTAATGATGTGTGTGTGTGTGTACGTTTGCACGCATGCATATGTGTGTACGTGTGTATGTGATAAGAGTTCAGGTGCCTGCATAGGCCAGAAGAGGGCCTCTTGGATCCTCGGGAGCTAGAGTTAAAGGCTCTAGCTTTTAACTGGACACCATGCCTAGTGTGACTAGTTTGTCATGAACCAAACTCAAGTCTTCTGGGAGAGCAGTACATGTTCTTAACCACTGAGCCCCTGGAAGGGTATTTTGAAGGCACTAACCACACTCAGGAACAAGTTGTAACCCATGATTTCCGGATGTGTGTGGGTGCTGTCGGTGCTCTGTTTCATATCACAGGCTCCCCTTATTTCTTCCAGGCACCCCTTTAAGAACTTGGGAGAATGGGCAAGCTTCTCAGCCTCCCTCCGCCTGACTTGTAAAACGAGGAGGGTGATTCTGAATCAACACTCAGCCCCTTTCCTGCCTTTGCTTTCTGGAAGTCTGTGGTACCAGATAGGATCCAGTCCTGAGCTCGAATGATAAGGAAAATTGGCACAGTGGCCGGGAGGTCCTCAAGCCAAATCCATGACAGAACCCCGAAGTTTGCTTTTCGTGCTGAGTTAAAGCCCACATGTTTCCAATCATGGCGCTGTGTAATGTCAACTGAGACTCTTCCTCATGCCTGCCCTGCAGCTGTTGGCAGGCACCTCTTGCGACTGGTCGTTTGGGCTGACAGGGAACATGTTGATTCTGGAGACTTTGGCCGTGGGGTCAGCTCAGAGTTGTTGCTCTGGATACCCTGGGTGGTGGGTTGCCAGGCACCAGTGACTACTATCCAGGGAGGCTGCAGAGTTCAGTACATGCCAGGATTGGAGAGTCAGCCCTGGGCGGTGCTCCAGGGCCTGTTGCAATGGCCCGGAGCTTCCAGATCTTTCTCAGTTTTCAAGACAAGTCGGAAATACTAATTCTTATGTGAAGTCTTATTTTTAAATGCTGGATGAAAAAGGAAATAACATTTTTAAACAGTCCACAGTTCAAGCAAAGTATGTCTGTAGGCCACACACACCCACAGGCCACCCAGAGGGATTTTCTGGGTGTGCAAACCACAATATATACTGTTTTTTTTTAATAGAAAAAGATTTTATATTGTGGATAATTTCAAGCATTTATCTGCCAAGGGAATAATGCAGCAGAGTCTCACAAATTCCTGTGTCTTTTTTTTTTTCATTCACTTCGAGGATTAGCAGCATGGGGCCACTCTGCTTTCCCTCAGTTTCTGTATTTGTTCCCACAGAAACACAAATGTTCACACGTGTCTATCATGCGTAGACTTGTATAGATGCACACACACATGTGCACGCACACACACAAGCTATACACATGTGCCCATACATGGAGATGCATGCGCGTGCACACACACACACATCACAGACACTATCACCTCATCTTCTGATAATGGTGTATGGTGATAGGCCATTTCATTAAAAGATAGCAGGAAAAGTTAGATTGACTCCAGTTCTTTGTTATCAAATATCCAGTCGATTCTTAAATTTACTTTGTCTTACAATTCATTATTTTATTACTTTGTTTTGTATGTGTATGTGTGTGAGTGAGTGTGTGCAGGTCAGAGGACAACTTCTGGGAGTTGTTTCTCTCTTCCTATCAAGCCTTGGGAAGGTCCTCAGACTTGGTGGCAGGTGCGTCTGTCAGCAGAACCATCCTGCGGGTCCTTGTCTTGTAACTTTTTTTTTTTGAATTTTCGAGACAGGGTTTCTCCATAGCTTTTGGTTCCTGTCCTGAAACTAGCTCTTGTAGACCAGGCTGGCCTCGAACTCACAGAGATCCGCCTGCCTTTGCTTCCCGAGTGCTAGGATTAAAGGCGTGCGCCACCACCGCCTGGCTCTTGTCTTGTAACTTTAAAATTCTTCTAGAGTTACAATCTAGGTAATGTGAATCGTATCTCAACCATTTGGCTGATATAGCAAAACAGTGTAAAGGGCGGTTTGGAATTCCCGGGGAGTGGTGGTGTGCACCTTTAATTCCAGCACTCAGGAGGCAGAGGCAGGCGGATCTCTGAATTCGAGGCCAGCCTGGTCTACAGAGTTCCAGGACAGCCAGGGCTACACAGAGAAACCCTGTCTCAAAAACCACCGCCACCACCACCACCACAACAACAAAGGGTTTGTAAAGTTCAGGTGAAGGCAGATTTGGTGTCTGCTGGGGGCCAGTTTCAGGTGGCTGTTTGCTCTTGTGACTAAAGATAAGGGGACACTCTCTCTCAGATCCCTTTTACAAGGGTGTCAGTCACCTCAGCTCATTTTCAAACAGTTGCCTTAAAAGTTAAGATTTCAGTATCAGATCTAAGGTTGAGGAAGAGACACATGGCCATAGTGTTCAAGTCCCCATCAGTGCCATGGCCTAGATCTTGCTCTTGGAGTTCTTAGGATAGAACCCTAATCAGCATACAGCAGTAGAGAGATTGGGAGCCTGGTCAGTGAGTGCTAAGCCTCATGAATATGCTAATTGCCAACTCGGGAGTGGCTTTTGATTGAAGGGGTGAGTTAGGCCCCTCTCCAGCCTTCTCTTTATTTTCAGCACTGGATGATGTGACCAGATGCTAGCCAGCACTTAGAGCCCTTAGAACCCTTAGAGCCCTTAGAGCCCTTAGAGCCCTTAGAGCCCTTAGAGCTCCCAGACCTGTAAGGAATTATTTTTATTTTTCTCTCATATATTACATTGGATCTCAGATTCCCCTCCCTCCACTCTTCCCATTCCCTCCCTGTAAGTAATAACTACTTTTAATACTTTTATTTTTATTGAAAAGCCCAAGTCGTTGTCTTTGTAAAATTCCTCACAGTCTTCATTTTGCTGATTGCACCCCTGTTGCTGATTGAGATTCACTATCATTTACTATCTTTAGTTTTATGGCAAAGAGGAATCCAGAGCCTTCGTTTGCATGACTTGGCCTGTTTTCTTCCTACTACCGCTGTGTGCACCGTGTGCAGTTGATCGTTTTGCATGCTTGTTTCTCACTCGCTTTTTCTCCCTGGTAGCTGTTAAATACGTGTCTGATTTACCTTTTCCCTTTGCAGTGAAAATATGCTGAGGGGCGAGCCCCCGTCCACCACGCTTGGGGTCTGGACAGCCCCTGCCTGGCCTCTCTTGGCAGCTGGGACTTCCGCATGACGCTCCTCTCTGCTTTGTCAAGTGATGTTTTCTTCTCCTATTTTTAGCTTTTCTGATTCTTGGCAGCAAATGCGAAGCCCGAAGATGAATTTTGGATTGGATTGGAATATTGTGGATTTGAAAGCAAGGCACACTGTGGCACGCTAATTAAAAATGTCAAACGTGTGACTTTGCCAGCTCAAATGAAGAAATTGTTGAACTACAAACAGTAGCAAATTGCAGAAAGGATTCATTTTGGGTTTTGCCAGAGGTTATTTGGAAAGCTTAACGTTAATTATTTTGACATCCTAAAACCCTCTTTAAGGATGGAGAAGCTGAGAGAAAAATATCAGGAGGTTTTAATATCTTATAAGTGTTCTTCCCTAAAATCATTCATGCAATTAAAATAGTTAGCGAACTTTCATTGTTAAGTCAGTTTAGAGTTGTTCTGGTCCCTTCAACAAAATATAAATAACTTTCAAAATTAGACAGAAAACTTGGCCAAAGTTTTTGTTAGTGCCTAGACCCTCCCATGAAAACGTAGAGACTGGATATCCAATGATCAACTAATGTTTGAACCCAGCTTCAGAGTCTATTCCTTGGGTTGTTTTGCTTTGAGCCAGTCTTGTGCAGTGCAGCCTGACTTCAGATTTGAAATGTAGCAGAAGATGAGGCTGACCCTGGTGCCCTGGTCCTCGGAGCTGGGATCACAGGTATGCACCTTCCACACCTGCCGCCCTTCGGTCTTCATGTGTGGCTCATTCATGTATGTACGTATTCGCGCCTGGGTGTGCATGCATGTGGAGGTAATGGACCGGTGTTGAGTGTCTTCCCCTGCTGCATTCTACTTTAGTAGAACCTGCCCAGTGAGCCCTGGGATCCCCCTGACTCTGCCTACGCAGCTTGGGGTCACGGGTGCACACCCACGCCCATTTTGTTTGTTTGTTTTTTTATATGGGTGCTGGGGTTCAGAATTCAGCCCCTTTCATAGGGCCTCATGCTGTGTGCTAAGCACTTTACTGACTGAGCTATCTCTACAGGCCCCTAAGATGTCATTTGAAGCTAAAGTCTTACAATAGAGCAGCCTGTGGGGCTCTGGGGGAGTATCCACACACAAGGGCACACACATAATTCGAAGGTGAGCTGATCCTGATCTGTGGTTATAAAGTAGGCAGTAATGGAGACACACAGTCAAGATGTCCGCGTGTGCTGTCTTCTTCGGTAAACAAATGGTGTCTCATGGTTGGCTACTCCCCAGCACGAGGCAGAATGCCCATGCCTGTGAGATTGTCTGGCTCCTCTTACCTGTGACCTTTAGTAAGAAAATATCTTCCTGCCAGACTTATTTGGTAGGTGAGCTTGTTGAATACTGAGGTGTTCAGTATTGTTGCTATGGAGATTTTTTTTCCCGGCAAAGAGGAATACAGATGCCATTTAAAATCAAATAGCTGGCGAATTGCAAAATGTGTTGTTATTTTAGTCTTAGTCCCATTCTCTTTCCTCCAGGACCCTGAAATTCAGTGCAGTGTCATGTCAAACCGAGCAGAGAGCAATTGAGAGGTTAGTACAGGATGGCGATGTCCCCGAGTCCTGTAAGACCACGCAGTCTGCCATTGGGGAGGTCTAGAGCAGGACGGCGATGTCCCCGAGTCCTGTCAGACCATGCAGACCGCCACTGGGGAGGTCTAGTACAGGGTGGCGATGTGGGCTCTGGGCTGTGTGTTGCACTTGTTCTCTAGAGAAGAAGAATCCTGCGGAGTTGCTCTGTGAGGCATGGGGTGGGAGGGGATGAGGGTGAAGCAAGCTGAGCTCCATTGTGAGCTGTTTCCTTCCCTGTGCCTCTTCCATTGCTACCTGCCTACCTCCTTCCGTCCCTGTTTCTAGCTGCCCCGATTTGAATAACCTCGAGTCATCACAGATTCTGCTCCGGCTCCTTGTGTTTCCTGTGCTTACGGATTTGATGCCTCAAACACTTCTATTCAGGATTTCCAATGAAGTGTTTAGAGGGAGAAAAAAACCCTAAACTTCTCCGTTTCCTGGGAAATACACAGCTATTGTAGAGGAAGGATATGGGGTAATGGTTACAAAATGCTCTCCTTGGGCTTCCTCCTGTTGGGAAGATGGAAACAGTCCCTTGTCAGCAGAGTTTGTCATTGGGATCACTGGCCAGCTCCCCAGTAACAGCACAGAGACTTAATATTAATTATAAATGCCTGGCCAATAGCTTAAGCTTGTTACTAACCAGATTTTTGGTGGGGGGCAGGGGAGGGTTTTGAGACAGGGTTTCTCTGTAGCTGTGGAGCCTGTCCTGGAACTAGCTCTTGTAGACCAGGCTGGTCATGAACTCAGAGGTCCGCCTGCCTCTGCCTTCTGAGTGCTGGGATTATTAAAGGCGTGCGCCACCACTGCCCAGCCAGTAGCTCTTACAACTTAAATTAACCCATACTTCTGGTATTCACTTTGTCTACCTGTTGTCTGTCTTTCCTCTACCACACACCAGTTCCCACCATACGCGGCGCAAACTCAGCTTCCCCTACTCCCCAGCACCCGCTTTGTTTGCTGGTAGCAGGGGCTCCAGGCATCACCGCATGGCATGAATCAAGCCTACAAGCTTGAGAGCAGGTGTGGTATTCAGCCAGCCCTTCAAGGGCTACTCGTGTGCTCTCGATAGCGCATTGAGAGAGGAGCCCCGTTCATTATTCTACGAGAGTGCACTCTACCCGCAGCTTTGTTTTTAAATGGCTTTTTGGTTAGCAGATTTGCTGCAGTTGGGATCCTTTTATCTGCCTTTCGTCCTTGCCTAGACGCCGGGGTGGCGTGAGAAGACTGTGGGCCAGCACATGCATCTGTGTCATCGTGTGTCACGCTGGCACCTCACGCCTTATGCAGACATAATGGAGAGATACGAAGTCAACAAGAGGCCCCGAGCCTCTGAGCGGTCTGCAGAATTTTCATCGGTCAGTTGTGCTCCCGGTAACTCTTTCCTGGAACTGAACAGCACTCGTCTCTCCTTAAGCAGAGTGCCTCAGCAGAGCTACGGGAAGAGGCGTCTCTGCTTGCTGTGTGGTTTCAAGGGCACTTCCTCTGGTTGCCCCAAGCAACTGGTTTCCTCCAGACCAGAAGCTGTCTTTGGAAGAGCTCTGAGATTGTGATCTGAAGGCTGGCAGCTCTAGCTGCCGCTCCGTTTTCAGTTGCCAAGTCCAGATACTGGTGGCAGAGTGAAAAGCCCGCCACAACCACCCTGTGATTATTCGGGGCTTGGAAAAGGGAAGAGATCAAACAGAAACGTAGGAGAGTATTAGGTGAGGATGAGACACCAATGACAGTTTTAAAGGACTGGATCGGAGAAAGCTTAGGGCCTGGCAAAGGTTTTACACAAGCTGTGTGATGAAGAGTGCTCATGCTACAGGGCCAGGCTCTGCTGCTTATCCCTGCAAAACAGCTCCGCAGTGAAACCCTTGAAAGACACCCAAACCAACCCTCATGAGTGAGTTCTGCGGTTGCCGGGCCAGAAACCCAAGTGGTTTGCAGGCCAATGTGACACTTGTTCGCTTGGGTGAAGATCAGCATGGAATTAGGGGACCCTCGATGTGTGTGTGGGGGTCTCTCTTCCATCCCTGTTTTCCGGGCTTCACTTGTTCTGACCCAGGCCAGCATGAACTATGCAAAGTTGCAGCGTCCAGCAGTTCGAAGCTAAACACATTCGTGTTTCAAAACCAAGATCTGGGTTAGCCAGATGGCTCAGCAGATAAAGACACCTGTCAAAGAGCCAGTCAGCCCATGCTGGATCCCTGTGACCCACATGGAGGAGGAGGAGAAGGAGGAGGAGGAGGAGGAGGAGGAGGAGGACGGACTCCTGCGAGCTGTCCTCTGACCTACATTAGCGACTTGGCTTATGACAGTCTTCCCTCAGCATAAATAACTTGTAATAAAAGTTTCTTGATAATACAATTAGGGTAGTTTATATGGATCAGTAGCCAGCTGCACTGGTCACTGTGTCCAGGGGCTTGAGGTTCATTATTGACCCCTGTTTGGGTGTTGACCCATCCTTGTGGTTAGAGTGAATGGAAGAAGACACAGAAGTACTGTAGGGAGAAAAGTAATCTCAAACAAAGGTGCCCAAACCTGTGGAAATTCGCCCAGTGGAGGACTTGATGTCCTGTTCTGTAGGCCTATTCTTAAGGAGAAAACACTGCAGGAAGCTACTTCGTGTTGTAGGCGTGAAGGCTTTGTGCTGTCCCAGGAGACGACAGACTGACATTTCTTTAAAAAAAAAAAAAGTACAGTTGTTGCCTTATTTGGTGGCCATGAATCCTTGATTCGCTGTTAGAAAGATGTCCTTGGGCTGGAAGTGACAGCTTCGTAGTTCAGCCAACCCAATGACACCAGAGAGCATACTGGGGAGATGGTGTTCTCCGAGGCTGCTCTTGAAGCCTGCCCTCATTTTCAAATAAGTCACAGCCAAGAGTGCATTCGTTCCCATACGCACAGTGAGATGTATACATATCTGTACATGTGCGCCTACATACATGTGCATGCATATCTAAAGACCAAAATTAACACACAGCCACGTGTCAATTTATTATCCATTTCCATCCATTGGCCTCCCTTTCTTCACTATCTGACAGTATTTATCCAAGAAGAGCCACTTGAATTTGTGTCTTTACAATCTGCACTTCCCTAATAACGGCAGAAAGGACATGTCTTGGTAAAGTCAATTTCTCTCTCTCTTTCTCTCTCTCTTACTCTCGCTCTCGCTCTTGTTCTCGCTCTCGCTCTTGGTTTTGATCCCTCCCCACCGAAAGACAGAAGTTCTTTTTGTAACAGCCCTGGCTCACCTCCTGGAACTTGCTTTGAAGACCAGACTGGCCTTGAACTCACATAGCTCCACTTGCTTCTGCCTCCTGTGTGCTGGGGTTAAAGGCGTACATCACCACTGCCCATGAAGTGTCTTCTTTAGCAAAGTCAGTTTTCTGTCTCACTTGCTGGGCTCTTGAGCTGTTTAATAAAGCAGTGATATTTAGACCGGATTTTATGGCTACAGATGAAATTAAGACTTTCATATTTGGAGAGGGGGAACAATAGTGGAAAATAGTTTTCTTCATGATTAATCCCCCCCCCTCAGATTTTATTAGCTCTTCTTCTTCAGTTGTGCGGTGCACCATGTATTGTGTGGCTGTGCACTGCGTGTGGACGCATGGCCTGGTGGGTAAAAGGATCAGTATCCCCTGGGCTGTGCACTGCGTGTGGACGCATGGCCTGGTGGGTAAAGGGATCAGTATCCCTGGGCTGTGCACTGCATGTCATCCCTGCCTCTTCTTGCTGGGACCCAGCACTGCGCTGTCACCGCTTCGTTAGCTTCCCTTTCACTTCTTTCCTCCTGTGCCTATCCTGCGTTGTCATTGTTGTACAAAGGAGACACTCTTTATTCCCCCACAAGTGTTCTTATCCTTAGGCTCCACGACATGCCGGGCACCATTCTCGATTCTCGAGTCCTTCGTCACCAGAAGGTTCTTGTCTCTTTTCGATTGCTATCAAACATTATCTGTTAGCTAATGGTTAGTACCCAATGGTGATTAGTTCTGCATTCTATTTTAATAAAATGTATCTTAATGGTTTAGGGTGTAAAGAAGTAGTAGGTGCTACTGAAAACATGACCAAGCAGAGTTGTTGTGGGTGGACGGGTCGTTCTGGGGGGGAAGTGGAGGAAATTTGGGTGCTGCTCGGATGAAGATGTAAAGCATGTAGGAATGTTCTAGAAAGAAAGAGTTCAGGCCAACTATGGCGTCATTGGCAAGAACAAGAATAGAAGGGGCAGGAAACAAAGGCAGAGAAGTGAGGATGAGGTCTGGACCGCGCAGGTCCTGCTGAGGCTGACGCCCTGAGCAGAGGAGGGTGGATCTGACCTATAGAGATCCGCCTGGCTCCCAGTAGGATGGGCTGTAGGGAGCAGAGCAGAAATGGAGACCCCTGTGAGGAAGCTTTATTGTCATTCTGTAGAGAGCATCCCGACCAGGCTCTGCCGACAGCATAAGAATGGAGAGAAGACTGAGATTTGCTCATTTCTGCAGTAGGATCCTCTGACCGACTTGTTGTGGGTTGTGAAAGAGAAACTGCTCCTCACTGCAGATCAACCTCAACCACTAGGAAGGCGGAATTACCCGTGCTGAGATGGGGAGGTTACCTGGGAGATGCCTGAGGGAAGGATTAGCTCACACATGGATATCTGAACATGGCATGTTATAAGGAGAGGCAGTGTCCTGACACCTATGGAGAGATGTAAGTGGTATATTCCTACTTGTGACACTGCCTGGGTGTGTGTAAGATGTCATGGAGGAGGAAGATAGTTCTTAGAGAATCAGTCTTTTAGAAGGAGGAAGAGGAAGGATGCTTGAGCAGAGACATCCCACTGTTCTACAGGACCACCGTCAGCGAGCTAAGAGCACCTATCAGCGTTCTCCTTCAGAGCCTCTACCCCTCCTGATTTAGTCCCCACAAGGAGGATGGTCTCCATAATCCTCACGCGAGGCAGCAAGTCCTGCTCTCACACAGGACCTGGGAAGCAGGTCTGTGTGTATCTGAGAAACTGAGCAGACTGAAAAAGAGAACCTTTGTCTTATCGAGGCTTGACGTTCTGGATCTGTCCAACACAGACTAGAAGGAATCAGTAGAAGCAGCCAGCATGACTGAGGATCATGATGTCTTGGCAAGTGCAGAAATTATACCGTCCCGATGAATAAGGTGGGTCCAGTGTGATGAGGACAGAGAAGGAAGCGCTGCAGTGGCCAATCTGAAGGGAATATGTGGGAGCCTAGCTGCCCTGGGAAGAGAAACAGGCTCAGCAGATGAGGAGCAACCTCAAACCGTTCTGCAGGAGACAGCAAGAGCACCGCTGATTTGTCTATTTATACTTTGACCACATTGAGGAGAGGAGAGGTTGCAGGAGTAGGGTGGGAAGGAGGAACTGGCTTTAGATATGATTGTTATCTATATCTACAGGAAGCTGGCGTGTGTGTGCTGGGGACAGAGCCTCGCCAAGGGCTCTGCAGGCTTTCCAGTTTGGGGAAGAAGTAGGATGAAAGGTCACTGGTGGAGAGAAGAAAGACTGCAGAGTTGGGAAGAGAGAATATACAAGCTTCATGAGTGTGCAGGTGAAGAGACTGGGAATTTCTTGGTGATTGCTGATGGCGTTTAAAGATACATTTGACATTAGTGATTATGGATTTAAAGTGAGGTCAGGACTGTGCTCACTTGTCTTTTGTTGGCTCTGAGTCTGGATTCTGGTGTGAATGAAATATTTGTTAGATTTAACCAGGGCGGTGTCTATGCCAAAAGGGTCTGAGTAAGAGAGGACTGAGCAAATTGAGGGAGGGAATTTTAAGGAGAGAATACAAATTCAGTTTCTGTTTTCTATCTTTTTTATGTTTATTATATTATTTTCTGTGTAAGTGAACCAGCTATGTCTGTGTCTGGTGCTGATAACCACTGAGCCAACTCTCTGGTCCAAATTCAGTTCCTTAAGGATTTACTATTTTTATTATATTCATACATGTGTAGGGGTGTGTGCACCAGTGCAGGTGCCCATTGAGGTCTGAAAACGGATCTGAGCCTCTCGAGCTGTAGTCTCAGGCAGTTGTGAGCCCTCTGCCGTGGCTGGTCCTGGAAAAGAGTGTTCCTGATGTCAGCTCAGCAAGGCAAAGGCGTGCAGGGGACGGACCTGGGTAAGCAGGCGCACGGGGCAGGGAGTTCACTTAGTGTTTATCCTAGGGAAGGCGATTGTGTATCACCCCATTGGTGGGAGCTTGGTCTCACAATCTGATGTGATTGACTAATTCATGATGGGTGCAAAGTGTGTATCGTGTTAGAAAGGTAAGTGTCAGGAGATTCTAGGGGTGTGGAGATCTTTGGAGGACTTGGTGGTACCAGGAAGTTTTAGGAGTGTCACCATTTTGATATATGCCATTTGGTTGCTTTAACTAAGATGGTGAAGAAGTCACTTGGCCTTCATTTTGCTGAGGTCACCAACCAAGCTGGACTCATGCCCCAGTTATTATCCCCCATCAGAACACAATATATATCACAGATTAAATGTGGACAATGACCCCCTTTTCTTTAAACATCAACAACAATAACAACAATGACAGCAGCAACAGCAACAATAACAAAGCTACCTGGGTAATGAGAAGGTGATCCTGGCACCCTTGTGCCCCACTGTGTAGCGGGCTGAGATCAGACTGACTTTTGACCCTCTGTGTCAGATGGATGGGTCTTTTTCTCCTGGTAGAAAGCATGGTCAGTGTGTTCCTGAGAAACAGGGCTCTTTCTGCTAATGTGTACAATTAGACTTGGTGGACAAGGCCAGAGTCGGAAGGCTTAATGATTGACTTGGGGGTCCAGATGAAATAACAGTTCTTTATTATAGCCTTCCAGTAGTTAGCATGAGCCCCAAGGGGTCACCGGGAGGGGGGGATTTTATTCTTACTTTCATTCTTTCCTAGAATTCTTTTTATTTTGGCCTTTTCCCATCTCTGCTTTCAGATGCGATATTCCTTTAGAGGCTTTACCCTTACCACGACTCCCAACTTCTAGGGTGGAAGTTTCTTTCACTCCAAGGCAACCGCGTTGCTCACCTATGAGTGATTCCCTTGCAGGGAGGTGTTCACTTCTTGGCAATGATGCAGGTTGGTGCCATGCCCTGACTAGGTCAGAGGGACTGCCAATGAGGTGCGTGAGGTTGAATCATCTGCACCTATAGAACTTGTGAATCAGGGCTTAGCCGCTCTCGTACAGTCTCCTGGATGTCTCCACCACTAAGGAAATACTTCGTCACTCTGTGTGACTTTTCCTGAACTTGTTCTGCACATGGAATTGCCCAGTTACGGTGATGCTTGCCTGAGTCCTTCGTGAAGTAGCCAAGAAACTTTCTCTTCTTGAATCATTATTAAACCAGAGTGTTGATCACTTTAGACTCTGGGTGACAGTACAACAGGGCTGCAGGATTTATTTCCCTCAAGGGAGGGAATCTCCACACACTACTGGATGGATTTGAATCCCAGGCAACCCCCCTAATTTATTAGAAAAGGAATTATTGTTGTCATACAAAGAGACACAAAGCAGTAATTTGAAGCAATTTAATTTTGCAAAAGGATCCACAGTGACCCAAACTGGGGAGCCAAGCATGGCGGGGAAGAGAGTTCACTTAAGTTTTATATCAACACAAGGTGGTGACTGTCTCACCCCACCCCATTGGTAGAAGCTCAGCTTCACAGTCTGGTGAGACTGGCTAATTAATTCATAATCAGTCCAAAGAGGAAAGATATAATAAAGAGTCATGTCCCAGGAAAGTCTGGGCTTCGGGGGTTGGGCAAATAGGCAGGCAGGTACCACAAGTGTTTGACAAGATGGGAAAGGTTTATAGAATACTAGCTGTTAGCCGGGCGGTGATGGCGCACGCCTTTAATCCCAGCACTTGGGAGGCAGAGGAGGCAGGCAGATCTCTGTGAGTTCGAGACCAGCCTGGTCTACAAGAGCTAGTTGAGGACAGGCTCCAAAACCACAGAGAAACCCTGTCTCGAAAAACCAAAAAAAAAAAAAAAAAAAAAAAAAAGAATACTAGCTGTTGGCAGACTAGCTGTCTTTGATAGTCTGTTTCTTATACTGGGATCCTAACTCAGGTCTTCTGCAAGAGGAATGTGTGCTTTTAGCTACTGAGTCATTGCTCCAACCCATGGAATCAGTTTCTGAAAGAAGAAAAGGAGGCATTGAGGACATGAACTCCAAAGTGAAGATTGCTTGCGTTCCATAAGCTGGGCAGGCAGGTGGTTTATAAACAACAGAAGTTTTATATCTTTCACCTCGGGAAGCGGAGGAGTCGAAGCCACATCTGGTGGCCCCCTTCCTCCTAGACGCATAGTCTTCACTTGGAAAGGACCAAGGGGGGGGGTCATAAGGCACCAACCGCGAGTGCGTGGCTTCTGCTGTCGTAAGCTAACCATTCTACTGCTGCACCTCCATATACCATCATTTCGGGGAGGTTAAGCTTTCAAGATGTGGATTTGGGGGGCCATGGATGTCAAGACTCTAAGTCATGAGACGTGCCTGCCAAGATGGTGCTGTGTAGCAGAAGCTGATATACATGGTCCCGAGTGAGCCCAGGAGTTACCAGTGTATTTTTTCAAGCTATACTCTCCAAAGATTTAGCACGCTGCATCTTAAATGCTCAGTGAATGTTATGATGTATTTTGGGGACCCAGAGTATTTAGGTGTCACTCACATGATGCATATTTCTTGGCCTAGTTCCTGTTCCCATCCTTGCTGTGTGGGCTTCAGACAGAAGTTGCTTCCGTGGTTACAGGAGAGCCTTCAGGCTTGGGTGTTTTGGATTGTGCTTCTGATGTGGAGTGGCTATCAGGCGGTAGTGGATCAGTCATTTACTGAGGGTCTGTCGTGGAGCAAGCATGTATCTAGGCACCGGAGACAAGCCTGTGAGCAGGAGTGTCAGGAGCAGCTAGCGGTCTTTGCAGAGCTTTCATTCTTGGGGAGGGGCAGGATCGATAAACAAATACAGCCCAATTATAAAATGTTTATGGTGTGTTATTAGAGTTGCCTTTGAACAAAGATCTAATAAAGCTTAATGTCAGATGTGTGCACAGGCA
The DNA here is from genome assembly GCA_025134845.1 of Neodon shergylaensis. NCBI lineage: Eukaryota > Metazoa > Chordata > Mammalia > Rodentia > Cricetidae > Neodon > Neodon shergylaensis. The sequence goes on along the minus strand of JABTXL010005929.1, from coordinate 22,529,087 downwards.
AGAACAAGTTTCCATGGGTGGTCGACCTAGTTGGTGGTGTGTCCTTATGCAAACAGAGCCCCACATTCCTGCTAGAGGCCGAGGATGTCGTTCTTGGTTATTACAGCAGCATGAGTCAGTAGGTTTGTGTGTGCGTGCTAGTGTGTGTCTACCAAACCAGAAATGGGCAGTGTGTGATGAGCTACCTGTGATTTGTGGGGTTTGTGGGGAGGTGGGGTTTGAGGGGACAGTGGCTGGTAACCTCAGAGCTGACTCATTTTTGCCAATAGAAAGTTACACGTGTGAAGATTACAGCTGTTCTTTAATGAGCTGAGTTCGTCTGTGGCCAGAAAAAGACCGAAAGTTCCCAGGTGCCTGGCTTTGAGAGCTCAAGCCCGAGCAAGGTGTGTGCCCATGTGGCATTGAAAAAGTAAAATTCTGATGTTGACAGTCCACAGCACTGGTGTCCTTTAGTGAGGACTCCCTCCTCTCAGTGGCCAGGCACCATGGGAGATGAATGCTGAGAAGGGGTCCAGGTGATGTGGGGGAAATGCTGGTCAGCAGCAGTTGGCATGGGCAACTCCTAGGACCTACCTACATCACGAATGGTCCGCCTCGAGCCCCCTGTGTGGGGGTCAGCCGCTTCCTTTCACTGGAAGCTTGGGGGAAAAGGAGAAGATTGGATAGCGAGAGTTCTCTTACTGTAGGAAGCACAGCATTCGGCCTTGAGGCGGGAGCTGCATAAATAGGGCGGTATAGAACAGCCACCCAATGGTCCACTGTCACAGCCCAGACTGTGAACCTGCCCTTTGCAGACCTCGTTCTGGTGAGCGGGCCCGGCAAGCACCTCCATACACTTTCTGCCCGTGGCTTCCTCGTATCCTTCGCTTATTACCCGATTTGATTTGCTCAGGTTATACATCTTCTCCGCTCCTCTCTGTCGGACGCAGCGATGGTTAACTTCATCGAGCCTTGTGACAAACCTGGGCATCTGTTTCTCACAGGGTGCATCTGGGCCTCGATGAGGCGAATGTGGGTGGGGGGGAGACAGGCTTTGGGGGTTTCACCAAGTGCTCTGTCTTCATCAGCTTGGAACCCGAGGATAATGGCACAGAAGGCGATGATGATAACAGAGAAACAAACACATGGGCTATGGGGATGCCAGGGTCCATGATGGCAGGATGGTTGGTTGCCCACGTGCGGTGCTGGGGGTGGGGAGGGCTGGGTTCTGGCTTTACAAAGGCTAGGTTAGACTTTTAGACCAACCCCTCCTTTTGGGTGGGTTTGGATGGCTCATCGAACCTTTCTCTGCTTTGATATCTGTAAAATGGCTCTGGCCACCTGTAATCCATCCAGAATCGTCTGAGGACCTGGTACAGAGACGGGTGAACAGTCTTTCCTGTAGTAGTTTCCTTTAGAAAGTGGTCAAGGGACGAGTCATCATCACGGAAGCTGTCCTCACACCAGCTCAGAGGGAAATAGTGTCATGACCCTGTTTTACAGGCGGAGGGGCGGGGCTGATTCCCACCCTGGCCAGCACTCTCACTTACACTGTCTGGCACTCCTCTGTGTCTTCACGTGTCTGGTCACAGCGGTTAAGCGGGACCTGAGTGTGGTCTGAACATTGTCTCATACAGTGTTCCTGGTTGAAACTTTGGGTTTCATTCATTTCCCTCGCTCTGATCCTTCATGTTCGACCCATTCCATCTTCTTTGAAATCCGGGCTTCACACGGGTTGTTGGACACAAGGGCCCTGTGAAATGTGCTCCGTTCAGCTGGGACGGTCGTGACTGCCGCACCTGGCACCCTGCCAAAGGGCGTGCCCCTTTGCCTCCGCGTCATTTTGAAAGATTTAATTTGGTAGTTGAGACAGTCTCACTTCGTCTCTTACAGAAAGAGACAGTCAGTCTTCTGGGTGCCAGGTGAAGATGAAGCCGGAGTGACAGGGAGGACAGGCAGGAAACTCAGGCTGGGCTGCGGTCTGCAGAGCCCCATCCTCCCTCTCCCCAGCCAGTAGCAGTGCTTGAAAAGTACCTGAACCAAGTAATTTGTTTACTTTTTAAAAACTATGAAAATCTCCAGTCTGTCTAACATAGTTACCGCTGTTGTATTTGATAACATCATGACTGCGTCAATGGATAAGACAAAGTACTTTATTGGGGGCTTACCTTCAGTTCCAGAGGGTCAGTTCGTGACCGCCAAGGCGGGGAACATAGCAGCAGACCAGCAGGCATGGCTCTGGAGCAGTAGCTGAGAGCTTACATCTTATTCAAAAGTTGGAGACAGAGAACAAGGGCCTGGATCTGGCGCAGGCTTTTTGAAACTTCAAAGCCCCCCATCCCTCAGTGACACATCCCACCAACAAGGCCACACCTTCTAACCCTTCCCAGAACAGTTCCTCCAAGTAGGGGCCAAGCAACATTCAAACATTTGAGCTTGTGGGAGTCATTCTCTTTTCAACCACTGCACTGCTCTCTGTGGCCAGAACTTTTCCATGTACCTGGAATGGTGTAACGTTGGTCTTTTTGCTTCTTATGTATTTCCCTTAAGACAATTAAGGTCCCTTCATGGTGTCATTGTTGCAAAAACGGCTTTCCTTCTAATGGCGGAGTAATACTCTATCGTATGCATATGCTACAGTTTGTTTATCCTGTTGACCTGGCAGTGGGTGCCTGGGTTGTTCCCACCTTTCTGCTGCAGTGATGCACGAGTGTAAACCGTGATGCTCTACAGTGGTTCGATTTTAATCCATAGGATTCCAGTGGTAGGAGCTAGGGAAAGCTTTGTCTGCAGCAAGCTTGCTGTCGTGATTTCTCAGAGTGCATGCCTCTGTCCAGTGTCCCAGCAGCCTTCTTTGCCATCTTGCTGCGTCTGCCACAGTCATAGTCAAGGAGGATGCAGGCAGCTGGTGGGTGAGTCAGACTGCCTTCAGCCATCCTGGTTGACTGCTTCCTTCCCTCCCTGAGTGCTGGGCCTCTTGCTCACCTGTCTGTGGTTGTGCCAAGGCATTTCCCAAGTGCCCATTTCCTACGATTTGCTTCTGAGTTCTGGAGCTGCCGAATGAATATTATTTTCCTCACCTGTACTGTGTTGGAATTTTGACTTCTATATGCATCTGCTGCTTTGAATGACCACTTAGCGGAAAGGTATTTTCGGCTGGCGACAGTGCTGGAGCGTGTGGCAGGTTTGGTTTAAATGGGCCGCGTGAAGCTGCCTTTGCCTTTTCTCTCAGCCTAAAGGGGTTGCATGCTCCATTGTGATGAATGTGCAAGACTTCCCGTCCCCCCTCTCGCACTAGGACTCAGGACCTGGCATGTGTCTGTCACCCTACTTCAAGTGTAATACCTGGGGATGCTAGTGTGATGTGTTTCCTGGTTGAAAATACCTTATCAGAGGAAATGGTTCCAAGGCCTTCTGCGGATGCACAGAGCTAGCATTTGCATTCAGATTCCCATTAGATCGCTTTCCAGTCATCATTTCTAAGAAACTGCCTAATTTTAATTCATAAGCTAAGAACTCCACAAAATGTCAGTTGTTTCCAAGAGACCTCAGAGTGTGGTCCTTTTCATCCTGCCTTTCCCAGTGCTTGGTTTCTCCTTTGTTATCCAACATCACCCAGCCCCAGTATCTCTTGTAGTATTCCACACTATGTTTTAGTGTGGATGGTGATATTTATCCCTATATGCCGCTATAAAGCAAATGAAAAATTGTCCTAGTCCATGATTAATAAAAACAAATGCATCCAAATCGTTCAGCCTTACGTAGTGCTAGGCCAGGACCTCAGACCTCAGTAGCTCTCCTGCCATGCTCTCCTCATTGCTGCCTCACAGTAGGGACTTTCTGGGGGGAGAGGGGAACTTAACCAAGTCTGTCTGTAGCCTCGAGTCTTGTTAGGGTACCCCTCTCACCCAGCCCTCTCCTAGAGCCGGAATTGCACCTGTTCATGGCCAAAGCAGCGGTATTTATCTGAGCACACTGCGAACACTCAGGTTGCTTAAGATGTTGTCTTGTTTTATTTCATGACTGAAAATGATCCAGGAATTTTAATGCTCCTTAACCATTTAGAGAAGTACTGGGCACGTGCCCTGTAACCCCATAAATCCAGGCCTCCATGCCAGGAGTCTTCCATTCCCCGTCTCATTTCGCGGTAAGGGAAACAGCGTGGTTTATTCTGGCCTTTGTCTGGCTGTTGGTGCAGCCTGGACTGGAGCAGGCAGTTCTCTTTCATGCCCTTGCCTCTTCCGGTGGGCCCTCCCCAGTGGGGATTCTCCCAAGCAACTCTTCCAAGAGTGTATTAGTCTGTTTCTTTGGGCCGCCAGCTCACAAATAATGGCACGGAGACTTAATATTAATTATGAAAGCTTGGCCTTATCTTAGGCTTGCCCCATTGTCTCTTATAATTTAAATAAACTCGTATCTTTCCACCTACATTCTTTTACGTGGCTTAGTTACTGTACTACCTATCCTGTTTCTTCAGCATCTGGCTGACAACTCTTCCTTCCTTCTTTCCTGAGCCCTCTCTGTCCCCGGAAGTCCCACCTAACTTCTTCCTGCCTCGCTATTGGCTATTCAGCTCTTTATTAAACCAATCACAGTGACACATCTTCACACAGTGTAAAGGAATATTCCACACATAAGAGTGTGTGCTGAGGATGGGAAACTCCACCACTCCCTGGCGAGGAGCCTGAGCCCTTATCGTCTTCCTTCAGTTATTCTGGGTTATCTTACTCTCAGTGCCAACGCAACTATGATTATTGCTGTGGAGCAGGGGGTGTCTGAAAGATCCCACACCCGGGAAAGCCCAGATGCTCTGCCCCCACAAGCCACATGCACCTCTTGTGAAAGGCGCAGAGCATTCTTGGAATCCACAGGCCCGCTGCTTGCATGTGGGCAGGACAGCACCTGGCCCCATATGTTTTACTATGGTTGGTGCTCAGGGCTCCTGGGTATCTTTCTCCCTTGTCTTCGTACCTCTGCCAATATTTCCTGTCTTTCCCCCATCACCTATCATGTTACAGATCTGATTTCGGTTACTAGTATGTGGACCACTGGTGAGTCAGAAACTTTTCATTCTGGTGTGTTGAAAGTTGTTCTTCTGTGAGGAAACCTAAATTGAGGTACTGACAGAAATTGGAGTTTTCAAGTCATAGGAAAATATAATTGGAAGATAGAACTAGGGCTATGTAAAAGAGAAAATTGGACAGCATGATTTGAGCATTGAGAAAATTGAAGCCTCAGATTTTAAGGAACTGCCCACCAAGCCCAGCAGGACACTCGGAGGTGACATTAAAGGCCATTAGTGTTTCCTTGGTCTCTTTCTTTGATGTTGTATTTTGTGAGAAAAGCCCTACATCTTTATCAAGTATTCAGTTTCTAGAGAGAAAATGCCATAAGGAATTTCTAAGTTGGTTTGTAAAGGTTTAATGTGAGATTGTAAATATTCTCCTTCCACATCAGATTTTGCAGGCACCTGGGCTGTGAGACATTACCTGGGAGGGTGAAGGAAGCTTGGCTGTGTGGGAGAGAGGCGGAAGGCCTCTTCCTGGAGCAACTTAAGAGCTCTGAGACGGTCCCTGTTCCCATCCAGATTCTCAGATGATGTAGCCCGTGAGTGGGAGGCATGGATTCATATTTAGCCCTCAACCACTTTCAGATATGAATGATTTGTTTTGACAGTCGGTCTATAACTGACCACAGGACATCTTTCCATGGTGCTGCCTTCCTTTCTATGGTAGCTCTACAGGGCTGACAAGATGTGCATTTAGAACTGCAGGCATTCTGGGAAAGGGGCTCTTTATTTACAATCAGATGATTTGGCTGTATTACTTACTACCTTTGTGGGACACCACCTAATCTGAGGAGGTGGTCTCCACTCTCCAGCCTTGCTGCTGATATGTTGTTGCTAGGTGACGAGCAGGTTGGTGTGAGAGCCTCTTACTTTGTACTTGGGAGCCCCCCTCAGCTCTCTGTCACAGTAGATGCCAGCATCCTGGCTGTAGACCTGCTTCCGTCTACTGGTACGTGTTGGGTGAAGCTGAGTAGATTCCCAAGCAAGCTGGTTTTGCAGACCTTTAAATGGGAATCCAGAGGGCAGGGGCCTACAGGTGACACTGTCACTGAACAGGATGGAAATGTTAAAAGTCATCTCTTAGAAACCTAACATGTGAATCAGCAAGCTAAAGACAGAGCTGAGCAATTTCAGCAAGAATGAGCGTGAGTAGACCTCAAAAATTTTCTTTTTCTTTTCTTTCTTTTTTCTTTTCTGAACAGAGTCTTGCTATCTAGCCCATGCTGGCTGGAAGTCACCGTCCTCCAGCTTCAGACTCTAAACTGCTGACATTACACATGCGTCGCCACAGCCAGCTAGGTCTTCACGTTGGAATATGAGTGTAATGGACAGAGTTTGGAAATAGAGAGGTTTGGCTATTTCTGGGTGCTTCTCTGTGTCCTTAATGTTGTTTTACGGCATGTTTATTTTTCTGGCTTTTGTATCGGTGTCCAGTTGTAATGCAGAGACCTTTTAAGTGTGCTACTGTTTCTGATGTTTCAAAAAAAAGTTGCAAGGCTGTTTTCACTTGCTTTATATGAGATTATTTTTGTAACCTGGATCAGTCAGCACCATCCCCATGGTGATTCTGATCTTGAGAAACTGTTGGGGACTAGGCAGTGCTCCCCCTGCTGGACTTACTTCTTTGGTTCAGAAGTACTGTGTGCTCCTGCACAAGTCCATTGCTCTGGGTCAGGCTCATAACTACACTTTGATTTTCTTTTCCTAAATGTGTAAGACCTTTCAAGAGAGAGAGAAAAACCCAATGGGTTTTAAACTTCAGGTTCAGGTACTGATGAGTTGAAAAGGGCTGGGCATCTTCCTTGCCATACATTGATGTGATGTGTGGTGGGTGCTCCAGCTGGGCTCTCCCTGGGCAGCCCTCCAGCTCTAGGGTGGGGAGTGTTATTCTCCTGAGGTCCACTCTGCCTTAAGACTTCTCTGTTCAGATGTGAACAGAACAGGGTTTTCCTGTATCAGCAATCCTTCCTTCCAGGTCTTTAAAAAATTTCCAGGCACTAAACAGCAGTAGGTGTTAGGTGCTAAGTATATCCACATGGATGGCTCAGAGTGGACTTCAAGGAGTCTTTGGGGGAGGTCTCCAGAAGCAGCCACGGGGAACTCCACTTTCAGACAGGAGAGGGAGCTGACTCACTTCAATCCAGCTTAAGTTCATCTGGTGCCCGTGGTAACTGTGGCTTCAGGGGGTTTCAGATGAGCAATCCATCTTCTGGGAAGCACTGGGCAAAGCGGCAGACAAACACCATCCATCTGCAGCACCTGTCCTCTCAGTCCAGCGAGAAGTTAAATCGCCCCAGAAAGAAGAGCTGGAAGGCTCCATGGGATCCGAGAGTAAATGGCACACTTCTTAGGAGAGTGTGTTCGTTACTTTCCAGGGCGGTGAAACAAATGCTATGACGTCACAAAAGCAACTTCCGGGAGAAATCATTTATTTGGTTAATGGTTCCAGAGTGTTTGGTTCTGTAGTGGTGGGTGAGACATGACAGCAGGCAGCAGGCTGATCACATCTTTATCCACATACAGGAAACAAAATGAACAGGAAGTAGGGCCTGTCTGTGAACTCTCAAAACCCACCCCAGTAAAATTTCCTTCAACATACTGCCTCTCCTAAAGCCACCATAACCTCCCTGTATTACTGTGATCAAATGTGATGACCAAAGCAGCCTACAGGTGGAGAATTTATGACTTACGATTCTTGAGAGGAAAGAGTTCATCACTGGGGAGTGGTGGTGGGGAGAAGCATGGTGATGGGGTAGGGAAGCCGAGGGGTAGCCTCCTGAGCCGAAAACAAGAAGCAGAGAGAATGAACTGGAAGTGAGCGAGGCTGTGAAATCTCAAAGCCTGCCGCCGGTGAAATACTTCGCCCTGCAAGGCTGTACCACCTCCCCAAACAGTGCCACCGACTAGGAACCAAGTATCGGAATGCAGGAGCTATGTGGGGGCCATAGTCATTCAAACTGCAACAGATAGGAATGACGGTTACTAGAGGCTGGAGGAGATGGGGGAGGAAAGGGATGGCCTTGCCAAAGGGCACATACAGAGTTACTGTTACTTCCGGAATCTGGGGCACAGTAGAAGGCAGTCAGTGTTGCATTGCATTCTTCAAAACAGCGGGATGGCAGGGAATTGAATGTTTATCAGATTCGGTGCAATGCAGGAGGTGCTGGATCTGCTAATCACCGTGACTAAGGTATTGTGCGATGCACACAGGCATGACAACATCACTGGCAACATCACGTTGTACCCGGCAAACGCGTACAGCTATGTGTCAATTAGGAATAAAATAAAGCCTTGAAGAAGCTTCGGAGCGAACGGCGAGACCAGAACCACGTGGACTGTGGAGCTCACGTTCTTTCACCTACAAGTGATCTGTCACTTTCTTCTGATAAATTGTAGCAAGATTAAACACCCTTCCTGTTCTGGCGTAGGCCGGTGCTTGCCAACACTGAAGTGACTGATGGCGCCACCAAAGAGCCTCCCCTGTCTTTCTGTCTTTCACGTGTCCCAGTGTATAGCACGGCTCTTCCTCCCAGCTCGGTTAGCTCCCAGCCTAAAACTGGGCCCTGATTTTAGTCACCTTCATCTCAGCCCGTTATTATTTTCCAGCCTAGTTCAGTTACTCATCAGCTTTATGAGCGTGGAGACACTGAGGCTGCGCCCCAGACCGAGCGCCTTCCTTGCTGACCGGCCTCGTACCTCTGCTTAGCTTGTGCAGATGGTCCTCAGCCATCAAATGGTAATTAGTGGGGGACAGGGAGAGTGTTCTTCCTGGACACTGAGATGTTGATGGTACCACAGGGGTCAGTGAGACGTTGGTTGTCAGTAGATGGTGGCACTCTCGTGTTAGGCTTTCTTCAGAACACGGAACAGCATGGTCAGTGCTCAAGCCTGGCTGCTGCTTTGTTACGGGGCTGTCCCATGTGTTGTAGGCTCTTTGGCAGCAGCCCGTATCTCTTCTCAGTAGAATCTCTCCCCAAGTTGTGAAAATGACAAGTGTCTTACACACACTTAAAGTATTCCCTGGGGTAAAGTCATCTCTAGCTTAAGACCCTGCTCCGTGTAAACACTTTACTCCTTCAGAGCTAGGCACGGGCACGGTAGTGTTTGTTTTCTTCCTTGGGTGTCTTAAGCCAATCTCTGTGCAGATGACCAAGAACATAAAGATTAGCCAGGCACTTCTTTCTCAGGTTTATATATGTGAGCATGTATTTGTCACCGCTTAAAGCTGTCATGGTTTCCGCTGGCTAACTCTGATCACTGTTTTTCTGGAAGCTACACTCTGTGTGTGTGTGTGTGTATGTGTGTGTGTGCATGTGTGTGTATGTGTGTGTATGTGTGTGTGTATGTGTGTGTGTGTATGCGTGTGCATGTGTGCGTATGCGCATGCATGAGCACATTTTCATCTCTGTGCCAGAGGAAGGACATCTCAGTGAACTCGGGGCTCACGGGTCCGCTCTGCTGGTTGGCCAGCACTTCCAGTGGATGTTCCTATACCTCCCTCCACAATGCTAGGGTTTAGGCACATGCCAGTGGACCTGGAGTTTTGGATTTTTTTCTCTGGGTGTGGGATATCTCATTCAGTTTTTATGTCTGCATGGCAAGTACCGTAAACCAGTTCTTTACCAACTGAGCCAGTTAATTTCCCAGCTAGCCAATTCCTTACCCCCAAAGTTACATTTCGTTTTTTTCTGAGTATTGCTTCCAGCCTGTAGTTCCGGCTGCTGTATGAGTCATTATGATTCCTTTACTGATTGCTGTATTTCTGTTTTTGTGGCCTGTGTCTTTGAGGAAAGCCCTTTTGCAGTGGGGGGGGGGGGAAGGGGTCAATACCTTTGACTTTCAGCACAGCTGATAACCTGAAGAAATGATAATGCTTTATTCATCTATCAATTTCACCCATGGCTGCTTCGGCCATTTTGGGCCCAGTGTCTGCTTCACTCGCTTGTGATTGCTTCGTTCTTGCTAACTAGCCACCTGAGGCTGCTTCTTAGCCACTGGCCATGAGAAGTTTCACTTACTGAACTAATGCCTGGAAACCACGGTGGAGCCCGGAGAGTACTTCTTGGAGTCCTTTGCGGGGTGACTTAGTGTGTTTTTGCTCCAATTTTTAGAGACTGCTATAAATATTGTTCACGGGAATCAAACATATGGCGGTTTTCTGTTTAGAGGACGAGTGTGAGGGAACTGGAGAATTTTCTGGAGACTTTGTGCTAAGTTACCAGTTGCCATTGGTTTAAAGATAGCTAGTAAAGGTTTTTCTTTTCCTGCCCTCTCTGTTTTCTAGGTTTACTTAAACAATGTTTAGGAATTGTATCTCTGTCCAGCAAACTGTCCAGTCAGGTCTGCCCCTGAGGGGACCAGGTAAGGGGTGTAGTTATTCTTTAAGAGACACTGCTGTCTTGCTGTGTGCAGGCGAATGCTGACAGGAGCTTATGCCTTGTGCTGTACGCCCAGTTTCGTTTGTAAAATAGTTGAGACCCCATAGGAATAAATCTCTCCCAGGATGTGGCTAGCAGAGTGCTGGACTCAATGACTGCAAGCCACAATCCTTAGCTAGGCTGCCGCCAAAAGCTTTTTGCTTTTTTTTTTTTACTTTAGAAGTGAGAGGAGGAGGAGGAGGAGGAGGAGGAGGAGGAGGAGGAGCCCTAGGCCCTCTCCAACACACCCAAATGACCAGATTCATCATAGCACGAAACTTCACAAGATACACCCACTCCCTTGCCGGCAGCCGGGAAGGCTACAGCTTCCTGATTTCAGTTACTGGAAGTTGGAGAGATGGAAAGGCAGCCGGGAGCGTGCGCCTCGCTGAGCCGCGGGTGAGCTTTGAAAAATTCGATCCATTTTCCACCCGTGAATCTCCTGGGCACGGCTGGCCCTGGAAGCTGCTGCGGGGGCTGTGGTGAGGATGGGTAAGAGCCCCGGAACCCTTAAGTGTGGCCTGGGGCTGGGAGCCTGGATGGCCGGAGACCTGGCCGAGCTCAGTTTGTGCTGAGCCCCAGGGCGCTGTGCGGCTCTGCTGAGCAAACCGCAGTGTGGGGTTCTGACCTCAGGAAAAGGGGGTTCTGACTCCGAAACTTCTCCCTTGCTTTAGCGAGGAACATTGTATGGGACGGGACGGAGACAGTGTGACTGATCTTGACACCCACCGAAAAGATGCTTCCTGTCTGGGACCCAACCCTGCTGTGCTCCTCTGGCAATCACTAGTCTGTGTATGGGTGGGGGGTGGGGATGGAGGGAATCCCTTGGAGAGGTTTGAAATTCTAGGCTGGACTGGTTTTCAGATATTTTGAAGCTGTGGCTTCGGACCAGCACCTGGGTGGGAATTCTAGAACTGAGGCATTAAGTCTCAGGTTTTCCCCCAGCTAAAAGCCCCTTTGCCATGGGGGATCTCTGTTTATCTGGAACTTCTTTTTTTAAACGTGAGTTTTTCTGCCGCAACTGGTTAATCTTCTGATCCATTGCCTAAGCTAATTTTGGGTGGGGTGAAGAGAGGAAGTTTGGCTGGAGGGTGGCACCGGGGTTGGGGGTCCTTGTAAGTGACAATATCTTAGCAAAGCATAAACTCGGCTCCCCCACCCTCCACCCCCATGTCCTGGTTTTGTTTTCAGTAGGCTTTCCTGAGTGTGTGGTCAGAAGGAAGTTTTGAGGCTGACATACCAGTTTTGAGTCTGATCAGTGGCTTGGTGTGATGATGCACTTGGAACTAGGATTTTGAATGCTTATTGTTAGCTGATACTTCATGAAATTACTTTTAGGATAGAAAGGTGGCAGATGGCTGGTTCTTAGGTTTGCAACTAAGTATCCATTTTGCCACAAGCTCTTTCCTAGTTTGAAGGGGGTGGGATAGGAGTTGTTCTCTGCTGATCTTGTCGCTTTCCTAGCTTTGGGTGGGATGACTTGGCCGTCTCAACAGTATTGCAGGTATTGCAGGTCCTGGCACAGGCTGCTGGGGGCTCAGTTAGCTTGCCAGGAACATTCTGCTTCCTTGAAGGTAATGATCTGTTTGTGAAGGAATGACTGACTCTTCAGCCACACTTCATCTGTCCCAAGGGAGATCAGGTGGTATGGCCCAGGCTGTCACACCTGGCAGTGGCTTCAGAAACAGCCTGGTAGGTGGGTGACTTGGATGTCTGAAGCTGGGGTTGACTCTGCCTTAGGACCACCGAGTTTCTCAATTCTTGTGCCATGCTCTTCGTTTGGCTCCCTCGCCCAGTCCTGGTTTGGCTCTGTTTGTTTTATAGACGTCTAATGTTTTGAGTTCAATTTGTCACAGATACAGGACCACTGAAATTATTTGTGTTAGTAGCTAATTTTCATTTGGAAGTTTCCTGGTTCTTCCAGGGCTTGCAGGATATTGCTGTGCAGTTAGTTATATTAGATAGATCAAGTTTTTAAAGCTGGGGCATATGTAAAAATGTTTCCTTGTTCTCTTGGCTTTGGTTACTTATCCCTTTTTTTCTCTTTCTGTGTGTACGTGTGTGTGCGTGTGTGTGCGCACACATGTGTGTTAGTCCCACAACACTAAGACACACTCTCCTAGCTGTGGATATTTCCTTGATTAATCTTCCTGACCTATCTCCAGTTTTATTGCTGCTGGAAGAACCAGCGTGGGTTGTTCGTAGTTGATGTGCAAACAGCCTCCTTCTAGAATTGAAAACATTCAAGTGTACATCTAAAAAAATTCTGCCGTATGGGATGCTGTCAAGAAAGGGTTTATGACATCCTTTGAAAACAAGCAACTGAGTTCCCCAGCTTAAGGAGAAAGACATTTTGTACTTGTCTTTGACGTCGATTGTGTTTTTCTGTTTATTAAAGCATACCTTCTGTTTGTGAGCATCATACATATTGGACCAAATTGTTCCAAGGTGGATATTATGGATTCACTAGGGCACACCCTGCGAAATTGTTCTCGGAGCATCGAGCCAGAGTTTGCATGAGGCTTGCTTTGAGGTAATTTAATGTGAAGTGTGGCAGCGTTCAGACCTCTCAGCAATACACATTTACCTTGCGCAAGAGTAGACAAATTGTCGTAATGACTGGGGCGGAGCCTTTCATTTCTGTTCATATTTAATGCATGAGTCTTATTAAAGTTTAGCCCAACCTTTCTGAGTGTGTGGCAGTCTGAGGGCTTTGACTCCAGCTTTGCCAGTTAGCGGCGAGGTCTCAGGATAATTACCTTGGAATTTCCATACCTCCAGTGATGAGATAAATATGCAAATGAATCGTGGTTGTGGGGTTTACTGAGAGGATCCAGGTAGGGCACTTTTCATGTGACTTGGCGCACAGTAGGCTTTTTGTGAATGGTAGCTCATTGAGTGTCTCCTTTTCCCTGTCCTTCCTTGTCATAACTTTGAAATTCAACACTTCTCTCTCTCTGCCTGCCTGTCAGAACAGTGAAATAGGATAAAATAGAATTTGTCATGAAATAAAACAAAATATCTTCTCCCTATCTACTTATTCCCTCTTCATTATCAGTGAGTGAGGTCACCAGGGACACCTTTTAAATTTCCTGTGTGTTAATCTTGGTTTCCTAGTAAATTGTTGAGAAAGTGACTGCGTGTTTCTTCTTTTCAGTTTTTGCCTTGTCTTCCAGGGATTATTATAATCTTCCCGTCCGTCTCAGCTGTCTTCCTTTTCCTCTCTCCTTTTCCCTCATTTCCTTTTGAACAGAAGTGACGTGATCTTAAAACCCCACTCGTAACCAAGACCAGGAAAGCATACCCGGGTCATAGCTGAGGTGGGAAAATGAAGGTTCAGGGCTGGGCGGTTGCCTGGGTTTTAGAAAGGAATATTGGGTTTTGAGGCCCCCTCGAGCCCAAGCCATTTAATCTTCTGAGGGAGTGGGAGCTGAAAGGGTCCTGAGTTATAGATGGTTTGTTTTGTTTGTGTTTATGCATCTGGAATTATAAGGGCCGGTCTGGGGATGGGAGAGATGGTGAGCTGGAATAGCATTCGTTTGCACTGTGGAACAGTGACAGTCATTCTCTCCTGTGCCCAAGGATGGAGCCCCGGTTTATATATTGTAACTACTGAGCTTCAGGTATGGCGTTCTCATCAGGGAAGACAGATAGCTGCTCTTGGTCCAGCCTGTCTGCTCTGTTAGCCTGGTGGTGTTTGAGATGTCAGAGGGAAGACCAGGAAGTGGAGTCCTCCCAAGTATCTTGCCCCTCTTTGAGTGCTTTTGAGGTAGTGTAACCATGTCACTCATCTGGTGAAAGTCTGGGGACAGATATCACCACTTTTGGAAAGTTTTACTTGCATAATGGCTTAGAGAGGCTTGGTGAGACTTTGTCCTAATCGTAGAGTTTCATTTGGTCACCTTGGTGTCTTCCTGGGGAGATTCAACACACACACACACACACACACACACACACACACACACACACACACA
>JABTXL010005929.1:22498264-22510077 GCA_025134845.1 Neodon shergylaensis | reverse complement strand
ATGATGATGTCAAATTAACTCTAGAGAGAATCAGGGCCTTTGATGATGATGATGATGATGATGATGTCAAACTAACTCTAGAGAGAATCGGCGCCTTTGATGGTGATGTCACATTGACTGTAGAATGCGGAACCTTTGTGTTCATTTCTATGCTGCCAAGGTCTTTCGTGTTTTGTGATTTGGTTAAAGTCAGTGTTGCTTGAAACACCATAACTAGGTATGGCTCAGGGAGTGGGCACGATGATATTTGAAAAACTGCAGAATTAGGAATCTCACTTTAGTTTTAGATGTTTGTCCACAGGTGGAGTGGATTGAGCTGGCTCTTTGAGTTCCCTCAGAAGAGGTTGTTAGTTTCTAGTCTTTTCAAGGAGCAGGAGACCATCTTGGTCTTGAGTGGTATCGGTCGGTGGTATATATGGTTTAGGATGTTGGTGCTTTGGGTTGAATGCTTGGGATACTCTTCTCCTGGCTTGTCCCTCTCCTGCCCACATTGCATAAACATTGGCGTGGCAGGGACAGATGGCCATTCCGGAGCTCCTTTGATGTCACATTTGGTTGCCTGGGTGGGGGTAGAGTGGTTGCAGCCAGTCTCTGTAGGAGGAGGACAGGCTGCCTGGGAAATACCCACTTGACAGTGGGTAAACAGAAGGAAAACTCCAGAAACGCTGGGTGTCCTGGTCCGTGTTCAGTCCAGACAGCAGTGGCATGGGATTTACATAAGTGTTTAACTTGGGAACAAGCCAGAGAGCACAGAGCACAGGACTTAACTGATGCTCTGCAGAATTTGATTTCCTTACAGGAGTGAATGAACCGGAGCGGGGGGTGGCGAAGGGGCTGCTTGTCATTACTTTCGGGGTTGGGGGAGGGAAATCTCTCCCCGTAACCTGGGTTAGGCTCAGGGGAGGCCACCTATAATCCCAGGCAGTCAGTCAGTGGGGAGCAGAGCAGCGCTTATCAGTGTGTTTCCCGCTGATTAAACTGCATCAGTCTGTGTAACAAGGACCAAAGGCTTTGGTGAAAAAAACAAATGAAGTATGATAATGAAGAGGAGAATCCAGACAGGGAGGGTGTGAAACAGCAGAATGCTGAAAGAAACAGTGAGGGTTGGCTGTGGGTGAGCATCAAACGGCTTTATAGGCTCTAAGCTTTGAAGGGTACAGTAGAGGCTGCTGCCATTGGCCGCTTGCAAGCCAAGCATGGCCTCCAACCACGGTGGAAGAAGTCTCGAGTCCACTGCAAGCTCCTGCGATTCAGCCTTGGGCTGAGAACTATTGATATGTGCTTACAGAAGTCCCAGAGGGTCAAATCATGGCTGTGCATTCAGGGCGAACAGCAGCTATTTGCTGTGCTTCATAGGAATCTTTCTAAGAGGGTGAATTTGGCGAGTTCATTGATTATTTTAACAAACAACTTGGTACATGGCTGTGAGCGTGGCCTCCGGAGATGCCCTCAGGAGATTCAGTGATGTGTGATGGGCAGCTACCCCTCTCCAGGAGATACTGTGAGGAGAGGAGGAGGGCGAGCCTCTGAGAAGGATGGGTGGAGTCAGGATTAGCCAGAGAACTGTGAGGGCTGAAGATGGGGGATTACTAAGGATGCTGTCATCTTTCGGTATGTGTAGAACGACCCATTTATCTTCAGGACACATGGCCCCAGAAGTAGGCTGGTTGGGCTTAGAGTTGTCAGTTTTACAACAGTTCAGACCGCATTTGGAATTGCAAATTTGGGGCTTTCTATGGTCTGGGAGTGTCCATAGCTCATGTCTTTGGTATCAGTGTTGGGCAGCACTGACGAATGACAGCCAGCTCACTGTCATCTACCCAGTCACCAGGGAAGAATGCAAGGGTCCACAGTCTGCAGCAGTGCTGAGCTGTGATGCTCAGGAGGTCAGGTGTAGCAAATGTGCTTTTGACTAAAGGCGATAGGTGTAATTGGGAAGTAGCTTCGTCATAAATTGGGGAGTGTACCTGTATTTATTTCAAGTCGGGACAAGCAGCCTATCTGGACTTTTGGTATACTATTTCTGCTTTCTTTTTTCTCAGTGATTACAGTAATCTAGTGTGCACATGTACTTAAGAGGCCATTTAGTCTTAAAAAGATCCAACCCAGTGCACTTTAAATTGGTTTTCCATTGTGTATATTCATTGCACATGTGTTACATGAAGACATTTTCATACATGTATGTATCTTACATTGCACACATTTCTCCATCTCCCCCACCCTGCTTTTTCTCATTCTGCCCTGCCCTGTTAGTCCTGTTTTTTCTCTTAGGAAGTTTTATGTCATGTATATGCACGTAATTTTATATATCTGCATAAAATCTAGGAACCACATACTTACTTCTCTGAGACTGGCTTAACTTGATTCATGTGGTTATTTCCAGACTTTGTTTTTCTTTATAAATGAAAAAAAAATGATTCGTGTTGATACCACATCTCAAAAATCCATTCTTATGTTGTTGGACACGCAGGCCCAGTGGATGGGCTTTTAGTTTAGGTCCCTGGTGAGACTATTAAGGATGTAAGTGTAGGAGTTTTATTGCACAGCTCCCTGGCAGTGCTCTCAACATTTTCTTCCCTGTAGGTCCAGTGCTGCTATTGATTTTGCTAGAAATCACTCCTCAAGACAGAGTGATTCTTTCTTTTGTATTGTGTTTTTGGACAATTTCATACAGCTATGCCATGGTTTCTGATTATCTTCGCCTCCTCTTCCCTCTCCTCCACCGGTCAGCTGCTACTCCTGTCTAGGTCCCTTTCCCATATCTTGTTCCTGTGTTTTTGTTTTACGATATTCTTACGTACTTATATTTGGATAAAATGATTACTCTTATTTGCTGGTTGGTATTTATTTAGTGAAATATGGGAAAGTGCTCATTGGACAAAGACAAAGTCAAGAGACTCACATTCTTTCCACTTGGGCACTTCCTGCTTCTGATTTTGACTACCTTGTTGGCCAGGGATGAAAGTCCCATCCTTACAGAGTTTTTTTCTAACGTGGTGGAACCAAAAAGCAGATATATTGGCTTATGGTTCATCCCTGTGATCCAGTTTCTCAGTGGTTGAAGGTTGAGGCAGGAGAATTGCTGTTTGAGAACAGCATAGCTCACCATGTGTGTGACCTACAAGTGAGATCTTCACAAGCAAGCCAGCACAAAGCCACTACCTAAGGCCTTGTGTGTGGACACCAGTGTGCTAAGACACAGCATTTTCTTGACCTTATTCATCAGACCCAGCTTCTGGGGTTGGAGTTTACATTCATGTGTGTGTGTGCCATGTTTAAAATTTTGGGTTCTCTTCCTTCCCTTCCCTTCTGCCCCAGGAATAAGAGGCTTCATGTAGGTTGAAAATGAAAACCACGGAAAACCCGGGATCTGGAAGTAATTTTCATCAGGAGAGAAATTACCCAAATGGGAAAAGACACTATTTAGTCGCTTGCCAGCTGAGGGAAACACAAGAGTGGGTAACTTGCTCTCCTTCAGTTATTGGATACATTATGCAAGGCTAACAACCTCAATGGACTTTGCAGTTAGCCAAAGGCAGGCCTAGGTGTTGGCTGGTCCCCTCTCCTGAAGAGTGCATTGAACAGGGGTAAAATCCAGATCACCAACCTCTTATTTCTGTCACGTGAATGACACTTATTCCTACAGATGGACCCATTCAGTGACCACACTCTGCCATCTAAACAGAGACGTCTGGGTCAGCCCAGATTTGGGACTGTGGGAAACAGGCTGGGAAATTCTCTTGTCTGGTGTCCGCCTTCCCGAAGGGACGGACAGTTAGGAGCGAGGCCTTCTATTGCCTCGAATTGGGATTATTAAACTCCCTCCTGTGTCTGGGGTTCGTGGTCCTGGACAAGTGATGGTTTAGGGTCCTTCATCCTAAGAATGAAATTTTACTTTGGAAATTAAGCGACTTCTCTAGGCCTGTCATTTCTTACGACATGATTCTGTCCTCAGATACCATCCCTTCCACCATTCCCCATGCAGGTCCTGTTCCTCAGCTTTTTCTAATGGTCATGAGAACAATTTATTCTGTGACCTGCAGTCTGTTTTGATGAAGCTCACTTTTCCCGCAGTTTTGGCCCATGTGATCCAAGCTGCCTGTATGTTGAAGATCATCTGCCTGCCTATCTGTCTGTCTGTTACTTTTGGTGTTGGTTCGGATGGATTCCTGGTCTCATGGATGCTAGATAAATGTTTTACTGCTGAACTGCTACCCCTGCCCGATTCCTGCCTCTTGTTTAATCATTAGTGTGCAGTTGTTGAGATATAATTGGTTGACTAAATGCCTACTTCCCTGTTTCCCGTACCTAGTTCCAGAGACTTCCAGGGGTCTTTGTTTGGAAATCTATTCTGGCCATCTCGTTGTGTGTTTGAAGTGGCAGAGCCACTTGGGTCTTTCAACATCCCCCCTGTTCGGTCTTGTGTTCAGGGTCACATGCAGGGAAATGAATCATTTTGTTCTGCAGATGCATTTAATTTAATAGGTACAAAGGGCAGTATCTGAATCTCACTTCACATTTAGGGCTTATAAATATATTTCAAGTACTTGGGAAGAAAGCATCGTGTTAGGGATGGCTTCATCTGTGTGTAAAGCTAAAACCAGACTCATTGCCAGATTTAATTTGTCAAGTGTTCTTAGAAAGAGGCGGCTTTCTAGAGAGTGTGAAGCTCATTTTGTCTTAGGCTCAGTAAGACCATTCTTTGCATTTTCTTTCTGCACATCTTTCCCACACAAAGCCCTGTGCAAATCCCTGCACATGTGGCTCATTACCGCTTTATTCAGGATTGTCCAAACTTGGAGGCGACCAAGATGTCTTTCAGTAGGTGGGCACCTACCTTACACAGTAGCATACTTCACAGTGCTAAAAAGAAGTGAGCAAGCCACGAAAAGGCCTGGAAGAGCCTTAGATTTAGTTGTTTGGGACTGGGGAGCAGGGAGGGACGGCTAGGTAGGAAACTGGGTAGATTGGGTAGTCCAGCAAATAAATGACACGGGTCCTGTCCAAACCTTGAGAACGTGCGACTTCCGGAGTAACGTTAGTGTAGGATTTTCAGGAATAATGATGTGTCATGTGGGTTCATTGGCTTTCAACAGATGTCCTTCCCTAGTAGGTATGTGGGTGGAGGGGGAGGGGTCTGTTCTTATAAAACCAAGTCTATGAAAAAAAATCTCTGTACTTTTACTATGAAGCTAAAGTGATCTATATAATAAAATTTTAGAACATAGCAACAATGTAGAAACCCAAGCTGAGGAGATGCACCCCTGAATTCTCCCCAGATGATATAGCCAAGAATCTATTGCTTGACTTGTGTTAATTCTTCAGCCCCCTGAGACATTCTGCTTGGACAGCAGTTGCTAGGCAGCATGAGAAGTTCCTACGTCAAGAATTGTTTCTGTTCCTGCAGAATAGAGATAGGACAAGAATGGCCTTTGTCCTGGCAACCTCATAGCTATGAGGTACCAGTCTCTAGGTCTAGAAGAATCTCCCTCCCCCCTTGTACCTGGCATTCTGGAGGAAGACAGCGAGTCTTTGGCGCATGTGCCACCTGGAAGGTGACAGTCACCATGGAGATCAGAGAAGCAAAGACTTCCGAGTAGAAGGGTTAAATAGGAAGGGCTCCCTTGTAGTGACACTCTACCAAGAATGCCTAAGTGTAAGGGAGCAAGCTTTTCTGGGAACAGAGGACAGAGGGCTGGGCCTGTGATTCTGGGGAATTATCAGGGGGATCCCTGAGGCTTGGTTGGATAGATCAAGGGAGAAAGTCAAGGGGACACGGTTAAGAGGGGTGTGGTGTAGTGGAAGCCTCTTGAGAACTGTGGCATGAGAAGTTTTCATCTGATTCAGGTGTTAACAGGCTCCTGAGCTGAGGGGTGGACCAAACAGCTTCCATATTTGGACCACTGCTCCTAGCCATCCGTATCTCTAAGCACTGATTAAATTTTGTTATTGCACACGCAGCCTGATCCCCCTGGTGCCATCGGATCTGTATTAATAAAATTTTAGCTTCTCTAGGCATAAATCTCTGTCTTTATAGTTGGTAAGAAAAGGGGCTTTCATCATTTGCGGGGAGTTAGTTGAAGAATTCTATAAGGAATTCAAGGGTAGATAAAAAATGCTCGAAGAGAGTTTACGGTTCTCTGCAGCCCAGTGTTCTTTTACCTTCCTCTCCACCCTCTGCCTTACCCCTTCCAGCTCCAGCCTTACCGTTGACCCTTACCCAGTGTGCACTTTCCTTTCTGGTTAGACAGTTAACCTCTCAGGAGCCGCGTCCGAAATCAAGGCCTGAAAACATACGGCAGACCTTGGATGCCTTCAGAAACACAAACCTGAATTTTTTGGCATCAGAGCCTGTTGTCTGTTTTAAGTGGCATGTGGTAAGCTTGTCCGCAGATGTTAGTGGACCAGTCTACTTTGAACAAAATAATAATACCGTTCACATCTGCTCCCCTTTTCATCTAGTGATCTTAAAACCCCGAGTGCATATTAATTAAGCCTCACATGACTGGAAGGTAAGGAAGGGTAGAGGGAAATCCCTTTCATCACGGCTGCACAAAAACTTGGAGGGACAGCCTCTGGGGCCAGCTGAGTAACAAGCGTTTTGCACCCCGACCTTGCCTTTCATCTGGCATGAGACATTCTCTGCAAGTGTTTCCTGGTGGGGATGCCTTAGCGGACAGGCGCAGGAGTGCAGTCTCAACCCAGCTCAGCAGCATTGTCCCTTCTTCTGTCCCCTTCATGGCCTCACTGGGGGGTTTCTGGCGCTGCATGGTGTGGACTGGGGATGGTACAGATGGCTGGTGAGGCGGTTTGATTTTTTCCCCCATCCTTTTGGTTTGCTATGCAGCTAGGTAGGCAGTGCCTTTGAAATGTCAGCTGCCTGCCCAGCTGGTAATAAATAATTTTTAGTTAGTAGCCCGGGGCTCCCTTGTACCCAAATGCTCTCCCTCCTGAATGCACCCCCTGTACGTTAGGATAATAGAACAAGCTGGAGAGAGCCATTGCTTTCCGACAAAGGAGGCATGGGGTTTGTCCATCAGAAGAGCAAAGCAGAACAAAGGCACGAGGAAGTGGACTGGTCTTGCCATTAGCAGTGGGAAATTCAGCTGCTGGCTCATGGGAGGGAGGCTGGGGCTCCTCTCGCTGAGATCAAGGGCTGCTGCCTGACAAGTGGGGAGAAACACTTGGCAGGGTGTGAAGTGTGTGTACACAGTTCGCAAAGGAGTGGGCATCTTTGATTTTTAAACAGAAAATCTTTAGCTCCATTTACAGAACTTCCCAGCAGCCAGTATCAAGTGTGCCATTGATTTTACAACCCAACGTTGTCTTTCTTGACATTTGTGTGTCAAAGAAAGCAATGGGAAGTATTGAAAAGGGTTCTTTCATGTGGCCTCCATGTCATACGTGTATGGATTCCATCTTCATGGCTTTAAAGGTAGACAGGTACCTGTTAGCGCAGGCACAGGGCGAATGCTTGTTCTTTTAAGGTTGCAGTCTCGTGAGTATATCCAGAGGTGCACTCCATGGCAGGACTGTGCTCTGAGTGTTATGTCAAGTTGGTGTATTGTTTGTTTACCACGATCTCCTTATACCAGGGAGGAGTCCATAGTTGGTGGGAGAGTGTTCTTTAAATGAAAGTAATTAGATCAAGAAAATGGCCTGGAAATCTATTTTATTGTTCGAGTGGCAAAATAAATGAAATCTTTGTCTCCTACTTGAGTACTGCAATCCCTTCTTGGGCAGTCAGTCTTTTTGCTCCTGTTGATCTCAGCGGCCCCATGTGTGGATGTGAGTATTCTTCCGTGGGTGCTGGGGACCAAACTCAGGTGGTCAGACATAATGACACATGCTTTACCGATTCTGGCCCCAAGTTGGTTTTTATGGTGTATCAGCGAGGGCTAATTTTTCCCATCATTAATTATGTTAATGTGTTTTCTTACAGTATTTTCTTACTTTAAAATTTTTCTACTGGCATGTTTTAAGATCACAGAAGAAAACAGGGAGCATTGTGCTTTCAGAGTGCAGTGTCTACTGGAGGCACAGGTGCCGGTCATGGGCACTTGTTGAACTGTCTCTAGGCATGGGTGCCAGCCACAGACACTTGTAGACATGTCTCTAGGCATGGTTGCTGGCCATGGCACTTGTTAAATACTGTCTCTAGACATGGGTGCTGGCCACGGGCACTTGTTGAATGCTCTTTAGGCATGGGTGCTGGTCACGGACTCTTGTTGAACACTGTCTCCACCAGTTCTTCCCCTTGCATTTCTTCCTCATAACTTCCTGTTTCTCTGCAGCAACCCTCTGAGGTCTCTATGACCTTCACAGTACTGTACCTGGTGAGACTCTGTGAGGTAGAAGTCACTGTACATCTGGGGTTACCCAGAGCCTCTGGTACTATGCACCCTCAGTGTCATTTCCTGGCTCATATTTGTCTGAGAGACTCAACCATCATGGAAAAGGACACTCATTAAAACTTTCTTAACTATTCTTTTTGACTAATTTTACTTAAAAGTTAAGGCAAACAGAAGTGTGCTGAATTATTTGTGTGTGTGTGTGTTAAAATATGCCCAAAATAAAACAAACCATTTCAAATGAGTGACTGCAATTGTTACCATAGTTTTCAGGATTCCCATCCCACCGAACAGAAACCATCACTCTGCATGTCCCACCCCATCCTCCTTCCGCAGGCCCTGCTAACCTCCATCCTCCATTCCAGTTTTCAGTTTGCCTATTCTGGATAAGCGAGCTCCCTGTGTCAGTTCATTTTCTCTCTGGTTTATTGCGCTTAGCGCCATGCCGGTCCACACTGCTGCGTGGCTCAGAAATCCGTTGTTCTTTGGCTGTCATATTTTCCAACATTGTCCATACTTTGCTTCCTTTACCTGTTTCCAACTCTGGCTGCTGTGAACGCAGTGATTCAAGATCAAACTCAGCAGCGACTGAGAACAGTCCAGCTCTAAACGGGCAATGGGCTTAGACTGACATTTCTCCAGAGGATGTACAGGTGGCTGAATAAGCACACGAAAAAGACAATCTATATCATGAATCATTAGAAAAATGCCAGTCAAAACCACACTGAGGTACTATTCATAATCGCTATAGTGGTGTTTTTGTTTCAAAGGCTGTTTTACCTTATAACTCTGCTGGTTAAATTTAAGTCTCGGAGCTTTCATTCCCATGTGCTACTGCCTCCTCCTTCAGACTGGGTCTCAGTCTATAGCTCTGGCTCACTTGAAACTGGCTGCATGGCTGTGCAGATCAACATGGCCTTGAACTCAATAGAAATCCTTCTCTCTCTACTTCCCAGGTTGTGGGATTAAGGGCATACACTGCCATGCCTGGCTGCATAGTAGAATTTTAGACTTTTATTGATATTGCATGCATGGGTACAGATGATGTGTGTGGTGACACTCTATGTGTGTGGAGGTCAGGGGGTGACTTTGTGTGCAGTCAATTCTGCTACATTTGCACGGGTTCTGGGGACTTCATGAACTTGTTGTCTGACTTATCTTGCAAGCAATTTTACCAACCATTCTCATCAGCCTGCTCTGTGTGTGTTTGTGTGTGTAAGTAAATTTTTTTTAAACTGGAAAGTAAAAAGTGTTGGTGAGAGGGTAGGAAAGTGTTGGAGGACGTGGAAATATATAGCATATAGCAATCGATATTCAGATGTCAACCCGCCAGAGGAATGACTCTGATTAGGTTAATCCTGTCCAGGAAAGGCCTGCAGGATCATCGACTCTGGAAACTGTTACTCAATTCGCTAAGGCAGCGTGGTGACTCCCCAATACCTGCATTGTAATGCGTAATCTCTTATGATGTGTATATGTAATCTCATGATTACATCTCAATATTATGGGCGCACACACATATATATATATGTGGGTGGTCAGGAAGATGACTTTTCTTTTAGCTATGTAATTTTAATATATAGAACATATGTAGGACATGCTTCATAACTCCGTTTGTCCCATGAGAGCTATAGACACTTAAGAGCCTGCTTTGTTCCTTTTGCTCAGACTTCAGTAAGTTCAAACTAGACTAAAGGCTTTTTGTAAATAGATCATAAGCTTAAAACCTTACAGCTTTGTACAAGGTCAGAGTCACAGATGTTCAACCTAGGTTACTACACAAAGCACCCTAAGAAAAGCTTGCCAGTTCTTCGCTTCCCAGTCGGCTAACAATAGACCTATATCTCAAGGTTTGTTGGTGGGCACTGTGTCCCCACCCCGTCTCACAATCTTGTCCTGAAACCTTGGAACCCTTGTGTTGCCATGGTAACTGGCTCAGCTCCCTATCACTTACCCTAGGAGAATGTGCTTTTGACCAATGAGAGGTAACTCTTGTAATTTTTATTATCACTCCAAGCTTCCTGTCAGTGGAAATTTTGAAGACTAGAGAAGAAGCTAGGAGAAATTAGAAGTAGGACAGGAGAATTAGAATAGAGGCAGAAGAAAAGACAGACATGTTTGAAACAGCACACAAATGAGAGAGAGTTCATTCATTTTCCCTCAGATATCCTAAGAGAAAAGTTCCTTTCGCTTGCTGTAGCGTCCAATCTGAACCCTGAAGAGTCTAGGGACTGGACCCCAAAGGCCCTCAGTAGGGAAGCTGGAACCCTTGTATACTGTTGGTGAGACATTAAGATGGTACAGCTACTGTCCAAAAGTTTGGCATTCTCTCAGAATGTCGAACTCAGAATCACTGTACAACACAGCCCATATCCTGGACTTGCCCCGAAGAATTGAAAACATGGACCCCAATATATACTTGTAAATCAGTTCAGCAGCTTTTGAACATGTAATTATCTTTTATTGATTCCTTCTATACAAAAGACATTTCTTTATGTTGCCATCTGGTTATTATGGTTTCCTTTAGAGCCCTAGAAACAAATACTGCAGCCACTTGTGTGCTGTGTGTGAGGCTGCAAAGCCACAGAGTAGAACACCATTAGGCACAAGGTGCATCTCAAACCTCAGAGGCAGTCCTGCGCTGTGGACACCCTGCGGGAATGTTCTGAGTGAGAAATCAGGCTTTATCTTTTCCTAGCATTGTCAAGATAAAGGCAAAATATTGTCAAAGAGATTTATGTACAGAACTCTTTTATTCCTTAGTCTTCTAGTCTCTGAGCTCCCAAAATCTTATTTCCCAAGCATTAAATCTTGTTGGATTTACGATGATAGAATTGGCAGCTTTTGCAAATCAGACTTTCAAATAGAAATGTTAAGTATGAGACAGAATATCGGTTCTGGGCTGTTGGGAAGTCATTGTGTCTTCACTGTCGAGCCTCTCACTCAGCTGCCTACTAAACTGTTGATAATTTATACACAGCTTTTACTGGCCCGGGGTGCAGGCAGGTCTTTCTAACTAGTCGTATTCTAGAAGTCTACTTTCAACAACAGAATGGAATATTCCTTCTTCAAATTATTCCCTTTTAATTCCACCCTTGTCCTGAGTCTGGAGTTCTTCACCAGTGGGAAAAGGGTTTCTAAATCAGGCACGGTGGCACACATCTATACTCTAATGCTGTGATTACTGAGGCAAGGAGGATCATCAGTTTGATGGTAGCCCATGTACATGCAGGGGAAGGCGTGTGCGCGCGCACACACACACATAAACACACACACACACACACACACTAAATCATGGGCTGGGGGTATTAGCACACACCTTTAATCCCAGAGCTCAGAGGCAGATATAATGAATCTCTGTGAATTTGAGGGCAGCCTGGTCTACATAGAGTATCAGGCCACCCAGGGAGTCCCAGATAGATAGATAGATAGATAGATAGATAGATAGATAGATAGATAGAT
>JABTXL010005929.1:22426988-22488338 GCA_025134845.1 Neodon shergylaensis | reverse complement strand
GCGTGTACTGGGACATGGGAACATGGAGGCCCCGAGGTCTGGCGTGTGTTGGGACATGGGAACATGGAGGCCCCGAGGTCTGGCGTGTGTTGGGAGGCCCTGGAGCTCTCTTCCTCTGGGTTCCTTCGCATGCTTCATTCCTGCTCGCCACTCTCACTGCTGATTTTTAAATCGCTCCGTCCTTGACTCCAGCAGCACATGGCCCTTGCCTCCTTGTGTTGGCTTTATAGCAGATGTCCCAGCAGATAACCAAGCTTGTTAAGTTGAGAATCGGGCTCCTGGCCCCGACAGAGTTCAAAGCCCATCTGATATTTGCTGGCTTTTGGTGGCCAACTTGTCCGATCTCACTGGCTGCACACGGGCTGCTGTCTCTCGCTCCTCACACGCCTCGCAGTCCCAGCCACACGGTCGTGATGGAAGTCATCCGTGTCCTCGTGCATGGGAGCGAGTGCTGGTCGAGGAGCACTGTGTGCTGCCTTCTCTTGTGGAAGAGTAGAACACTGGACATTCTCAAGACCGGACCATTAGAATACAAGATAATCAATAAATATTCTGGATAACAAACTGTATATATATTTAATGTATGTTGTGTCACTTAGAGTAATCACTATCAAGTTATAGATAGTATATGAAAGGCAGAGGCATAGAAAACATGTTCAGCATTGAATCCTTCTAAACACCAACAGCGTAATATCCTTATCTGTTATGTATGAACGAGGAAACTGAGGCAGATGCTGGATAACTTGCCCAGAATCCTGTTGCTGGTGTGTGTGTGTGTATGCGCACACATTTGCGGAACTAACCATTGCACACACATGTGCAGAACTACCCTGGAGGAACTTAACTCTTCTCCCATGCCTTCCTTTCCCTATCCCTTTTATTTCTGTTTGGAGAACCCCTATCTCTGATTACCCATTTCGACTGAGACTTGGTCATTCTGGAGCCACCTTTATACCCCCTCCCCGCATTCTCCCACTGAACATGACGGAGTCCACGCTCCCAGCTGAGCCTTCCTTGTTCATTAGCCGCTCTGGAGGTGTTTCCACCGAAGAAAGCTCTCCCCTATTGCTGCCCTTGAGTGTCTCGAGGAAACAGTCAGATGACGGGGGGATTTTTAATAACTACTACAGGAATTAGAAGAACATGCTTGTTACCCCCTTTCCCAGATACCCAAACCAAGACCCTCATGGTACTGCCCAGACTTTACGGAAGATGTGGAATTCAAACCCACACACAGGAGTCCATGGCCCTACCACCCAGACTGCACCGAATCTAGTTAAGCAGGACTGACCCTAGTTAGTACGTGGCTAGAATGAGAACCCATAGGAAATTTGACTGAGATTGGTTTCTGGCCTACTGAGGGCGCTCAGAGGCAGGAGGAGTTGCTGAGTTTTCTGGGTACTCAGTGACAACTGCCACAGGAGTGACTTGGCATGAAAAGACAGCACTCAGCCCCAAATTTATACTGATTTGCTAAAAGAGGAGGCAGATATTTTAATGAGGACAGGAAGAGCTCATGGGTGCTTGTAGCTCAAGGACCACATGTCCTTTCTAATGCGAACTTCTATTATTTAATCAGCTCTCCTATATTATACAGTCATTAGCTCAGAGATATCTCCTAGAGATTGTCCACACCTGTACCTGTATCTGCACACACAATTTACAGTAAATAGTCATTTTAGAATTTGCTCTTGGGGCTCTTTAAGTGACTTAATGGGTCCGGACCCTTGTCAGCCATTCTGATGATCTGTAATGATCTAAATTGTATCAGAGCACACTTGGTGGAAGGAAAGAACCAACTTTGGTAAGTTGTGCTCTGACCTCTGACCTCCACATGCATGCCGTGGTCCATGTGAGCTCCCCCCATCCTAATACACAGATAATTAAGTGTAATTAAGAAATTTAGGGCCAGGCATGGATATCCCTTTAATTCAGGCATTAGGAGGCAGACACAGGCAGAGCACTGTGAGTTGAGGCCAGGGTGGTCTACCTCGTGGGTCCTTTAGGCCGGCTAGGGCTACCCAGTTAGACCTTGTCTCAATCATAAAACTTCTAAGTTTGAATTTGCAGCATGTTTAGAGAAAAATGGGCACCATACTATAAGCAATTGTTTTTCTACCAAATTGTTGGAGAGTAAGTGGCCCACCACTCTCAGGCATTAGTATGTCTTTTTTTTTTCCTACAATGATAGTGTTCCGCATTACACCATACTGGAACCCAGATCCTGGGACTAATTTGGTTCATCTGTGCCATCCACCCCACCTCCTACCCCGTTTGAGTTTTGTTGTCTGTCCTTAGTACAGCCTACCCAGTTTCCAGTTGAGAACCATGCCTACCCACTTAACTCTTTCTTTACATCCATCCAGCTCCTTAGTGCATTCCTGATTCTCATGAATTTGAGTCTTGAAAAGCCACGCCTGCTGCTGTGTAGAGTCTCTGTGATTTAGCCTCACTCTGTTCGCGCTTTGCATCCCGGGCAGACACGCCATTCACGAGGATATGCTTGATCGTGTGTCTTCTGACAGTGGCTGATTTTGACATGTCTCACACCTGATGATGTGTGCTCATCTGGGTCACGTGGTTAAGACGGTACCTGGAGCTTTCTTGCCTGGGACGTTATGCTCCTCTTCCTTGTAAGGATTTTGTAATTTTGAAATGATGTAGATTCCTCATTACAAGATTTCACTTTTATTTTTATTCGCATAGACTCATGGCTTCCTATAACTGTAGCTTAAATGTGTCTCCCCAGCTCCTTGTGCTGAAAATATAGCTCTCCAAGTCATGGAGTGTTGGTGGTATTTGGAGATGGGGTGCCTCTGTTGTTTCCGACAGAACATCGTGGGGGAAGGGCATGGCAGAACAGAGTTGCTCACCTTGTTGAGGGCAGGAAGTAGAGGATAGAGGGATGGAGACAAAAGGGCAGGGGTCAAAATACATCCTTCTGAGGCTCCATCCCAGTGACCTTCCGACAGGCTCAACCTCCTAATGTTTCTCTCACTTCCCAGTAATGCTAACCATTGATTAATTCATATATGAAGTCAGAGCCTCAGGATCTAGGCATTTCTCAGGGCCTCGTCTCTGAACAGTGTGCGAGCCTTTCAGAGACACTTTGTATGCAAATCCACTAGTTATAACTAGCGATATATCGTCTGTCCCGATGAGATCGTATTTATCTTCATACTGAACTCATCCTTGACTTCATCTATGGAAACTCCTTCATGGGGATTCCCCTCATCCACCGTGCTCACTCTTCCTTTGTCAGCCTTGGCCTTTTCCATGTGTGGGTCCTGTCACTCTACAAGCCACCTCGGTGGGTGGGGTACCTTCCACGTTCTGGTTACCATGGCTTGTTTTTATTTTACTTGTTTTGAAGCATCATGGCTGGCTTACCAGACTTTAAGTCTAGTTTATGGCTACGTTGGGGTCGCTCAAGCGTGGGCATTTGAAGGGAAGGTTTTATAAGGAGGTTGGTTTTGTTCCTAAGCTAAGAAGCAATGAAGTGAGGGCCGTGGAGGATTTGTCAGCTGGCGAGAAAGGATGGCTTTGAGCCTCCAGGTGCATTCTTAGGCATGCTATTAAAGACCCAGGAGGAGTCCAGTCCTGTCAAGACCCAGCTCTGCAGATGTCGTAAGCGCTCTTTCCCTACACAAGTTGGTGTTGATAAAATCTCTAAGGAGATGCGAGGGCAGGTTTTTAAGGAGGGGCCTGGACTAACCCGAATCCCGTGGAGGGGCAGCCGTGACAGGAGCCAGACAGGCTATTTGATAGTCTTGTTCCATGTTCTGCAAAGGTGGCACTGAGCCGAGAAATGGCATTTATTTTGGGTTGATGTTTGTGGTCCTCCCCACCCCCAGTACCCTCCTCTCCCAGTTTTTATCCATCTGCTACCCTAGTGCTGGGAGTTCTGGGATTCTACGCCTGAACCAAAGCTTGTCTGTTACCACTTAATATTCTTTCTGTTCTATTGCACTTTGCCACACTAAAAATAACCCACCGAAGCATTTGGCTTTATATTTTTTTTATGTATGCATACACACATATACACGTAAACATATATATTTAAATATGTTTATCTTTAATTTTAAATTACATGTACATGTCTCTGTATGCCTGTCCACATGGGTGCAAGTGCCAGCAGAGCCTAGAGAGGACTTTGAATTTTCCAAGTATTTGACCTCTTAGATAATAGTAATACTTGAGATGAATAATTAGTTATATGGATAATATAATCATTGAATCATGATTGTATTCTCCTAGTCTCGTTTTGCACCTAGATCAAAGGAACAGGGAATTGTTGTTTATTTTGTACTTAATTTACCTAAACTAGAGTTCCTATCTGGGCTCCATTTTTATGCAACACAATCCCAGCAGTGTCCACATACAGCACCCTTCCTGTGGCCCACAGCTACTGGGCTGTATAATAAAAAGAAAGAAATCAAAACCAGAGTTTTTAATCACACTAGGTTTCTACCTTGTTCCTAAATTTCTCCCAATTCCAGTCATCTCTCTCAGTACTCCCCCATCCCTCCTGTTCCCATCTCCACCCACCCCTGGTCCACTTTGGTTAATAACCCTGGAAGGCATGTCCTTTTCAGAAGGGTAATAGAGGAGGAGTAGCTCTGTGAGGGAGGGACTGGGAGAAGGGGAGGAGGGGAACTGCGGTCAGGATGTAATATATGAGAGAATAATAATAATAATAACAATAATAATAATAAAACACCCAGAGTTTTTGAGGTGTAATTTTAAATTCTACTCTATTGACATTTCGCCTGTAAACTAGGCCCTATGTAAACACAACATGGACTCTCAGCCCGGGACTCCAGACTGACTCAGAACAATAACCCTTACTGTGTTGGAGTTGGTACCTGGTCCCTCTCTCCCCAGCCCTGAGCAGGGTACTTATATCTATGTCAGAGCTGGTACCTGGTCCCCTCTCTCCCCAGCCCTAAGCAGGGTACTTGTGTCTGTGTCAGAGCTGGGTTCCCTCTCTCCTCCATCCCTAAACAGGGTACTTGTGTGTCTGTGTCAGAGCTGATACCTGGCCCCCTCTCTTCCCCAGCCCAAAGCACTTGGTACACAGAGTCTCCTACATAATGGCGGTTGTTGTGATTGTTAACCAGAAGTGATGTTGTCCCTTTACTCTTAAGTCAGCATTGCTTTGACAGCCCCATTCAGATCCATCCTTCCTGTCACTTCATAAAAAGCTGGGGTGGGGCACGGGAGTGCCTACAAAGAGCCTGGTTTTGAATGTGGGCTTTTCTGAGTCAGCTTGGCAGCAAATCCATTTGACCACCGGCGTCTCCCAACCCTGAGATACCTTGAATTTGATTTTTGTCCTTTAAAAGTGTGGGACTTTAGCGGTAAATACTTTCAAACTGCATTAGATTTTCAGTTGTTTGTTGTGTGTGTGTGTGTGTGTCTGTGTGTCTGTGTGTGATGTCTGTGGGTGTTGGTGGAGGCTAGAAGAGATGACACATCACCTGAAGCTGGAATTACTGGCAGCTGGGAGTCATTTGACTCAGGAGCTGGGTTCTGGACTTAGATGGAAGAGCAGCCATTCCCTTTAAACACTGAGCCATCTCTCCAGCCCCTAAAATGGTGTTCGTTTGTTTATTCGGAAATATTTGTGTTTAGTAAATCTGATTCACTTTATACTTTTCTAACTAGACCTCTCTCCCTCTCTCCACTACACGTGTATATGAATGAACACAGGTGAATGCACGCAATAGCACATGTATGAAGGTTAAAGGACAGCCTTGGGCGTTGTTTCTGGCTTTCTACCTTGATAGACACAACCCCTTGTTATTCTGGTACACAAGTCTAACTGGTCCATAGGCCTCTGGGGACCGTCCTGTTCCTGCCTCCTATTTTCCATAAGAGTGTTGGGGTTACATATACTCAAAATTTACTTCTGGTTTTTATGTCCATTCTGGGGATTTGAACTCAGGTTCTCAAGTATGCTTGGCACACTTTATGTATGCTTTTACCCACTGAGCCATCTCTCTAGCTCCTCTCCTGACAAGTTCCTGGATAATAATCATAATGTATACCACTGGCTGTATTCCTTCCAAGATACTACAGTTTTGTTTCTTATTTGGAAGACGAGCCATCCATAGCTACAGGCAACAATGATCTTTTTTAAAAATTATGTAAAGACATGGATAACCAAAGAGCTGGCATCTCCCCTTACAGAGTCGTGTGTGCCTTAGTTGTCACTGATGATTGCAGGGGGTACTGATGCCCTGTAATTGTTAGGCCTCTGTCTTTGCGTGTTCAGGGCTAGCTGTGAGGAACGAGGGTCTATGGATTCAGGTATGAATTTCCCACGGCACTTTTGATGCTTGTTTTAAAACCTTGAAGCGTGGCTCAAGCATCTGAGATTCTGCTGCCTGATAATATCAGTGTTTAAGGAAAAACTCGTTTTCCTCTCCAGCTACCAGAGGCTTCCAAGGCTCAGGCTGTGTACACTGGGTTTTTCACAGTCCTCCTTTTACTCATTCTGTTCCCATTTTATCACGGAGGAAACTGAGGCTTGGTCGTGAAGCAACTTTCTTCTGGCATTTGAGTATTAAGCAGTAGACGCAGAATTCCCTGGGCCTTGGGCCAAGTCCCTCATCTCTTCCCCGTCCAGCCCTTGCCTGGGAACAGTCATGGTTTTGACACATGTTGTTGGGTGTCTTTCACATTGCCCAAGACCTGTTCATTACCTGTTTCAGATTTCATTTGGAGATTTATAATTAACCCCTCAGGGCTTTTCCCATTGTGTCAAGTTCAAACAAAAAGAAGCTGACAAACTCCCATGCTAATGGAATATACGTCACAACAGCACAGTGCCCCAGCAAGAAACAACAGTTGCAGGGCTTAGGGTTTACTCCAGGAAGCCTGGGCCAATGTCAGCACTTCATTGTCTTCTCAGAACTGTCGTGCAAGGAGGCGGTGGTGGTGTGGATGCGAGGCCGGATTTACCGCCTGGAAACCGGGCCTGTGATTCTCTTCACCCCAACAGTCGTGGGAGAAGGCACATTTTTAACTGAGTCCCAGAAAGAGATATTAAAGTCTTTTAAATATTTGAATATGCTAATCACACTCGAAAGTATTTTTGAACAGTTTCATTGCTTTGTCTTCAAGGATTTTATATGCATTGTGTTAAAAAACAAAGCAAAAATAATAAACCTGTAATTAGAAATTTTAGTTCATGGCCATTAATGGCTCCCCCCCGTATTATTTATTACTGGCATTACTGATGATGCCAGCCAGTGGTAGGATACTTGCTGGTATTGTATGCAAGAACCTGGTTTCATCCCCAGCACTGCAAAGAAAGATTTAAAAAAATAATATTAATGGGAAGACACTGTTGAGGATGTACATTAAATGTGAGCAATAGGAACCACTGCTGTGTAAATTTCTGTAAGTCCTGCATTCTGTTGGCATGAGACACAGTGAGACATTTCTTTCTTTCTCTGACCCCTTTATACCTGGCCTGTGACAGAATTGGGGTGATAGAGGTCTGCATAATACTTCTTTTAAATTATGTACCCCCATCCCTTCTTCCCGTCCTTCCCTCCCTCCTCCTCCCTCTTGTGAGTTTGCTATCTGGTTCATGCCCAGTGAGTAAGCAGTGCCAGAGCCAAGGATGATCTCCTCGGGTTCGTCATTGGCGCCTTCCTCACAGTCTGTGTGCTGCTTTTATGGCTGATGGTAAAGATTGGGATGAGCCGATAGAAGATTGGAGGAGGAAGATTCCCAGGTGAGGGTATCGCTGGCATGGTATTGACACCTGGACAGCCAGTGTGAGTCAGCCGTCTTGATCACTTGATTAATGCAGGGAGATGAAGTCGTAACAGGCACATTTTGTTATGGTTGTTTCCCACGGCGGGAACGGATGAAACCCTTCCTGCAGATTGTCAGTATGTTCTACAAAGGAAGGCTGTAGGTTGAGTGAAGTTGCCCCTCGTTGTCTGTAACATGAAGGGGCCTGCTCGTTGCGGTTTCTGTCCCGTCTGGTACCCCACAGCCGGCAAGTCCCAAAGAAAATCACACAGACATCTCCATAAGTTATAAAACTGATTGGCCCATTAGCTCAGGCTACTTATTAGCTCTTGAAGCTTATATTAACCCATTATTCTTATCTATGCTAGCCACATGGCTTGGTACCTTTCTCATAGGGGCAGCTCACATGTTGCTTCTTCGGTGACCTGGGCTGGACTGCGGGCAGAGCTTCCTTCTTCCCAGAATACTCCTGTTCTCATCACCCTGCCTCTACTTCCTGTCTGATTGACCTGCCTATACTTCTTGCCTGGCCAATCAGTGTTTATTTAAAACATGATTGACAGAATACAGACAATTCTCCCACACCACCCATCCATGTAAACATGCCATCCAACTGCAGTACTGTTTGCTTTCTTAAGCTGAACGTGTGTGCATTCCACAGCCAGTCACTGCCCTTTGCTTGCCCTCACCCCCTCTTACACCCACCACCTGCTTTATAAAATAATGAGTTTGATTAATCCAATGCTCGCAGAGATCCCCTGTTCTTACATGCTGCTAGGTGATGGTGGATGTTCACTCATTCTCTTAGTTCTCTTGTCTTGGTGCCTATCTCTTATCATGTGGCATGGCATCGAGTAAGGGTGTGTGTGTGTGTGTGC
The DNA here is from genome assembly GCA_025134845.1 of Neodon shergylaensis. Classification (NCBI taxonomy): domain Eukaryota; kingdom Metazoa; phylum Chordata; class Mammalia; order Rodentia; family Cricetidae; genus Neodon; species Neodon shergylaensis. The sequence goes on along the minus strand of JABTXL010005929.1, from coordinate 22,479,690 downwards.
GCGCGTGCACGCGCGTGTGCATGTGAGCATATGGAGGCCAGAAGTCACCATCACATGCCTTCCTTGATCACTTTTTCATCTTATATTTTGAGACACACTTATATTTCTCACTGAACCTGGAGCTTGCTGACTTGGCTAGAATGACCAGCCTGCCCCAGGAGTCCTCTTGTTTGTGTTCCCCAGCACTAGGATTCCAGGGTTATGCTACCATGTCTGGCTTTCATGTAGGTGTTGGGACCCAAACACAGGTCCTCATTCTTGGTCAGTAAATCCTTTGCTGTTTGAGCCAGCTTCTCCCCTCCCTACTGGAGTAAATGAGAAGTAAGCAAGGGTCTATCCCAGCTTCAAACCGGAACCAGAGATAACGAGGCTCTGACACATGGATGTGTTTTGTTTCTTGTTAAAGCAGGCATGGAGGCAATATTGACATTTTGTATCTTGTGGATGATGTGTACACAGCCGGAATTTAACTTTCCTCATGCCTTGTCATTTTTGCCTGTGTTAGAAATGATAGTTTTCACTGCCGTGTTGGGAGAAGCCAGTTCTCTCCCTTCATCCTAGCCATATATCGGGGCTAGGCCTCGGGTTGTCTGGCTTTGTAGCAAGAGCCTTTACCTACCGAGCCATCCTGCCTGCCTTCTGGATAGAGCAGCATATGGAACTGGACTTGGGTGGAGTTCAGTTAAGATTGAGGCCAATTGTTGAAGGAACTTTGTAAGATGGAAAATGCCACCAGGGTCTTATTTACCTCCGTGAGAAACCGAACCGAGCGGGGTGGCACAGCACAGATGGCTCACTGTTCCTGTGAGTGTGAGGACAGCGAGAGAAACAGATCCAAACAGGAGGCTCAAGAGCTGGCTCCGTGGTGCCAACATTAGCTCAGGCCTCACACAGTCGCTGCTTCCCCGTGCTCGAGCGGAGCGTGGCATCAGCAGAAGCAGAAGGCTGCTGTTATTTTGATCGCCAAGCTCTAGGCGGTGAATACACTTGATTAATCCCCTCCCTCTTCTCATGGATGCTATTTTGAATGGAAAATCACTACGTGGAAAATAAATCTCTACATTGATTATGTGCATCGCCCCCCTCCCCCATACCAATTTGGAGTGTCTCTCAACAGCTCATGTTTTTAAGGCTTAATCTCCAGTCACTATTGGGAACCTTATAAGGTTATGTGCCCAAAGGGAAGACTATGGACTGTGCCTTGTGAGGATTTGGGGACCTTACCTTTTCCCTTGTTATCTTTTTTTCACTCTTTATCCATGGAGTGACTTTTTATCTAGCACGAGTCTCCTCCATGATCTACCTCTCCACAGGACCAAGAGCAGTGAGGCCCGATGAACATGGACTAGAGCCTCTAAAACAATGAACCAAACAACCCCTTTTCTTTTATGGACTGATGACTTGTGTTAGTGATGAGAAACTGACGAACACAGCATCATTGGGTGGTGGAGCCCAGCATGGTCAGAGCACTCGCGAGAATCTGAAGTCACAGAGAAGTTAGCTGGCTTGTGCCAAGTTATCAGGTTAGGTCAGTTCTGGAAAAGGATTCCCGATTACCCACCTACGGTGTGTGTTTTTTCATTTGGCCCATGAAAAAGCCACTTTAGGAGGCAGCCTTAAGCCTAAATTCTTTGCTTGTCTTCCCTGAAGGTGGGTATTCTCATAAAGGGGTACGCTTGGGCCTTGGAGGGGCTGCACCTCCTGAGCCTTCTCAGGACTGGTTTGGTTTAAATGAGGACTTGCCACTGGCTGGGAGGCAATGCTCCCCCAGCATGCTGCATTAGTCAGGATCAGGGTGTAGGAGGGTATTGAACAATCATCCTGCCCCTCCCCCCACGGGTTGGCTTTCAAGCTGAACTCTGAGCCCCAGCTGTGTTGGAATTGAGGACTTGCTGAGGACACCCCCACACACTCTCCCTGCTGTGCACTTGAAGTCTTGGATCAGAGGTGGGAGAGGGTGGTGATTTCAAGGCTGGAACTGAAGTACTGCCAAGAGGGAAGCTCATGGACTCCAGGCCTGCACGGTTTGTCTGTGTGTCGCAAGACAACCAGGAGGCTTAAATGAAGACCTGCTTTGTTAACCTGGTGCTGAGTTGTGTGTGGTTCCGGTCTACGGTATACTGATCCTGCTTCCCATGTCCGTGCGAAAGCATCGCAATGCTGGACCATCGGTGTTGGCTGGAATGAATGCCTGGGATCCCTGGAGAGAACACACCAAGTAGGCTTGTGGGCCGGTAGAGTTAGCCAGAAACACCTGCTAGGTTCTCATTGTGAGCCCTGTGTGGGGACAGGCACTTTAGAATCCCATCATCTGGCAGACACTGGTGCCTTCCCCTGTATAACGGAGAGCAACAAAGTCAGTTGGAACTGGTAACTTGTCCGCTTGGCCAGGCTCTGGGGTCTAGTTGTTTGGTCAAGTCTCCTTCCTGTTTTTCACTTGTATGTGTAGTAGTGGGGAGCTGTGAGTATAAACAATGTAAGTGGACATGTCCTGTTGACCACTAGGACAGAAAGTAATAGGAGTGACTTTGTAATCTTATCAGGAGTGTTTTTTTGTTTGTTTGTTTTTGTTTTGCTATGTTGAAAAGTGTGTTCTCGTGTAGCCTGTGATAGCCTTGAACCTAATTTGTAGCTCAGGATGGCACAGAACTTGGGGTCCTGTTGCTTCTGCCTTCCATGTTAGTTTATGCGTTGCTACATGCGCTAAGCATGCATTCTACTGAGCTATAGTCCCAGCCCTGATCTTGCCTGTATTTTGAGACAGGGTCTGTGTCTATAAGGCTAGCTGGTCTGGAACTTACTATTGTAGCTCGGGCTGGCCTTGAATTTGCATTTCTTCTGTCTTTATTTCCCAAGTGTTGGAATGATAGGTGTGAGCCAACAGACCTATTCACAACAGACAGCTAAGACAAATAACCAAATAATTGATGGATGGGACCCCAGAGGAGAACGGGGAGAGGTGAAAAAACCTCGGGAGAACAGAGCTTTGCAACGTTGTTTTCAATAAAGGCTTTATTATAACAAGTGAGCAGATTTCTGGATGCTTTACTTGCACCTCATTGGACATAAAGTATAATGATAGACATCTCTTCTTTCAAAAATCATGCAGGTGGAAGCTCCTCCTGGGTAAATCTCCGAGTCTTCAGAGTGATGTTTCTTTACCCATGTGGATCTTCCCTCTGCTTGTGCAAGAAGCATCCATGTCAGCTAGTGGGCCAGGGACTGAGTGGCTGCCCGCATAAATGCATCTTGAATGGCGTTAGTTTAGTTTATGTGCAGTGGGATAGACTGGACAGAAGGGGAATAATAGTGATGGAGATTAAAGTAAGGGGACTCGGAGAAAGCTGGGAATGGAAGGGATGCAGCAGATGCAGAAGATACGTCAGGGACCGTGTGAGAGGGACAAGGGGTGAGGAAGGAGACAAGGAAAGACAGATGTGAGATCCAGGAAACTCCAGCTAAATACCAAGGAGCAGGGTTTTCACGTGTGTTGTCTCTCTTCAGCTTCAGCACAGACCTGTAAGAGGAAGCGTACTATTAAATATCATATTGCACCCATTTCTGAACCCAGATATCTGTTTACCTTTACACACCATAATGCCTTGTTCAACAGAATTGTGAGTATGGGAGTTTTTAACTGTGAGATCACGAGTACCAACGCAAGTTCCATGGAGGTGCCTGGCAGAGTAGGAAGGGCTGGGAGGATTGAGGCAGGTAGCTGTAGCTGGGGAGTCCTGTAGAGTCAGGGGAGGAGTGAGGAAGGAACCTAGAGTTGGCGAAAGAGAAGTGAGTGTCTGAGTGAAGGGGAGTGGCTATCAGGTATGCAGAGCCACAGATCTAGGAGTCTACTGAGGCTGTGACCACATGGTCGCCTAACAAGACCTCCTTCTGTTAGTAATGGCTCTCTGGATTGGAAGGTAGCCACAGACTGGGATTTTTTTTCCGGAAGAAACTATGAGGATTAAAATTTTGTCTGATTTTAGCAAACTATCTCCTTCTAAAAGTAACTTTTAAAAATTATTTTCTGTGGCTTGCTATTGTTAGCCTTCATTTTTGTAGACCAGTCGCTGTAATTTCTTTGCCACTTCCTCCAACTGTGTCTGAAATTATCCACACAATAAAATGCAGTGTGCCTGGAAGCACCTTCTCTAGCTTATCACATCTGGGATGGTGGAAACCGTGTTGTGGAAGGCAGGCGTGTGTCTTTCTGTTGTGTTCTCACTGTCTGCATAGGGGATTGTTTAACTACCAGAGAAGGGATTTTTATTTCTATCTTTGTTGTGAACACACACACACACACACACACACACACACACACACCTTAATGGTTTTTCAGAAACCTTAGGTTTTCAGTGCATATCCCTAGGAATGGCAGAATGTTAAAATCCTTAATATTCTGCTATTCTTGTATTCTGGGGAAGGCTGGTCTTTCTATGACGCTGCTTCCTATTAGGTTTACATGTAATGTTTAGACCTTACATATGAGAATAAGCATCTTTTTAGTAAGCAGGCAAAACAGCACAGTAAAGCAGCTGGAGAGATGGCTCAGTAGTTAAGAGCAGCACCCACACAGTGGCTCCTAACTGTCTCTTAACCTCAGTTCCAGGGGTCTGATACCCTCTCCTGGCCTTCCCTGGGCACCGAATAGACCCTGTAAAACGACACACACTGTTTTGCATTTACTTTTACGTCTCTATGGATTTCTCTGTGGTTCTCATGCATTGAGAATGCCTATAGTTTATTAGTTCAGATGTGTAGTCAGGGCGCAGCAGCGCATGCTGGCACCATTAGGGGTGGGCATGCGCTTTGGGGTGGGCATGCGCGTGGGATGTCTGTAGCGCGCCTTACGTTATCAGTGTCTGAGTGCTGCTGTAGCGCCGGTTCTCCTGAGCCCGGCCTGGCGTCTGTCTAGCTCTCTGTGTGGTCCCACAGCTATTACTTGGCAATAAATGTCAAGCTTTTTAATCCAGTTGCTGTCACAGGAGACACAGATTTTCCTTGTTATTTTATGTATTGGTTTTTCCGCAGGGGCTTTGATGTGTCCGTGTTTCAGAGCCTTCCCAGAACTCCCTTCATCGTGAAAGAGGCTGATTGTACTCATGACTGCTACGGAGTAGGCACATCTGTGTGGTGCTGCGGTTTTTATTTTATTTTGTTGCTGCTTTCCTTCTCCTTTTACAAATTTAACTTATGAATACATCGTGTGATTTTTCCCCCCTCTCAATTTGTTATTTGGCTGTGCCGAATATCAGACATTAGTTACTCGATCAAACCAATGTCACAGACGCTTTTAAAGTGAACCCCAGTCTCTCCTTGCCCCTACTCTTTCAGAGTCCCGGTCCAACTCCAGGATGCTTTTTTTTACTCTCAACCACCTGTTGGTGGAAGAGAGACAATCTCACAGGTGCTTATCACTGGGATGCTGGGCATGGGGGCAGGGTCACCGCAGGATCCAGCCAAGGAAACATGGGTTGCTTTTCCGGGGTGGGAAATAGAGACTCCCAGACCATTCTGCCCTCTTACTTTTGAAGAGAATGGTTGGTGAGAAAGTTTGTCCTGAGTTACTCTGAACTCCACAGTTGTCTCTTCCTCCCTGTTGTCTCCCTGACTGCCTGGTTGCCTTTGCTGGCCTGACTGCCCAGGGAACCAGAGCATCAGGAGAGTCCCCCAATGCCTTCGGCCCATCCTCACTTCTCATCTTACTTGATGGGAAGGTTGATTGGGAATACTATATTTTTTTTCAAGGGCTCTCAGATACTTGTCTTTGTGTATCTAGGTTATATTCACTGTGATTCACACACCTGAGGACAGTGGTTGCTGAAAACCTTATTTAAATAGTCAAGTGGATTGTAAGGAATGAGTAAGCATAGGGGGTACCTGCAAGACTAGAGAATTCTGGAGGCTGGACTTGAATCAGAGTTAAGGTAGAAGCATCATTTTTTTTTTTTAGAGTGAGCTACTGCTGTTCTATACTGTAATCATGATTGCAGCTGCTGGTGTGGCCCATACAGGTGTGCCTGAGACAGTGTTTAAACATCTGTCCTCTCACTGGTTCTCCGAGGGGTTCTGTTGTTTTTGTTTTACTCTTGGCCCTTTTGTTGGGTGGAATTGACTGTTAGCTGCGTCTTCACCTGATCTTGTTTGAGAGACGATCTCCTTCTGGTAGTGTGTCGTGTCCCTTGCTGGTGTCTCCTCCCTACCTGGTGTACCTTGTGGTCTCCTCTGCTGTCTCCTCCCAGTTCACATATGGGAACCTGAGACTTAAAGTAATGGTGGAAAGAGGTGGTGGCTTTGCCAGATGCGTAGGCCCCGAGATCGCTGCTCTCAGAAATGAGTAGTGACCTTATAAAAGGGTTGAAGGGGCTGGAGAGGTGGCTCAGCACTCACGAGCACAGGCTGCTTTTGCAGAGGACCTGGGTCAGTTTCCAGCATCCACATGGCAGCTCACAACCATTTGTAAACCAGTTCCCAGGCATCTGATGCACTCTTCTGGCCTCCGTGACCACAAGGCATGCACATGGTTCACAGACACACAGACACAGACACACACACACACACACACGTTGCTCATACACATGAAATAAAAATAAATAAATCTTTAAAAAAAGAAAAGAGCCCTGGCAAGAGACTATTACATCACCTTCAGATAGTGAGAAGCAGGTTTTCCATATCTACTGGCCCCTTGATTTGGGACCGTCTAGTCTCCAGAATTATGAGGAATAAATATTTTTTATAAGTTATTCTGCTGAAGGTGTTTTGTTGTAACAGCACAAACTGACTAATAAGGGAGTAATTTCATTTTTTTCCTTAAAAAAAAAAGCATTAAAAATAAATCAAATACCAGTTTTCACAGAGTTTTTGTTTAAGGTACTATAACAGGTTCAAGTGGTAATGTTTTTGTTTTTAGTCAAAAAAAAAAGGAATTGTTTTATCCTTCTCTGTTTTACGATTAGATCCCACCACCAGCCATTTCTTCCCATCCTCTTAACTCAAGCTAAATGTTTAATCCTTTAGAGACCAGGTCTGACAGCTGCTTCTTGCAGAATTGATCAGATTTTTTGTTTTTTTTTTCCCCCGTCATTCCGGTATTAATAATGTCAAAGTGTTCATTACAGCGTGAGGAAGTTGACACCCTTCTCTTAGGCTGTAGGCACTGTGGGAAAACAGTCTCACTCCTCATCTCACACAGACACCAGCCGCCCGGGAAACCTTGGTGGAGCTGAACTGGGTAGTATAGGCTTTACCTGATCTTCTACTTGAGTTGAAAAATTGACAGGTTTTAGACAGTCCAACCATAACTGTGATAAAATCTATTTTTAAGACGCTCCATTCAGTTGATCTTGTCTTCTGTAAGATGCACCATTGTTTGATGTCCCACTGGGAGGGGAAAAAGGGTCTCTGATTAAAGCCAAATACGCCATTGTGATTATAAGATGCATTCAATTTCAGAGTTCCCAAAACGGAAATAGTGGGTTCTCAGAATCGACGAAGTAATTGTGTTTCATCTGCTAAAGCTTGGAGGCTTGATTGTGCAGTTGCCAAACAACCTGGATGGTTTTCAAATGAAGTATCAGGCCCTTTTGAAGCATTCTTGTGTCTGAAAGCCAGCGTGTGTACAGGAGTGTTTCGCACTGGAATTCCAGAAATTGACTCTGGACTTCAGGCTCTTTGGACTCCATTGTATTACTCCATCTCGTGATACATCCTAGTCTACAGATTCGAATCCTGGATCTTCTTTTGTAAAGGACGGAGGCTGGATCAGGTATGGAGGTCCTAGCACCCAGGAGGCAGGTGGAGCTTAAAAAAAAAATGGAGCCTCAATGGGGAAAGAATTCTTTTGCACTTTAAAAATCCTTAGGAGGAATTGTTTTAAAACAATTTAAAAAGCCATTCAACTTAATTTCAAAGTGTGTGACTGTGTTACGCCGTAATGGTAGATTCCCATTATCACACTTATCAACTCCCTTTGGTTTTTAGTGACACGCTGAAGTGTTAATCAGATATTCATATACCTATACAGACCTAACGTTGCTAGAGTGTCTCCCTTCCTCTGCATTGCCAGCGGCATGGCCTCCCTCCACCTGGAGGTTCCAACAGCGCTGTCTTCTCTGAGGACCTGTATCCAGTAGCATCAGGACCGAGCCAAGGGAGCCCAGGAGAAGAGTGGGATTCTTTCTGGATGGCCCTGTAGGGGGCAGTGGAATGATTCCTCAACCTTCCATTAGAGTTATAGTTTCTCTGTCCTCTCTGTGTCACGGAGGTCCCAGCCCTTGTTTCTTATAGGCCGTGGCCTCACCCAAGAGACTCCCTGTGAATGGCAGCTCTGGGCAGGGAGTTTGGCTTGTGGAGACGTTTGGAGAATTAAGCAGTGGACAGTGACCTCATTTTCTGTATGCTGGTTGGGCTGGAATGACACCCCCTCAGGCTGCACAGGAATATCCAGGGGTTACTGTAGAGAGGGTAATGGCACTTTCAGATCTTGGGCCTTCGAGGTGATAGCAGCCCCTGTGGCGTTGTCTCCCTTGCTGTGGGTGCCGTTTTTCTGGACAGTGACCTGAAATGGTGTGCTTGGGAGAGACGCCCTCCTGTCTCTCTGCTGATCATCAGGTTTGGAAAACCAAGAAGCACATCCCCCTCCTGGGCCATCGGTTCTGGACAGCGAAGGAGGAGCAGGTCGCACCTACCATCCATCTTGCCATGTGTCCCAGGAAACCGGCTTTTCTTCTGCATGGGGAAAGCTTTAGTTTCCATGAGAACAAGAGGCAGATCTGTGAGAGGGAAGAGATCCGAGGGGCTTGATTCTGGAAGATTATTGTTGAGCAAAGTGGTGTGTTTTGGAAGCTCTCCTGAACCGAGATGCTGATGCGAGCCTTACTCTGGCATGCAGTGTAAGGCAGGATTAAAGCGCCGTGTTTCAGGGGACGTTGAATCCCGCCCTCGCCCTCTCTTACTTTGTTCTCACGGACTCTGAGGCAGCAACCTTCCCTGTTGATAGGAATGCCCCACAGTTAAGCCTCATGGCGGTGAGGCAGTGAAGGACAAGGCTGTAGCATTAGACGTTAGTTACAGTTATTTTCTTTCCCGTTCTTGTAGGGGAGTGGGGATAAGACATTCCATTTTCTCATACAGTATCATGTGTGTGCTTCTTGATGCAGCTCTGACTTGAAGTGAGCAATGTCAGGAGACAAGAGCCCGAAGCCGTGCTCTGGTCTCAAAAGGCCATTCTGCTCGGATGCTGTGTGAGCTTCTCAAGTGATCCCTTGCTTTACAGCTTTTAGAAACGACAGAGAGAAAGATGGGGCTTGGGGTCACTGTCAGACTGTGTCCTGAAGTTCTCACATCCACTTTAGCACGCTGGCCTCATTGCAGCCATTCTTAGCACCAGGCGGTGTGGATGTTTGGGAGTTCAGCTCAGCAGCTGCTGTGCGGATCCCTGCGGGGCTGGTGGTTTCCAAGTCCCCTCAAATGACACTGGTAGGAAGCATTGCAGTGGTGATGGTGTCCCAGGGCCTTGGTGGCTCCCAGCTGTAGGTGTCCAAGTGTGGCTGCACATGAAGAACTCCAGGAATTTTAAGAGTTTTCGGGCCCAAAGCCATCAACACAAGTGCGAGCCAGAGACTGTGCGTTCCATAATTGGTAGCTCCTCCCAGGTAGGGGTTGGACAGATGACTTCAGTCTGAAATAGGCCTCTGTCCCAGCAGAACCTTGTTAAGCATTACCCGAGATCCGGTTCTTGAAAATTGCAATTATTTTAGTAGGGGGCCCCCAACTTATAGCCTGCACCCCAGCAAGTGGTGATTCCAAGGGGGTACACTTGGCTATATTAAGAAACAGCATTGCTTAGAACTAGGGCAGTGGGGTGGACATGGAAACGTGGGGATTTTTAGTTAGCTATTTAAAGTATCTGTTGATAAGAATTGGGATCCGTATCATGCTCATTCATCTTTACTGAGAGGTAATTGATTTTGTGCTCTCAGTGATCACGTGGTTCACCTGGGAAGCAGGTGGACTCTCATCCTTGTGTGCGACTCCACTGTAGCCTCAGCTCTTACAAACACCACCTAAGTACCGTCTCGGCGGAGCTGTCATTGCTGTCAGTTGAGTACGGCCACTGATCTGGGCCAAAGTATCTGACTTTTCTCCACCCCTCCCTCATAGTCCAGCACCTTGGATGACCGCACTGTCCAGAGAGAGCCTCCCAGGGAATGATAACCACTGTTTCAGAATTTAAGGTTTGTCTTTATTTCCATGTTCAGCTGTCAAAATAAAGAAGTATCTGTGAAATCGGTTACTGCACCTATGAGGAAGGATGGAGTTCCTGTGGGCTCTGCTGAGAGACTGGTGTGGACAATGTGGCTTTTACAGATGTTAGGGTGGCTCTACCAGGGTTCCTGTGAAATTAAGCTGGGTGTGCAGCTGGGTAGGTGTGTAGCTGGGTAGGTGTGTAGCTGGGTAGGTGTGTAGCTGGGTAAGTGTGTAGCTGGGTAGGTGTGTAGGGTAGGTGTGTAGCTGAGTAGGTGTGCAGCTTGGTAGGCATACGCTGTCACCCTTGCTTCTCACTTTGACTTTGTTTCTTTTTCCAGTAGTAATTGCTTTTATTGTTTTTATTTTTAATTTTATTTTATTTGTATGTGTGGGAGTATGTGCACAGACAGAAGGATGGACACACACACACACACACACACACACATCTGTAGCTCATCATGGCACATGCGTGAAGTCACAGGACAGCTTATGGGAAGTCCTCTCGTTCTGCTGTGACATCTCCTGTATTCTAACTTGGGTCTTCAGACTTGGTGGCAGGAGCCTTTCCCTACCAGGCCATCTTGCAGGCCCCTCTGTTTTAAATTAGTTCTGTATGGAAGCCACTCCAAGTCTTTAATTAACAATTTAAAAAATAAATAAAAAACTGATGAATTTTTTCTCTTGATTTTTAAATCATTAAACAAGTTCTCGTACCCTAGATCAATTGATTGATCTATCCGTCCTGTATGTTTACCCACCCACCCACCCAATCCATCCACCCACCCACCCATCTACCAGTGCCTTCTGATTTGGGAGCTAATATGAACACCAAAACCTAAATCCTTTTAGCATTTATTGCATGTGAGTGAAAAATGTTCAGAACTTTAACCCTGCCGTAGTCCTCTCCCAGGTTTAGGTTTTGTTTGAGCGAAAGAAAACTTTCTGGTTCTTAATAATTGACTAGTCACAGATGTTTTGGGGCATGAAAAAAGGGCCAAGTACACTTAGGTGGAATTTAGTGATGGAACCTGGCCATTGAAGACAAGTATAACACTCTTTACCCTGTTCACCCATTGGTTCTTGTAAAGCAACACAAAACAAAACAGTCTACCCCAGCTCCAGCTCAGAACAGCAGAGCGTCCTGCTGGAGAGCATCACTGAACTTTTGAGATGTCAGCTTTATCTTCATCATCCCACATGATTGGGGCAGTGGGACTTTTCAGCCCTGTGTACCTATCCTCAGCCAGTACGCACTCCCCTCAGCAGACTGGTCATTTGATACCTGGCAGGAAAACTGTTTGTAAGGAAGGCCAGTCGCAGTGAGTTTGAAAACCTCAGTGCTTCAGAGTGGCCGCCTCCCTGTGTAGAAGTAAGCTGGCTGGTTCTGCCGAGCTTTGCCAGCTTGCCTTGTGTGTACACAGGAGCCCTGGCAAGCTAAGTGTGCCCGTCGCCAGCCGGGTTAATTTGGTCCCCAGGGTGTTCCGTAACAAACGTAAGGGATGGACTCCGTTCTACTTGTGAGATTCAGTTTCAGCGAACCTGGTGGCGTGCTAGCCCCCTTCACAGCAGCCCATCCCGCAGTGTGCTCCTTATGGTCTATGGACATTAAACAGTAGTGGCAGGCTAGCTGATCACCGGCTAGGCAGGCAGTGGGTTATATAACATAGACCGTCTCATTTAATGCTCATAACAACCAATAGTCCGGAGCTCTTGTTATCCCCAGTTTTAGAGGGTGGATTAATAGTCCATCCCTAATCATTCTGCAAGTGAATTTTCAGCTTGCAAAGCCAGGTGTGACAAGTGCACGCAGCGGTCCCCAGGCTTAAACTCCCGTCGCTGAGCTTGGTGCATAGTTGCCTTCTGATCGTCTGGAACTCTCTGTGAGTCTTGAGGAAAACCCAGGGCACCGATGTTTCTCAAGGCACCCTGGCACGCGTTCACAAGGTGTCCAAGCACTCACGGTCACAGTGAAGTGCTTGTTGGCACACTGTGCACTTAGCATATCTGCTAACTACAAAAGAAAAAACGCGGGCTCCCTTTTAGGCTCTACCCCACGTTTCAATCCCATAGACAAGGTTATGGGTAAATTTTTTCCCCAAAATCAGGAGGAAAAAAAATGCATACCCAAAAGACTCGGCATTGTTTTCATTTGAATAACGTCGTATACTTTTGTCCTTTCCGCTAGTTCCTTTGTTCGGTTCTAGAAGAATATAGATAGAAAACATGGTAATGCTGGTGGATAGGATAATTTGTTTTTAAGTATAAAAACTGCACTATCAGCCTCCGCGGTGCAGGTGGAGGGACAGCCGCCTGCAGGCCGCTTTGCCAGCGAGGATCCAGCCTTGCAAATTATTGGCAGCTGGCACAGTAATGAGTCCATTTCAATTTAAATGGGTTGTTGCTTATTAATATCTGCCAGTTCCTAAGCAATTCAGGAACCGCTTTGAAATTTGGGAAATTTGCAGAGAGCAGTAGAAGGGGGGGTGCTTAGGGAAAGGGGACGGACAGGATGGCAGTGGGGGCGGCCGTGGAAAGGGCACACATTGTGGGTTAATAACGGGGTAAGGCTGTAACTTCTGTTCCTCCCCCTGCCAGCGTGAGTCACAGGGCTTCATGGCTAAACAGCACGTTTTCCAAGATAAAGGAGAAACAAAACTCACTGTTCTGTTCCATGGGGACGTATATATTTATTTACTTACTGCCTTTGTGTGGTTCCTCGCCACACACCAGGCAATTCTCTCCGTGTTCCCGCTCCAAGTTTTTGCCATCTCAGGTTCCCGCCTTGTACTGCCACCAGCCGTGGGTGGCGGCGGCCAGCAGCCCACAGAGAAACGTCTGGTCGGAGAGGGGCAGAGTGAAGTCTCTCTAGCATACCCTTCAGGCCTCTTCGCTAGACTTAGTATTCACAGTTTCACTCAGGAAATCCAGCTTCAAGTGTAAAGAAGGAGGAACCCATTAGTGCTGTCTTTCTTGGAGCTGTTCTTCTTGATGTGTATTATTATTATTAATTATTTTGCTAAATAACTTCATATATTTTTACCTCAATTCTTTTCTCTGTATTTTACTCATGAGCCTTCTCAGAGTGTGATGTTTGTCACCTGAAGGAAACATATAGAGCAAGAAAGTTTGTGGAATTAAGTTGTGGGTCCCCCCTTCCTGCCCCATCATTTTCTTCTATGTTGTTCCTTCAATTTCTTCTGCTTAGCAGCACAGTGCCTGTGGGAGAATATTGATGCTCCCTTGCTCCCTCGCCTTCCTATTAAGGCCCTTTGAGAATTAAGAGAAGTGCACAGTCTTCTGCAGTCACCTGCTGCTGTCGGCGAATGCCTGAATCCACAGACAGGTTAAAATGAGAGTTTTCAGGCCTCTGTGGCATCATACAAATGCACTGGCATGGGGGCTGGGAGAGATGGCTCAGTGGTTAAGAGCATTGCCTGCTCTTCCAAAGGTCCTGAGTTCCATTCCCGGCAACCACATGGTGGCTCACAACCATCTGGAATGAGGTCTGGTGCCCTCTTCTGGCCTGCAAGCATACACACAGACAGAATATTGTATACATAATAAATAAATAAATATTAAAAAAAAACAAAACAAATGCACTGGCATTTATGTGTATCTGACGGAGCCTGCCGATGCGAACCTGTAGCTAAATGTCGCGTCTCTTTATGCAAGGGCACCATCTTTCACATCAAATTGGTACCAGGGAATCGATGAACATGCTGTTTCCTTTCTTCTGCCTGACCACCGCCTTTCTGTTTTTCTGTCTCCTTCAGGTTTTGGGCTCATTCTCCCAGACTCAGGTGAGACCCCGATGGGCACCCTGTGCGGCAGGTGCTGACACGCGCCCCAACTCCAGCCAGTAACATCATTACCAGCCTCAGTTTCTAAATGCCACAGTGCTCTTGGGGCCAGTTGGGCTGGGCACCACTGTTGCCTTTAAAGGTAGGTTTCTGCATGTTAGCCGAGCCTCTGTGTGACTGAGAAGTACTTCATAGAGGGTGGGACAGATACAGTGGACGACAGGAGTTGAAATTACTATGCTGTATACGCGTGGTGGGAAAGGAATTCGGATGCAATTCTCTGGATCAGAGCTGCACCCATCTAACAATTGAAAGGCATTAGCGTTAGCCCAAAATGAAATGGAAACATCGAGTAGGTACCTCTGAAGTCTTTGTTTTTTTGTGAATTGCCCCCAGGGTCTTTTATCTCTGAGTTTCACCAGCTTTATGTTGGATTATGTTTGTAAAAAAAAAAGGCAGCAAAGCTGGTTCCCAAACCCAGCCTCAAAACAATGATGTATTTCTACTCTGGGGTGTCTTTAAAGACCCAAGATAAGTACATTCAAAATAATAACCTTCTCAATCAAAGATCGTTGCTTATTTGCTGTAAAACGCACTTAGTCTCTTGGGGTAGGGGTATTTGTGTGTGACTTGGCAAAAACTCTGTTCGTGCATTGTAACGAATTAGCAAAAACTTTGAGAGCTTCGTCTCAGTTTAATCTTAGCTATTTCCCCTCCGTCTTCAGCACAGCATCCAGTAGGGGAAAGCAGGCTCGAAACCAAGACCTCCCACCAGAACCTAATTTTAAATTCGCAATCTGTTGTCTTGTGATTTTTCACTTCGGATTTAACTTTGAAATAAATACTTGTCATCCTTTCCCCTTAGGCCTTGGAGGTCTGTTTTCCAGTCACGGAAGGGGAATGGCTGCATTTATTTTAATAAAATTTTAGATACCTCTGGGGAGTGGAAAGCGAGCACACATCCATCGTTAGTTAGCCTATGGTTGGGGTTCGCACGGCCTTTAACCAGAGAAGTGAAGCCTGGCTCGTGCAGTTAACTTACGGTATGAGTGGGATTCGCCTCATGTGTATTAGAGACCTTGTGATCTAGTGCTGCATCGATTTTTGAAGCGGTCTTGCCTTAAGACTGTCTTAGTGATGAACAGGACTGAAATTTCTGTAAGGAGAAGGTGTATATGCCAGGATAAGTGGATGATGGCCACTGCCATAGGAAGATACACTAACTGGGAAGGATGATATTTAACCCAGCCACAGATACAGCTTGGTGAGGTCAAGTGCCCTGACTCAGAAATAGAGAGGGATACAGAGATCCAAGCTGGGTAGAGCTTTCTTATCTTAGATCTTCTCCCGAGCCATCTGTTCTGAGTTTACGTTTTGTTGTAGCTGTCTGTGTAGTGTGACATCTTTACTCTTTTAAATTCGGAAAAAAAATCATTGACTTGTTAATGTTTCATTTATTTGTCTTTCCTTAAAATAAAAAAGTGAGATGTATTGGCTGGAGAAATGACTCAGCGCTTAGGAGCTCTTGCTGCTCTTTGAGAGTTCCAGAGTTCTGGTTGCTAGCACCCATGCTAGGTGACTCAAAACAACCTGTGTGTCCAGCTCTGGGGCATCCAGGGACCTCCTCTGGTCTCTTCTGGCACCTTCCTGCACATGTACACAGATAGAATAGAATAAATCTTTTAACAAAATGAATTTTGCCATTAGGGATGTGTGTAGCTCAGTGGTAGAGCACTTACTTAGCCAAGTGCAAGCCCTTGGATTCAGTCCCCCCACCCTTTGCAGGAAATCCAGCAACTGTGGTGGAAATTGAAGAAACCTGTAAGCCCTATCCAGTAACCCCTTCACACATTTCCCTGTGGATGAGAGGGAAATATTTACTTTCTAGGATTCATGAGGAAAGTTCCCTTTCTCGGGAGTAAAGAATAGAAGTTTTCACTTGTGGGTAAGAGACGTCTTGTTTGAGAGACATTTAGTATTAATGTTGGGATCGTGGTTTTGGCTGTTGACTCCTAGCTAGGGCAAGCTAGGGCCTGCCAATCTACTGTCTGGGTTTTGTTCAGTGGGAAGGAACATCCTACTGTCTGCCACAGAAAGCCCTGGTGTCATTAGGGAACGAGACATCATAAATCATAAAAATGTTATTATAATCTCCTTCGTGCTCAAGGGATATGGCTTTTTGCATACTCTCCTGTATCCTTTTGTTCCTTTACCTGTTTCTCCCTCAATCACCTGCACTTCCTGGACTGTTTTTCTTTGCTCTCTCTGCCCAGGACTTTGACCGAACTAGAATGTTGTTTCTTATGGTACTGAGAAGAAATGGTGATTTAAAAATGTAATATACCCAATAAATTTTAGGTCAGACAAGGTTCACCACCCCCTCCAATATTAATGATAGCTCAGATTTTTCCAAGCTTACGTTCTCTGTAGGAGGTTATGTTTTCAGAGGGCTAATGTGTTCCCAAGTGACTTGAAAAAAAAGGCTCGGGCTTTTGTGTGTGTGTGAACCAAACTTTTATATAATACTATTTTAAAAATTGTGTTCTGGGGACTGGCAAGGGCACATATCACTCTTCCAGAGGACCTGGGTTCTTTTCTAGTACCCACACGGTACCTGACGACTGTGTGTGAGCCTGTGACTCCAACTGCATTGGATCAGATGCCCTCTTCTGACCTCTGCAGCCAAAACACTCATAAACATAAAATAAATTAAGAAGAAATAAATTTAACATGTGTTCTATTTTTCTGAGCATGTCATTGTTATTTGTGATGATCTCATACAATAAGCAGTTACCCTTCCTTCCTTCCTTCCTTCCTTCCTTCCTTCCTTCCTTCCTTCCTCCCTCCCTCCCTCCCTCCCTCCCTCCCTCCCTCCCTCCCTCTCTCCCTCCCCTCTCCCTCCTTTCCTTCCTCATTCTTTCTTGAGACAGGGCTTCTCTATGATGTCCTGGCTGTCCTGGAACTTGCTCTGTAGACCAGGCTGGCCTCAATCTTAGGGATCTCCTGCCCCTGCCCCCCAAGTGCACCATCATACCTGACCTAGCAGTTATGTGTTCCAAGCATGTTTACCTTTACTTGAGGAGATAGTTACAATAGCTGGCTCTGGGCCACCGGATGTTTGCCATTTGTTGGTGGCTTTTGCCCACAGAAACTGGTTCCATTTCCCTAGCCCTTTGGAAGGCTACAAGGGACTTTGAATACCATGTTGTGAGGTTCTGGGTCTTGTTGAACATCTGATGGGCATGGATCCTGTCGGGGCTGTTACTCTAGCAGGGAATCTGAAAAGCTGCTGACTGAATTTGGGGTTTAGCCTGCTGGTTCTTGGTTGCTGTCGTGGGCTTCCCTCTTAGCGTAGTATCCAATGCCTTTGCTTCAGGCTTGGCTTGTGCTACTATTGTGACCACAAGGGTCAGCTGGAGACTTGGGCTGCTCAGCCGGAAGTCTTTGTCGAGTTGTTTTGGATATGTCCCAGGCAGGCTTGCACATCCAAGATATGTATGGGCTTACACATCTTAGGCGAGCTTGTCTCCAGTCCTTTGCTTTCTAAGGTCACTTTCTAAACTCACTCTCTGGCTTCCAGGGACCATTCTTGCTTCTGCTCACGAGTCCACCATTTCTGCTGCATTTGGTGCTCAGCCTAGGTGCCAGCCTGGAAGAGGAGTTGGATCAATAAAAACAAAGAAGGAAATCGCAGCTCCGGAATGGCTTCTTCGAGTCTGGGCTCCTCCTCAGCCTGTCTGCTTTTGTTAATTTTGGTTTAGGTGTTTCAGTGGTGATTGGTGGAGTGAGGTAGTGTTTGCTCCTTAGGGATGTCAGATATTAACAATTCATTTTTGCCCACTACTTCAGTGAATCAAAAGCACCGCCCCCAAATACTCACCCCTCCTCTTTACTAACCTTACTTTGGAACATTTGCCTCTGTATTTACTCGCTAGGTTTTCCTATCTGATGCTTACTAAGTGTTTGCTTTTTTAATTGCTTAATTTATTGGAGATGTAGCAGAATGTTTCAGGCGACTTTTAGGTAAAAAAGAAAGGGTTGGGAAGATTCTGTATGTATTTCTTCAGAAAAATTCTCTATTAGATTTTTTTTAAACCAGACTGTTCCATTCAGTTAAAGCTTAACTTATTTGATTCAAAGTTTTTATTTCAAAATATTTACAGAGTCATGGGAAATTTTACTCAAGGGTTATATCTGTTCCCTGTTTCTCGGCTGCATGGCTCACAAGCATGGGCAGACACTAGGGATTTGCCATTGTTTAAGTGTGTGTGTGTGTGTGTGTGTGTGCCCTTTGGCATACCCGTCTCACTAAATGTCCCAGTCATAATATGGCGTACAGTATCTGCATCATTCATTTTGCCAAATGGGCTTAGTAAGCTAAGGAATCCTATAGAAGCAATCCTTCCTTCTAGGTGTACACGTGAAACACCCCAATAAAGGTTTGTGCATTTGGGTAACCTTCCTAAAGATAACTCTTAACTCCTTTCTTGGGTGTTTAATTTGATGGAGCTTAGAGGCTCATTTAGTATAATTACTCACTGGAAAGCCCGTGTCCTCAGTTTACCTAAGAGATCGTGGCGTTCATGAGAACGGAGAAGCCCTACCCTTGACCCTCGGCCCCCAGAGCACCCCCGAGGTCTCCGAGCAGTCTGAGCCCACACTTAGGACTTTGAGATGCTACCCCAGTCCTTCATGCTGCTCTGTCCTTCCCTCACTTTGTCTGAGTCATCTGGGACCTGAGCAGTTCTGCCCTGTGACCGTGAATACAGGCAGACAGGGGGCTACTCAGCTTAGCCTGTTCCCAAACTTCTGTCAGGCAGCTTCAAACCGCGGAGGAAGACAGGAAGTGTAGGTAGGATTCGTTGGAATGAGGCGGGAGTGGGGAGCATGGTGGAGAATTACAGCTCACACATGAGGGCAGTGTGGAACCTGGTGGCTCCGATCGTCTGTATGGGTGTTTTGCTTGCATGCGTGTCTGTGTACCAAGTGCATGCAGTGTCCGAGGAGGCCAGAAGAGGGCAGCACCATCGTCTGGAGTGGTGATGGCATGTGTGGGTTCTTGGAATTGAACCCAGGCCCTCTGTACAAACAGCAAATGCTGTTAAACGCTGAGCCATCTCCCCAACCTCCGTGTCTTTTATTGTATGAACTGTCGCCTTCTAGATCAAGGGTATCTTTTTATTCAGGACTTATTTCTTTGTTTGCTTTCTTTTCATTAAGCACCCACTCTTTGTGGGCCCCGTTCTGGTTCTGACAGCCTAAGAGGAAACAAAATAAGTAAAATGTTCGGCTTTCCTGAAGCTCAGTTTTTGTGGGAAGGACAGAATTAAGAAACTAAGCAAATGAGCTACATTGTATGCCATGTGGTGGGAACCATCTTATGATAAACATTAGGGGAAGATAAACGGGGAGGAGTTGAGTTCTGCAGGAAAGCTTGGTATTTCACATTGGAAACCAGGGAAGGCTTCACTCCCAGCACCATGGTGGCCTCAGGTGTCTGAACGGAGTGAGTTAGGGAGACAGACACCAGTAAGAGGGTTCCAGGCGGAAGGAAGCACGTAAAGAGGGGCCTCGAGACCCAGGCCAAGGAAGGCTGAATACCACTGCGATTTAAATATTAAAAGCTACCACCTTCAATACATCCTGAATGTAAGAGCTGTCTAAACCACTGGCAATCCAAATAAGTGTTCCCCTGAAAATGAAAGATGGCTGAACCCAATGCTGGTAAGATTTCCCACCTTGAGATCTGCTACAGGTCTCAATATCTCTTAGCCAAAATGCCTGGGGCTAGAAGTGTTTCAGATTTTAGGATATTTGAGATCTTTTGGGGTGGGCCCCGAGTGTATATGCATAATTCTTTTATATTTCATATACATCTCTGATACACAGTCTGAAGCTGCTTTTATGCACTATTTTTAAGGCATCTGTTTTGACTGCGACCTGTTGTGTGAGGAAAGGTGTGGAGTTTCCTGCTTGAGGCATCATGTTGGCATGCACAGGGATGCTGAACCTGGACCATGGGGTGGTATCCGTGCCGATTTCTATCTAGATTTTTTTTGCATTTTTATCCATCTTTCCATGCATTTATGCCTATCCTCCTTGGCTGAAGACTCTCCCCCTTACTTGGGATTGTGAGGTGGCCATGTGGATGAGGTCTTGTTCATCTCTGGCTTTTATTGAACTTCATATGTATTTATTAACTCTTTGGCCTGAGTGCAGAGGTTGTGGTCTTTTGTAGAGATGGTGTTTTAAAGTTACTTTCTGCCCTGAATTAACAAGTCTGTTCCCCGCCCACCACACACACACACAGAGAGAGAGAGAGAGAGAGAGAGAGAGAGAGAGAGAATGGAAATCAGGTTTTGTGTGTTTGAAATAAAAATTAATCACGTGTTGCAAAAGGGGTGGAATAGGAAGCTTATTGGAGCAATTGCCATTGTACCTGGGAGTGAGAAGGGCCGCAGGTCACCGGCCCTCTGAGGGTCCCCATCTGAGGTAGAGCTTTTAAGTATTTACCCTTATGTTATTTACAGACCCCGTCCCCACTCCCGACCTGCCCTACAAGGGCGTTCAGGGAAAAGCTTTCAAATGAAGGCTTGCTTCTGCAGCCTCTAGAAACATTTTTTTCTAACTTCTGTTGCTTTACGCTTTGTGCTGACTCTGTCGAGGTCATCCCCCGAGAATCTGTCATGGTAGAATTTAGGAGACTTGGCATTCATCTCTAAGTTCTTATACCGAAGATAAAAATGGCTTCCTTCCTACCTTGGCTCATGAAAGAATCTTACTACTAAAAGTGCTATTAGTCCGGCAGACCTGTCAGCCTGATGCATGAGCTGTTGTAATTCTTGCACGTTGGGCCATTTCCTTTAGGAACACTCTCTTGGGGCTTTTAAGTTGATTGGTTTTCTTTTGGCTGAAGGCGGCCTGCCCAGAAAGCTCTCGGTTATGTGTGTAGACTTTTGACAGATGTAACACAGGAGGGCGAGGTGACCGGTTCGCCTTTTCTTCCATTCTGCTCATTCATGAATATTCTTTCCTCCTTTGAGCTTCAACCCATGTGGGTCTTAAACTGAGCTGCAGCTGACACTTGTCCCCAGTCTTCTGTTTATTGACGAAGCACACAGGAGTCTTCTTTTACTGGTTTTTTTTTTTTTTGGTCTGTGTGTGTGTGTGTGTGACAGGGTTTCCTGGTTGTCCTAGAACTTGCTCTGTGGAACATCCTGGCCTCGAACTCCTAGAGATCTGCCTGCCTCTGCCTCCTGAGTGCTGGGATTAAAGTCCTGTGTCTCTATGCCCTACTAGGAATCTTTTATTTTTAAGTGTTCAAATGCTTTTAAAAAAAGATTTATTTATTTATTATGTATACAGTGTTCTATCTGCATGTATGGCTGCAGGCCAGAAGAGGGCACCAGATCTCATTACAGATGGTTGTGGGCCAACATGTGGTTGCTGGGAATTGAACTCAGGACCTCTGGAAGAACAGCCAGTGCTCTTAACCGCTGAGCCCTCTCTCCAGCTCTAGGAATATTAACTTATACTTAATTTAGCCTTCTGGAAAATTAGGAGGTGGGGCTGGGGGGTGTAGTGGTTGCGGGTCTAGTTCAGTGTAGCTCGTTCAACATGCGTGAGGCCCTGGGCTCGAACTCCAGAGCCCCTCTTTCTTCTTGCAGATCAGTAGCTGGGTGAGCTGGCATGTAGCTCAATGAAGAACACATGCCTTAAATGAACAAGGGTCTCTGTTGGGTTCCTAACACCACAAACATCAATAAAAATTAATAAAACAGGAATTCTCGGAAATTGGCCATGGCCTTTAGTGTCAGTGAAGTCTGTGTTTGTGTATGCTCGTAAACCATGCAGCACGTGCTAGACTTAGGGATTAAGATGTATCACCGTCTTACGTGGATCATTAATGTTTTCATTTTCCTTATGCTGCTTAAAGACATCTGCCAGAGAGGTGTGAACGTGTTGCCTTGAGATGTGCTCCCTGCTGGTGAAAGGGGAGATCTTTCTCCATAGATCCCCTTTGAGAGTCATGGTGTGTGGCTGAGTGGGGGACTTCCTAGCTCAGGAATAGCTTAGCATCTCGTGTGGATGGGTTACCTGTGAACTCACTGGCACGTTACCCAGAGGTTTTTCCTGTGTGCCATACCTTGAGGCACATTAAGATATGCTTGTCAGAGCTGAAGCCACGGCTTACAGTCAACAGTGGGACTGTCAATGGTTCTGGACCGATAGAGAGGTACCCTCGTTAGTGCGCTTCCATCCCTCTTCTGTTGTGCCCATCAACTTCATTTCCTCGACCCTTTGGCACCTTTATTTTCTTTGTCGCAGCACACCTTCCATGGCTAGACCAGTTTCAGAAGCATGGGAGGTGTGTCTGTCCCTCGCCGCTCACCCTGGCTTCTAGAATACAGTAGGTGCTTGGCGGGTGTTTCCCGAATGCCTGTCTCTGCATGCAGTTGACAGAGCCAGGGCAGGGATCTGCCTAGGGAAAGCCACCTGTTTCATGTGTGGTATCGTCGGTGTATGCGCTCGGAGAGGAATGAAGAGCTTGGTTCCTGGAGCACGGGTAGAGGCCAAACAGCGTCGCAGGCGTGAGGCCGTGAAAACTTTTCCTTGCTGTTGTGGGCAACAGCAGCGTCACCAGGTCAGCGGTGGAGGCTAGGAACGTGCAAGGGAGGACTGAGTCAACCTGGTCGGTTCCGCTGGGCTGTATCGAGTTCGCTGGTTTCACAGGTTGTGTTTTCTGTCTTCGGGGCGTTCTGTACCAGACTCATGTTCACAGGTTGGATTTGCTCCCAGAAATAAACCCATTAGTCAGCTGCCGAGAGAGGTTTTCATTTTGTCCTGCCTGTGCCCCTCCTCCCACAGATCAAAGTTTGCAGAGTGGCTGTGAAATGAATGGTAGCAGTCTGTTTTCCTCGTGATTTTGATTTGTTAGGAAAACTTGATTAGGTTTGCATTTTGAGGATTCGAGTTTTTGATTGATTTTTGAGGTGTGGCTAGAATCCAAGTAAAGCAAAAAAAAATTCAAATCTCCCCAAATCGTGAAATAGATAAGACTGCATAAGCAAAAACAAGAAAGCAAACAGAACCCCCTGGCAGTAAAGGAGAAAGAAAGTCGCTCTTTTCCTGCATCCCCAGGTTTGCGCTTTAGGTTTCAGTGTCTGATAAGAGCAGACCTTCCTGTCTGTCTATTATTGTGATGCTGCAGAAGAAAGTCCGGGTGAGCAGAGTGGCCACCTGCATGGTTGCAGCACTCTGGGGGTCCCTTAGGCACCTGCCGCCTGAGCAGACTGCTCTCTCCAGCTAGTGAACTCACACGAGTGTTCCATCTCTCTGGGAACCATCTCGGTATTTGATGATGGGATACCTGTTGCCAGGTATCAGTCTCTGTATCTGCCCACAGCCCCTAGAAAGCCGTGTGTTTATTTACCTAACCCACAGCCAGAGTGTCTGCTCAGCCTGACCCGAAGCCCTTATTCTTAAGATATTTAGACCCATTTCAATACACACTCAATTATCTCCTTTTTTTTTTCTCTCCCCCCTCCCCCTTTGCCGTGCAGACCATAAAACCATGGGAAACGCAGAAAGCCAAAATGTAGACCACGAGTTTTATGGAGAAAAGCATGCCAGCCTGGGGCGGAAACACACATCGCGCTCCCTGCGACTGTCACACAAGACACGGAGGACACGACACGCTTCCTCTGGGAAGGCGATCCACAGGAACTCTGAAGTGAGCACCCGGTCCAGCAGCACCCCCAGCATCCCCCAGTCCCTGGCCGAAAATGGCTTGGAGCCCTTCTCCCAAGAAGGAGCCCTAGACGACTTCGGGGACCCCATCTGGGTGGACCGAGTAGATATGGGCTTGAGACCTGTATCTTACACTGATTCCTCTGTCACTCCCAGCGTAGACGGCAGCATGGTCCTCACGGCCGCCTCTGTGCAGAGCATGCCAGACTCTGAGGAGAGCCGGCTTTACGGGGATGACGCTACATACTTGGCTGAGGGAGGCAGGAGGCAGCGTCCCTATACATCCAACGGGCCCACGTTCATGGAGACAGCGAGCTTTAAGAAGAAACGCTCCAAATCCGCAGACATCTGGCGCGAGGACAGCCTGGAATTCTCACTCTCAGATCTGAGCCAAGAACATTTAACAAGCAACGAAGAAATCTTGGGTTCCGCGGAAGAGAAGGATTGTGAGGAGGCTCGGGGGATGGAAACAGAGGCGAGTCCCAGGCAGCTCAGCACCTGTCAGCGAGCCAACTCCTTGGGTGACTTGTACGCTCAGAAAAACTCTGGGGTGAAGGCAAACGGAGGACCGAGGAACAGATTTTCAGGCTACTGTCGGAATCTGGTGTCTGATATTCCCGATCTCACAAAGCATAAGATGCCACCAGCTGCTGCCGAAGAGACTCCTCCATACAGTAATTATAACACACTCCCCTGTAGGAAATCGCACTGTCTCTCCGAAGGTGACACCAACCCACAAATTAGCCTTAGCAAGAGCATGCAAGGCCGAAGAGCAAAAACAACCCAGGTAAAGCCTCAGAGATCGGTTGCAGTGTTTTAGAAGTGGTGCATGGCTCTCGGAGTGCGTGATTGCGTGATTTTGCTCTTACCAGCTCCTCGCTTTAAAACCCGGCTTCAGCCGGTTTGTCCGGCAGCTGCTGCAGCTGGTACAGCTTTTGCTGCGCCCCTCTTCCAGTTCTGTGGGTAAGGGGTGGGGATTGGGGGGTGTGTATGTAGTGGGGAGGGAGGATGTGCTGGAAATGGCAATAGCACTATTAAGTTCATACCAGGAAACTGCATCTCAACTCGGTCCCTCACCAGCACCTCCCTGATGGGACTTTCTCACTTGGTGCTCTCTGTGGACGCGCAGGCATGGTGGGTTGCAGTGCTTGGAGCTCGTAAGCCACACTGCAGCAGGTGGGAGGAAGTCGCAGGGGCTGCTCCTTTGAAGGGACATTTTTGATTCAGGGCGGGCTGTGGTCACTTGTCAGCTTGTCTCTGGTGTTGGCAGGCTTGCTGCCTTACCAGGAGCCATTTCAATTTCCTGTTCCTTGCGATGCGGCCAGCCCTGTCTCTGGAGGGAGGTCTAGCAGAAGGAATAGCATGGGCGGGTTCCCAGCTTCTAGTGTGCAGCCAAATCGTTTGTTTGACCTTGGGCAAACCCTGACTTTTAGAGGTCCCTTTGAAACATGGCCATAAAGTTGCTTAGCTGGTCTGATGCAGGGGAGAGTGGGGTATGAGCAGATTCATAAAAGACTTGAGAAGTGTGTTACCAGTGGAAGGATGGTCCCACTGACTTGGCTGGCAATGACGGCTTGCGTGACTGTCAGACAGCCCTGCATGTTTTGGTTGTTTCCTGAGGCTATTCTTCCTTGTGGTAGATTTTGGGGAGCTTAGGATTCTGACCAGGTTAAGAGGTGGTTAGTGGATTGTGCTTCTGATTCAAAAGTGGATCTGCTTTCAAATTCTTTTCAAAGCGTTTGCTTTGAAAGCAGTTGGGTACCATGGTAACCTGCAAAGGCTGCTGTACTCTGACCTGCCCAGTAGGGGTCAGTGCTGCACTCTCTGGCTTGGCCCTGGTTTGGGTCAAATGGGCAGGGTTACATCTAAGGTAGGCCAGGTGATGGAGGGCCTGGAGTGAAGATGGGTTTTGCTGATGCCACCAAGGTCACTCTTGTAGAGGCTTCATCTCTTCCTTCATGGTTGACTTTGGGCAAGTGAGCAGTTGTTTTAAATCCTTGATTTCGTCAGCTACCTAAGGGAGGGTAGTGGGACTGGGGACTCTAACTCAGTGGCCGGCACCTGTGGGGCTTGCAAGAGGCTCTGGGTTAGCTCCTCGGCACCGTGGATATGCACACGCCGAGTAGGGGTAATAATAGGACTATTTGAGAAAATGGAATGAAATCATCTATGAGTCATGAAGCCCAGGACTTAGGAAGCAGTCAGTGGGGGAAATGTGTTCACCGGTGTAGCCCTGGGCATTGTTAGTGGTACTGTGTGGGTTGAGGAGTCAGGGCAGTTGGGTGTTTGCACCCAGATCTTGAGTTGATGAAAAATCAGAAGGTGTCATCTAAGAAGATGAGCAGGAATTGTGCGTCTAAGAGGTACTGCCTGAATTTTCGCCTCCTTTTTTCTGAGTTGAGATGATAACAGAAGTGAGATTATGACAGGCACGATGGGTAAGCATGTTCCCTGGTGGTCCCTCTAACTACCCTGCGAGGCTCACTACTGAACTGTCAGTTTGACAGGTCATAGGCTGGTGGCCTGTTACAGGGTCACATGAAAAGCACTGAAGGGCTGCCCTGAAATTGTGTGCCATCAAATTGGCATCACAGGACTGATTCAAAGAGGTGCTCTGCCTGCCTTGAAGTTGGCAAAGGGTGTATTGACCTAGATAACACCTTTGCCCGGAATGATTCGAAGTTAGGTTGCAGAGGGTTACCCAGCTGTATTCTGGATCGCTGTCTCCATGGTTCTAACACCAGAGATAGCTGGGCCTCCACTTCACGCTATGTGCTGCAGGCCTTGAGGTCACAACCACCCATGGAACAGAGACAAAGCAGGACGGTGCTCCCTCTGGCTCCACCGAGAGCTCCCCTGGGAAACTGCGATATGGAATCTCTGTCCCTTGGATGCTGACTTCCCAAGTTAATATACAGAAGTGAGATCATCTAAATGTGGTGTCTCATAAGGCCATAATGCTTAATGTACTGCGAAGCGCTGTGGACTAGGAATCCTAAGAAGGCCATTTGCATGCTGGCTTGTCTGCTCCTCCACTGGATGTCCTTGGGTAAGTCCCCTCCTCTCATAGGTCCTTCCCCCTCCGGGGAGAATGCTAGCATCCTCCAGCAGGGTTGTATTAGGTGAACCAACAGGACGCCATGCTTGGAAGCCCTTTGTGGAGCCTAGAAAATGAGTGGAAGTATTATTTTGGTGTTGACTTTATATGTTGAGTAAGGACCTTTAATGACTTGAAACAAACCCCAGAATTATGCACAACACTATCCATCCACCCACATTTTCCTAGTCTAAGTCTGAGCCCACTGTGTTCCAAACAGTGTATTTTAAGAGGCAGTGGGTGTGGAAGCTTCCTTGAAAAGAATTCTTCTTTTCCTTTTCAAAGTTTTTGACCCAAGGGACCGCTGTCGAAGCTTGAATCGCAGATCTCAGTCTCCTTGTCGGCGGTGGTGATGTGGGTCTCTCAGCCACTTCACTCCCACCGGAAAAAGTTCCTGGCAAGCATTTGGTCCAAGAGCGCGACCTCTCAGCCCGGAGAAAATACTCTGGATCCAAAGTAATGTGGACAATTGAATTTGATTTGAAAATGATCACAAAAAGAGGTTTTGGCCATTTTTCCTGTTTTTGTGTGTTCAGCGGTTGGATCTGTTCCTAACTTGGGCAAGCCGTAGAGTCCTCGTGAAAGCTTTGAGAGTATCACACATGGTGGGCTACGGTATCTCACACACAGTTGTTGGTTTAATTCACACATCTGGGCACGTGTGCTTTGTACTTATCCACATGCTGTATGTAGTTTGTACTGAGCAAATGGAGAAGAGTTTGGTTATTGATTTCAGTAACAGGACAGCGGAGGTCGTTCCTTGGATTTAATTGATGGCTTGGTGGATTTCAGGTCGAACCTGGCTCTTTGGTTCCGTTTCTTTGTTAACAGACAGAGGAGAGGGCAACCTTGGGTCATGCAGAATCAAGGGTGTCAGCAACTCTGGCCTGGTAGTTTTTGCCTTCTGCCCTGTGATTGTTTAACCTCGTGAATCTGGGTTCTTTTCGAAGGAAGCTCCTGGGAGGATTCAGTATTCTAGGAGGGGATGAATGAACAACGCAGAACCCCAGCTCTGCAGAGTTCGCGCTGCCCACTGAACGGTGCTTAGGAAGGCAGGGCGTGGCTTCTTGCCCTGCAGTTCCATCTTCTGCAGCCCTGAGACTTTTGATGAATGAGTAGGAGAGAGGGGACACGGCCATTAATGATCTGTCTCATGGCCAGGGTCAGAGTGTCTGTGGAGTGCCTGAGGGATGTTTTGGTGTGGAGCCATGGTGCAGACTTGAGGAGAACTTCATTCACCCAAATGAAGTGAAGGACTGTGACTTGGCTCTACTGAACCTGTTGCCAGGAGCCACAGAATCCAGAGAGCTGCGAGGTGATCTGGGCTGAGGTGTGGTGCCCTGTTGCCAATGGCTCCTCATTTCCAGGCGGACTGTGCACCTTGAATCTAGTGGAAACAGGAAGAGGCAGAGAGCTCTGTTAGACCTTAGGGAATTCGTTGGAGCCTAGTTTCAAGATGCCAGCTTCTTGGAGGAACCTCACAGAGGGTACCCTCTCTACCCGACTTCATTGCTTTTCAGGGAAGAATGGTGTCTTAGTGTTCTGCCGCTGTGAAGAGACACCGTGGCCCAGCAACTCCTACAAGAAGGCCTTTAATTGGGACTGGCTTACAGTTTTAGAAGTTTAGTTCATTCTCATCATGGTGGGGAACATGACAGAACGCAGCTAGTTACGGTGCTGTGTCTTAGTTTGGGTTTTACTGCTGTGAAGAGACACCAATGACCACGGCAACTCTTATAAAGAAAACATTTAATTGAGGGGGCTCACTTACAGTTTCAGAGGTTCAGCCATTTATTGTCATTGCAGGGAACATGTCAGCGTGTAGGCAGAGGTGGTGCCTGAGCTTGGACTACATTGCAGGCAATAAGAAATCAATTTACATACTGGGCGGTATACTGAATATATATAAAACCTCAAAGCCTGCCCTCACAGTGACATACTTCCTCCAACAAGGCCACCCAAAGCCACAGCTCCTAATAATGCCACTCCCTATGAGATTATGGAATTATGGGGGCCAATTACATTCAAACTATTACATGCTGGAATAGTAGTTGAAAATTCTACATCCATTCTTACAGGCAGCAGGAAGAGGGAGTGACCCTGGGCTTTTGGAATCTCAGAGTCCACCCCTAGTGACACACCTCCTCTGTCAAGGCCACACCTTTTAGTCCTTTCAGATAGTGCCACTCCTTTGTGACTAAGCATTCAAATCTATGAACCTTTGGGGGGCCATTCTCATTCAAACCACCACCAAGGGAGGACTTAAGAACTTAGGTGTAAGAGCTCTTCTGGCTCCATGGTTTTTGCACTTCCTCCGTGGTGGTACCTTCCACAGCCTTAGACTGTAAGGTTAAAGTCCTCAGTTTCCTCCATGGAAAAAAGGCCTTGTTGGCTAAAAATGAAATTATTACCCCCATTCTCACTAGATGACTAGGAGAATTTGAGAAGCTGTCCTGGTGTTTCCTTTGATCAACAAATAACAGAGTGGCTGGTTTTACTAAGATGAGGAGCCTAGGCTTTTTTGTTTGCTTTTCTGAAACAGGGTTTCTCTATTTAACAACTCTGACTGTCCTTGTTCTGGAAATTGCTTTGTAGACCAGGCTAGCCTTGATCTTACAGAGATCCAATTGTCTCTACTTCCCGAGTGTTGGGGTTAAAGGCATACACCGCCATGATTGGCTTGAAGAGCCTACTATTAGATCAGAAGAATATCTTAAATTCCTAGAAAAATCATTTTGACTCAGAAATGAGTGTATTGCCTGGGCTGGAAATTGGCCCCATAGCTAAATGAACCTTTACCTTTGCCATAGACACTTGAGACCCAGCTAAAAGCCTTGGCTTTGTCCTGACATAAACTATGGGCCACACCATTTTGTGTATCATCTTTAGAATTCGTGGGTCCCCTAAAGTCTATTTAGAGATGTCTGGTAAAGAGTTACTTTGTAAGCGCTAGAGAGATGGTTCCACAGTTTAGAGCACTGGCTGTTCTTGCAGAGGACCTGAGTTCAGTTCCCAGCACCCACACAGCAGCTCACAACTGTCTGTAACTCCACTTTCTCAGCCCCCTTCTGGGCTCAGTGGGCTCCTGCATACATGTAATATACACACACAGGCATGCACACATAAAATAAAAAACACCCAAACTTTTAGAGGAGTGCTTTAAAAGGAGATTCTTTCCACTAATGCCTCATGAAACAAAATATTTTCATATAGAATCTAATTTTCTAAAGCTCCCCTTTTTCTTTCCTTCTGCTACCTTCTGTTTGTTTTTGTTTTTTGGGTTTTTTTTTTTCGAGTACTTCCATCTTTGTCTCACTTTTTTGGCATGTAAATTCTGAAGTGAGGTACTTGTTTTGAAAACAAGCCCATCCATTTCCAACAAGGACTTCTGACTCCTTTGCCAAGATCTTTTTGGAGGCGATGGGTGGTGGGTGGGCAGTTGGACGACTGGCTAACATAACCGTCACACTTCTCAGACCACTTTGTGCGCTTCAGAAATACTTTAGGCATCAAGGAACTTCTGTTTATGTGGGGTATGCCTTGAAATAGCCACCGCTTTAGTAACTGAAACAAAAATGTAGGAAATGCTCATTAATTCGTTTTAAATTAGGAATACTCCAGTTTTACATTTATGTAAATACCTTTCCATTTAAATTTTCATTATCTTAAGTTAAACATAGTAGTGTGGGTAAGAGGTTTTGTTTGGTGTCTGCATGGGTCTCCAGTCTGTTCCTCATCCACTTACAGGGTGCTGCTCAACTGTCCTGTGTAGGGTTTGACCTCTGCACAGGGACCTGGGAAAGGAAGACCTGCGACGAACCCCTGCATGTGTCTTAGCGGTCTCGGGGCCATTCCTGGATTGCAGCTCGTTTATATTAAAAGAGATGGGGAAAGTTCAAACTTGGGGGGAAAAATGACGGTTTTTAATGTAGTGCGCCAGTAGAGAAAAGTTGTGCCCCTCCGTTCCAGTTGTGTGACAGGCATGTGGAAGTGAGGGCTGGACAGCCTAACTGGGGAGCAAGGACTGGAATCAGGACTTCAGCATCCCGTGAACAGGGATGGGAGGGCCTGCTGGATGTGGCCATGAAGCCAGGCTGCTATGAAGGCCCCACAGGGTCTTCAGAACCCAGCCAAGGACTCAAAACCATCTGACCTGCGTTTCATTTGTCTAGGGGGCCCAGCTGATTCTGGACCACCCGCTGGCAGGAGCTCTGCATCCATAAGATAACCCAGTTTCCTCTCTGAGTTTATGTATACACTTTAGAAAATTAAATAAAAAATTTAAATGAATTGTGGTTGTATCCACAGAAGACATTACAGAGCTGCTTGGAGTTGCAAACGTAAGCTTTACGGCAAAGACTCATCTGTCATCTCAACTTTAGGAGAGCCTTAGTGAGCTTGGCAGTGACTGCATCTTTACATCAGAGGAATATGTTTTTCCACAGGAAACTGTTTTCCCTGTCTTGAGATAGTGGTGGGGAATGAGCAGCAGTTAGTTCATTCAGTAATTATTTTCGAAGTGCCTACCCCGTGCCAGGCGCTATTCTTGGCACTTGGGATGTGTCGACGAGAAAACTCCCGAGCTCGTAGAGTGAATTGTGGTGAAACGGGGGTGTACGTGGCACAGACTAGATAGGCAAGGCTTGGGTGACTAGGTGCTGGGGAAGTGTGGCAGGTGACTTCAGACTGGGAGCTCCCGGCATGACCCCGAGAGAGGTCAGACTTGGGGCTGGAAGGAGGGGAAAGAGCTGGGTGTTGAGTTGTCAGGTGGGAGGCTACCTAAGACATCTGAGGAACCCAGTGTGGCTGCAGTAGGACTGGTGATGGGAAGCGGAGATGGTGCAGAGGGGTTGCCATGGCAGCCGCAGAAGGGAAAAGGAAGGTATGTGGTAGTAGAAAACAAGGAGCATGGATGTTCCTGGAAGAAAGAGCTTTTGGAACCATGCCCTCGACAGAGTGCCTCAGTTGATGCTGGACGTTTGTTTGCGCAGGGTCATGAGTGGCAAGCTCTGGAACCCACCTGATTGTGTTGGGGAAGCTTATCTGGCAATAGTGTGTGGCCCTGGATTAGCGGAAGGAGGCTCGCCATGTTAACAGAGGTAGGGAGGGAAGGAAATGCCCTGTGGGTGGTACAGGAAGTAGACGGAGGATGGCTCCAAGGCAGAAGCACATCCATAGAAGAACAGAGGAGGGACTGGGAAATGACTCACGCTGTGGACCTAGAGGGCCAGAGCTTCAGGAGTTACCTGGAGAAATGTTTCCAGCATTTGCTACTACGTATTGGATTCCTCTTTTTAGTAACTAAGAATTTCAGTTCCAGGCAGGTGCTGGTGGGGCACAGCTTTAATCCCAGCACTCACAAGGCAGAGGCAGGCGGATCTCTAAAATTGAGGCCAGCCAGGTCTACAGAGCGAGCTCCAGAAAGCCTGAATTACAAAGAAGTCTATTCTTGAACCCTCCCCCGCCAAAAAGGAATTTCAGTTCCAGTGGTTGAGAGAAGTCAGGAGGCACTCCCACTGGGGATAACGAGAGGACAGATGGATGCTGGAGACTTAGAAAGCCACGGAGCTTGGGAGAGGATGAAAAGCGGAGAGCGAGCTGGCCTCCTATTTCTAGCAAGTTAGTAATGATAATTATCAGCAGCGCCCAATAACTGCTAATTTAGTTTGGGTTACGTCAACGCTTTCTCATTTGCCGTGCTGTTTCCAGAGTGTGAAGATGATTTCAGAGCCCCATTAGCATTAAGCTCCCACCTATCTGCCTGCTTGTTTTTCTCATGAGATCTTGTTTATACCGGATTCCTCAGAGGCAAGCTCCCTCCCTCCCATGTTGGTCCAGGAAGCTTGTAGCTATGCCCAGGCCTTGCCTCTTATCTCATGTAAGGAAGGGCTCATGTGTAAGTAAGGTAGCAATTATAGTGAATATTTGTGAGCCTGTACAGGGTGTCCAGCATGTTTGACTCTATTCCTGGGCTAACATAATCACTTAGCATATCATGAAGTGTTTTATTACGTAGATACAGGCATAGTCGCTGGAGGCATGGCTCCGTGGTAGAGGACTTGCTTGCCGTATGTAGGACCCAGGATTACCAGTACGAAAGGAAACCCAAGTAGACCTTTGCTGGCCCTGTTGTACATATGAAGGATCTGAGGCCCAGATTAGGGGCTCAGATTAGGATAGTCTTTTACCTGAAAATGGTGTTTGCTATACTGAAACGACTAAAGGAGCATATATTATGTCCAAGGGAGGTATTGAGAACCAAAGGGCACGCTCGTGTGTGTGCATGCCTGTGTGCGTGTGCATGTGCGTGTGTGTGTTTGTGTGTGTGATGCACGTGGCGGAGGACGGACATAGGAGGAAGAGCAATTCCATTTCACGCCTTCCACAAGTCTGCACTCTTTTCTCTCTACGGAGCAGTGAATTATCTTATACTGTATACATAGTTTCCCTGGACAGGTATATTTGGGCTAAGCTAGATCCATCAGGGAAATTAACGTGACCAAGAGAAACAGTTTCTAATTGTGTTACACGTCTGGCTACAAGTGGCCAATTGATTTTGTAGGTCCCTGAATTGTCCCAGGACTCCTGCACTTTGAGGCTAATTAACTTTTCAAAATTGGTTCTGTACCCTAGCGAGCGCAGGGCGCTGTCCCTTGGAGCCCCTGCGAGTCTTCTGGGAAAGACCCGGAGCCTTGCTACAAGGCGGCACCAGTCCATATTCTTCACGTTGGTGATTCTGGGTTGTAAAGGAGTGGAAACAGGCTTTGCTTTTGCCTCTTGAGATTTCAGTACAGGAACTCATTTGCAGCTTAAGGGCCCAGGAGTGGCCCCTACCTGGCAGCTGCAGGGTGCTTTGGGCTCATCCAGTAGGGAAGCACAGCCAGGCTTTCTGGAAAGTTGCCAGCAGAATGGAAGCTAGCAAGGGGGGGGGCATTGTCTTGAGAGAGTGAAATTTAAGGACACCCCTGTCATTCGGATGTTGTTCAAAACTGGAAATCTCTTTCATGAAGCATTCTAGTAAGGACGTTGACTTGGAGTCGCTTTGCAGAAGTCTTGACTAGATCGTACGCTAGCCAGGGAGTTATTTTCCTCTGGCTAGACTAGGGTCTTCCCGCTTCCTTTGATTTCCTCTGCTACACTCTTCTTGGTGCTAGAAATCCCAGGGGCCTCACAAGTGCTAGGCAGCCCTCGGTCATGTCACTGAGCCATGCTCCTAGATCTCCAATGAGCTTTTCATGTATATGTATATGGTATGCATGTATGTTTGTAGACATGTTCTTGCATGTATGGATGCAAGTGTTAGTGAGTGCATATATGTGGGTGTGTGCCTGTATGTGTTTGTGCCTGTCGGAGGCTGGAATTGCTATGAGTACTCCTCCCACTTAGCATTGGCGGAGGTTTGTTGGTATCTAACACTGATCCACCTCCCCAGCCCTCCTCTGATGTTTGAAATTAAAATTTAGTATTTGGCTGACTAGGTTAGAAGAGAGTATATGCTGAGGTGTTCTTTTTTTTTTTTTTTTAGTTTTTCGAGACAGGGTCTGAGGTGTTGACTTTAGGTGAGAGAGATTTGATTTTACACAGAGCCTGCATGGCCTCCAGGCATGACTTCCCGGTGTCAGCTGCTTGCTGCTGGGAAGGGTCCGAGGTGGCTAGGTACTTCTCCATGTGGGAAGGACCAGGTTTCTCAGTTGTAAAATTGTCTAGAGACTGTCAGCTGATTGCTGCTGGGAAGGGTCCGAGGTGGCTAGGTACTTCTCCACGTGGGAAGGACCAGGTTTCTCAGTTGTAAAATTGTCTAGAGACCCAGAAAGGCAGGAGGGAGCTTTTCCAAAAGATGACCACAAGAAAGCTTTATGTCACAGTGAGGGAAGGAGAGAAGACTATTGAGCAATGTCTCTGGCTGGATTAACCCATCATCTGCAATGCTAGAGGATGTGCTGCAGGGTATCTGGGACAGCCCAAGCCTCTTGACTAAATAGGGGTTGGAGCAGGGCAGCTGACATCTATTTCCTAATGGGTTAGGTCACATAGAGGGGAAGTGTCCTACTGAGCCCAATTAACTACTTCTGGGATGAGGTGGTGTGTCTTGCGCTGGTCCAGGGACACTCCCCAGCGATTACACTGAGCCTTGTGCTCAGGAAGTATATGAGCTGAGCTGGGGCCTCCAGGCTTCCTACCTGGACCAGTCTCACCTCTGCTCAGTGTGGAGACTGTCGCAGAGTTGAACACACAACCTGGGCCGTGGCCAGTTCACAGCTTCCGTTGGCATGAGCAGATGTTCAGGTGTGACATAGAGGTGAGTGTCCATAGAGTCCTAACCAGAGCTCTTGGCTTATGCGGAGACGAGGAGGTCTGTAGAGGAGGGAATGGTTTGCAGGCTTGTAAACTGGAAAGGATGGGCTCGGAGAGCCGGCTGACCAGGTCTCGCCTTCTGTGCCCCACCATCCTCCTTATAGCTCTTTTCCTGGCCCTTCCACTGCTGACTTTGAGCTATTTGCCATGCAAGTGAGAACAAACACATGAGTAATCCCTTAGACTTTTCCAGAGAGGGGGAGGATGGAGTTGAATAACGCAGGCAAA
The DNA here is from genome assembly GCA_025134845.1 of Neodon shergylaensis. Lineage (NCBI taxonomy): Eukaryota > Metazoa > Chordata > Mammalia > Rodentia > Cricetidae > Neodon > Neodon shergylaensis. The sequence goes on along the minus strand of JABTXL010005929.1, from coordinate 22,444,215 downwards.
ACTCTGGCCACAAGCTGTCCCATGGCTGAGCCACGGGGCTGCCCTGCTTCATGGTCAGGCAGGCTCTCAGCAGCGCAAGTTCAAGCCTCCATCTGCCAGTAAGCAGAGTTAGGACTTCCTAGTATTCTTACCTGGCAGTGAAGGAGATGGTTCTGAAGGCTCCTTCCTGTTCAGGGACTCTGGGAATTCTAAGATGTGGCGTCATCTCTTTCTTCTTTGGACTGAAGTCACTCGTGTGGAGGATAGGGCCTGTGTGGCTTCTCAGGGTGGTTATAACCAGTTCCTCCAAACATTCTGAAGTCGTTTGGTGAAATTGTTTCCCATAGTCGCAGGCAGTTGAATACTTGGTCCCCAGTTGATGGTGCTGTCTGGGAGACTTTTAGGGGGTGTGATCTTGTTGGAGGAGGTGTGTCATTGCAAACTTTGAGAATTTGAAAACCATTTCTGGTTCATTTTCTTAGCTTCCTTCTTGAGGTTTAAGATGTGAGCCTTCAGCTTCTATCCCAACAACTGTGTTTGCTGCTTACTGTCACATTTCCCAAATTTGATGGAGTCTCATCTCTGGAACCATGAGCCCAAATAAACCCCTCTTTCTGTGCATTGCCTTGGTTATGTATCACAACAATAGAGAAAAGCAGTGAACATACAGACCCAACATTCTTCAGAGGACGTACAGACCTACGAAAATCAACTGAAGAAATTCGCAGATTTCCATGGCTCTTGGTTATCTAAAATTGTCGGATTTCTTTATTGTCTTAACATCCACAGGGACTTATGGTGAATGTCCCTGCCAGCGAGAAATGTGAGTTGCTATTAGCTTCTTGTTTGTATAGTGGATCTTTTGCTAACTGACTCTGGGTTCTTTGTGACCGTCCATGGCTGTTATTAGGCAGGCACAGGTCTGTTGGTCTGGTTTCCACTGTTATAATGAAATGCCCGAGGCTGGTTAATTTGTACAGAAAATACATCTATTTAGCTTAGTCAGGGAGGTCCAAGAGCTTGATTCTGGCCTCTGCTGGCTTTGTTGAGGTCTTTGGGGGCAGAAAGCATCACAGTGGGGTCAATCTGAGAGGCAGAGATCACATAGTGAGATGGGGAGTCATAGAGATTGAGGGACCAGACTTCCTTTTCCAGAAGTTTACTCTTGAACACTCTTGAAGGAGTTGATTCAAAAGACCAGCATTGGTGTTTCCCAAGGGCAAGATCCCCCACCTACTTATGCACACAATGACATAAATACCTCCCAGGAGGCCCCACCCCTTTTGTTCCTTCCATTTCTTTCTACTGTCAGGGATCTAATGCTAATCAATGGCCTCCCTTCCTGCTCTTTGCTGCTCTTCCTACTGTTACTCTCCTATGTTTTTTTTTTTTCCATAGTAGTGAACCACTGGCTCAGACTGACCAAGATAGAGTCACAGCCTCGATTTGGGGCTGCTGTGGCACAGTCCTGGCTGTGGTATGACTCAGTCTGCCCTATTGCTTCCCAGCACCGATTTAAGTGCAAAGTAATTGTTTTTGTGATAGTTCAGAGTGTTCATTTAGTCTTGACGTGTGTTAGCGGTACTAACAGTCCCCGCAGACTGGCCAACCTGCTGGTATGTGCACTGCTGTGCCCTTTCTTTGTGTCGCACTTGGGTTCCTGTTGTCTTGTTTCTCATCCTCCAAGCTGGTAAGCCAGCCTGTGCCGTACTGTTGTCATTGTCTTCCCTCGACAATGACAACATTTAATTATTGTTTATGGAAATACCTGCAGTACGGCAGAGCAATGGAGATTCTGATTTAAGAACCTGTCTCTGTGACCCGGAAATATCCTGCTGGCATTTGGAGTCAGCTCCGGAAATTTCAAACACTGTTCCATGGGGAATTGCTACTCCAGCATCTTGGCAGCCTCCCGGCTCTGTCACTTAGCCCAGGGCAGTGAGTTGCCTACTTCAGGCTCCTTACATCCCAGCTTTCAAAGGGCAAAGTAATTGGAGAGGGGCATTGGAGCTGTGGGCCCTGCAGGCTGGTTTAGCACAATGCACAGTGAAAGGCTGTTTTGGGGAAGCCGGTCTGATTAGGGCCTAAGGACTCCTGCCTGCTCTTGGGATATGGGGCCTTGCTGGGTGAGTGGGTGTGTTAGCAATCTATTTAGTCACCCCAATATAAAATAGACCCCCAAGCAGGCCTTTTATTTTATTTTATGTTTTTTTAAGTATCAGCTGTAAAGATCTAGTTATGCATTGTAACCCCAACCCCCAGAACAGCTAACTAATCAGCCTGCTGAATTTCTCGGAGTTCAAGGCCAGCTGAGGTGGCTGAGCGCTATGGGCTCCCTCAGCATGGGCTTGGTAGAATCTCAATAGCTAGTTTGCCAATTAGCTAATTAAGTCAGATAAATGATAAGCTCTTTGAAGTGTTCCCTGTGCCTTATATATTTCTTGAACATTCTGAATCATTAGGCTGCATTTGGGGTGTTTGAAGGTTTGTTTCCTGAGGCGCCCTGCCGTGCGTGCACCAGGGTGAAGAGGGATGGGTCCAGCTTCAGTAGATCCTGGTGGGCCTTTTGCGTCACAGAGCCCCAGGCTGGACCAAGCTCTCCCAAGTTCTTTCTGTGCGTGATGCATGTCTGCTTCTCTCTCCCCTTCTGTTCCCAAGGATGTTAACACAGGCGAGGGGAGCGAGTTTGCAGACAGCGGGATCGAAGGGGCCACCACCGACACGGACCTCCTGTCCAGGCGATCTAATGCCACCAACTCCAGCTACTCGCCCCCCACCAGCCGAGCCTTTGTGGGCAGCGACAGTGGCAGCAGTTCGACGGGGGATGCTGCACGCCAGGGGGTGTACGAGAACTTCAGGCGAGAACTGGAGCTGAGCACCACCAACAGCGAGAGCCTGGAGGAGGCCGGCTCTGCACACAGCGATGAGCAGAGCAGTGGCACCCTCAGCTCCCCAGGCCAGTCGGACATCCTGCTGACAGCCACACAGGGCACAGTGCGCAAGGCTGGCGCGCTGGCAGTCAAGAACTTCCTGGTACATAAGAAGAATAAGAAGGTGGAGTCCGCTACCCGGAGGAAGTGGAAGCATTACTGGGTGTCCCTAAAAGGTAAGGAGGCTGGCCCAGCAGCATGCTGGGAGTGCCAACGGGTACATTCCACAGGTCCTCACGGTTATGCGATATTTCGTAATTGTGTGTCTAAAACTTGGTCTGTTGTGGTAGAAACACAACATTAGATGTATTTTTTCTTTCTATTTTTTTTAAACTTAAATCCTGGGGCGAGGGTGATGAAGATAAGCCCATCACTGAAGATTCTGGAAGATCTGGCTTGGGATTTGATTTTCTTTGTCTGTCTGTGTTTTCAGTACTAGGAATTAGATCCAGGGACTCTCATGGGTTACATATTACATAAGCTCCCTATGTATTACATCCCCATAGCTCTTTGTATTTTTATATTTGTTTTGAGGTACCAGGTTGCCCAGGCTGGACTTGGCCTGTTAATCATCCTGCCTCAGCCTCAGGGGTAGCTGGAATTATAGGTACCTGCCACCACACCTGGCTGCTTAACACAGTTTTAAATCTATGATAAGGTATTGTTGACTGTGTGCGCAACACTGTAGGCAGGCCTCTAGGACTTACTCACCTGAGGAACGGAAGCTTCTTCATGTCTCTTATTCAGTAACTCTCTCAGAGTGTTCCCCACCCCTGCAAAGGCTGTTTCGTTGTTTTCTGTGTTTTGTGGTCACCCCGGTTTTGTTTCTGTTGTTGTGATAAATAAGAATGCTCCCATCATAGGGAAGGGAGAGTTTATTTGGCTTACAATTCCAAGTTGCAGTCTATCAAAGTCAAGAACCCAAGCCACTAGTCACATCGCACCCACAGTCAAAAACAGAGAGGCGTGAATGCATCCGTTCTGCCTGCTTTTGCTTGCTCTCAGCTGGTTTCCCCATCCTATACAGTTCAGGACCCTCTGCCTAGGGAGTAGTGCTGCCCACAGTGGGCTGGGTTTTTCTCCGTCAGTTAGCAATCAAGACAGTCTCCCGGAGACATGCTCATAGACCGGCCTGATAAAGACAGTTACTCAATTGAGACTCTTCCCAGGTGATTCCAAGTTGTGGCATGTTGAGGTTTAAAAGCCACCAGCACAAGTGAGAGGAACAAGTCAGATTCAGCATTCTCATTAGACTGCTGGTTCCATTGTGTGATTTTGAAGTGAGTTCCCCTCTAAAATTTTGTTTTGGGTTGTTCAAGTTTATTTTTCACACAGTGACTGTTGGAGAGAGAGAATCCTTAGCTTAAGTCCATTGAAATGGCCCAGGTCTGAGGACTTTTTTTTTTTAAAGTGGTAGAATATTACTAATTTTACAGGCTTCCACCTGGTGCAGATGGGCTGTCTAAATCATCATTTGTTTCTGAATAAATCACTATTTTATAGTCTAGCTGTGTATATTGGAGTACTTTTGGTTGTACACATGGCAGACAGATGGGTACCACGCGGCTTGCTTCTCAAAGAAACTTAGTGCTTACATGTTGCCTCTTGCTGCCATTTGGCGTCCTTTCCTGAAGAGGTTGTGTGTCTGCTCAGCCCTGCATGGGTCTCTATCCTGGAGACGTTTGTAATTTGTTTGTGAGAACTATGTTACCGAGAGAAAAACGTTACTTAAAAACATTGAGAGTTTGAAGTGGCGCACGCCTTTAATCCCAGCACTCGGGAGGCAGAGGCAGGAGGGTCTCTCTGTGAGTTCAAGGCCAGCTTGGTCTACTAGAGCTAGTTCCAGGACAGTCTTCAAAGCTACAGAGAAACCGTGTCTTGAAAAAAAAAAAAAAAAAAAAAAAAAAAAACAAACAAAAAAAAGAAGCTGGCTTTGAGATGGGAGCCGGGCCAGGTGGGTCATATAGGAGACACACAGGAGAATGAAGCCAGGGCTGATCCAGGTAGTGGCACTGAATCAGATCATTTGACATTGGCTCTCACCAGCTGAGGCCAGTGTGGGGCCATCCAATGGTAGAGGCCTGGATCTGGATCTTCCCAGTGCTCTGCTCAGCGTCTGAACAGTGAGTGTGCAGATTGCCCCTGAACAAATCAGGAGATGGGTGCCCTCCCCCCTTGCTCGGGGGCTAGCTGGCTTTTTTGCTTTTGTTTTGATGCCTGCTGAAATAGGAACCTATGCGCCTGGTTAGGCTCTAGATTCTGCTGTACATCAGATGTCCATAATGACAAGGACAACAGCAAAGCTAGGCAGAACTATCCCCTAAAGCTTGGGTGGGAACTCTTTCCTGTAAAGTCACTGGAGGCCCAGGTCATCTGTCTTGTTGCTCAGTTACTCCAGAGTGTTATTGTTCATGTGGTGTGGGGTCATGCTTCTACAACAAGGAGTTTATCCTGTGGGGACACTTGGGAAGCCATTGCTGGCCTTTCTTACTCACTACCTGCCTTAGCTTCATTTGGAGAAGTGCTGTGGGGTCCCTGTCATGCCTGCTGTTCTGCTATGATGAGATGAGTTAGAGAAGAAAGAAATCCCCCCACACACAAAGGTACAGATCCTCTAGTACCACCTGTTGGGTACCATTCCTGGGGAGATGTGGACAAATATTACTTGACCCCAATAGGGAATTGACAATAAACCAAAGCAAGGCTATCACCAAAGCCCAACGTGAACCAATGAGTCTGTTGGGTTCTTTATCTGACTCTGAAAGAGGGACTGCTTGACGGATGGATCACTGAAAGCCTGCCCCAGCATGAAGGTTCGGCAAGCCAGAACTCTGGTTCTTCCTGCTCAGCTTGTAGGGAGTCTAAGAGGCAGGGGAGGGTCTCTTCCAGGTCGCTCAGGTGCCCTGAGCCCCTTCAGGTAGCACAGCCAGTCTCTATTTCTCTAGGCAACTTGACTTCTTTCATGCAACCCTGCTTGTTTGGGAGTCTCATAACTGTGTGCTATTTATTTGAGTTTGGTGGGGAGGAAAGGCCTAGTGCGTCTAATCAGTTTCAGGGACATCCGGGCTGTTTGAGTTATTTACTTGCTGAATTTCCAGAGGCTCCCTCATAGGGTGACAGGTTCTATTTCCTCCGGAGAACACACTGAGTCTTAACACACTTCCCTGAGAGATGCAGTATTTCCTCCCCTCAGAGGAAAGTGCTACACAGCACATGCCTTTGTCCCCATTAGTAATTGTCACTGAGCACTTAAGAGCCTGACATTAAGACCACCTACATCCCAACTGCCTATGATGCTTTCCGTGTGGTGCTTCCTGCTTACAGAACCGTAAAGTCTGGAGATGGCCTGCTTGGACTGCCAAAACACAGGGCCACACACTAGATGTCTCAAGTAGATGTCTGAGAGACTTTCTCATTTCCCATCTGACAGTCTAAGGCAGAAGCGTTGGATGGGTTGGTTTCCTTTGAGGCCTTATGCCTTGATATGGCCATGGATGGCTGTCTTTTTTGGATCTTGGCACGTGTTCTTTCTTCTGTGATGGCTGTGTCCAGTGTCCATCTGATAGGATGTGAGTCGTTAGATTAAGGGGCACTTGTGACCACCCTTTCCCTTAACTGCCTCTTTAAAGGCCATATCTCCAAGTGTGGTATGGGGTTAGGACTCAGTGTGGCGATGTGGGAGGGACGATTTTTACCTGTGAGAAGGCCCTGGGTTTGAGACTCCTCTTACTCCGCGTTTTGAGAACGGCATTTCTTGGTATAGAATAGAAATAATGAGGTGACCTTTTTTAGTTAGGCTATAGAAGAGGTGACTGTTTTGTTTGTGCCTTTTCCTTAAAAAATAAATGACACAGGATGCCATAGTGTGGGCATCGAGGAGCCTATGAGAGGAGGAAGCTGTCACACTGTCCCAGTGACCCAGATCTGGGCAACACGGCTTAACAGGAGTCACCAAGGCCTTCACATCTGAATCCTAACAGGTTCCTCTCTTCTGTTGACAGACTCAGGGCTTCCTTCTTTCCACTCAAAAGCCATTGATGTTTTCTTAGGATCCCCTGGCTATTGATCAGGAGAGAACCATATCCAGGAACTTCGGGGCAGAAGAAAAGGTCCCTTTTCAAAGATTTATAGAATTAGTCTCTGGAGTGATGCTACCCACAGCCTACTAACCTAGAGGTCAGATTCAGGTGAAAATCAGGACACATAGACTTTTTATCAGAGTGTGCGGTTCATGGATTTGTGTCTTCGTGTTAGTCTTAAAAATCAAACACGTTGAAAATCATGAATGAAGTCCATTTTCAGCCACCTACTGTAATAGATAATTCTAACCCAAAGTTGAGAGTCTGTCAAAGGGTGTCTGAAAGACTGTGCTATGTCCACACTATGACAGGCACATGTCAGGATTTGTTCTCTGTTCCTAACCAGGTACTAGCATGTATGTGGTGCCCCTTTGATGTTAAAAGTCCACAGATCGTTTGTACTGTAAATAGTCATAGGTTGTCCCCTTTCTGTTTTTCTTCTAATGTGTGTGTACATGGAAATGAGAGCTTCCAGTGATCTCCCTCTTTGGATTTTCCTCAAACCATGAAGTCTTCATAATCCCAGGGATTATGAAAGAATAGAATTGAGTCCGGTGTGTTGATAGCATATATTTCAATTTATGTATGTATATTTTGGATAACATGAATGGTTTAATTATAGTTAATGGTAGAGTTCTATCAAATTGGTATTTTCAGATAAAATTTAATGGCATAGCAAATACTTAAGGAACTAAGTATAAAGAAGACTTTATAGTTATATACAGTATTGCCTTTTTTAACTGCTGTGCATGTATTTGGGCACAGTGCAAGTGTGGCAGTCAGAGGACAGCATTATGGAGCTATGTCTCTCTTTGTACCTTTCTGTGTGTTTTAGGGATTGAACCGTGTTCACTGTGTGTGTGTATTTAAAGATTTAACCCTCTTTAAAGAGGGTTAAATGTGTGTGTGTGCGTGTGCACACACCTGTGGTGTGTGATTTATCCAAATTGGCTTTAGGGGATTGAGATGGTGCTATGAGCAGCTGTCACATGGTGGTGTGAAATGGTACAAGGTGGGGGGAAAGAGTGTGTCTTTTCCGGTGTGCCTATGGGAATGTCTTTCCATTGCCCTGCTTCCTTCTACACCACACGTGGCCAGTTTTCCTGTATAGATTTCTGTTGTAACCAAGTGCTTCCAAGGACTTTGCACTTCCTGTAAGGTTTGGTTTTTGCTTGCAGTAAGGAGATGCCTGAAATGGACCGAGCAGCTTGTGTTGTGGTTGTGGACGAGTTCTGTAGCTGTCCAGTCCAGAGCTGTGGACCTGTTGAGAATATATGCTGAGCAAGGACTTGCTATTTTAGTGAGCTTCAGGTTCCGGCAGTGAAGTTGCTGCTTTGCAAACTCTGCAGTGTTTCTATTGCTCCTGTCTCAATGTTTCATGGTCCAGTTAAAGATGGGCCAAGGCTCTACCTTTCCCAAGACCTTCCCACAAGTCCCACACAATTCCTGCTTCAGAAAGCACAAGGGCATAGTTTTATTCTAGAAAAAAAATATAGATTGCATCGGAGGCCAAAAATACATCTTTTCTGGAAACCCCTAATTCAGTCCTACTGTTTTCTCCAAGGGTCCAGGTCCACAAAACACGTTTTGGAATTCTTAGCTGCTTATCACAGGAGAGTGGGTAGGAGTAAGCTCCTAGGGAAGTGTCTGCTTCACCTCCTGATAGTGCCCCATGGGGGCAAGCTATAGAGCTGTGTTTATAATCATCACTGGGCTTGGGGCTCCAAAGTTTGTATTGTTTAAGGGCAAAGACAGGGTCCCTGGCTGGCTTGGAACTCTGTGTAGACTAGGCTAGCCTCAAACTGACAGAGGTCCACCTGCCTCTGGCTCCCAACAGCTAAGATATAGGTGTATTGCAGCAGGTTTTCTCAGACCACCAAATCATGACATGAAGACTTATTATTAATTATGAATATTCAGCCTTAGCTTAAGTTCATTTCTACTAGCTCTTATAACTTAACTACCTGTTTCTCTTCATCTACGTTTTACCTTAGGGCTTTTGACCTTTCTTTCATTCTCTGTGTCCTACTTTCCTGCTTCCTCTGTGTCTGTCTCTCTGTAGGCTGCATGACTGGTTGGCCCCTGGCATTTCCCTCTTTCTCTCTAGATTCCTCCACCTACCTACTCTCTCTGCCCATCCGCCCCACTTATCCCTCCTCTGCCTAGGTATCAGCTTTTTATTAGACCAATCAGGTGCCTTAGGCAGGCAAGGTGAAAAAGCAACACATCTTTACATAGTTCAACGAATCTTCTATTCCACAACAGTGTGTGCCAACACTCTTGCCCTCAAGAAGGCTTCCAACCAGATGTTCTGACAAAGACAGCAAGACTCTGAGAACTCAAACGCATATGGGAGGGATCCCATCATCCATTTGGAAGCTGTAATTCAAGGTCTTTGTTTTTCCAGAGACCCATCAAGGACCTGATTGCAAGCAACACCCCATTTTCTTTACCCCTTGGGCTCCCACACACTTTAATATTCAGCCCTTTTCTGGTGGCTGGTGTCAGTTTTCCTTAGACATCTACCATTGGCCAAGCACTAAATACTCACCCAGACCTCGTTCTGTTTCCTCAGGTTGCACGCTCTTTTTCTACGAGAGTGACGGCAGGTCTGGGATAGACCACAACAGCGTCCCCAAGCACGCTGTCTGGGTGGAGAACAGCATTGTGCAGGCTGTGCCTGAGCACCCCAAGAAGGACTTTGTCTTCTGCCTCAGCAACTCCCTGGGTGACGCCTTCCTCTTTCAGGTTTGTGGGGGTACTGTCTTGCCCAAGTAGCCTGCCCTCGCCTTTTAAAATAGTGCTGAGATTTTTCACAAAAGAGACAAAAGTGTTAAATGACAGAATAAATACCTGCCATGAATTGTGGAAATGAGAGACCTCATGCAGAGTTTGAATGTGAGGCTCAAGGAGTATTGTGCTTTGGGTGTCAGAAACTTGTGTTGGATGTGAGCGGACGGGTTTCTCGGTGTGGCTTCAGGAGCATTGTACAGCCCACAGAACAGGATCATGAATTCCTTAATTTAGGTGTGATTTGAGCTGTCAAAATTTCTATCATAATATGTTCTCTGCTAATATTAATCATAAAGGTAAAATAATTACAGCCAAGAAAGGACTGGGTGTCCCTAAATAGTTTCTCTTTCTCAGCTTACCAGAACTTTCTATCAAGTATTCTTGAAGTCTGACTATTAACTGCTCCACAAAAATACTTCTCAGCTTCAAGGTTAACATTTCCTTTTATAGTGAACCCTTTGAGCTTGCAAGAACTGTCTGTGCTTTAAGTGAGGACAGTTCCCCTCATTTATTCCATTAATGTGATGAAGGCCACAGAGAAAGTGGAGTGTACAAAATACAAGTGCAACATTCTGTGAGCGGTCATGAAGTAAGTGTGCAGTCACCATCTAGAGCAAGATATGGGAGGTTTAGGCTCCGCATAGCTTCCTGACGGCCACATGTGCACACCAGCCCATGTACCAAATAGAACTGAAGCTGCCTCTTACCGTCCAAGCCAACACACTTGTTTACCCAATAGTCACTCGATTTATCCTTTGTTTATTTGTTTATGAGAGAGGTTGCAGGTTGGTGACGGGGAATCGTGTGCATGAGTAGTGACAGCTCAGTTCTGCTTTTACTTCTTTGTCTGTGGGATTGGGAGAACAGTGCAGAGGTCAGAGGACATCTTGAGAAGTCAGTTCTCTCCTCCCACCATGTGGGTCCCGGGGATCAAACTCAGGTTTTCAGGCTTGGTGGCAAGTGCCTTTACTTCCAAAGCCATCTTGCTGGTCCTCCATTGGTGAGGGATAGTTTTTCTGGGTATAATATTCTTGCTTGCCAGCCCTGTGCCATTGAATGAATGCATTAAAAATGCTATCCTGCTGCCTCCATAACTTCCGAGAGAAGCCCATTATAAGTCATTCTTATAACTGTGATGAATTTTTGTGATGAATGACTTGTCTTTTGTTTTTGTGTAGCTTATAATGTATTTGGTGTCAGCTATTGAGTTTATTGTGTTTCTTGTATGTATAGATTTGTGTTTGTGTGTGTGTGTGTGAGAGAGAGAGAGAGAGAGAGAGAGAGAGAGAGAGAGAGAGAGCTTTATATCCTGATCCATAGGCAGCAGGGAGAGACAGGGGCCTGAGTTGGACTTGTGAAACCTCAGAGCCCACCCCCAGTGACACCCCCCCCATCCTTTCCAAATAGTTCATTAACTTGGGACTGACCACGCAGATAAAAGCCTGTTGGGTATTCTCATTCAAATCACACCAAGCAGCAAGCACTCTTAGCCTCTGAGACATCTGTCCCGCCCCTTATATGAGATTCTTTAAAAAAGAAAATCACTTTCTTGATTAGTGCTCTCTGTTTATATTACAACTGCGTGAATTCAAAAGCTTCACTGTCAAAAGCAATGTTAGCGTGGAAACCAGGAAGTATTTTCTAAATCCATAGTCAAGTGTGTGGGGATGAGTCTCAGTTGGTAGGCCGTTTGCACAAGTTTGCAAGAGGTCCAATTCAGTCTCCAGCACTGCCACCCACACTTGAAAAAGGGACACAGCAGTCAAACTTTTCTATTACCGTCACACTTGCTCCTGTAGAATGGTGTCCTTTGTTTTCTGTGTGTCTGCCACTGTCTGGAGACTGCTCCCCAGCTTGGGGCACACAGTGGAGGTTTGCATTTACTGACTGGAGTGTTCACCCTGCTTGAGAAGCTGATGCTCACAGAGCAGGGGCAGCCACCAGGTCCACAGTCAGTGAGTAGCAGGGCTGCACTAGCCCACGCCCCTTTCCTCACGCCCTCCTGTGTGGGAGTGGACGCCATTTGTTCCACCGTGTGACCGCTCACCCCAGGAAGGGTTTGGGCCAGAAGCAGTGGGGACAGTAAAGTGACCGTCCTTTTCTGACCTTAGCAGGTAAGCCACTCCCTGGGAATGTCTGTCAGCAGCAGCCCAGGTTGGCTCATCGAAGGCCTGCAGTTGTTTTTCTTACACACCTCTGGTACCAATTCCCGCTGAAAGGACTTATGTGGCCATAGATCCGCTGGTGGAGTCTGCCTGAGAAGTCACATTCTATCAAATGCTTCTTGTAGCAACATAAGCCCGTATTCATGGAAACCTCTGTCGTCTTGTATGGGGAATTTTTATGCTACTTATGTGGGATAAAGGACAAAATGAACCTTTTCAGAGGAAATTACTGTTGTTTGGGATCCATGAAGGCATTTTTTTTTTTTGCCGTCTACTTATTGTAATCCACATAACTCCAGAGGGGCCGACTTTGAAAGAAACCTGTGTGTGCAGGGGTGAGGTTAAAGCAAGGGAGATCAGCCGTGATTATGGAAATAATTTGTAGGTTATTTCAGCCCCAGGGCTCAATTCAGTGCTCACTATTTTCAGAGCCCGTACGCTGCTGATTCCACCCCGTTGCCCAGATACCCACACATTTGCGCTGGAAAAGAGATCCGTGTTACCCACAGAAGTAGAAAAGGGGTTTTGTGTGCAGAGTGGGGGCGAGCGTGATGGGGGGGATGTTGGAGCAGCTGTTATAGAAGACATTTTATGCTGTCTGCAGAGTGTGACTGTAGCTCCTGCCTCGAACTCTGAGTTAGAGTTCTTTCCTCCGTCCCAGTGTCAAGGACGGCACCGGCCACTCACAGAGTCCAGGGTCCTTCTGGCTCGCTCATTCTTGCCTAGAGGATGCCACAGCTGCAGACAGCTCGACCACTCGCAGGAGACATCCCAACATGGGTTTCAAATTCCTGTCCCAAATGCTTAGGGAACACAGCCACCAGACACGACGAGAGAGAGAGAGAGAGAGAGAGAGAGAGAGAGAGAGAGAGAGTGTGTTCATGAGTAGAAAGTTGTCTGCGGTTGAATATATAAAGGAGGGACAGAAAGATTGACTTGGGCAGAAGATTGCCTTTTCTTAGTATGTTTTTGTCCCCTTTTGAAGACAGTTTTTACTAGGCTACTTTGTGCATATTTTTAACACCTCATAAAAAGAAATAGGACTGTGTGTATAAAAAGGAGACTGACAAATCAGCATCAGCACCCTTCTCTGGAGTCACAGATTAAATGGCTGATTAGCCTGCTCGGAGTCCCCATCAGCAGCATTTGGATTCTAGTACAGAAAAAGGGAAGTTCTCGGTGCTTTTCTTAACCATTATATTACAGAGGCTGAACATGGCTTCACTGTGACTAAGGAGAGGTTTTGAGTTTCTCCAGTCCCTGGGGATCCTACATCCAGATGTCAGACTTTAGGAAGGGTCATGAAGGTCACAGACAAATGCCCAGACTGGAGTGACAGGCTGGGGAGAATGCAGTGTGTAGACTCTGTGGGAAACACCCTAGGGGAGCTTTAGCATCCTGGGACTTGCGTAGACCAACCATAGATTTCCTCCCTCTGGGCATCACGACTGAAAGTCCACTTCTCTTGTTATAGTGATACTTCATTCGTGTTTTAATAAATCTTGTCTGAAGATCAGAGGGTAAAACTAAGCCACTAGAGAGCACTCAGTGGTGTCACACACCTTTAATCCTAGGATTTGGGAGACAGATGGACCTCTGTGAGTTCAAAGCCACCCTGGGCTGCACAAGATCAACGCAGAATCAGATCCAGGTGATGGTGGCTCACACCTTTAATCCTAGTCCTAGAAGGTCACATGCTTTTAATCCCTGCACTAGAGGGGAATATAAAACAGGAGGAGACAGAGGCTCGGGGCTGAGTCTGCAGTTGCCCAGCCTTGGTAGAGGTGAGACTTCTCTAGTGGCTTGGCTGCTTTATTTTTCTGATCTTCAGCTTGAACCCCAATATCTGTCTCTGGGTTTTTGTCATTCATGCTACATCCTCGGGCTATCTGTTCAAGGATCTTGAGCCATTTCCCCTGTTATTTGTAGATTTGGTCGGGCTTGTGTCTCCTGTCCTCATATGATCGGTCCTGGGCACCCTGCGTTGAGGTTCTGTCGAGCACCTGTTTTCCTCTCCCTCATCTTTCTGTCTTTAAATCATACTGTCAACTCCGTCTGCATTTGTGGTGCCTTAACCACCCCCTGCAGCATCAACTCTTAGCCTGTAAAGACTTTCCCATTTATTTTGGTAGTCCCTCCCCCTAAACCCAAACACAGAACTGTAATTTCTTTTTAAACATTATCTTTGTGGGGTTTGCCCATGAAGTGAGTTTGTTGATATCCTGGTGGAGCCTTATGCCCCTTCCTTGGTTCTATAGGTAGGACAAGCTCCATCTCAGGTCCTTCTTTTCTTTGGTGATTCCTGAGTTGACCTGGTCTGTAGTGAAGCCCTTGTTTTCCCCACACTGTGGATCCTATCCCTGCTCCTAAGTCTGCACCGTGGAACGTTTTTGGTGGCGGTGCATTCAGCTTCAGCTCCTGCTAGGAAGCGGAAGGGACACAGTGCGAACAGAAAGGGGTGAGCAGGTGCGTGTGCACCCATTATTTGGCCTCCTGCTCTTGTTCCAGGAGCGTAGAAATAAACTCATGCAGCAAGGACACTGCTGCATTCGGGAAGGCTAGGCTGCTGACCCAGGTGCCTCTAGACACAGATAACTTTGGAGGCCACTTTCAGCATGGGGCTTTGCAAGGAGCCATGCATGGTCAAGCCACAGCAAGGACACTAAGACCCTCAAGGGAAGCACTTTAAGGTTTGGGGCCTCCTGAGATATAGGTCGGCGTAGAACCCCATTCCCCTTGATGCATGGCTTGGTGTTACAGTGGAAAGTGATATGCAGGGACAGAAGTCAGAGGCATGGCATACCCTTCTGTTAATGTGCCAGAAGTTTCCCTACTAAACGTGCAGTGCAGACCATTAGCATCCAGCTTCTTCTTGCCATGAAAGACCCAATATAAACTCCTCATGAAGGAGAGGGGGCTATTTAAGTCTGCCATGAGCTAGCTTCAGTGGTGTGGGCTTCTGACAAGGACAGCACACCTCCTTCCCGTCTCCTCTCTTTTCACCTCCGTGCTCCTCTTTCGCTGTGACAGGCACCTGCTGTTGACTTCCAGCTTGTGATTCTTGGGCTCTTCTGAGGACGCCGTGAGTTTAAGGGAAGCTTCAGAGCTTATGTTCTTATTTCTCTGCTCTCCAACTTTCCCACTAGAGGCTTGCATCCTATACCTGGTGACCATGCTCTGCTCATACTCAGTCACCTCAGTCTGCCTGGCCGTCACCTGCATGTGGTCCGATACTCTCACAGCCAGGTCACACACCAGTGGCCTTCTGCGGAAGGATCTCAGTGGACAGCTTTTGTAGGCATTTTTCTCTGGGGTCTGCTCGACCCGGCCAGTGCCCTGTCCAGTGCTTTGCATTCACAGGGCTGCTATCAGTGTACTTCCTCATTTGCAGCCAGCAGCTCCTGCTTCTCTAGTGCCTAACTTCCTGGACTCAACTCCCCCTATATAAAAATGACCTTCAGTTGGGGACAGGAAGAGAGTAGGTGTGTGTGTATAACTGTCTGACCTCCTCCAGTGGGGGAGTGTAGAAGGAAGTTTCTGCCCTGCTCAGTCCCACGGCCAATCAGTCCCAAATAAACACACAGAGGCTTATATTAATTATAAACTGTTTGGCCTGTTGCTCAGGCTTATTACTAACTAGCTGTTAAATTCACCCACAGTTCTTGTCTATGTTTAGCCACGTAGCTTGTTACCTTTTCTCAGTGCAGTATTCTCATCTTGCTTCCTGTTTGTCTGATTGGCAGCTGACTCTCTGCCTTTCCTCTTCTGAGAATTCTCCTACTCTGGTTGTCCCGCCTATACTTCCTGCCTGGATACTGGCCAGTCAGTGTTTTATTAAACCAATATGAGTGACAAATCTCCACAGTGTACAAGAGCAGTATCCCACAGCAGGGAAGGAGAGTCTCCATGTTAAGACCCCTTTACCAATATTAAAAATGTACACTTAATTGGGGTTTGTATTAACAAAACTCTTAGATACGATGACTATAACCAACAGACCTTTGAAGAATTCGCATAGGATTCTCATCTGGCCTTCCCTTTTCTTTTAAAATAAGTTTAACGTTTTGTAGATTTTTTTCTTATGCATCTCTCAACACAGCTTACCCCAAATTTTAGTTCCTCGGGCCTGGCATTTCTTCTCCAGGATTTCTTCAGTGTAAAATGAGGCTCCCTTTCCTGCCACTCACGTAAACCATTGATTATCTGAAATCACCGAGGGTCCTCCGTGCGGTGGGTAATTGAAGCTAGATCTATTTAAATACATAATGAAGCCCCAAGCCTCATCACATCTCCGCACACAGAGGGGCTCTTATGCAAATACAATTTTTTTCTGATTATCTGTTGGCAAGAACTTCTCTTCCCCTGCCCGCTCACTGAACTTCACAAGAGTATTTATAGCATCCCCAGAAGGCAGAGGAAGAATCACAAGACTGTTCTTTCTACCTGTCCACTGCCATGTGTGATTGGAGGGGATGACTGGTGAGGGTGGGCCAGGGTGTACGGGTGTGTTTAGGTGGTCTCTCCTTCTGCCTTAGTGGCCACTGGGCTCTGGCAGTGAACACTTTCTAAGATCATGTCCCTGACTACACTTGCCTACTGTGAGGAGGTGATACAAGGTTAATGGGTTGAGCAGCTTTTCCAAGAGTCAGAATTTAGTCTGTGGAGAGACCTTCGTGGACCCCACTGCATTAAGTTAGCAGTCGGCCGAGGTTATGTCAGAACTAGAGCCTGGGAACTGATGGGATGTTTGAAGACATTGCCTCATGTAGCTGCTGAGAGCAGGGAGCACACACATTTCCCACCCTCCTCAGCACAGGGCTCCCCCTTGCTGCTGCCAAAGGACCAGCTTTGCTCCAAAGCTCTTTTAGTGAATCGTGCTCAGAAATGGACTTGGTTTGGTGATGGAGGACAGCAGGGACCGCTGTTTTATTTAGATGGGACAGCGGGAGCAAACATTTTCACTAATGGAAAAGCCTTCAGCCACTGCCAGGGTTTTAGAGATAGATGGCTGAGACATGCTTAGTGGTTAAAGGGCTGATGGCTGTATTTTTCATAGACCTGTCACCACATGTTTCTCTGGCTCTGGAGGACTGACATTTTCCTCTTTCTTTGACTGTAATTTATCCATCCATCCATCCATCCATCCATCCATCCATCCATCCATCCAACCATCCACCTATTTATTTATATGCCAGTGCTTAGGTGTGTGTTTAAGCTCAGGGACAATCTTCCACTCTTTCTTTCTTTCTTTCTTTCTTTCTTTCTTTCTTTCTTTCTTTCT
>JABTXL010005929.1:22405835-22426978 GCA_025134845.1 Neodon shergylaensis | reverse complement strand
TCTTTCTTTCTTTCTTTCTTTCTTTCTTTCTTTCTTTCTTTCTTTCTTTCTTTCTTTCCTTTTGTCTCCGTCCGTCCCTCCCTCCCTCCCTCCCTCCCTCCCTCCCTCCCTCCCTCCCTCCCTTCCTCCATCCCTCCCTTTCTTTCTGACAGGTTCTTTCGTTGATTGGCCCAGAGCTTTCTGATTAGTCTTGGGTTCTTCTGCGTTTATCTCTCAGCACTGGAATTACAGTGTGTGTGCCCACACTCAGCTTTTTAAATGGGTGCCGGGGCTCACACTCAGACTTCCATGCTTGTGTGCACGCACTTTACCAGCTGTGCCCTCTTCATTTATAGATTGTTCTTTTCTTTTTATTATCATATAATACACATAGAATTGTTCCGTCTTAACCCGTGTATGTAGGTGCCCAGTCCGATAGCAGTGGACACACACTTCACATTGCTGCACCGTCTTGCTTTCGTCTGCCTCCGGAACAGTTTCTCCTCGGGCCACAGTTGAGTTCTGAACCTAGCACGCAACTCTGCATTGGCCGCTGCTGCACCTTGGCCTGTGGAGGCAGTCACCGTCTGCTGGCCTTTAGAAGAAGTTCAAGATTGGTGACGTTTACTTTAGTGTCTTAGTTAGGGTTTCTATTGCTGTGAAGAGACACCATGACCACGACGACTCTTATAAAGGAAAACGTTTAATTGGGGTGGCTGGCTTACAGTTTCTGAGGTTCAGTTCATTATCATCATGGCGGGGAGCATGGCAGCATGCAGGCAGACATGGAGTCTGAGAAGACTACTTCTGGAGAAGTAGCTGTGAGTCCCACATCTCACAGGCAACAGGAAGTCAACTAAGATACTGGAAGTATCCTAAGCATAGAAACCTCAAAGCCCATCCCCACAGGGAAACACTTCCTCCAAAAAAGCCACACCCCCCTAATAGTGCCGCTCCCTATGAGATTAGGGGCAATTGCAGGCTACCACATTTAGCTTCAATTGACATCAACTCTGTTTATGTGCCGTGAATCAAACACAGAGCCATGGGCATGCTGGGTAAGCACCATTAATCTACAGTCCTGTCTTCTTCATTCCCACTTCTTGAAAGAGGTGGATATAACGTCTCTGACATCAGAAGGGACAACCTTGCCCTTGGCTGAGTTGGGCTTAGCTCCTCATAGGAGGGAAACACAAGTGATCCCCCCCCAGCCCCCCCCCCCCCCATAC
Organism: Neodon shergylaensis; assembly: GCA_025134845.1. Classification (NCBI taxonomy): domain Eukaryota; kingdom Metazoa; phylum Chordata; class Mammalia; order Rodentia; family Cricetidae; genus Neodon; species Neodon shergylaensis. Next base: position 22,425,770 of record JABTXL010005929.1, on the reverse strand, counting down.
CACTATTCCTAGAGGGCCAACCCCCTCTGCTGTCCTCTTCCAGGACTGCACACATATGGGGCACAAACATACATACAGGTAAAACACATATATAAAATAAATAAAAAACACTTCAGTGTGTACATGTGTTCTGGTACATTAATTTTGCTGAGTATATGAATATACTTAGTTCTGTACCATGAATTCATGCCACAAGACATTAATATGCCCAGCTTCAGTCAGTTGTACTTAACTGCTTTCTGAAGCATTTATCCCCACTCTGAGCGGACAGAAGCAGTTCATAGGGCTTCAAGTTGCTCTAAACATTCGCCAACATGGGAGTTACTGGTTTTTTTTTCCTCAGAAAATAATCCGTATTATTACTTTCCCATGTAAGCTGATTCTTTTTCTAACAAAATAAATACGTAACCAGGCTTGGTGACTCCCACCCAGAAGGCTGAGGATAAAAGATAAGAGTTTGGACCACCTAGACTGTCCAAACCTCAGTTTATCTGTGACCTTAATGTCCTTACCGCATCTTCCCCTACTTAGTTGACACAAATCAAGCCCGTTTGCTTGCCAGTCGCTGCTTCACTTCCATTATAAGCATGACTAGGTGATTGCAATCTCTATCCACTGGCAATGCGTTTCTTTTTATAAATACAACAACTGTCAGGTCTTTTAGGTTTGTAAGCTAGTTTTCTTGCAAGACAACATTTTTTAATGTTACATGCTGCATCTTTGGATGAATGCAAAACTCTCAGATTAGAATGATTGCCAAAGTTTCCATTCTTAGCCTCCAAGGAATAAAATGCTGGGGTTGGAGGGGGGGTCCTCTTAAAAGAATATTGTTTGTAAGACAGCCCACTAGTGAGGTAAAAATAGAGATTAGTGCCACAGAAGAAAATCATGATGACAGCAGCCACCTTCGTGTTACTAAGAAACGTCTAAGCCAATCATTTCTTTGGCTGAGCTAACACCTTTGCCTATACTGAATTCTTTGGGCTTATGGGAATGCATAGGAAAGTCTATATGAATAGAAAAGTTATATGAATTATTTGGGCTTATGGGATAACTAGAAAAGTCTAACATTTACAGATATTTCCTGCTTGGCCTTCTAGTTTAAGAAAATAGTGTTTTTTATTAATTTCTTGAGAATTTTATATAACCTATTTTGATTATATTTTCTCTTCCCCCATTCTCTCCCCTCCGATTTTTAGTCTGTATTTCTCCCCCCATTCCCGTCTTCCTGTCTCTCTTAATATTTATTCATTTGTTTGTCTATTTGTTTTTTTGAGACAGGGTTTCTCTGTGTAACCGTGGCTGTCCTCTGTAGAATCTACTCTGTAGACTAGGCTAGCCTTGAACTCACGGAGATCTGCCTGTCACTGCCTACCAAGTACTATGATTAAAGGTGTGTGCCACCACTGCTGGCCTCTCTTGATCTTTTAACCCAGTTTGTGTTGGAAACCGTTCCTTGGTGTGGAGCCTGCCTGCCCTGGAGCATGGCTGATAAACCAGGGTTCACACCAGTAAAGCAAACTGACTCCCCCGCTCCCAGTAGCAATCAAGTGCTTGTGTCCACCTCCCCTCTTCTGTGTTGGGATTTGGTCTGACTTGAGCTCATGCAGATCCTGTGAGTCTTTAATGATTTTGCATATAATTTTGCATGAGTTTTTGCCCACAAACTTTACCACTTTTGCCTTTCAGAGGTTCTTTGTCTTAAACTACTTCTGTTTGGAGGTCATCTGTCCTTTGGTATGTGTCACACAGCATCACCTTAGTACTCTTCTTAAACTGTTAATAGTTTGTGGTTGGCTGCTGGGTTGTTGCTACTCATGGATGTATTCCTGGAGTTCCCTAAGGCAGTATCAATCCTGGTTGCCTTGACCTCTTCCCTAACCCTAGTTTTGATATAGCTGCTTAAAACTAGGAGACGTTCTTTAGAGGTAGCATTTAAGCAAGAGAATTTCTTAGGTTCATTGTGTAACATGTGGCTTCTTTGAGGGTACCACTTGAGGGGTTGGAGGTGGGACTGGCCTTCTTTTGTGGATTTCTATAAGGGATAAGTCTAGGTAGTCATGTGTGAGTGTGTGTGGGTGTGTGTGGGTGTGTGTGGGTATGTGTAGACCTGACACCTTGCCTCAGAGACACTGCTTCCCCCAACACACACTGTTAGTTTCTCTCATCTTCTAAGAAGTGGCTCTCTCTCCCTGCACCCTCCTCTTACAGACCACCAGCCAGACGGAGCTGGAGAACTGGATCACCGCCATCCACTCTGCCTGCGCAGCCGCTGTGGCAAGGCACCACCACAAGGAAGACACACTGCGCCTCCTCAAGTCAGAGATCAAGAAGCTGGAGCAGAAGATCGACATGGACGAGAAGATGAAGAAGATGGGCGAGATGCAGCTGTCCTCGGTCACCGACTCGAAGAAGAAGAAGACCATACTGGACCAGGTGACTGTCTCTTTGCGTTTGGAGCTGGCAAACTTGTTAGATCTTCACTTTTTTTTTTCTGTCTCAGAATCTCTAAAGATCTCCCCTCACCGTGGCAGCAGCCTGTCACCCAGACTGTTAAACTCTCTATTGTGCCTGTCAGTTTCCTCGCCCTTTGTTCAGAGTTGATTGTTATGAGTTAAAGGAACGGTATGATATGGAATGGAAGGCAGAGAGAGGAGCCCTCCAGCTCCCACCAATTCTTGTGATTCTAGGTGGATCTGTGTATTTGAAAATCTATGCTTTCCTCCCCCACCTACCATGGAGTGAAGCTATGAGGAGAATTTGTTCCTGATTCCTCAACAGACTTAGATTCCTAAATTTTAAAAAGTGACAGGTGATTTTTAAAGTCACTCAGCTCTCCCTCACTACCCGTTGTGAACTGGTTTCAGGACCCCTGCAGCAACCCAAATCTGGGCATGCCCCAGTCCCTGACATAAAATGGACACATAGTGTGTGTTCATAGCCCCCACCTTCCCCCTACTCTACCCCCCATCCACTCCCCAGAGAGGGTATAGCCTCCCCTGAGAAGTCAGTTAAGTCTGTCCCATCAACCTCCTTGAACCGGGACTAAGCTCCCTGCCCCCATGCCTAGGCTGAGCAAGGCACAGTTTACTACTCTCAGCCCTTTCTTTAATAACCTCCCCACTTTCACCAAAGCTTTTGGTTTATTTGCTTTTGGCCTGTAATTGGCCTTACTTTTCTTAGTAAAAGTCTTCTCCTTGTCAACATGAGTGTTCTTTAGTACTGGAGATCCCTGCATTTTTATTCCTTCTGTCTTAGGTTTGTGGTCAGAATTGACATACCAAACATGCTCCCCCCTGCCCCCACCAAAATCCTGTGAACTCCATGCTAGGAGAGCACCCATAACTAACAATGTACTTTATGTTTATGATACTGCGTTCATGGTTACAGATATTTGCGGAGACCTAGGGGCCCCGTTGTTTCCCCTCAAGAATTATAATTATCACCTTTACAATCAACTGATCTGCACTATTCTTGGCTAATGTTTATTTTCACTTTTTCCCATTTCTCTCCCTGGTTTTTCACTACTGCAGATCTTTGTCTGGGAGCAGAATCTCGAGCAGTTCCAGATGGACCTGTTTCGTTTCCGCTGTTATTTAGCCAGTCTCCAGGGCGGGGAGCTGCCTAACCCCAAAAGGCTGCTTGCTTTTGCAAGCCGGCCGACGAAAGTGGCAATGGGCCGCCTTGGGATCTTTTCTGTATCGTCTTTTCATGCCCTGGTGAGTAGAAGCAAATGAAGTTTGGAAAAATATTCATCTTGGTTCTTAATCCTGAGCAGGACTTGACAGAAGTCTCTCAACTGTTTCCTTAGTTTGCTGCCCTGTACGGATTTCCAGACGCATATCACTTTGCAATTCATGCAGAATTTCGTTCGAACCTATGTGGGAATGTAATTAAACCTCTCTTGATAGGGTTAAGACTATTGTGCAAGAAAAATGCAAAAGGCATTGTCTCCCCAGACCCCTTCTAACACCCCAGCCTACCCCCTCCCCATGGTGTTGGGAATTGAACCCAGGACCTCACAAATGTTAGGTAAACACTCTACCATTGAGCTACATCCCAGCCCCGTAAAGGTCTTGTCTTGAGACATATTCGCCACAGTGTTTTTGGATAGATGTTATTTTTAGACAGGTTTGGCACTTGAAACCATAAAGTTAATAACCTTATGTACGTGATGAATGGAGGGCTTTCCCTCGTACGTATAGCTCTGTTCTCTCTGTGAGGCGTAGGTGTATTCTCCCCTGCCCCCACACCACACCGTTAGCAGATCTTTGCGGCTTGGAGGTCTCCCTCCACTTTATCCTACTTTGACAGCTAATGTATGATGTGTAGAGGAAGGCTGGTTTCGGTGATGCGTAGCTGGACGCGTGTCCTAGGAGGGGAGTTTTCGTCCAGACTCCGCAGCGGCAGAGCGCCTGGTTGTGCCGTGTGTTCACACTTGGTAATTCTCAGTACTTGCTAAATCACGAGCAGCTTTATGTACTTGGGGCCCATTTCTGCCAGAGGGGGGAAATCAGTATACAAGCAACGAGTTTTAGCCACCTAGGTCGACACCCCAGAACCATATCACACCCGTAACATGTTTCCATGGAATTAGAAGTGAAGTCAGCGGCAGGGTCCTGAGCTGCCTTGGGAGCGTTAGCTGAGTGTAGCTAAGTTATAATTCAGTCCTGGGCGCTTGTGTTCTTTGTAAACAGATTAGCATCATCATCCAGATAATTAGGGGGAGATCTGCATTTTGAAAGAGGTCTTACTCCAATCTCTAGAGTTAAAACTGTCTTCTGCTGATTCCAGCTCTGCCCCTGGTGTGCTTGCCCACCTTTCTATGTGGTTGTTACATTTTTGGTTTTCCCTGTAAGGAACAGTGGGGAAAGTTAGAACTGCTGGGGACCCACTTGTTTTTATTTTCATTACTTTTCATTTATGGTGTGCGTGATCTGGGTCTGTTACCTTGAGACCTGAGCACTAGTCTTTAACTTAGCCAAATCTTTATTCCGTGTGGGGGATTTCCCTTCGCTCCTGTCAGAATGTCCCAATCAAGAGCATGTATTTATTTATTTCTGTTGGCAGGCAAGCTCGTCTCAGTGAGACACCACCTGTCAATCTCCAGCGCCCACATCCCTTTCCCTCTCGCTGTCACACGATAGGATGCGAAGAAATCCAATTTGCCTTCTACCTCAAACTTATGTGCACTGGCTGCTTTCTTATAAGTGTCTGTCTCTGAAATAGACAAGGAAAAGCCGCTGAGCTCCTTGTCTGTCGTTGACCTATGGGCCCCCTAAATTCCCCTTCGTGTCTATGATGTATGCGCTTTTTCATTTGGTGGCAGGTGAGTTAAATCTACCCTATGGAAGAAGCGGTTGAGTTGGTGATTCTCAGGGACTTTTGCTCTGTTATTTGGAAGACTAGTGTTTCATTCCGTAAATCCGCCTCTCTGCTCCTTTCTGCCGTTTCTCGCTAGCTGCTTCAGTAATGCAGGTCCTGGTGTCCGTGCATCCTTGCCGGTCTGTGCAGTCTGGCTTTCATTTTAGACAGAGCACGTTAGGTTACTCTACCCGGTATCTCCTTCTATTTTCCGCATCAGCTGGCAGAACATGCCCAGCAGAATCTTAATCTGATTTATTGGATAGCCGCCCCCTCATCTCTCCTTGTCATTTGACCCTCAGGGTTCCCTCCTCTCAATGGGAGTTGAGGCCTTCTTCAATCCTTCCTTTGTCTAGGATATTGCCCCCTCCTGTTAAGTGGGGTTGGATGGAAGGAGAAGGTGCAAGGGTACCAGGGATGGGGGAGGGATTTGAGCTACAGTGGGAGTCCCATTCACTAGGAGATCCCCGTCCTGCTGAGTGATGTGCCTTCATTAACCGAAGGGTCCCCGCTGTACTCTTTGAAGAAAGGTTATCATTGTTCTTGTTTGCACAGATGAGCTGACTGATAAAGTAGTCAGGTGCCCGCCACAGAGGAGGCATTGTGTGGGCTTGTCATTGAGAAAGCCATGAGTTCTTGTCCGGCAGTTCTTCTGCCAGCCTGTTTTCTATACCCCCCTGGTCATTATTGTCTGGAGTCACGGTGGGGGTGGCGCTGCCCTTACAGCCCACAAGGCCTGAGCATTTGAGGATAGCTGCTCGAGCCTTTGAAGCAGCCCAAGGCAGGCAGCCAGGCCCTGGGAGTATTTGTGTGCCCAGGTTTCTCTTCCCGTGCTTTTTCTCCTCTCCCGAGACTGTAAACTCCAGAGTTACTTTTTAAGTTATTGTTGCTCACCCTTTAATTTTAAATGTTTTATTTATTCATTTGATTGAGAAATACGTGCACAGCCCAGGCTCGTGTCAGTCGCTAGCCTTGTGGTGAGGGTATAAGAGCACAGAGAGTCTATGTTCCTGGGGCTCGTGTTCACATGGGAGAGACAGGAAGAAGGACACACGCAGTTCACGGAACATGGTGGGGACAGACAGTGAGGCACGCTGGGAAGGAAATGAACAGGCTAACACAAGGCCGCTGTGATCGTCATTCCTCAGCATCCTCAGAAGAGTGGCATCAGGACCCCTGGGGTACAAAAGGGGTCAGTGTCCTCCCGTGTGCATTTAACCATATTACTTAGAGTGCTTAATGCCGCGCTAATGGTATGCAGATGCTTCTACTTTATTGTTTATTGAATGGCGATGAGGAAAATGTCTCAATACATATGGAATTGTTTTTCTGAATAATTTTGACCCAATGTTGCCTGAATCTATGGATAGTGGGTGCTGACTCCTCTTGGCTACCTGTGTGTGGCATGGGGGCAGACAGACAGACATTGTGCTTACAAGTAGACCTTGCCGTAGCTATCTTTGTGTGGCGTGGGGGCAGACGGACAGACAGACATTGTGCTTACAAGTAGACCTTGCTGTCTGAAAATTGGCTGAGACCAAGCAGCTGATCTGGTTTGGATTTTAAAGTTTAACACCATTTCTCCTCTGTTTACACAGCCGTGGGAGCACACATGTGTCAGCGTGTTCTGATTTAATCATTTCACAGGCGGAGTTCGCCTTCAACTTAGAAGGCAAAGACCAGAACATTTGACATGTTTTATGATGCCTTCTATTTGTGCCCCCCCTGCCCCAGATACCTCAAGAATGAGTGTAGGTTAAAGTCTTTCTCATAAAATTTCCCATGGGAGTCTTGGCTCCCACTTTTTAAATGTCCTGATCTGTGTTTCTTAAGTACTTAACTGAGACAAGGCAAGACTTCGCCCCTCCCGCAATCCTCTGTTTTCATCTGAGTCCAAAACCCTTCTCCCTAATGCCCTCGTGGAGAAGCTGTTTTGGTTCCCAGTCTGAGTGCATGTGGGGGTCCTTGCCCATCTACTCCCTGGGCTTCTTCTGTGTTGATACTGTCAATACTGAGGACTCAGGGAAATGCCTTGTGGCCAGCATGCTGAGGGCTGGGAGGCCCCCTGTGTTACCCAACACCATTTCATTCCTGAGACTGCTGCCAGTTGGCATCTGTCATGTTGGGAGTTGCCCCCGTGGGAATCTATGACAAGTGGGTTCTGAGACATTCACCTCCAGCGGCAAAGCGCAGGTGGGGAGGTTCATTTCCAGTCTGACTCACTGAGCCTCCTGCCATGCCCTTTCGAAAGGAGATCTTGTGGGTGGCCTATTGAGATCTCCTGGCAGAGAAGCCCTGAAGTTCCTGGGACATTGCTTACAAGCCGTAGGGTAAAATCCACCCTGCACTTTCTGGAGTCCTCGGGGATCCCCACTTCTGCTACTGTAACCATGGCAGCTTCAAATATGGGTATCCTGTTCTGAAATGTTTCTCTGGTTGGGTGGTGCCTTGCAGGCAGAGTATAGCTTTAAAAAGAAATATAAGTGTTGTTTCCTTTTCATGTAAACGCAACACATGTAAGCTATGGAGGATCTGTGTTTACTGTACATATGTGTGCGTGTATAGATAGATAGGAGGGGGTGGAGCGGCAGAGAGTGCAGGTTTACATGAGAGAAACCCCTCCATTCATCAGTTCCTTTGTTAGGCCTGAATGTAGCTCAGTGATAGAGTGTTTGCCCAGCGTGTGTCAGGTCCTGGGTTCAATCCCCAACACAGTGAATCAGGAGAGCGAGAGAGAGTACCATTGTGGGTCTGGGATGCAGCCAAGTGGTCCAGTCTCCCAAGGTGGTTGGTTCTCTTCCCTTAGTCTTCCATCCTGGAATAGCCTGATTATTGAGGCCGTGATGCAGTCATCCTCGTCACCAGAGATGAGCCACGCAAAAAGACTAGAAAGCCCCCCTCACACCCCCCCCCTGAAAACATTTCCTAGAAGCCATCCAATCAGCAGGAATGGTCACAAGCCCATGCTCTGAAAAAAGGGAAGAAGCCAACCCTGACTTCTTGGCCAAGTGCCCAGATACATTAGGGATTTCCTAGAGAAAACGCTGGATACTGGGGCAGCAATCACTTCCCTAGCTAAGAGGATAATTTTGTATATTTTAAGAGATTGAAGAGATCCCAACAGATAGAATAGATTAGCTAGTTTAGGTTTAATGTAGAATCATAGGGGCCATAGTCTGTTGGTTTTTAACTGACCCTGGGAATGATTTGTAATTAAAATACAGAGTCTGCTCTGTAGTGTTTAGAGAGCATCTCCAGAATGTGCGCGGTTCTAGGCTTCAGGTGCAGTCGGTCAAGCAGACGGGAGGACAGCTAACTCTTAACCACATGACATATTTTGTTGCTCTTTTAGTCAATAAAGAGATTATATATTTATTATTTTTATCTAAATAAATAAATTAATGGTTTCCTATAGTGATTGAGTTTGCCAACTTACCATTTGGCCTCAGTGAAGGCTCCCAGAATCTCTGTCTGTGAGAGTCACAGCACTGGGGTCATTAGCACGCTAGGGTTTATTAAGGGTGGGTAGGACGGTGTGTTACCTCAAGGCGCCTGTGTCGGTGCTGACCCACCTCTCGTGGCTTCTTGGGTCCAGGTGGCAGCCCGCACCGGTGAGATCGGAGTGAGAAGACGCACTCAAGCCATGTCCAGGTCTGCGAGCAAGCGAAGAAGCAGGTTTTCTTCTCTCTGGGGCCTGGACACTACCTCCAAAAAGAAGCAGGGACGTCCAACCATCAACCAGGTGGGTCCCAGAGTCAGCACAAAGCACCTACAGATGTCGCTTCTTTGGCCGTTGATTTGCACATGTGTGTGCGTGTAGGCATGTGCGTGTGTTTCTCTTTATTGACACTTTAAATCAACTTGACGTGAAGTTGGTTGCGCTAGACAGTTTTTAATAAGTAATTTATACCCCAGACATGGAGCTCTGCTATTAATCTGTCACCACCATCCATCCATCTCCCACCTGCACTCCACCCAAGCCCTGGCTAATTACCGACCTACTAAACAGTGCCGGATTCACGTAAGGCCTCAGAATTGAGCAGCCACCTCAGGAAGCCAAGCGAGCATTGGCTGTAGTCTCCCTAAGCCGTCTCAGGGAGCCGCCAGGGAAATGCATTCATTTCTTTGCCCCTGAGATTTGGAAGGTGGCCTTAGATGGGCAGCTCCTTCATCTGTGGGAATGAGGACCCAGAAGTGAATGTGACCATGGCCACCATGGCTTCTTCTGCTCAGGTCCAAGGCTGGCAGAGGATCTTGTGACTAGCATCATCTAGACTGATGGTGGGTGGAGCCCTGAAGAACCACATCCAGTGGTCCTTCTCTCCCCTCTCTCATGATGGCATTGCTTCTAGAAAACTCCGCTCTCTATTATTGTCATCTGTCTCCACTGACACTGAGAAGTGAATAGCCTCAAACCATTCATATGGATGTTAGAAGCGGTGTTACTCTATTTGGAGGGTGTATTCATTTCACGGGCTACAGTGGCCTGACAGAGAAGCACTGGCCACTTGAGAGGTTAGGATCAGATTATCAGTGTAGCCTACAGGTGATGCCCTTGAGCAAAGCTGACTTGATTGCAGCATTCCCAACCACCCACTTCCGACTTCCATAGGGATGAAGTTTAAAAAGGGTTAGTCCAAGGTTGCTGTCCTAAATTCCCTAGTTGACCAACACGCTCGCCTTTGATAAACTGCCTTTTTTGTCTGGATGGAACCCGAAGGGGACCAGTTAAGCATGCGTGAGAGTGAGGGACTGAGCAGCCTTGATAGAGAGTTTGTTATCATGGACTTGGCACAATAGGGACTTAATGGTGCTCCGTCCTTCCTGCAGGAGGAGGCCATTAGCATCAACATCCCTCCCCTCCTTCCGGAAGGAGTGGTCTTATAGTTGGACTTACGTTCTGTGAAAACTGTTGGTTTATGTGGCTTTACCTTTTGGGTTAGACTATAGCCTGCTGGAATGTGTGACTGAATTTCAATAATTGCAAGCAAACATCTTCACAATATGTTCTTAAATCATTCTTATAATTCTTAAAGTAAAATTTTAAAAAATCTTGCTTAGCCATAAATGTTGTAAGGGAACTCTCATCACTAATTCAGAACTCTCAAATAGACAGGAATTGTGTTTCTGTAGCCTCTTTTACAGTGGATAAAAAAAAGAAAGTATTGACTTTCTCCTGGTGCTCATTTTATAGCCTGCATTCAGAATTTATTGTGGCTATGTTTGAATAGTGATCATTTTCAATATAGCTTTACGATACACAATTTATCAAATTTCAAAAATAGGCGGTTTTCTGGTTTTTAAATGAAAAGAAAACCTTTTCTATCTTTTATATAAAACACAAAAACTCTAAGTATCTCCTCCAGTTCTGCCACAGGGTGTGACCTTGAAAGGCAGTGTGATTGTGGGCAAGTAGCTGCCTAGGTCTTCGAGGCGAAGTCTTCTGTGTGAATGAGTTTATTGCCTTTGCGAATTTTATTTTAAACTTAGATGAATTGTCCACATTCTGATTTATGACTTTATGTTTGAACTATGAGAGGTGTGGGAAGTGTTGGGACCTGATTCTTGTGGTTTTCCACCGTAAATTGTGACACACTTTGTGATCCAGGAGGACCTGAGTTCTGCTGTGATGTTTTCCCAAGGCTTGCCCATTTCCAGCCGCTATTCCCTGCTTCATTTGCCCCTTTGCCCAGATACCTTTTTTTTTTAAGACGATACTTTTCTATCTGCAGGTGTTTGGAGAGGGAACCGACGCTGTGAAGAAATCATTAGAGGGGATATTTGATGACACGGTTCCAGATGGGAAGGTAAAAATACACGTGTGTTCCTTCTGGAGCCTCTCAAGAGCGTCAGCATAGGCACGGTGCTGTGGTTTCAGGAGGGGGGGGGCAATGTAAAATCAAGTACGCTCAGCATGAAAAACTGACTTGATCAGGTTTCTAAAAAAGCTATGTAATAGGTTACCGTGAGGTGGAAAAATCATTTTCTGTTTAAATCTTGGCGCTAATAAGAGCAGCTCCCTGCTGACATAACATGTCTCATCCTTATCATTTGATGTGTGAGATTCCAGCTAGAATACAAGAGAAGATGGGAGCTCAGAGTTAGCTGAGTATTTTCTGTCCTTGCTAATTTTTTTCTGTACGACTTTAATTCCCACGAGGTGAGATCTTAGTGTCCTCGCTCCCTGCCCACACATGCTATTTTGTTCCCATTAGTTGCAGAAGTGTTCTGATAGTATGCGCCTCCTTTCTTCTTCTTTTTTTTTTTAATGCTTTGCCTCCCAATCAGATACTCAATTTGAGATTCACAGACATGACTCAGCCTTGTGCTTGAGTTTAATAGGGGCTTTCAGACTGCTAGGGTTGACACCTCATGAGGACAGTGATGCCCCCCAGCCACTTTTGTAGCTTAACATAAAAAGAGCACCCCCTTTTCAGGGCCTCAGTTCCACTTTCCTTTGGGGTTCTAGTGTGGACAACACAATGTTGCCGTGATTGCCTGGTTCCCATCCCCAGGACCAATGTGACAGAATCCAGCTTTTGGTTACCATGCCACCTAGTGATATTAGTCATCAGTAGCTAAGCCCAATGTTCTGGAAGGATCTGATCCTCAGAAACGAGAGGAGTGTGGAGTTCTTGGTATTGTAGGGAACGGGAGAAGAGTGGTCACAGGAGAAGCCTTTCTTCATCCAACCCCCCCAGATGTGTCACCCTGGGTTTGGGGGTGGCTAGCTTAGGGAATATACTCCCGTGGCACTCTCTTTGAATAATTGTTCATAATGAAACTATGGACCTATATACGATACTAGCACGGTCTTTAATATTTACTTTGTCATATCTGAACTAGGCCAGTTTGCATACATTATACATCTTCAATGACGTCATGCCCTTTCTTGTGCATAGGAATGGCAAAACTTTTGAGTCTCCTTGTGTGTCTGTGTTTTCCATTTTTCTAGACTAACTTTTTAAAATTCTGCTTCCTGGCATTTAGCCTCATCTCAAAGAACAGTTTAGATGCAAATCCAGGGTTGATCCAGTGCTAAGGGGCACGTATTTAATGTGGCATGTGGGGACAGCCCGGGAAGATTCCAATTGTAGGTAATGGGCTGTAGGCAAGTGATTGCTTTTTTGGCAATTCTTTCCCTGGAGGCCAACTTATCTGTGAAAGTAGGAGAGTTCAAAAGCAGGCCTGAGACTCTTCTGTAACTGGGTTTCTCTTATTGACCCTGACAAGGCCTTCAGTTCCTGAACCCCATTGTTTCTGTTAATGGAAGTCATTTTACCACCTCCCAGAGTTTCCTGAGAAAGTTGCTTCTTCTTGTATGTCGCTACCATTAGCCTTGTTCTTGGGAGTCTGTAGATCCGTATTTACCACCAATGGCCTCGTTATCAACCCTAATAAAGGCATGTTACTGGAGCATCACACGTGCTAGCATCATGATGATCCGGCACATTCTTCCTTGCTTATTTGACTGGGCCAATGTAGCAGCCATCCGCAGGGTACTTTCTGCTCCAGCTATTCTACTTGCCTGGGTTTGGCCCCGCTGCATCCGCATGTATCCATCCCCCCCATCCACAAGCATGTTGGTCCCCCACCCTTAGTCAGTGTGATCGAGGAGACAATCCTGGTGGTCCTACGGAGGACCGCTGTTCCTCCCGGAGTTGTCCTGGTGGTTCAGGCTGAGCACAGGATGCTGCTGCCAATCAGCATGAGGTGCCAGGGTATCATCTTTATGAGCACAGTTTCCTAGGGCCTCATTGTCGCTTTGCTGGTTTGTAAGGTTGACGTGGCCGATATTCTCGCTGATAGAATTCTCTGCTCAAGGTTTTGTTTTGTTAATTGTTTTGTTTGTTTCTGTTTATTGAGGCCTCTCTCTCTCCTCTCTCTCTGTGTGTGTGTGTGTGTCTGTGTCCCTGACTGTCCATGAACTCACAGAGACCCGCCCGCCTCTGCCTCCCGAGTGCTGGGATTAAAGGCGTGCGCCACCACCGCCCGGCTGCTCAACATTTAAAGAAATAGTGGATGGAACCAGAAGGGTGATCCGCCTTCTGCCAAAGTCTGCTATGTGTCTGTCCATGCCCACATGGCCACGGCCAGGACGGGAAGAGTGCTCATGTCCTGAGTCAAAGGCTGCCTGCCTCTCCCTCATAAAGCTTCTTTCTCAGTAGTTCTTGTTCCTCTGAGAGCTTCCTCCCAGCCCTGCCACGCCAGCCCTGCCACTCCTGCCCACTAGCGGTTTCCCTGGTATGGATATCTGGGGTCTGACATTGTTAGGTGCGGACTGCTGCAATCCTACTTACCGTATTTTCTACTGCAGAGGGACAAGGAAGTGGTCTTACCCAGTGTCCACCAGCACAATCCTGACTGTGACATCTGGGTCCGCGAATATTTCACTCCATCCTGGTTCTGTCTGCCCAATAATCAGCCAGCCCTGACAGTTGTGCGGCCTGGGGACACGGCGAGGGACACCTTGGAGCTCATTTGCAAGGTATTGTTTTCCAGGAAGAGTAGGATGGGGTGGAGGCCTCTTCTCCATCTCTCTAAGGGAGGAGGCGCTGGGTATGCCTTGCACATGCAGGCAGCCCTGCATGCCTTGGTGAAGGTGTGCACCGTGTGCAAGCAGTGTCTGTGTGAGGAGCAGGAGGCACCCCTCGAGTGTTTTGTCTCCCTATATAAATTTCTTACGCTTGTAACAAGCATACGACCTCTACCCGCACACAGCACAGAAAGCTTGAGCGGGAGGTAGAATTCAAAGCTAACCACTGTGGACATCTTGTGGACATCTTGGACAGCCTTTCTGTCCTGTGCCCCCACCCCCCAATGTATGCAAATGAATTTAATGTTGTCATACCATGGGTGCCATTGCAACCTGATGTTTGAATAGTAACTGTTCACCAGTGACATCATCAAGTTGGGTAAAACCTAAAGTCAATTTAAATTTGACATGATGGGAAAGTCCTCTTTCTGTGAACATGGAATTAGCCTCTATTTTTTTTTTTTTTAACTAGAAAGAGGTTGATTTCCTTCTACTTTTGTCTTAGGATGTGGAAATGTCTTGATTTTTTTTTCAGGGTGAGATTTCTTTTCACAGCTTAGTAGCCTGGAGTGGCGGCAGGAAGAGAGAGGTCACTCATGCACACTGGTTTCCGCTTTTCCATGAGTAATGGCACCAGTGGTCTTAGTTGATGGCACCAGGTCTGAGGAGGAGATGCTACTTTCCTGGTTTGCAGAGAAAGTGTGGTTCTGAAAACCTTCAGTTCTTTCCTCACATCCCAGTCATACGGAGAGAAAGGTCGGCAAAGTGAGCAAAGGAGGGCCGGAGCCCAGCTCTCTCTGGCTGCTTTCAACCTGGGGTGTCGAGCAGTGACCGGTGGGCACTCAGGACTCTCAGAGGTGTAGGAAGGACAGTCCACAATGCTCAGAAGAACCTAGGATATAGTGAGCACTCACAGGACTCTCAGAGCTGAGGAAGGACAGTCCACAACGCTCAGAAGAACCTAGAATGTAGTGGACACTCACAGGACTCCCAGAGATGTAAGGCAGTCCACAATGCTCAGAAGAACATAGAATATTGTCGTAGGGGAGTGAGCTGATATTCCATGAGGCTCCAAAAGAAGAAATCTTTTGTATCCTAATTTTATTCTCGAACCATTTGGATGGATAAAAATGACATTTTAAAAGCCCTGTTCTTTTTACATATGATTGGTAAATATTGAATAATTTCACTCCCTCAACAATATGTTGTAATTACACTATTAGAAATTTATACATGCTTTTTAAAAATTACTAATGCTTAAAAATATGTCTCTTCCTACAAATATGGGGAAATTAAACAATCCAGCTCAAATAATGGCTTTCAAATAGCCTTATGTGGAGAAAAGGAGATCAACCTATTGTTTCAGGACAAAGCTAAACTTGGCCCCCGCGTAAGCATTAAAAATATACGATAGCACTTCACACACGCTGGTTGTTTTCTTGTGAGCATGAGTTCTAGGTTTTGAACATAATGGCATCTCTGTTCCTAACTTCTCATTTTGATTCCTTACCAAAGTCGGTCTGTTGAGGATTTCTGCATGCTTTATTTATAGCTGAGCACAGTTCGTTAGAGAACCATTGATATTCTACCAAGCTGTGGGAGTTGCTCTCAGTTGGCGCATTTGGAAGTAGAGCTCTGGAAGGTGTTTCCAGGGAGTAGCATGGCCATGGAGTATCCTTCCAGGAATTGAAAATTAAGCCATAGCTCTATGGTAACCATGTTTTTGTGAGAAATTAATCTGTGGGAGGTACAATGAGTTGATTGGGCCAGTTTTGGTCTCTTTTTAAGCATTTTGGCCTTTCTAGAAGCTAAGAGACTAAAACATGATGTCTTCGCCATATAGAGACCAGCATCAAGTAAAGCTGTTGCCCTGTCCCTTTCTATTTTGGTTTCTTGCTGAGTTTCTGTGGGCATTCTCAACGGTACAGGTTCCTTCCATTGACAATAACAGATCAGCCTGCCCAAGGTTCCTTGGGTTGCCATTTCCCTCCAAAACATAGCACTGGACAACATAGTCTCATGAGTTTAAAAGTGGAAAACTTGCATGGTGTATTTTACGAAACTGAGGGTCTCTGGGAAAGCATCTACACAGGATAAAGTATCCAGAGTGCTCAGGCCTGGAAGTCCTCTTGACTCCTCACTAATCAGTGGGGAATTTCATTCCTAAGGACTGAAAGGGAGGACGGGCGCCATGTGTTATAAAGTGAGCTCCTGGTGAATGGAGGATGGGAAACAAAGACATAAGAGTGGGAGACTTTTATTTCGCTCTTGTCCTTGGTGACAGCTGATGTCTGCTATCTAATACTGGTACTAGTATCTAACAATTTCTTTCTTCTGTCTTTTGCATTAGCCCGTTTTCTTTCCTACTCTCAGACCCAGTCATTTCACATCCGTTTTCCATCTGCCATCCAATCACCAGCCAAGTCCCTGTAGAGTCAATGTTTCCAGATAAACATTTCGTGTTATAGATGGTAGTGAAATGATTGCTAGATGTAGCCAGGAACCATGTCAGCCTATAGGGTTTAAAAAAAAAATTCAGATTATTGCAGTTATAAAAAAAATTTCAAAAAATAAACCAATCTGTTCTTTCATACTCATATTGTTCCTGTGTGATCATGGTATCAATTTTATGACATGCTTTTGCTAAGAATCTTTATAAGTGTATGTATATATCTGTTTGTTGTGTATAAGTGTAAGGCCCAAGGACAACCATGGGTGCCATCTGCAGGAACACAAAGCACCTCCTTTTAGATGGGTGAACCTCACCAAGTAAACTAGGAGGGCTGGCCAGGTAGCCCCAGAGATTGCACTGGTCCCCTCCCAGACCCTGGGTCACAGCGGCTGCCACCACTCCCAGTAGTCTTACATGGCTCCGAAGAACAACTTAGTTTGTCAGGCTTGCTGGGCATGTGCTTCGCCAGTCCGGGTATTTCCCCAGTCCATTCGTACGCATTTTAATGGCTCAGACTATTTATTTAAAATATCTACATTATTGCTTCCTCCTTTGAAACAATTATAGTAAGATCTGAATCTTAAAAAATCATGCCAACTAAACAAAACCTTCCCCAGTTGTAATATGTGTTTTATGGCACAATTTATACTGTGCTTTCTTGCCTCTAAGCAGATACAATGCTAAGAGATTTGAGTAAGAGTACATTGGAAAAGAAATTTGTACTACTTAATTTGTTTCCCCTAACGGAATTCTTCTTGGAAGGAAATTTTCTCCTGAGTGTTGTACAAAATCGAAACAAGCCAGATGCTGAACAGATAGCCATCAATATTCCCTAACATTTGGATTTTTTTGCATAAACAAGTGTTACGAACACAGTTGATAGTTCAACCTACTTTGATATCGAAGTTTATAATGTTATTCTTGAGAATCCGAAGATTTAATTAGCTTCTTTTTTAAAAAAAATTATGTATTTTTATTTTATGTGCATTGGTGTTTTGCCTACATGCATGTCTGTTGGACCTGGAGTTACAGGCAGTTGTTAACTGCCATGTGGTTGCTGGGAACTGAACCAGGATCCTCTGGAAGAGCAGCCAGTGCTCTTAACCGCTGAGCCATCTCTCCAGCCCTTAATTAGCTTCTCAGGACTGAGTTTTATTTTGGATTGGCCATGCTATGTGGTTCATGATCCTGTGGGGAGGACCCACAGAAATACTCGTCGTCCACGTCCTGACTAGAATAACCGTTTACCAACCATAAAGGTCTTTAGATTTCTTATTAAACCTATATCAATATTATTTATTTTGAGCCAGGCTGGTCTCAACCTTGAAACTTTTCTGCCTTAACCTCTGGAGTGCAGGGACTAAAGACTTGTGCTAACACTCCAGCCCACTGTCCTTTTCACAGTCGGGCGTGTAGTCACCTTTATTTCTTAGTTATCAAGACAATGAGTAATAGAAATACATTTGGGAAAATATGTACAGCCTGAACCTTGTTCTCTGTACGGCATTAACCCCCAACTGCTGCTTGTCCTTCCTTATGCAATTCTAAATGCCAGCACCGTAGTATTTGGGGCACGGTGGGGCCCCCATTCTGTTTTGCAGTGCCTGACAGCTGGCTGATTAGCGCCCCTCTGAGGTTTGTTCCCAGTATCCCCTGGGTGAGGCAGGTACTGGAGTGTGATGTCCAGAAGGTGCTTGTGAAAATGGCGGTCTGATTAGGACTGTCCACAAGTGTTTATTAATGACGGCAGTAAGGTGTCTAAGCTGCTTAGCTCCTGTTATCAAGACCCCATGACCTCCATCCTCCTTCCCTTCCACCTCAGTAGCGAACAGTAGGCAAACAAGATTTTTGCACGTAACTAAAGATTTTCTTGTCACGTCACCCTATTACTGTTGTCCATATCTGACCAGCAGGGGGTAGGTAGCACTCTTAGCGGCTTCCCTGTGGTGTGTCCCCCTCAGCTCACGCCCCCCACACCTCTCACGTGCAGAGCTCTGGGCATCAGACTGAGGCATCCTGTCTCAGACACAGAGGAAGAAAGCCAGGTGCTTAGGAATGTATCCACTGAATGGTGTCGGTTCTGCTCGGCGGACTCCCGACATCACGATCCACGGGACTAAAACCCAGGCTGGGTTTCCCCGAGAACCAGCAATAGAAAATGTCTTTATCATTCCACTGTGTGCTCCCAGGGAACCATTTCCACTTTCTGGAGATGTGCTTTCGTAGTAATGCATGACCTGCCTTCGTGCCTGTATTTATTTAAAGAACCGCCAACCGCTCCTCTGTCTCCATTTTTTGCATTCGGATTCTCCAAACCCAAGCACACTCCAGAGGCTGGCAGTGATCTGAACTGGTGCCTATACCCTTGCCGCTTCACGGAGAGCCCGTCGGGCACACTGCCCACATTGTTAGCTGTGGTTGTGACTGCTGAGGGAGTAGTGACAGTGTAGGGTAAGAGTGTTTACCAATTAAAATGACTTTTACTTATTAAAAGATAAGTCTCAGTCGGCCATGTGCATGCATTTAATCACAGCTCTTAGGAGGCAGAGGCAGGCAGATCTCAGGGAGTTCAAGGCCAGCCTGGACTACAGAGCGACTTTTAGGACAACTAGGGCTACACAGAGGAAAATCCCCCCCCCCAACCACCACCACCAAAAAAAGAGATAATTTTCATCACAGGGCATTGGAAAATATTTTTATCACTTACTTTATATAAAATTGAATTTTTAATTTAAAAATTTGTATAAAAGTGAGATCCATGTAATAAATTCCCATGTGCCCATTGCATAGAATATATAATGTTAACTTTCATTAACCTTTCATAACCTGGGAGTTCTAAATAGTGTATCATTTACTTGGTAGTATTTTGTGGTGTATTTTTAGTGATAAAGGCACTTTACAGTTAGCATTATTCATATTCATATTCCTCTCTTGCAGTATAACTTCATGTGTCTTGTAGCATTTGATTTTTTTGTTTGTTTTGTTTTTGTTCTTGTTTTTTCTAGACAGGGTTTCTCTGTGTAACAGCCCTGGATGTTGTGAACTCTCTTTGTAGACCAGGCTGGCCTTGAACTCACAGCGATCCTCCTGCCTCTGCCTCCTGAGTGCTGGGATTACAGGCATGTGCCATCACTGCCTGGTGTCTTGTAACATTTGAAAAGCATTTTTCTTTTCTCCATATGCCTTCTTTCTGTGTAGAGAAGTACTTATAAAACCATATTCTAATGACAAATTTTGTGATCAAAATTAATTCAAGAATGGCTTTTTAGATAGAGCAGATCGCATTGACCTATCCTAGACAATGGAAAGGCCCTCAGAGCTCAGATTTCCTAGTCATTTGCTGTGTTCCCACGTCGGAGGCACACTTGCACTGCCCCTGGGAGTCCTATTCTGGAATATATAAATAAGACTGGCTGGAATTCAGATGTTTTGCTTGCATGCTAACTTGCTTGTAGTGAGCTGCTAACGCCTGTCCTGGGGTCCCCAAATTTCATGGGGTACACCCTTTTTCTCTCATTGTAAATGCTTCCCCCCTTTCTCTCTCTCTCTCTCTCTCTCTCTCTCTCTCTCTCTCTCTCTCTCT
>JABTXL010005929.1:22374383-22401731 GCA_025134845.1 Neodon shergylaensis | reverse complement strand
CACACACCACACCAATCTCTGACCTCCACATGCATGTGTACACACACATGACACCAATCCCTTACCTCCACGTGTATGTGTACACACATGTCACCAATCTCTGACCTCCGCATCCATGTATACACACATGACACCAATCCCTGACCTCCACATGCATGTGTACACACACCACACCAATCCCTGACCTCCACATGCATGTATACACACACCACACCAATCCCTGACCTCCACATGCGTGTGTACACACACCACACCAATCCCTGACCTCCACATGCGTGTGTACACACACCACACCAATCCCTGACCTCCACATGCGTGTGTACATGCATATGCATGCTCGTGCAGATATCTACATATGAAAAAAGCAGCTGACAAAACTGGCTCAGCTGAGGTGGGGGAAGTGACTTACCTGGTTCTGCCATACCAGGAGGCTAAAAAGAAAAGATGAGGTTCTGGCCATGAGGCTATAAAGGAGCAGGCAGTCTGTGTAGATAGAGGCCAAAGGAAAAAGGAATCCCAGGAGAAAAAGGACATTACATGTGACCTTCTACATGTGTGGAGCCATCAACCTGTAGATTGAGAGTGTTTGTAAACAAAGCAGAAACAAAGGGGGAGCCCTCCCGATTGTTGCTCCTCTCCGATATATAATATATACAGAACAGTGTACAATGTGATGGCCATGACTGTACCGAGTATGTATAGACTTCCTTGGTCCTTATTCCCTACGTAATACAACAGGAAAACAGTTTCCCTGTCATTCGTGTTGCGTTAGGTAGGTATCAAATGCAGTCTAGTGATAATTTAAAGTAAGTAAGAGCTGGTGAGCACAGGTTTCATGCAAATACTACATAAGAGAGTTGAGTATGCATGGGTTTGGGTATTCTGGGGTCCCGTGGGTCCTGGAACCAGTTCTCTGCAGTCACCTAGTAATGACAATAGCTGACCTCTTTTGTTACAGACTCCTTGAGGTTGGCGTATGGCAGATGGACCATAGGGCATGAGACAGTGGGCACACAGAACCCTTGCAGGCTGGGGCATGGTGGCATAGGCTGGGGCACCCAGAGGAGACAGGAAGACAGGATGTGTGATTTTGTGAGACCCAAGTACCTGCTTATCCAAAGCGATGTTAAATCTGGTGATCTCTTCATCCAGTTTTGGAAAGGGGTGGGGAGAGATGCAGTCTCGCTAATTTAATGAAGTGGAGGTTATTTAATATGCGTGCCACTTACCTGTGCCTAGAGCGACCAGATTCCAAGTTTCCTAACTCCAAATGCTGTGGTTTCAGAGAAACCATTTTAAGACCGAGTGTATTCTTGAAATTTCCTGTATTTTACTAGAGGTTTTCCGTTTGCTTCATCTGACCTATCTCAGTCAGCACAGGAGTGATGGTGTGGCTCAGAGGTCCACTTCCTGCAGGGAGCTGTCCTCAGAGACCAGCAGAAAGCTGAGACTGCCCAAGCTGTATTCCCGCTGGGTCGCCCAGCCATGGTTAGAGCAGTTATATACTGCCACCTGGCGGGATGGAAGGGCCATCACACATATTACACTTCAGCTAAGCAGTGGGTAAGGTTGTATTGCACACCAGGCTGGCCTGCCATGCCTTGTAAGCTTTATTTAAGTAACTCCGTATTTGTCATTTTGGTGACTGTATTTTCTCATCTTAAAGTCATTATCACTGCAGTCTTCTAACTGGGGAGTTTAATTTTGTGAATATTTCTGAAGTACCTAATAAAATCATACTGACACCACTGATGTTCCTACCCGTAACCCCCGTCACTCTGTGTCATAGAACACAGACAAAGACATTCATCTTCTCTCCGTCTTCCCTGAATAAAATGCCATGCTGAAGAGATGGGGCGGGGCAGCCATCACAGGGACTGAGCTGAAGTTTCTGTTGAATTTCGTGGCTCGAGATTGATTTTCATTTCAAGATCAAAGAACAGTTTGCATTTGATTTTCCTCTTCTGTTTTCAAATTTGGATTTCGGCTTTAGGTTTTCATGCCTAAGCAGGTCCACTCCCCTGATCTTGGGCCCCTTTGGATTTCAGAAGTTGGCCCTGGAGTCACCATAGTGGGGCAGAGAGAACCATATCTCTCTGAATGGGTTCAGATCCTGCCCTGCCTACCCTGGCTTAACAAACTTAATGCTTTCTCAGTGGCCTCAGTCTCCTTATTGTATGGGACCAAAGGCAACATAGTTGGAAATTCATGCTTATGAGATTAGGTCCATATATATGAAACTATAATATCAGTTAATTTAAACATTGAGGTACGAGCGATGCACTATTTCAATCTTTAGTTTATAAAGAAACATGTTATAGACTATGTTGGGTTTCTCAATAGTTGATTGATTTGTATAGTTAATTCTCCAGCTAATTTTGTATAGTTAAGTGGCTACCAGAGAATCTTGTCTGTCTACACTGGTTGTTTCGGTATCAGCATTTGTCTGTACTAATTTATCCTCCTGTGCATGTTCCCATGTGGAAGTGCTGTGTGTAAGCACGGGTGCCTTGTAATTTGAGGAAGCTTACCTCTTGATTTTGATGAACCCACTGCCCAAGCACTAGAGGGTTTAATGACCGAGGCATTATTTTTCAGGTCTGTGATGAATTTGGGGTGTTATCTGGAGTGGTGTGTGTGTGTGTGTGTGTGTGTGTGTGTAGAGTCCATACTGTAACTGAGCTTGGTGATGAGAATTCCAAGTTTACATTATAGCCCTCACTGGGTTGCAGCATAAAGAAAGACCGATGTAGTATGTATTTTCGTTCAAGTATCAGTTATGAAAAGAGAGATTTACAAAATGTGACCAGTCCTAAGAAGCTGTTTGTGATGGGTCCTAATTGGCCTCCTTTCTGTGATTTGTAGCTTTACAAAGAAATTGAAATCTGCCCCAAAGTCACCCGGAATATTCACATTGAGAAGTCAGACTCCACCGCTGGAAACTACGGTAGGTTTGTTTGTCTTTGCTCCTGGGTGCTTGTGTTCTGGTTTAAGCATTTACTGTGTAAACAGAACGTGCACACATTTACAATTCAATAACAAGCCTTTGGGGCCTGTTTCAAACAACACATCTGACTCCTTGCTGTGTAGAGCAGCTGAGCTAAGAAGAGATGCTCACCCTGGGCATGTGGAGGAAGCCTCTGGCCTTCAGGCTCTTGAGTCACCAGGATTCCCCTGTCATAAGAAAGAAATTGGGGGGTGGACTGGGGCCGGAGAGGTGGCTCAGTGGTAAAGAGCACTTGCTGCTCTTCTAGAGGATCCAAATTCAGATTCCCTGACCTTGGGTGGCTTACAACTGCTTGTAACTCCAGTTCTAAGGGATCCAACACCCTGCCTTCTTCTGGCTTCTGTGGTACCTGCCCTTGTGGGTACCATACACTCACACACACACAGACACAGACACACACACACTCACATGTACAGCTTTTAGAAGAAGGAATTGGACATAGTGGGAGCGGATTACTTGATTTCTATTGTGCCTGACACACAAAGGAAATATCTGCTTACCTATTCTGCCCACAAACAGGCACTGGCCTGCTTTCTCCACTGGTGAATATAAAGGGCGTGTTTCCTCACTGCTGTGCTCCGGTGCCAGGGACCACCGCTGGGTTGCTGGTTCACTAGAGGGCTTAGTACACAGTGTTCTCCATGACTTTGACTAATTGAAGTGAAATAACACAAAGTACAATCAGCAAAGACAAAAGGACAGGAAGCCTAGTGTTACCATTACAGCACGAGTTGGGACCTTTAGTGGGACCATGGCAGGCGAAAGACAAATAAGCCGGATGGACAGACAGAGCTGGAGTGCAGTCTATTGAGAGAAGGATGGGGGAGGGGGAGAGGGAGAGAGAGATGAGAGGGAGGGAAGAGGGGAGAGGGAGATGCAGAGATGTCTATACTCCTGATCCAGCCTGGAGCAGCTGTCGCCTGAGGTGTTGTCTATGGCTTTGCATAGAAGAAACCAGAGAAGTGGCTGTTGGGTTTTACTCAGTGATAGTCACAGATCTAAGCCAATCACACAGCCACCTATTTCCAAAGGAGCTGATGAGCGTGTGCCTACTGTGTGCTGGAAGGGGCTTGCAGTTCCTGGCAGAATGCCAAGGCCACTGCTTACATGTATTTGAGATCTTTCTCTGGCTGCAGCTATTAACCTTTTAGTGTTTGAAAATGCTCAAATCCTTCCCAAGACAACTGGTATTCTCTTCCTTGTGCATCCCCTCCCGCAGGCAAATATCCTCATCTCAGAATTCTCCCCAGAGGATTGCGGCCTAATGAATAGGGCCTAATTTCGTAGCTCTGGCCACTTCCATTATACCTTCACGCCATTTACTGTTTGACCCGTGAACTAAACACATCAGAAAGCCTGGAGGACATTCTCAATGGCAGACGATTAATGTTTATACAGGGCTTATTATGCAACAGAAGTGTGACCTTCGTGATTAAAGCCATAATTGGTGGCGCTGGCGTAAACAAGTGCCCGGTGTAGCCGACTCAGATCTCTGCTTGTTCTTCCTTTCCGTCGAGCAGAGGAAGCTGATGAGAGCCTAGGAAAGAGCGCAGGTCCCAGCTCTTAGGCTCCTAGTATAGACTGAGTGATTTGAGACATGGAAGCAGGACCTTGGCGTAAAAATGCCCTGCAGTTACCTCCATTCCTGTTAGGGGAGGTTCGATAGGTGCCTAAAATCGTAGCTAGCACAGAGCCCTTAGACCATGTTTCGCCCCCTCCACGTGCATACCAATAATAAGGCTCAAAGCTTTAATGTGAATGTGTACGTTGCCTGTGTGTTTATCTGTGTACCTGATGGCATGCTTGGTGCCTTTGGAGCTGGAATTACAGATGGTTGTGAGCCACCATGTGGATGCTGGGAATTGAACCCAGGTTCTCTGGAAGAGCAGCCAGTGCTCTTAACCACTGAGCCACCTCTCCAGCCCCTAATAAACTTTAATTTGTAAGTTAAGCACATTAAGAGAGTAACAACGGACCGTAAGGGAGAAGGACTGTATCAATATATTATAATTCAAGTTGAATGTGGGTGACCACAACCATAGAAGGTAAAAACCATGGGTGTGGATGGGGGTGCTGTGTTTTATAGACTTTAGGACTGCTCAGGCTGTGTGACATAAAATGCTGTCTGCACTTGAAAGGCAGAGGCGGGAGGATCTCTGTGAGTTCAAGGCCAGCATGGTCTACACAGTGAGTTCCAAGACAGCCAGGGCTACACAGAGAAGCCCTGTCTTGAAAGCATCCCCCTCCCAAAAGAAAAAGTGCTTTGGTTTGATTCAGGTTGAGTTTTGTGGCCACCATTACTTTCATTCAGTTCGTAACCCCATGCTTGGAGGTTGTGGCCAGACCACACTGATGGAGGAGGTTCTCAGGGCCAAACCACTGGGTACCACTTCCCGAGCTTCACTCTGGAAAGCCCTGCTGCATGGCTGGTGATGTCACTTGAGTCAGCTCTTAGTATCCGGGCTCCCATTGGCAGCAGTGTATTGGTGGGGGAAAGGAGTTACTTTTCTGGTTGCTGTTAGGAATACTTAAACAAAAGCTGCCCACTACAGAAGGCTTCTTTCAGTTCACAGCCCGAGGGTACGGTCCTTCGTGGTGGGGAAGTCCAGGCTGCAGGAGCCCGAGGAAGCAGAAAGCAATGAATGCCCACACTCAAGATGCTGCCACCCTCCTTTAGGGTGGACCTTCCCACCTCAGTTAACCCAGTCGTACCTGGGATTGTCCCCCAGTTAGGAAGATTGTAGCTCTTCCTAAACTGGCAGTATTAACCATCACAGCCCATAATCCTGGATGATCTGATGGCCTCCGACCCCATAGACTGCTGTGCCATCTTGGGGCAGAATCAGCCCGTCTGCATCCAGCCCTAATGTCAGCCTACCTGTAGCTTTCCTGTTCATGTGAGCCCCACGTCTATGCAAGCTCCTAGCACACGATAGCAACACAGAACATTTTTACAGCACCAGAGGCTGCTTTCTGTTTGAGGATGGAAAAGATGACCTAATAACTCAACTGACTGAATAAATTTTTAAAGAGTAAACACTTAGGCCAGGCAGTGGTGGGCTCACATCTTTAGTTCCAGCATCCAGGAGGCAGAGGCAGGCGAAATTCTGGGTTTGAGACCGGCCTGGTCTGTAGAATGAGTTCCAGGACAACCAGGGCTACACAGAGAAACCCTGTGTTGAAAACAACAGCAGCATCAAAAACAAAACAAAAGAAAAGTGAACACCTGGAAGTTTCTCTCTCCTTGCCAGCCCTTAGGTCGCACTGGGATTACATGCTGCTTAGATTAAGCTCGGTCCTCAGCTGTCTCTGAGTGGAAGTGTGCACAGGTCAACCCTGTAACTCTCCCGTGTCTTAGAATGCCTCTGATGCTGTATGTTAGCCGTGTGCCCTCCTTATGGTGTGTACCTGCGTTTGAATTCTCTGTCGTGGATTCCCGTTGCCCATGGGTGTCTGTACGAGGGATTTCCCGGCAGTCCATAAAATCAGCTGGAGGTCGAGTTTCTTCCCGTGATCTTGATTACTTCCTTTTCTAGGTCGCTGGGCCGCTTATCACTCATCATGCCTTCCTGTTTTTACAGTGGCGGCCTCCTAATTTCTGGCTGCCTCAGTTCAATATTGAATGATCTCCTTCCCCCTGTTGGCAATCATTTTGGCTCCTGTCAGAGTCTGTGGAGGTTAGAGCATTCTCATCCCACATAAAACCTTGGTTAATTGGCTGTGAGACCACTGTGTTCTTTGTTGAGCTAACCGTAGCTCGTCAAGTTTTGATGTAGGTTACACAGACCCCAGGGCTGTACCTGTGCTACACCGCGGTGCTGCCTTGAGCCTCTTGGCCCTGCCCTGCAATCTGTCCTTCAGGATGCTGTCCATGTTTGTAATGTTGTGTCCTCCTTGCATGGTCTTTAGAAAGGAAGTTGTGTCCATTGTCCTCCCGTTGGCTCTGTTCACAGTTGAGATTATCCACCCACCAGCTTGAGAACTCTAGCATGCTTCTCGGGTCTTGTGCAGAATTTCATAGTCAATTGTGGGGTTCAGACTGGGTGAATCCCCTGCTGCACTCCGCTCCTTATCAGTCATTCAGACAAACGCCAGGAACAGAAGGAAATTCTGAATGACCTCTGTCAAGTGCGGCTCCACAGCGTCCTCTGTCTTGATCTTGTCTTCCAGCTAAGCAGGCCAGTTCTTGGCACATTCATTAGCAGCCTTTTAATTCCCCTCCCTCATGAGAAGGAAATTCAGACTGATAATATAGCGAAGACTAGGAAGTCCTGTTCTCTGCCTGAGAGAGTTACAGGCGAATTAGCAATGGCCGGTGGCCTTTCTTGCCCACGGGGCTTTACCTATTTCCTGGTACCAAGAACTAAACAGAAAACTTAATGTTCATTTTGACAGTGCTGGTAAAGTCTCAGTGGCTCTCTGGCATCTAACCTTATAATAACTTTTTTTCTATTTATTTATTTATTTTTGCCTATTTTTTAAGACAACTTTTCCTTTTGCTCCCAGCGTTGGTTAACTAGTTAATATTCTGATGATCACTAGTAGAGTATGAAAATAGGTTAACCAGATTCCAGTATGAACTAATAGGTGTAAAGCGAGTTTTCAGAATGTGGTGATGAGTTAGATCAGTGTCCATACAGCAGTACATATTGGTGAGCACACATCATGCCCTGGGCCAGTCTGTCCTGTGATGTCGACTGAATGAGGAGAGAAAGGCAAGGGACCTGTACGCAGATCTGTCTGTTTTCTGCGTGTGAGGAAGAGGATGGAAAAGGCAATCAATGCCCTTTAGCAGGAAACAGGTGAGAGAAAATACTGCTTTTGTTTGCATTGACAAGTGAGTACGAAGTCTGAAGATTAATGGGCCTAGTGATATTTATTTTTATAATATCTAAAAATACTTTTTTCCTGTTGTGTAAAGCAGTCTGAAGAACAGGAAAGAAAAAAAAATTCCAACCCCAAACATAGACATACCTCTGTGTTCACAGCAGGTACTTCCTGTTGCTGGGTAAGCATTCAGAGGTGTGAGCCCTGCGTTCTGTCTTGTGTTCTGCAGGGTTTTCCCTGTCTTCTGTGGACGAAGATGGCATTCGAAGGCTCTACGTCAACAGCGTCAAGGGAACCGGCTTAGCCTCCAAGAAAGGTAAGACCGTGGACGCCTTGGCTGCTTCTGTTTTTGTTTTTGTTTTTTTGTCTATTTGTTTGTTTGTAGTTTTTGATACAGGGCCTTGATATAAAGCTGGGGCTGGCTTGGAATTCCTGGTGTGGCTCAGGCTGGTCTTGAACTCGAGGTCTTCCTGCGGCAGTCTCTCCAGTATTAGGATCTACAGACTTGCAACCCCCCAACTCTACCCGCCCCCACCCCTACCCTGTGGCCCTTGTTTATTTCACAGTTTTCTTTTTGGGGTTTTCTCATTAGTTAACGAGAAAGCCATTTTCAGAGGGCTTGCGTGTAAAGACTATTGTCTCCTTGAAAACAGTTCCAAGGAAATGGGTTTTACCCCATGAGTTTGGGTGTGCAAGAAATGTCACACTCCTAGGTTTAGATGAGACTAAACCTGTATCTGTGGGACTATTGAAATGCTTCCTTCTAATCACAATGGTTCTTTATCTTCTCAGGAGCTTGGGGCTTGGAGGAAGCAGAATTTTGGTCCTCACTGGTCAGAGGCATTAACTAAGTCTTTAGCATCCCCAGAAGTGGCTGTTCCACTCGGTCACTTCCCAGAGAGTCTGCACAGGTTGATTTGAGATCCAGCTCCTCATCTTTGCTGTCAACTACCCCCTGATGTGTCTTGACTATTTTGGGCGGGGGGGGGGGGGGGGGGGGGGGGGGGGAGGGGGCGTCGCTCCCAGAGCTTACCATGCATTTTGGCTGCCTCTGGGCCCTGTTCTCCAGCCTTCTCACGCTGGGTTACAGTGAACCCTCCACATCTTTGGGCTGCGCATCTACCAACTACATGTTGGAAATCTTTGGCGGGGAGCGTTAAAAAAAAAAGCTATCAAATGCTGAGCATATTCTCACCTTTGCCCTTGTCACCATTCCCTAAGCAGTGTTATGTGGTTGCCAGTTTTCTATGTTGCTTAAGATATTCCAGGTAATTTACAGATGATTCAAAAATGGCTGTCTGTAAATGTGACTTCTCTACATCTGTGGATGCTGCAAGGGCTATTTTAGATTCCACCTGCTAAGGGCACCAAGAGAAGCCAGAACTTGTCCACCCCATTAGTTTTAGGACAGATGTAACGGGTTAAACCCTGAGGCTCAAACACAGAAGATTTTCCACTCACAGTTTAAGAGGCTAGAAGTCTGAAGCCAAGGTGTTGGGAGGATTGATTCCTGGTGGAGGCTCACAGAAGAAGCTGTCAGATGTCTCTTCTTAGATATGGTGGCTGCCAGCCATCCCCAGTGCCTTGTCTCCATGTCCCTAGTCTTTCTGTGGCTGTCAGAGTTCTAAGAACAGAGGTCATTTTGTTTGACGCTCACCCTAGATTTCTGTGAGTTTGTCTTAGTTAGGGGTCGATTTTGACTTAATCACTTCTTTAATATTATATAGTCACAGCAATTATTTTAATTAATCTCCATGATACATGCCTGAACCTCTTTCCAAAGAAGGTTGCTTCTGACGTTGTAGGCAGACGTGATTGTTTTTGTTTGGCAGGGGGAACACTTTTCAGCTCATTATACTTATAAAAATATGAAGCAGGTCAGTAAGTTTGGGAATTTTGTTCTTGGTGTGGAATTGTGGGAACATAATCCACGTTGGCCAGCATGTCTGTGTCAGCTGTACTTATACGTGATTACCCAAATCTCGCCTTGTGCAGAATTCTGAATGGAGCACTGGGAACAGATGGGGGGCTGAATTCCCTGCCTCCCTCCCTGTAGCGGCAGAACATAGTACTGGGTGCTTCATAGCTTACTCCCTGTGCGGGTCATTTCGCCCCTTGCTGTACCCGTCAGAGGTTCTCAATCCAGTCTGTCTGCACAGAGAAGGTGGGGCGCGAAGGAGAAATAGTCAGAATCATTTATGTGCTAGCTGTCATGGGGGAGGACCTCCCCTCCCGCGTGTTCCTCCTCTGCTTTCTAGACTGCAGGCAGACTGGAAGCCAGAGTTTGCAGAGGCACTGAGCTACATCCCAGCTGCAGACAGACAGGTTCATTCCCCTCGAGACCTGGTGGCTGATCTTTATCACTCTCAGCAGGATGAGTGTGCTGAGGGGGCGGGGGCTCTTCTGACTTTAGTCACATCCTGCTTTAGTTCTTTGAGTCTGAGAACCCTGATGCTCATGAAAACAAATGTCTTCCCAGCCTCCTTGCGCCTTAGGGCGATGTTCTGAGCTGATGTAGGACCAGTGTGTGTGTGTCGTCTCCAGCCACAGGTACCGCACTTACACTCTGCACGGGCCAGGCAGTGTCAGGAGGAGGCACGTGGGGTGTTAGATCTAGCAGTTAATGAAAACATACATCCCATCGCACCCCATTCAGGACTCTGCTGGCCACACTTCCCATCTGTGCCTTCTGTACCAAATGTCCCCTCCCCCAGCTTCCATCCACTCTTCCAGTTCAGCCGATGCTGTCTTGCAGCCAGCCTTTGACACCCGCAATCTGTGAGATATTTTCCTTCCCAGAATCAGCCATTCCAAGTTCCTTGACCACTCTATTAGCGTGTAGAATAGAACTCGCTCTGACTGGCTTTTTGAACATGGCCTAGGTGCCGCCAGTCTTGTTAAAATGATCAGAATATGTTATTGGAAAGAAAGGGCAATGGCCCGCTGCCTGAGTGGATCTGAGCACCCTGCTTGCACTAATACACCTTTGTTTTATTTTGCTGGCCCCCTGGGGCCTTGGGCTGTTCCAGACTGCAGTTGGGTCCCATGTTCCCACTCCCCCTCTATTGTTCTTCACACACAGACTGCCCCTAGTTGGATCTCAAATCGCCCTTGCAGAATGGGCTTTTTGTACCCTAGTGTCCACTCATCGTGGCCCTGCTTGTTTTGGACTCTCATTCTCCCTTTGAGGTCACCTGAGAGCCATGCTGTCATCTAGTATTTTCATGATGGCCTCACGGGATGTAGCCTGGTTGAGAAGAACACGTGTCATCTTGCTCCAAAGAGCTTCGATACTTCATAGGTATTTTTTCATGGTCAGAGACCTGGTCAGTCATCCTCATCAACTTAGACCATGAAACCCAATCTGGACAAGTTCAACAGAACCGCCATAAATGGGCTGCCCATGCATGCTTCAGCATTGCCAGGACAAAAATTTCATTTCATTCAACTTCAGTTCTTATTTGCAGGGTCAACTGAGGGTGAGTAGCAACTTGGAGAGTCAATGCCTAGTGAATATCTTCAGTGATCACATGATTAGCTTCTTTTCCCTCTTCCATAGAAGACAGGGGCTGGGGGTGACTCAGTAACATGTCAGCTGTCACAGAGCCTGTCCATGCTGAAGCTGTGGCAGAAAAAGACCCAGCTCAGTACTACTGACACCGCCTCTCCTCCTACGGCTCTCGCTCTGAGAGTAACTCACCCTGTGTTGTCTTCCTGGTGTTGCCATAACAAAGTTCTGCAAGCTGGGTGGCTTGCAGCTGCAGAAATTTATGTGCTTGCAGTTCCGGAGAAGTCAGGCAAGGTCTCACTGGCCTTTCTGGCCCTGAACCTTTTGGAGGGAACCCTCTCTGGCCTCACTCATCCAGTTTCTATGGATCCACATGTTGGTGGACTTGTGGCTATACCACCCCAGGCTCTGCCTCCATCTTCACTGGCCCCTGCTCTTCTTTGTGAGTCTCTCTTCCATGGTTCCCGTGAAGACATGTCAGTGGGCATAGGGCCCATCATACAATGTCAAGTCTTTCGAGGTGAAATTGCACTCATAGACTCTGAGTGCCGGGACACAGGGACAAGGTTTTCAGGGTCAACACTCATCCTGCCATTGTTCTTTCTGTGCCAATTGCATAAACCTGGAACCTTTCTTCTGAGAAACTTCATAGATGCCTTCTGGCTTTCAGATCTTTGTATCCTAATATCTAATATCCTGATATTTAATATCCTGCAATGTCTGAATTATAGGCCTTTGAGTTGTTTTAAGAAAAGACCAAAGCCAGCCACAGCACCTCACGCCTATAATCCTAGCACACGAGAGGCGAAAGCA
This sequence comes from Neodon shergylaensis, assembly GCA_025134845.1. Taxonomy (NCBI): domain Eukaryota; kingdom Metazoa; phylum Chordata; class Mammalia; order Rodentia; family Cricetidae; genus Neodon; species Neodon shergylaensis. Next base: position 22,389,576 of record JABTXL010005929.1, on the reverse strand, counting down.
AGATTGCTGTGAGCTTAGTGTGAGTCTGGGCTTCTAGTGAGTTCTAGGATACACACACATATGCATACACATGCACACACATACATGCATGCATACATATGCAGACACATACACATGCATACACCAAAACCATACACCAATATCTCTGCTTTTCATATATTGAATGAAATATATATTGAATTCAAATATTGAAGTTTTATATTTTATGTTTAAATATTATACTGCTCCAGATTTTTACCTAAAAATGAGTTGTTTAAGGCTGGAGAGATGACTCAGTGATTAAAATCACTGGCTGCTCTTCTAGAGGTTCTGATTTCAATTCCCAGCATCCACGTGGCAACTGCTAACCTCTCCAACATCCATAGAATACGGTGTTCTCCTGGTGTGAAGATTTGTACATGTATACAAAGCACGCCTATAAGTAAATAAATCTTAAAAGCAATGAATTATTGACTCAACAGAATTTTGCCTCTGACACAAAAACATTCACATTTTCATTTCATTCCCCTCCCCGTGTGGTTTTTTGTATATTTTATGCTCAGTAATGGGTTTTGTGAGTTTTGGAAATCTGAGGACAGCCAGGGTTAGCTCCAAATCTGGGAAGTGAGAACTCTCTAGAATGATCCCTCTGCAGAGTCAGAGCTGGGACCCGTGCCTGCCTTGGGTGGGGTGGCTTCTCAATTCTGCAATTCCTCTGTGTCTTCTTCATTGACTTCCATTCCTGGGAGACTCCCTTCCCTTGGCTGCCTCCTACTCAGGTAGCCACAGTGTCTGTAATAAAGGCCTGAAGTCCCCCTTCGTTGACACACTCCTGGTTTTCCCAGGTTGAGCTTGTTCTCATTGCCCCCTAGGGTCCCAAACGTTGGCCCATCCCATAGTGTGTCCCGCAAAGGTTGCAGAAACCTCTGAGGATCCTACCCAGATGAAAGGGAAGATATACTTCCCCGGATCTTGGTGTCATTCAAAGGCAGGGAGAGTGATAACCACATTTGGTTCTGCCAGCTGTCTTCTCCTTATGAACTGGTGGGGTGGGGAGAGCAAAAACAAAACAACCTTCCTCATGGTGGTAGGCCGGAGGAGGAACTGCTGCTGCTTAGTTTCACAGAAACGATCAGTAGATGCAAGTGTGTACAAAACACTGTTGCCAGCGTTCCTGGAGACCAGCATCTTGGGGAGTTAACCAGAATCAGCATTTGAGGAAGGATATTGGCAGATGCTTAGATCAGTTGGTTCAGAACAGCACTTCTCAACCTGTGGGTCATGACCCCTTGTAAGGGGGGCTCCTAAGACCATTGGAAAACATAGATACCTATGATACGATGCATAACGGTAGAAAAATTACAGTTATGAAGTCGCGGAAAATCATTTTATGATGGGGGGGTCACCACAGCATGAGGAACTGTATTAAAGGGTCACAGCCTCAGGAAGGTTGAGAACCAGTGCTCTAGAGCCTTCTCAAACCCACGCGAGCACTGCATCCTGCCCCAGCGGCCCTGGGGCTGTGAGACTCATTACAGGAGAGCTTGGCATGCCCCTTCTGACAGAACTGCTAAGTAGTTATGCTCTGATTCGTGTGACATTAAAACTTTTCCACCTTGCGTTGGCAGGCCTGAAGGCGGGGGATGAGATTCTTGAGATCAATAATCGTGCTGCTGGCACCCTGAACTCCTCTATGCTCAAAGATTTCCTCTCTCAGCCCTCCCTGGGCCTCCTGGTGAGGACATACCCTGAGCCGGAGGCAGGAGTGGAGCTTCTGGAGAACCCACCGCACCGAGTGGATGGCCCTGTGGACCTAGGCGAGAGCCCCCTCGCCTTCCTCACCAGCAACCCAGGTATGCTGTGCCCAGGGCTGTGTGTACTTCATGAGCCTGTGCCCCGGGAGGTACGCCACTCTCGGGGCCCCTCAGGGCTTGCTTCTGCAGGTGTCAGGGAACCCCAGGGTTTGCTCCTCCAGGTGTCAGGGCCCCTCAGGGCTTGCTCCTGCAGGCATCAGGACCCTCAGGGCTTCCTTGTGCAGGCATCAGGGACCCTCAGGGCTTGTTCCTGCAGGCATCAGGACCCTCAGGGCTTGTTCCTGCAGGCATCAGGACCCTCAGGGCTTGCTTCTGCAGGTGTCCAGACTCTCAGGGCTTGCTCCTGCAGGCATCAGGACCCTCAGGGCTTGCTCCTGCAGGTATTGGAAGGTGTCAGTGAGTGAAGCTAATAGCTGGCCCTGGGCTTCCTGTTGACATTTTAAAGGAAAAGGAGAAGGTGTTTCTGTCATGGAATATCTGCTTCGTGTTTCTTTTGCTTATTGTCATCTTGGAGAGAGGTGCGTGGGGTGAGGCCCCCATTTCATGGTTGTGGATAAAGGTATGGGATCACATAAGCCCCGGGGATGTTTAGTTCTCTTCTGGCCTTCACTTTCTCCACCCCCAAAGTCTGCTCAGCCCTGCTCTTCCCATGTGGGAGAAACTGGGTGTTTCTGAGAAAGTTCGCCCAGTTGGTGGTTTTATCTGACTCTTGTGGACATGAGGAAATCCTGTCATCCCTGCTCTATCTGCCACTTTTTTTAAAAAAAAATATTAGTAATTTTTTTCTTTTTTGTGTTCATTGGTGTTTTGCCTGCATGTGTGTCTGTGTGAGGGTGTCAGAAAGCCTGGAACTGGAGTTACTATATTGGTGCTGGGGATTGAACCCGGGTCCTCTGGAAGAATAGTCAGTGCCCTTGACCACTGAGCCGTCGCTCCAGTCCCCATCTGCCATTCTTGTCTCCTTTCTTTCCTGCTCCCTCTGGAACCCATGCACTCATTCTGACTGAAGCAGCTTGGGTGCCCCCTGCCTAGGGAGTCTTCCTGGGACCCCCAGCTCTCTGACCTGCAGAATGCGTCTCTTTAGGTTTGCTCCCCACCTCCCCCCTGAGTTTACTTCCAACAAGCTTTCACTTTGTAGCCCAGACTGGCTTGAAACTCTCTGAATAGCCTAGGTTGGCATCGAACCCAAGATTCCCCTGCCTCAGCTTTCCGAGCTCTGGCCTTGCAGGAGAACACCTTCGTGCCTGGCTCATTTGACACCTTTCTTTCTTGCCTGTATCATTCTCTCATGTTTTGTTTTCTTAGAATGTGTGTGTTTTCTTCATTTTGCCTTCCAGCATTTGGACAGAGTGTCCCACACAGTGACCCTTTCCTATGGAACTTGGGAGTGAACGAGTGAGCACAGGGACCCTGTGGGTTGCTGGAGTTCAGCTTTTATGAACCCGTGCTAGGGTTTGGGTTCACTGACTAGGCTTAATTTCAGAATTATTTTTCTCCCTGTCTTGTGTTTTCAGGGGGAGAAAAAAATACTTGAGGCAGCATGGGCATGCATGGGGACGGGTCTCTAGTTTCAGTGTCTGTGTTGTAGGTACTGCATATTGCTCCTTGCCATTGTCAGGTTACTGTCTGCAGCTTGGCTACTTAAGCAAGAAGTCCATGATCGTTCATGAGTTTGTTTAGTGGTCCTTGGAAGAATTTGACAAGTTGAAGCTTTGAAAAATGGATTGTACTTGGTTACTATTGGCTCCCTTAGATCGCTGTGTAATTGTGTAGTGGTCTTCACACTTTTAAAAGCTGCTTTGGTCAGCCCAGGATGCCGAGAAAAGGGGAATCAGGACCGTGGCGGCTATTCTCCCAGATGGCCACAAGGTGGCGTTCGTTAGCCTACAAAACAATCCACAGCTTCATTCTGCAGGGTTACAGAATCAAACACGTTCCGGGTGATTAAGTTGTTTCAGGATTTTGAGGACATACGCATGAAATGCGTGTGTGACTGTATGTGGATTAATTTTCTATCAGTTTCATGCCTGCCGTTTATAGATACAGATTCAGAATTTGCATTAATATAATCCACAAACTGAAACCTGATCACCCTACCTGATTTTTAACAACTTGAATCCGTCTGTGCACATCACGGTTTTGCTTCTTCCCATTACAGTGGTAGATTGGGTGGTTGTGATGGCCAGTTCCAGTCCACAAAGCTAAAAATGTTTATTCTCTGGCCCCTTAGAGATAAAGTCCCCGTGTAAAAATGACTCTTGCTCACAAATTGCTTCCTTATTTACAATTACTGTCTATTTCTTACTAAAAAGACCCTTCGAATATATGCAGATTATTTCCGTGAGTGTTTTTAAAATAATAATTTGCGTTTGAAATCAGGTCTAGTTATATAGCCCAGATGATCCTAGAATCACTATATATCCTGAGATGGCCCCTAGTTTGGAATCCTACTGCCTCAACCTCTTGAATACCGAGATTATGGCAAACAAGGCAGAATAGCCTTTAACTGAAAAGGTTCTTGCTTGTCTATATGTGTCTGCTTCAGAAGGATCTGGGTGTGTTCTGTGTATATAGTAGTTGCCCTGTCTTTGATAGAGTGCAGTCCTAAACACAGCCCTGACTTTTCTGTAACCTCCCACAGACGAGGCTCCTGTGGAGGCCCTGTACCACTCAACTTACTTGTATCTAAAACAGTAGGACTTCAACCTTGGGGTCTTCTGTAGGAGATGGATTCTTTCCTTTGTTTGTTCCCAGTCAACTGACTGTGCCTTGGAGCTCAAGATCCCCACCTGGGTCTCTGCCTTCTGGGTGCTTCCGCTTCCTGGTCCTTATTTAACAGCAGAAGATGAAAGGGGGGGGCAACGAAACAGGATGGGTAGCCAGCAAGCCTGTCCCATAGCAGGGCAGAGATAACAGACTCAGAAGGTGACGGCACTTAACACAGAGCAGTGGGACAATGGGTAGGCCAGACTCCAGCCTTTATCTAAATTTAGAAGTAACTAAAAATAGGAGCAATCTGAGTGGCAACGTTTGGGGTTTGAGGCTAGAGCATCTTTAAGATAGTTATACTGTGTATTAGTGACCTGGAAAGAGACCCAGGTAGGGAGTCTGAGCATCTCAGGGACTTTGAGGCCCATGCGGTCCCTGGTGCTGTCCAGCATGCGGACTTGACCAGACCTTCCCTTGAGCCCGGACTGAAAGGTATTAAGTCTCTTTCAAGCTTTGGTTATTTCTGAACCCCTTTCTCACAGAGAGGCTTGCAAGTAGAAACATCATGGCCTGGTGGTTAAAAATAGGCCCGAGCCAGGTTCTGTAGGACTGCGTTCGTTTTGATGTTAGCCTGTGGTCCTGTGAGTTATGATTTGCCACTCTGTGTCCTGTATCCTCACTGTTGGATGGAGAAGAGAGCACCCTGCCATCCTACCAGGTCAGTGTGATGGTTAAGCCGGCTTCTGTTGCAGAGGACGGGGGATTGTCTGGCTGTAGCAATCAATTGTGCGTCCTCGCTGTCCGCTCCTCACTTCCACTTGCAGTGGGCGGCATGTCTAACTCTCGTGTTTCTGAATTTCCCTGTGCTTGCGGTTTCTGGGCGGAGAGAAGGAATTCTGTGGGACTGAGGTCCCTGGACCCCTTCACAGCTCTGAGTGGCTCTGGTTCTTATTGATTGTTTTAGACGACAGTTTAGACTCCTTGAGCGATTTCCACATGTACCCAGAGTTGGAACCACTTTGGCCACCCAACTCCTCCTGTTTGCAGACTTCGTCCTGGGAAAATGGTGGCGTGCAGACATTGCCGATGCCCTTTCAGGATCTGTTCCGTGGAGATTTTGATGTTGGAAATGCATTTTCTGTTTACTCCTTGATGAAAGAAGGGAGCACGGTGCATGGCTCGCACATCGCCTTCAAAGCCAAGGTCTGGGCAAGGGCAGTCTCCTCCATATGCTAAGACCCATGGCCATTTGTGGCCCATAACTTCTGGCTGGAGTCTTTCTGGCCTCCTTTCATCTTTGTTTCCTAAGCATTTGTTTCTGTGCATACAAGGAAGGGAGCTAGGACAAACAAACAAACAAACAAAGGTAGTTCCCTCCATGGCTGTTATTCTCGGAGCATCCTTGCTGTAAAGGGGAAGCTGCCGTGAGAACTTGGAAACTCTTGTCTGCATGGCGTTTCTGAGGGCTGCTGTTAAGTTCTCATGGGATTTGTTTTGAATGTTGATCTTAGCATTTCAGATCAGGTAATTCTTTGGTGCGAGGGGCCGTTCTCTGCACCCCTACCAGCTGTCCTAAGATAGTAGTACCTGCTTACCCCCAAACAAAAATGCCCTCAGAGATTGCTGCTGTCCGTCTCCTCCCTCCTCATGACATCTCCCTGGCCAGGTTTATTAGAAGGTTCACGCCTACCTCAGTCAGCGATGCGTCTGAGCGAGTCTGGTGTAGGAAGGCAGGTACAGGCCTGAATATTCTTAGACGCTTCCTAAAGCATGTGTCCGTCATGTTTTTTTTTTTGATGAATCCTAGTGATATTCTGCTATTCTCTTTTTAAAAATTTATTTATTTTATTTTATGTGCATTGGTGTAATGGTCTCTGGAACTGGAGTTACAGACAGTTATAAACTGCCATGTGGGTGCTGGGACTTGAACCCGGTCCTCTGGAAGAGCAGTCAGTGCTCTTAACCCTTGAGCCATCTCACCAGTCTCCACATCCATCATGTTTTAATATGCTTGTCTGGCACGTCCCTTTCCTGCCCTTTCTACTAAGGGAAAAGAGGGAAACTTACGTGACATAAGATATAAATCATGAAATTCACCAATGAAACAAAGATACCTCTGATAGCAATTATTGCAAACACCCAACTTTTATGCAGATTGTAAGAGTTGTCATTCATGAGGCATCTAGGGTATCTCTTCAGAAGTTTGAAGTGTGTGTTTAGGGCTGGGTATAGTGGTGCAAACCTGTCATTCCAGCACTTGGGTGACAGGCAGGATTGCTGAGAGTGTGAGGTGATATTGAGTAACGTAGCGAGTACTGGACCAGCCAGGACTACATAGCAAGACCCTCTTACACACACACACACACGTCGCACGTCTCTCTCCAAGTTCTGTTGTTAGCCAGCCTTACTTCCAGTGGCGACACCTCTCCGCTGCGCTGTCCTGTCCCTAGGTTTCTGCTCGGCTGACTGAAGGGAAGCAGGTGCCCGTGTTATCTCAGTGAGGAGCCTGCACTCTCACAGTAAAAACTCTGTGCTCTCTGGAGGGGCTGACGCCGCATCTTATTCAAAATAAAATGGATATTCTTGCATTGTGGGCTGGAGTGGCTCTAGCTGATACGGGGTGGCTGACAGCTGGCCAGTGACACATTAGAGACGTTCAGATCAGGCTCAGATTGGAGAGCCGGCGACCCTTTGATGGGCCTCCAGCACATCTGTCTGCTGCGGAGAGGAAGCTGTGGGCTGCAGTGAGCACAGATGCACCTCCCGCAGGAAGTCGATTCCCTGGCATCTGCTTCACAGGAAAGGCCCCTGTGTGGCCGTGCATGACCACGGCCCCTCAGTGCCGAGGAGGACTTATTTGCACCAGGCAGGGACGGCGCTGGATCTGCCTGGCCAGTAAGTGCAGTGGAGAAATGGAAGGCTGTTTTCTCTGGGGGCTCCGCACTTAGGGAACAGGGAGGGGTGACATGAACGAGCAAGTGAACAGCTCTGTCTTCCTGAAAACAAATCTGGTCCAGTCTTGTAGATTCTCTGAAGCCTCACAGATACCCTGTTTGTTTGTCGGTGAGGTTTGCGGCCATGTGTGCCTTGGAAGCTGTTGGCGTGCCTTGCTGTCTGTCACTTAGCACATGGCCTGCTTCTGTGGGTCCTGCTGGGGTGTCGGGGATCCAAATGCCTTGTCTTGATTTCCAGTGAGATTTGATTGATGGCATCTGCCATGTCCCGTGTGTGAATAGGGGTGGGTTTTGCTTTGCAGACGTGGGGGAGCCTTCAGTTTTATGTTTTTAAGAATCATTAGTGTCGGGGTTAGAGAGATGGCTCAGCAGTTAAGAACACTCGTTGCTCTTACGGAAGACCCAGGTTCGATTTCCAGCACCTACGTGGTGACTCCCAACTGTCTGTAACTCCACTTCTAGGAGATCTGTTACCGTCTTCTGGCATCTTTGGGCCAGGGATATACATGGAGCACGCACATACATGGAGGAAAACACTGATGCACATAAAATAGAAATAAAAATAATTCTAAAAATCATTAATGTACTTTATATTTTATTTTGTCAACAAACTGATAAGATCAATTAAGCCAAAATCTGCAATTTTTATGAAATTTTCCACAGTATTGTTATTGCTTTTCTCTTTTATACACCCATGTACCTGTGCACATTGTACATATTTATCATGACATACATGTGGAAGTCAGTGGACCACATGTGGGAGTCTCTTCTCTACTTCTACTGTGTGCGTCCCCTCAAACTGAACTCAAGTCTGTGGTCTTGACGGCCTTTACCCACTGAGCTGTCTCTCCTGCCCAAATTTATTTCTTTTTGATGCAGGGTCTTGCGCTATCCCAAGGTGGCCTACAACTTACTACATAGCCCGTGCTAGCTTTAAACTTGCCATCCTTCTGCCTCAGCCTTCTGAGTGCAGGAGTTACATGTGTGTAGCGCTCAGCCTACTCACAGCTTGTATTTAGCTGAGTGCGGGAGTTACATGTGTGTAGCGCTCAGCCCACTCACAGCGTGTATTTAGCTATCTCTGGTTTGCTGCAGTTTTGCTCTGCAGCCGTTTTGGTGTCTAGTTTCCTTGGCTGCTGGTGCCGGTGCCGTGTATTACGAGGTGAACATGGGATTCTTTATGGGATTCTTTTCGTAATGAAGCTATGCCGTGACTGAGAAAGGAAACGGCGTCATAGCCCGGCAGTTGAGTCCCATACAAGAGTCTTTAGGACAGTCCAGTCTTTCCTCGCCCTACCCACCGGTCCATCAGTCACGTTTGCTCCTCATTCGAACTCAGATATTAGACAACTTTTTAAAGTTTATTACTAGGGGCTGGCAAGACAGCTCAGTGCTTAAGGAAGTTGTTACTAAGTCTGATAACCTGAGTTTGATTCCTAGGACCCATGTGGTGAGAGGAGAGAACCCATTTCCTGAAAGTTACACACACACATAGACACACACAGTAAAATAATTTTAGTGTTTGAACTAGAATTTGTTTAACTTGAACACATTGCTTGTATATCTCATTAGACAAGGATTCTTTCCTTTATGTTTAATTGCCACAAGGCCTTAGGAAAGACAAATGAATGTGGTAAGATCTAAACAAACGCCACATTGTAACATTGTAAGGTAAACGTTTGTGGCTAGGTTCGCATTGTGTTGGTCTTAGCTAGTGGTGTGAGGGGCAAATGACTTGCCAAGGTTTTTAGACCATAAAGATGTGACCATGATAATGGAAGCAATTTACAAACCAAAGAGGTGTTCTCACCTGTTCACAGCCCTAGGTTTAGTTTGTAGAAACTTCTGTTCAGTCAGAAGGTTCTGACCTGAAGGTGCTCTGGCTTCCTCGCTCTCTTGTGGAGCCTCCCCTGAGCCTGCCTGATGGTGTGCTCAGGGCTTCTATTGATTGAACTGTTCCTTGCCCTGGTGCTTTCAGCCCCCCCCCCAACCCTGTTTTTTAGTTCTTTCCCTGATTGCTAACAGAGCAGCCTGTGATGGTGGGGCTGTTTCCTGCTAAGTAGGGGCGAGAATGCCCCCAGACAAGAGGGTTCAAAGGAGTGCACTTTATAGTCAGGACAGTGCTGCTGTAGAAAGTTGTGCAAGTGTATGTGTGTGTGTGTGTGTGTGTGTGTGTGTGTAAAGCCATGAAATTGAGGGTATCCAGAGAAGGATCTGAGCATGGGAAGGAGGTACCCTCTCTGCTTGGATCCCTGTCCTGGCTGCTCTGCTCTTTCTTCTCAGTATCCCTGAAGTGAGCTGCTGTCACTTCCTCTCTCCTGTTTCCTTTGGTCATTAGCACCTACTCCTGTCCATTTAATGGTTAATGTTGCAGAACAAACCGCTGCTACACAGCCTCGGTCCTTCTCGGTAGCCTGGTGGCTTGGGCTAAGTTCAGCGGGTTGGACACCCTACTGTCTTTGCTGCGTGACTGACCCTGTCCTTGCTCACATGTAACTGGGCAGTAGGAACCTCCTCTCCATGAAGCCTCTCATCTTGGAAACCATAGTTTGGGTTTTTTTTTTTCCTTCGGACAAGCACAGGAACTGTGCAGCCTCCTGGAGCCCTGGCTGGAAATGTGTGTATTTTCACCTACGTTATTTCTGCTAGCCAAAGCAAGCCGTGCGTCAGCCCAGATTTCTGGTGTAGGGTGTAGTCTCAGGGCTGTGCTTCTAGGATGGCAGGGATTGAGCTGGTGGCTTTCGTGAGCATCAGGCCTGTATTGTGCATGTCCTTTTCTTCTTTCTTATTAGCTGCATTTGTCCTGTATATTTTCTGCCGAGTCTGTATCCTCCTGGTGCCGGTTTTTGCGATTGGCGTTAATTAGGATCCAGCGTTATCATTTTTCCATGTGGGCCACCCACCGCTCTGGCGACATGTGTCAAATGTTCCGTCTCTTTCCCGACTGCACTGTGCGTCTGCTGAGTGCCACACTTCATCCAGGGCTGGGTCTCTTTTAAACAGTCTGTCCTGAGCTGCATTATGTTACTGTAACTTTAGCTTATGTTTTGCTCTCTGGCAGGGAAAGTACCCCAGTCTTGTTTTTCTCCTTTACTGTCTTTGGTGTAACTGAACTTTTATTAGTTCTAGGAAAAGTGTTGCCAGTGTGGTCTGCTCAAGTGTAGATGCTCTAAGTTAGGGCAGTTTCGGCCTTTGGTAGATGGCTTGCTTGTGTAAAATGCTAATCCTTGGGACTAGAGCTAGAAAATCATTCACAAATCAAGCTGAACAGTTATAAATGTTTGCGTCTTCTGTGTCTTGACTAAGCCTGTTGCATTTAGTCGTTTCTAGAGTGTTCCGTGTGCTTGGTTATGTCTGGACTCTTCTCAGTGTGTTCCTCTTACCTGTTTCTTGTGTATTTCATCCTGCTGGGGCTTTGTTTTATGTGTCTTTATTTAGGTTAAGCCTTTAACATCTTTTTTAGACGGTCCATGTGTTCTGACGCATATCTGTGGTCTCACTTGTTTTCCCTTCTCTCTCCTGAATTGCATTTTAAATTCTAGTTGCGTCTTACATAGCCTTGTCCCTCTTCTTTCACCGTTTGCTCTGCAGTTTGGACATGATTCTGAGCCCAGCAGAAACCACAGTTCCTTTTCCTTCTTCCCCCAGCTTCAGTTTCCCCCAACCCTGCTTTAATAGTATCTTCCAAGCCGGTTTTTGCTTGTTTATTTGTTTGTTTTTCTTTTAAATACCAAAATGTCTTTTGGGGAGGAGGCGGGGTTGTTTTATAGTTTAAGCCTAACCTCTGTAAATGTTAACATTTTATCTTTCAGTTTTACACTAGATTTTTTTAGGGTTATGTCCTAAAATTTTTTTTCCCTGAAATACATACTTTAGAGAACTTTTTAGTGAGATACATGCTCTCATTATGTTTCTAAGAAGTTCTTACTGTGGTCCCTCTCTGGGATAGCCTTTGGTTGTTTGCGGGGCTCCAGGGGCTGAATTTGGAGCCTCACCTGTTTCTAGGCAAGAGCTTGGCTACTATCTCAAAACTTTTGTGTGTTTTTGGATTTACTATTTTGTGTTCATGGGCGTTTCATTTTTTCACCACGTGTGTGCATTGTCCTGGGACTATATTACATATAGTTGTGAGCCGCCATGTGGGGATTGAACCTGTTTCTTCTGGAAGAGCAGCCGGCGAGTGCTCTTAACCATGGATCCATTACTCCACGCCCACACCTAAACTTTCACGTGTTCATTCCCTGAAATTTCAGTTCATGTGAAGGTTTATTTCCTAGGATAAGGCACTCCTTTTAGATGTCTTCACAATCCTCTTTTTTTTTTTACTTTTTTGATTTATATTTTTACCCATCAACTGTTTAATTCTGTGACTACAGCTATTATTATTGTTATTTTTAGAGATTCTATTAATTTGTGTGATCTTTTTTGAAAGCACCCTTTTGTTTTTGTAAAAAAATAATTTCAGCCTTGTTATTTGACATTTTGTATCAGGTGGCTGGGTTTCCTGTGTTCCTCCGTGTCTTCTGCCCTTACAGGGACTGTTCTACTATTTGCTTGTTTGTTTGCTTGCTATGGCTAAGCTCAGCCTCATGAATGCCAAGTAAGAGATTTAACACTGGAGTGCATCCCCCGCCCTCTTGGGTTTTGTATCCGCTGGGTTTGACGATGGTCCACCCCTGCACATTCTGTAATGCCCTGGAGATGAAAATCCAGAAAGACCTTGAGGTGCTGTGGTGTCTTGAAGGAGAATGGACCCCACAAGGTCATAGATTTTAATGTTTGGGTTCCAGGTGGTAGGCTGCCGTCACACACACACACACACACACACACACACACACACACACACACACACCATGCTTCACTTGGTGCTGTCATCACCCCAGTGGCTTTTAGCTATGACTGTATTGTTGACCTGCGCTCCCTTCTGCTTCTCTGTGGCAGGGCACAGCCTCAGCAGCGACCAGGGCAGCGGTGCTGAGATAGGTCCGGAAGAAGGCGAAGGACCGGACCTGGAGTCTTCTGATGACACAGATCACAGCAGCAAGGTGAGAGAGTTTTCATTTTCACATCCCGTGTCCTGCAGGATCACAGCTGACATGCCACCTCTGCAGCTGTGTGTGCTCGGGCGGCCTCTCCATGGGATGAAGTGTTTTTGCTTCTGAGATGTTACTAAATAGCTGGATATGAAATCCAAATTACAGTCTTGGTAACAAACCCATATGGGAGAACAGAGGGCAGAAATCACTTGTAATGAATTGAAGGCTTCGTTCTTTAATTTCTGCCATGGCTGGAGTTCCCCGTTAATGCCATAATTTCATCCCATTTCCTCCCTCCATCTTCATTTGTGGAGGATGAAGCATCGTCCCCAATGACGTAATTGAGGCAGCAATGTCTTCTTGCCTCTTAGGGGTTCCGCAACGAGCCGCTTTTGAGCAATCTGCTTTCAGCTCTTGTTCAAGGTGCACTTTTTTTTTATTAAAGGGAAAGGAAACATTTAAAAAAAAAACAATTATGCTGTTCTTCAGATGAATACTGTGAACAAAACTTTTCTTTTGATACTTTGGTGTAAAACAATGAAATTGTCGCCTGTAATTCTGCCTGCTCATGTTCTGCTTTGCCAAGTGTTCCGTACATAGATCGGTAGTGCGTTCGTCCCAGCGTTCCTGCTTTGCCAAGTGTTCCGTACATCGCAGTGCATTCGTCCCAGTGTTTAGGAACCAGCAGTCTTCCAAACCTGTCGCCTGTGTCTAAGGGCGTGTTCCAGACATGCACCGCCACATTAGTTATGTTGCTGTTGCTGTAATAAAACCCTTGACCGTTACCAACTTAGGGGAAGGGCAGGATTTGCTTCATCGTCTACTTCAGTTCACAGCTGTCGGGAAGCTGAAGCAGAAATCGTAGAAGGCTGTTTGCTGGTTTATCGTCCCTACCCTTGACCCCTTGTCCCCCTTTTTCCAGACAGTATCTGTCTCACAGTGTAGACCTGGCCGGCCTTGAAGTCACAGAAATCCCTTTACCTCTATCTCTTGAGTGCTAAGGTTAAAGGTTATACCACCATGCTTGACTTAACTAAGTTCTTATACAATCCAGGACAGTCTGCCTAGAGATGGCGCCCCACACAGTGGGCAGAGCCCTTCTGCATCTATTAATTTTCAAGACAATGCCCTCAGACCCTTGCCCAAGGCCAGTCTGATCTGGGTGCTCCCTTCTCTTCTTACATGACTCTCTTGAGTAATCGTCTAGGTTGACAATGCTGTTCCACAATCACCTTGTCAGTAATGTTCATCCTCCAGCGCCCATTGTTTTCCTTGACACTCTCTGAGCGGATCACACACTGGAAGCCAGAAGATGGTGCTGGATCTCCGGGAACTGGAGTTAGAGGTGGTTGTGCGGTGTTAAACATGGAGAATGGGAAGCAGTCTCTGGTCCTCTGTAAGAACAGTGTACTGCTTCGTTTTTTCATCAGCTTGACATAAGTTCAAGTCGTCCTCAGAGAGGCAATCTCAGTTGAAAAAAATGTCCCCATCAGAGTGGTCTTTGAGTCGTTTTCTTGATTAATGATTAATTCAGGTGGGGCCTAGCTCACTGGAGTGGGTGGTGCCATTCCTGGGCAGGGGGTCCTGGATGGGATCAGAAAGCGGGTTGAGGAAGCCATGGGGAGTAGCCAATAAGGTCTCTGCTTCAGCTCCGGACTTGAATTTCCTGTCCGGACTTCCCTCAGTGATGGATTATGACTTAAAGATATAAGACAAAGAAACCCTTTTCTCCCCAGGTTGCTTTGCATGGTGTTTATCACAGCCAGAGAAACCCAGAGAAAGCCAAGAGCTCTTCCTCAGTGAGCAGTAGCCCTTCATTGATTACATTTCTCATTTAAGAGATCTGAAAGCCAAAAATTTCAAATTGTACCAGCAGATCTTGGTGACCCACTGAGTAATATCCCACTGAGTATTGATAACAAAGTCTTGCTAATTATGTCTTTAGCGAATATTAGGGTACCATTTCATATGTGGCATCTTTATAGCACTCCTGGAAAAGATCTCTCGAATTCTGTTTACAGAGGAGACTGGGGGTGGGGTTAGGCGCTTGCTGAGAAACACAGACAACTCTGTGTTATTGAAAGCCAAATGAAAACCCAGTCTGGCCCCAGGCCTTGTGTTATTGATGCCTGCATTTAAATTACCTGCAGCCTGGTTGTTGTGTATGATATTAAGTACCAGGCTTCATGAAAGAGGGAACTAATTTATTATTGGTGCTAAAGGCCAATTAGATACACAGCCATGAGCCATTTAGCCATTTTCCCAATGCTTAATCTTCCTAAAGCGTCTCTTGATTAAGGTTAAGCGCTTTGGTCACATTGACTATATTGGTTTGCAAATTTATTTTTAAGTTGTATATACTGCTGTAACCTGGAAGGGATGATTAAGGCTTGTCGGAATGCACACATATTCATCAGGTAGAGAAATGCACCTAATAAATTAATAGAAACTGGATAGCAAAGTGACCCAGCAGGTCTAGGAGCCCGTCGCCAAGCTTCACAGCCCCATCGCTATCCCTGGGATCCACATGGTGGGAGGGGCTATCTGAATCCTGCAGATTGTCCTCTGGCCACACATGAGCCATGGCATGCCCCGCACCCAGACATGCCTACCCCAACAGAATAATGAAGTGAGTGATTAGATTTCCTTCCTTCCTTCCTTCCTTCCTTCCTTCCTTCCTTCCTTCCTTCCTTCCTTCCTT
>JABTXL010005929.1:22312241-22374373 GCA_025134845.1 Neodon shergylaensis | reverse complement strand
CTTCCTTCCTTCCTTCCTTCCTTCCTTCCTTCCTTCCTTCCTTCCTTTCTTTCTTTCTTTCTTTCTTTTCTTTCTTGTTGGTTTGCCTTCTAAAGAGGGTCTCGTTATATAGCCCCGGCCACTATGTTGGCTACACTAGCCTCAAGCTCACAAAGATCATCTGCCAGCCTCAGCTTCCCGAGTGCTGAGATTAAAGGTGTGCACCACCGTGTCCTGCTGTATTATCAGCTTTTATTCTGGTGGGAAATACGAAGCCAAGGACCCTATGATTTTTTTTTTTTTGGTGTGGGTTGTTGTTGGTGGTGGTGGTGTATGTGTGTAATTGTGTGTGTGTGTGTGATTTAGCTGTGCATGGCCTTTTGGAGCTAAGCAAGTGGAGAATTGTGAGCTGGCTATTCACTGGAGATGATTCTAGCATGTCGCCATGATGGCTGAGGTTGTCTAATGGCAGGGGAGTCTAGCCACCTCTCCCTTTGTCAGCGCCTCTTTCCTCTGGCGACAAGGTGACAACCTTAGGTCTCCTCACCCTAGGAGCTCATTTCTCTGTGCAGCTTCTTGTGGAATGAAATGTGAGTTAACTGAGGCCAGAGGAGCCTGGGGTCCTGCATTCCAGGCCCCCTGGTGGCTGTGACTGTTTTCCAGATTAGAAAGTGTATTAGAATCATCAATGCCTGTGCATTCCTAGCAGCTTCTGGTTTTGTTTTCCTGCATGCTAGAACTGCTTGGGAAGCATGTGTTTTTGCAATGAATTATTAGTGTAAAGTGTGTCAGGGCGCACAGTTGAAAGAGCAGGTTTGTGTGGTGGGGATTCCTTTGCCTCGGTGAGGGGAGCTGTAAAGTTGTCCTACTTGGGCACTTTAATATTCCTGTGCCATTCGAGATGCTGGCCAATCAGCTGGTCCCACTGGCTGCAGGGCAGGGCCACCCACAGCCCGGGGAGGCACTCTGCGCTTTGTTTTCCGCTGGCTTTGGCTCTCTCTTTCTGGGACTTTTATTGTTGAGCCAGGTAAAATCAAAGCATGAGTTCTTCTCCGAGATACAGCCTTTGACAGCCTCCAGGAGCGCCAGTGGGGAAACAGGTGCCTCTCTGGGGCTTGTGGCCGCCCTCAGCTCTGCACTGAGATGTGTGTGGTCACAGGTCGGCCCTGGAGAACCAGCATGGGCTATCCCGGTGAGAGGAAGCTCTCTGCAAGCTGGACGGTGGCTGGGGCTTTCTGAGTATTTGAGGAAACTTCGGTTTCCTTGCTGAACACATGAAGTGCTAGGAGGAATTACCACGAGCCTGTGTCCCTGAGGATGTCGGCACTGTGGAAAATCAGGCGCAAACCCAGGATGGAGAACGACAGAGCTGGTGGCTCTCTCTACCGCACCCTTCATCTGGTGAGCGCTTCACTCTTTCTGGCGGCTTTGGGGAAGACTGGCTCCCATGCTCAACTAGTGATGCCTGTGTTTGTCCCACATCTTCGTGTTTCACCCCCCTTTCTTTCTGGGCGCCCTTGTTAACAAAGAATATGTATTGCAGCAGTTTTTGGAGGACGCCTTCATTAGTTAGCGTGCAGTTGAGTTTGTGTTGGGTGTTTATTTTTTTCTTTTCAGATTTAGGTGGTAGAAAGCTTTGTTTTTGTTTTTGTTTTTTTTTTTTTATCTTTTTTAACTATTGCTGACACCCTCCCTTTTCTTTTGGCTGTTGAGATTTTGGATATATTTTATGTCCAGTGCACTATGCCCCTCCCACGCCACCCCTGACCAGGGACTAGGAAAGCAGCTGGGATTGTGTTTTGCTCCTTTCGGTGCTTTGGGTCTTATTTCTGCTGACTTGCAGTAGGTAAAGAAGGTTGACGGATGAGCAGTCTAGCATGAGCTGACCTACTTCCCTAGACCAGCCCCTGTAGTAAACGATAATGCTCTAAAAAGAACCTGCAGAAGTGAGCTCATGGCAAGAAACAGTTGAACAAAATCAAACGGAGCCTTTCGGTGCTGGCGCTAATACCCGCGTCTGTCGGCGGCTGAGAGGCAGTGTCTTTTAATGAAACGAACGTATCGGTGGCTATGCCTGGTGTTTCTTGTTTGAAATTTGTTAGAGGAGACCCCAAAGCTGGTGGAGAATTGAAGGAAGTATGGATGACTGTAATGCCCTCTGAGACTCTGAAGTGTGCTCTGCTCCACCATCCCTCAAGAAAAGTTTAAATAAAGGCTGTAAGGTTTTGAGGCCACTCCTCCCTTTAAATCCGTGGGAAGTGTTAAGTCGGTCACAGTCAAAGAACAGTTTTGGAAGTCGCTCATCTGGAGGCAGACATTGCCTTTGGTGGTTGCATAACAAGAAGGCTTGAGCAGCTGGGTCGCTCCAGTAGGTAGTGTGTCCTTAAGAGTCTGACCCCCTCCCCCCGCGCCCCCTTTGTACTTTCTTTTCATCCTGCACAGGGGGAAAGGATGTCATAACCACCGAGCCTCCTGCTGGCCATGGCAGAGTGGCCCATGCCCTCCTTTGTTGTCCTGCCTTCTCTGTGTTGGCTGAATCGGTTGTTCCCGGGGCACCTCTGCCCGCTTCAGCGCTCCCAGACTCTCCAGTGCCTGGGAGTGCTGCTCTTTGGTCTCTGGCGATAGTCCTCAAGGGAGAGAGACTGCGCTCCCTGATGCAAGTACCTGGGCTGTCTTCCTCCTGCCCCAGAGCCAGGGTGGCTTTCATGTAGGAGCTTGCGGGGAGCCTCCCACCCAGGCTGCTTGGCTGGGCGTGCGTGTGAACGGTGGGTGCTAGGTGTGTGAACGGTGGTGAGAGGTGAGTGTGACTCACCTGACAGCCAGCTGTGGCATGGTTAGGGCGTTTTCTCTCCATGCTCTGCCATTGCAGGTACCACGGACAGGGTCCATACTTGACAATGGCCTACTTAGAAGTTTGACCACAGTGGAATGTGGTGGACAGAGCTGGAGATTTAGCTGGGCAACAATACGTGAATTCAATAGCTTAGAGACATTCCAAGGGAGCCCTGCATTTCTTAGTTCCTTCAGAGGATATTTTGGAAGGAATATTTTAGGCAAACAACACTCTCAAGCTTTACGGTCTCTTTTAAATTCTCTCCAAACAGAAACACCACTCTTGATGTCTACACGTGTTATAACTTATTAATGCTGTGAAACCGTTTATTCTTTCTCAAGTATCATGTATTGGCGCGGGGGTGGGGTGGGGTGGGGGAAGGCATCAGTTTGGAGTCAGTGCCAGGAGCAGAGTGTTAGGAAGGACATTGTTTAGCTTCAGGGGTATTCAGGACGGGTCTAATGGGAGGGGTGGTTGAGGCTGAGCCCTCTAAAGGGAGCTCCATGGAGCTTTTCAGTAGCCCCCCCAAGAAACTAAGGGGGCAGGGCACTGTTGTCAACTCTGTCTTCTCCCTGTAAGATTCTCTCCAGAAGGGCCCTTGACAGTTTCCCTTATCTGTAGGGGATACACCTTGAGACCCTCCATGGATACCAGAAGCCATGCCTAGGTGGATAGTACCAGTTCCTACATACTGAGTTATTTTCTTATGCATATGTGCCTTTGATAAAGTTTAATGTTAAGTAAACAGTAAGAGATTAATAGCAACTAATAAATAGAGAAACTGTGCATAACTCTGTAAGAATGTAAGAACATAACATAAAGTACTTCAATAAAGGTTTTGTAGACAGGGTTTCCCCCTGAAAGAGCCAAAATAAAGGTTTTGCGTTTTCTGATGATAACTCAGAAAGTGGATGACCCCAAAGATAAAGTTGGATGACCACACTTCCTATGGTGTGTGTGTGTGTGTGTGAATTTGATTTGGGGTACTAGCAGAAGAAAGAACACCTCAGGGCAGGCACCCAGGGAGTCTGCTGGGCTTTGAGAGCCAGAGCAGCTCCACTCTAACTAGGGAGTCACTTGGCAGAGACCAAGGCAGCTCCCCGTTCACAGTCTTGAAAATAGCTGTCTTTAGGTACTCATGCTATCACAGAGGAAGCAAGAAACCAGGAACCCCGGTCCATACCTTCTATATTTAACCAAAATGCAGTGACCCCTCCAGTGTGCTTTGTCATGGCTTTTGCAATGCCCTGCTTCTATCTGTGTGTCAGGGCCCCTCACAGGGTTTGTCATTTGTGGAGCTGAGGGTCTGCTTGGACCAATATGCAAGGTCCCATGGCTAATCATCTCAAGAAAGGGTATCCTGCCGGCAATTGGAACTTGGTAATGGCTGTGTTTGTCATGGGAATTGTGTGTGAGGGACAGTCAGCAGTGGTCACAGATGGAATTGTTACAGAAGCTTTCATTGTGTAAGCAAAGGTGCCAGGACCACACTTGTTTGTTAGGTTCCTTGACCAGGCAGCAAATCAGAGCAGCCCAGGGGAGTGTGTGATGGGATGGGGACAGGGCACTGGTTCTCAGCTCTTCTGCCTGGGAGACTTTGTCCAGAAGGGCATTTTTATCTCCCTGTGATAACCGCATTAGAAAACGTTGCCTGGGCGGTGGTGGCGCACCCCTTTAATCCCAGCACTCGGGAGGCAGAGGCAGGCGGATCTCTGTGAGTTCGAGACCAGCCTGGTCTACAAGAGCTAGTTCCAGGACAGGCTCCAAAACCACAGAGAAACCCTGTCTCGAAAAACCAAAAAAAAAAAAAAAAAAGAAAACGTTGCCTGTCTTAATTATTATTCGATCATTAAAAGGAGACATGAACATTTTATTAAAATGGATATATTTGTTCCCTTGTTCCTATTGTTATGACAGAGCCCAGTTTGACTCTATCAAGATGACCCCAAGTTAGTGAAGTGGCAAGTAACTAGTTCCTTTGTTTATGCACAAACAGGCCTTGATGTAAAGCAGGTATTTTCTCTTACTGAGGTAAAACTCAGTATACAGTTCAGCCCATCTGGGTGAGTTTTCTATACCCCTGTGAAGATTCTTTGCGGGGATATTATATGTCCGAAACCCAGTTTCCTGGAGGATCCTGACTAGTACTTATGACAGGCAGCATGCATGCTGGCAGTTACTGCAGTTAGCAGCAGCCAGAAATAAGTCATGGCAATTATAAGAGAATCAGAACGATAACCGTGTGACTCCCAGTCCAGACTCTGGGCTTTCCTGCCCTGTGCTGCCTCTAATGTGTCTTTTTGAGAAACTCTATCTGTGTTCTTTTTGCATATGCAAATCACCCTTCACTGTATTTAAATCCTGTCTTGTGGAATATTCTAGGTCCTAGCTTTTCTGCCTTGCAGCTCTGTGGACCAGCTGTTTTGTTTTTGTTTTTGTATTGCTTTTCGAGACAGGGTTTCTCTGTAGCTTTGGTGCTTGTCCTGGAACTAGCTCTTGTAGTCCAGGCTGGCCTTGAGGTCACAGAGATCCGCCTGCTGCTTCTGCCTCCCCAGTGCTGGGATTAAAGGTGTGCGCCTTCACTGCCAGGTATAGGAGTAATTCTTTATCAGCGCAGTCATCTCCCAGAAGGAGGCATTTCTGTGTTTAGGACATCAAGACAATAGAAGGGCTGAAGAGAAGTAGAATGTAGAGGTATCCACCCCACATTACTGCTGTGCATTTATTTGACAAGCAAACCAGGTTTCCTTACTCCAAAACAATGCCTGGGACAATCGGCCAGGTTTGGAAGTCGTGAGTTCAGGGCTATCTAGTGAGGCCTTGTCTTTACTGACAACCTCAAGCCAAATGCCAGTGCCTTTGCCTCCCAGTGTGGACTCTGGAAGGATCTGAGCTGTGGAATTGGGAAGTCTAGGCCATCCAGGGCTTCGCTGACGTCAGCCACTGAGCCCACGGGGTTTTTAGCAGCTCGACCTTCAGACAGCATCACTCCATAGGGTGGAACTGGAGCTTCCTAAATTTGAGAACAGTTGCAGCCTTCGTCTCAATCGTGCCCTCCCGAGGCTGAGGTCCACAGTGACCTGTTTCAGGCCCAACTGCCTTCTGCTCAAAGGGCAGCGGAGAAGATAGGAACAACAGAACTTACCAAAAATACAGCCGTCTGCTAAATGTGAGCGATTTAATGACCACAGACAGACACTGCCTTCCAGCATGCTGAGTAGGTGTCCAAACCCGAATCCGGTAGCTGAGTAAATTGTTCTCTGTGTTGCAGGTCTTTAGCTCCCAGCTTCTCATGGAATGGCTCAAACATAGCCTTTGGGGCCAGGGATGCCTCTTGGTGACAGGGCACTTGCTGAGGCAAATCTGAGGCCTGGGCTTCATTTCATTCCGAGTAACATCTCCCCTCCCGCCTCCCAGCACTCCCCAGAATCACAGGCTCTGAAATGTGCTTGGGTTGTTCACTTTCCAGGTCTGCCTTGGCTACTTCCTAGCTGTGTGACCTTGGATGAGTTATTTAACCTCTCTGGGCCTCCTTTGTTTCAACTGTTCAGTGGGAGTGTCAGTAGCATGTGAGTGTCAGATACCCTGGACTAGTGAGCAAGCCTCATGGGGCGTGATCACTTGCACACCCTTGTTCATTATTGTGGTTGTCAGCACTCAAGGAACTCAAGTGTGGAACAGATTGGGACACGAGAGGTATTCGTATGTGACCATTCATTGAGCTGGAAATTGCCTTGAGGAGGGCTGGGTGCCAACAAGGCTCCCGGCTGAGACGTGACCCCTCTGCTTTGCCTTATCACCTGTGCCCCACAGAGCACAGAACAGGTCGCTGCCTTCTGCCGGAGCTTGCACGAGATGAACCCCTCTGACTCGAGCCCGTCTCCTCAGGACGCCACGGGCCCTCAGCTGGCGACCACACGGCAGCTGTCGGATGCCGATAAACTGCGCAAGGTGATCTGCGAGCTGCTAGAGACTGAGCGCACCTACGTGAAGGTGCGTGCGAGCGTCTGCCTCCTCAGTGTGCGTCTGTTTCTCCAGCCTCGGGGTGTGACCACCTTTCCTACCCAAGAGAGTGGGGGCTCCCTGTCTTAGTTAGGGCTTCTGTGGTCACGAGGGGACGCCACGACCACGGCAGCTCTCGTAATTTAATTGAGACTGGCGTAAGTTTCTGAGTCCATTGTCATCATGGTGGGACATGGCAGCGGGCAGACATAGTCCTAGAGAAGGGTAACAGGAAGTAGACCAAGAGTCACACTGACCGAAGCTTGAGCAAAGGAGACCTCAAAGCCCGCCTCCACTGTGACACACTTCCTCCAGCAAGATCACACCTACTCCAACAAGGCCATACCTCCTAATAACACACAAATATTGAGATCTTGATCTCCCTTCTGGAACTAGTATATTGATTAACATTGATAAATATAAATTCTTAGTTGCTTTATATATTTATGTAATTGATAGTGAATATTAAATCATATTTCTGGCTTTTCTAAATGTATTATAAGCTACTTCTAAATCTGAATTTAGGGCCTGGTGAGATAGCTCAGTGGATATGAGGACTTGCTGTGCGGGCATGGAGGACCTGAGTTCAAATCCTGAGAACCACCCTGGCTGTACATGTCTGTAACAGCCTCTCGGGGGCAGAGAAAGGTGGATCCCAGGAGTGTGCTGGCTGGCCTAGCTCAAAACCTGGTGGGGCCCAGGTTCCGTGAGAGACCCTCTCCCGAGGGAGTTAGGTGGCAGCTGATTGAATTGAACACCTGGCACCTCTTTCTGACTTCTCCAGGCGTGTACATGGTATTTGTTTAACACACACACACACACACACACTGAATTTAGTTTCTTTTAAGATGTAGTATCCTAATCAAGTATTGATAAGAAAGATCTGTAATCAGTCATGAATAAGGTTATTGAACACTCATAGAAATGGACTGATTCAAGTCTTCTAACATGAGCCTCGGTAGAAGGGTTGGGTCTGTTTTCTGTGTGTTATTAATTGTTCTGTTCCCACCCCAACTGACAGCAATGAGATCTAGTTGTGTTCGGTTTTGTTTTTAAGATAGGGTCTGAATTCAAAATACTCTGCTTCAGCCTCCCACATACTAGGATGCCGGCCTACACCACCAGGACTGGCAATCCAAGTTTAGCCAGCTTTTTAGATTTTAGTCTAAATCAGTCTAAATATTTTGGGTCTAGTATATTCTGACCTGCAAGCCATATCCACCCTGCTGCCTGTTTTTGAAAATAAAAATTTTTTGGAACGCAATCATGTCTCTTGCAGACCAGCTCCCTGGGCTGCACCCAGGGGTGCACAAGGATGCCTTCAGAGTAGCAGGACTCAGGAATTTCTCTCTTCTGCCGGAGGGGCTTCAGGAAAGGGCGCACACCCTCTCCTGCTGAGGGCCTTCTCTTTTACATCACCCTATAACATCTCTCGGTCCTGACCGTCTCTCTGCACAGTTCCATTTCTCTACTGCAGCTCCATCTTTCTGCACACCTCTCTCTTGTACGCACACGTCTCTCTGCTGTTACGTTTCTTCACACACTGCCCCATCTCTTCTGCATCACTCACCCCCACAGACACACCGTTCTCACGTGCACACATTCCTGTCACTCACACTCATTCATTCACACACTCATATACTTACCCACTCACACACCACCCACATACACGCACACACACTCACGCTCACTCTCCTCTCTCTCACACACAATTCTCAAACGCACACACACTTCTCACTCACACATATTCATTCACTCATTTATACACTCACATACTCATACTCGCCCATTCACCACCCACGTACTCACACACCCATGTACTCGCACACCCCCACGCTCACACGCCCACACACTCAGATACTCACACGCCTCTCTCAGCCACCCACTCTGGACACTTATGAGTTACTTATAGGATCTGACCCATTCTAATAACACATGATAAGTCACATGGTTTCTCTCAGGTCATGCTGACCGGGCACGGTGGGTAAAGTGAGCACGCAGATCTGAGTGGTCAGGGTTCCCAGACAGAGAGAGACATTGAAATTCAGGGCTTACACAATAAACAGGTAGTTGGCTGGACCTCGAGTCCCGCATCACAAACCAAGGCCAGAAGTATGTGCAGAAAATCTTTTACTAGAGAGAGTTATGTCTTAATGTTATCACCCTGGCTATTCAGCAGACACCTGGGAACTTGCCCTTGTGTGTATTTTACAGGGGCAACTAGTCCATTTTGAATCTGCTCTAAAGTCTAAAATCAGCTAAATGTGTAAAAAAAAAAACTGTCTTTGTAACTGAGAATATTGCTATTTTCCTGTGTCAGTCTAATATCAAAAATACCCTAGTACTATTTCTCTTCACCAAAATTACACAACTTAAGCAGAACTCATCTTCCCAACCATCCACAGCTACATGTGTGCCCAGTAGATGGAACATATCTATATCTATATTTTATGAGATAGATAGATAGATAGATAGATAGGTAGATAGATAGGAGATAAACCACAGGCAGAGGGGAAACACTCATAGCTGTTTTCAGGGAAGGAATGCAGTGGCACATGAGAAAAATTATAGGTAGATCCGAGCGGATTCACAGTCAGTGACCCTACGGTCATTTTCTAAGTAGGCCCCCCCATCAGAGAGTGGGTCGACCTGCCGAATGCTAGCTGTCAACTGCTGAATATTCTTACTGAATATTCCCGTATGGAGCTCTTAGCCTGCTCGCAGAGTACACCATGAGTTAAAGACTTGGTTTCCGCTGTGCCCATGGGCCTGCCTGCTTCTTCCTGTCCTCATGGACTTTCATCACTGGCTCCTTAGCCTTCAGAACACACTTTGCCTTTTCGGCCCGTAGAGCCTTGTAGACTTTTCAGTATGCTAATGAAGTGTCCTTCTGGTTCGTAGGACTTAAACTGCCTCATGGAGAGATACCTGAAGCCCCTTCAGAAGGAGACCTTTCTCACCCAGGATGAGGTATGGCGGGCTGTCTTGGTTTGTGGGGGGCATGCTGCTGTTGACCTGCTGGTGAAGGATGGAGCACTGACACCCACAACATTGGGTGCCTTTAGTCGTGGCAGGTCACATACAGCCTGTGAAGTTTTGGGGTAAAGTTGGGGCATATGGGACTGCCCCATTCTGTAATAATAGCCTTGCTAACTCTCAGAAATCACACAGTCAGGTCCAGATAAAGCTTCCGAATCTTCATGGATATGGGGTAGATTTTTTTTTTTTTTAATTTTTTAGCTTGATGTACTCTTTGGCAATTTAACTGAAATGGTAGAGTTTCAAGTCGAATTCCTTAAAACTCTTGAAGATGGAGTCAGACTGGTCCCTGATTTGGAAAAGCTGGAGAAAGTCGACCAATTCAAGGTAAGCCTCATCCTCAAGCTACCTAAAGCTGCCCCTCTGCGTCACTGCTGGGTTATCTTGTGGGTCAGAATGTGCCCCCATGCCATGCTGCAGGTGGTCTTTTGTTCTTTGGGAGTCTGTGGACCTCACAGTACTGAGGACTTGTAGGACTCCCCAGTGGGGGACCTTCCTGGGGGAGGGTGTCAGGGTCGGGAGAGAAGGCCTTATCTTTCTTGTTTGATGCTGTAGACTCAATTAAACACATTTATCTGCCGATGTCTCCTTTGGAAGCTGCACGGACCTTAAGGTTACATTAGCTAGTAACAAATTAAATTAGCCCTCTGGTCTGTCAGTTTAATCAGTTTACCCTGTTCTGGGCAGCTTTGATAGAAATGCTGATTCCTGTCCAGATGGACACTGTCCTTGTGGTCCTAGTGAGCCGTGTGACTCATGCCTGAACAAAGGTTACTCACCCTCAACTCGTTTCCTCTCCCCTGGTTGGTATTCCCTGGAAGGAAGTTCCCGTTCCACATTTCAGATCAATAACTCTTTGTTGGCTTACATGTCAGACCCCGATGCTTTAAAAACAAAATTAGCTGTGGTACAGTTGATGAAGCACTGTGCATATTTAAAGTGTAGGCTCTGATAAAGTATGTGTGTAGTATGAGTACGCACACACATGCATGCATACACACATACATACATATATACCTACATAACACATGCATGCATTTATACACGTGAACACACACACACACACACCTGTGAAACTGTCACTACACTCAGGGCAATGACATAATCAACTCTGAGGCCTAGTCTCTGTCACTTGTGATCTCCTCCTCCTGCCTCTCAGTGCCTCCCCTCCACAGGCAGCATGCTCTGCACCCTGATAGTGTAGGATTGTTCACACCAGGCTGATGGAGCTTCCTCCTGGGAATCTGGTGTGCACCAGCCTGTGGGTCTTCAGAAGCCTGTAGGACGGCCTGGGTAGCTGCAGTCAGTGTGGGAATCCCTCCCATCCTGTGCAGCAGGCACTGGAGATACTGTTTTATCTGTTACCACATGGCAAACACTTAGTAACTGTTACTGTAAGCAAAGGAGCGGTTTTTCTGTGGTCCTTCCCAGCTTTTCCTGGGTAATTTGTGATCATGACTTGGGCAATCACATCATACATAGTCCTGCAGTCATGACATGAGAAGAATAGGAAGATTGAACATGAGGAAAAGATTTCAGGTCTCTCATAACTGCAGATGCCAATCAAGTATGGTCTAAAGTAGACATTTTCTCCATCAGTAGACAAGGAGGGTCTGTCCTGGTGTGATCCTCTTGGGTGGAGCTGCTATTCACACCTGAATGTCATTCTCGCGTTGATATTGCTTAGGTTCTTATCTGCTTCCTGGCAGAGGATAGAGGGGCTTTGGAGAAGGTGGAGGCTGTACCCAGGGCATGTCTTCGCTACTTTGGAGGTGTAAGCCTTTCCTGAATAGTTTATCCCTTCTGTCTCCCAATAAGGAACTCATGAGAGAACTGAGGGTATTTCTGCCTTCCTAGAATTCAATTATTTTCTCATCAGCATTCAGACATCTCACACAGGTCATGAGCAATCCTACTGTAAATACTGAGAAGACAAAACCCAACATCTGTAGAATTCATCTTAAGCCAAAATATTTTTCCCACAGCCAATTTTAGGACCTCTGTGAGCAAAGACAGGCTGGTTGGTGTGGAGAGCCAGACAGGTGTGATTTCCCTGTTCTCACCTGCTGCCGGGTCTACACGGGGATGGGAATGAACTCATTGCACTTTTCCTCTTTAATCTAGAAAGTGCTGTTCTCTCTGGGGGGATCCTTTCTGTACTATGCGGACCGCTTCAAGCTCTACAGTGCCTTTTGTGCCAGCCACACGAAAGTCCCCAAGGTCCTGGTGAAAGGTAAGGCAGGGCCGGGTGATTTGGATGGGTGTGTTGGTAGCCAGTTCACATCTGTGTATATAATGATTTATAATAGAAAAACTACTTACTTTCTTGTTTTTTATTTTTTTTGAGACAGGGTTTCTTTGTGTAGCCTTGACTGTCCTGGAATTCCCTCTGTTGACCAGGTTGACTTTGAACTCAGATCCGCCTGCCTCTGTCTCCCTAGTGCTGGGATTAAAGACGTGTGCCACCACTACCCAGCTATTCCTCCTTTTCATTAATTTCTACTATAAATCAACATGGTACAAATCTCCAGAAACTTTCTGAAGCCTTCACGGTTTAGTGTATGGTGGTCTGCAATACGTAAAATGTTGATCTTCTCCAGATAAGAGAGGAATGGTAGTTAGCAGAGGCTGAGGAGGACAGGGGATGGGTTGATGATAGGAAGAGGGTGGTTAGCAGGTAGACAGTGCAGCTAAACAGAAGGAAGTTCTGTGTGCACAGCAGAGTATATAGCACAGTGGTACAGCACTCACCTTGCATGCAGAAAGCCTCAAGTTCAAGTTCTGTGCTCCCAAGAGAAAATGAAAAAGCATGGCTGAGTGATGGAGAGTGGTTAGCAATAATTAGAAGAAACAGAATATTGTCAACACAAAGTGATCAAAATGTTTGTGGTGGATATTCTGATTGCTCTTGCTGATCATCATGGATATACTAAAATATCCCTTCCTACCCCATGAATATGTATAATTGTTACATATTCATTTTAAAAACCCACTTCTAGCCCATTGTGGCAGCACACATCTATAATTCTGTCACTCAGCAAATGGAGACAATAGGTAGAATCTTGAGCTCAAGACCAGCCTGGACCTTCTGGCTAGACCTTGTCTTAAAAAAGAAAATCCAGTTCAATTTAGTCAAAAGATTTTCGCAAGTCAGCTTGATACATGCTCTACGTGTATTAGCCATTACTGTAGACAGACTCCCTCCCACAGGTATTAACGAAGTCCTTCTTTGGAAGGCAGAATCAGTGCACAGTTTGGTTTTGGCTTTTGTCTCTGGAAATGAGCGAGCTTTTCCTCCATATTGCTATGCGCGGCCAAGCAAACATTTCTCATCGAGTCCCTGGTTGAATAATTTCCATGTTTTTTGTTTATGTTTGTTACCCAAGAGAACTAGCTTGCCTTAATTTTAAAATCGATGTTAGGAAATGCTAGAATAATACAGGTCTTCAGATAACAAAAGACTCTGCCCCAGATAATGCGAGGCATGCTGGGAGTGCTAGTCGGTGCAGAAGGATTCTGAGAATTTCCCTGCCATGCTGCCTGATCTTAACCCATGTTTTCACACGTGTGTATTGGCTGCGTGTGTGCATGTGTGTTTCCTTTAAAACTTTTATTGATTGCTAATCATTATCAGAGTGCCAGAATAAACATGATAGAGTTATTTGCCCTGTAGTGAAGTTGTCATATGTGCATTATATTCCTTCAAGCAGTTAGTACTTTTTTAATCACTCAATTAGATTAAATTTGCCTGTGTGGATTTTTTTTAATTCAGTAACATTTTTTGCATCTGAAAATATTGTACCATCACTCCAAATTGTCCCATAAAACAGTAGGCATGGCCTGCATTTTTTAGTTGTCCATTGAGTTGGAGGTTTTTTGAGAACCACAGTATATGTCTGCCATTCTTAGCAGACTGAGGTGGGCTGGATGGGAGGACTGCACCGTGCTCTAAGAGCCCGCTCCTCCCTCTAGGAGATTGAGAGCCTGCTCCTCCCCCATACGATATGTATTCCATGGCTTAGTGACTGTGTTAGGGTTTCTATTGCTGTGAAGAGACACCCTGGCCACAACCACTCTTACAAAGGAAAGCATCTAATTGGACTGGCGTACAGTTTCAGAGGTGCAGACCGTCATCATCATAGCGGGGAGCATGCAGGCAGACATGGTGCTGGCTACGTCTTCATCAAAAGGCAACAGGAATGAACTGAGACACTGAACATGGCATGTCATATAAGAGACCTCAAAGCCCACCCCACAGCCACACACTTTCTCTAACAAGGCCACACCCACTCCAACAAAGTCACTCCTCCTAATAGTGCCACTCCCTCTGGGGTCCATTTTCTTTCAGACAGTGACCAACAGCTCTATGTTTGCACACGGGAATCTGGGTATTAGAAATCAGGTTTCTCCTTGTGTCAGCTCTAGAGCGAGCCCAGCTTCCCTAGCGTGTAGAGGTTATTATCCCCATGTCCTTTTCCTTCAAGATTTTTGTACCCTTTGAAAGGAGGGTCATGAGCTGAACCGTGGAATCTGATCTCCTCTCCTCACCCTCTCCCTCTCCTTTCTCTCTCTTCCACCTTTCCCCTCCTTTGCCCTTCCCCATCCTCTCCTCCTCTCCTTCCTGCAGCCTCTCCTCTCCCCTTCCTTTTCCTCCTCCTCTCTTGACAAGGAGTGTCACCCTGGAATGTACAAGGTAGACCAATCTGACCTTGAACTCAGAGACTCGCCTGCCTCTGTCTCAGGAGTACTGAGATTGGAGGTGTAGGACCCTGTGTCCAGTTTGATTCTTCATAATAGGATTTCAAGGGGCTCCAAAACTGGCCATGCAAGCTTCTTCTAGGGTTGCTGTGTTGTTTAAAAACCTTACCATTGCATGACACCCTTATATGGTATCTTCAGTATTATCTAACACTACTAACCACTTGCAGATGGAGATATATTTTTTAAAAAATGAATAACCACTGAGTTTTAGGAAATTGCTCATTCGTTCATGGGTTATCAGGGTGTTGTTATGAAGAATCTAAGTCCACAGAGGGCTGCATCTACTTTCTGATGGACAAATGTAATCATAATGACTGTGTGGGTTCTGGGTGTGAAGAATGAGTTTATTTCTGCAGTGGTGATGCTTGTGTACTGATTTCTTCTCAAGACCGTGACTCCAAAATAGACAAACAGAAGAAACATGCAAGGCAGGGTGTAGAGGAAGGGGCTCGCTCTTCCTCTTGTAGGCCTGCACTGGGGCAGCCCCTCTCCCAGTGGCTGTTCACAGTGGCCTGAGCCTTGCAGGGTCCACTGTGACGTCACTTGAGCGCGTACCATCCCCCGCTTTCATGTATTTTGCCTCTCCCCAACATTGCTCTGTACCTGGAAGGCATTAGCCATTTCCCCAGGCAGCCTGATGGGTTCTCCTGGGACACTCGCCATCCCAGCTGGAACACAGATGAAGAGGAGGCTGGGGAGAAGATGCTTGCCAGTGCTCTGTCTCTGTTGGGTCAACTCCCACCATCCAGATGCTAACAGCTGGTAGCACCGAGCTGACACCGAGCAGATGATTCTGAGGCTCCTGGCCTCATTCCACTTAACAAACTTAATAAGGCTGCAGGATGCTGTTCTGACCCCACCGCCCACCTGTTTTCTAAATGTCCTCCCAGCTAAGTGCTTGGAAGCTTGGGAACCAGGGGGAGGTTTCAGTTGGAGGTGTTCTGGTTTGGTTTGGTGGGGCTAAGAGATCAGATGATAGCTGTAAATGGTCATTCATGGGTCTCAGGAGGAGGGCACAGCCATGCAGGGTCCCTTGGAATAGCATGGGCTCTGGGGTGTGGCAGACCTGAGTGGTCTGACATCTGGCCGCAAGGCAATGAGCACTGAGGTAGCAGCTGGGGACCAGACTGTCAGCGCCTCCTGGAACTGATAGGTACACTCCGAATTGATTCTTGCAGGCAAATCATTTGCTATCTTTAGGAGTTGGCTAGGCCTGGGAAGAGCAGTCTCCCCAAGGACAGTAAGAGTCAGGATGTCAGAGTGGAATGTCATGCTCAATCCAAGGAGGGTGCACGAAATCCTTTAACTAGCATGCATCCCCATCAGACTCACACATGACTGACAGGCCCACCCAGCGTGTGCCTCAGCAGAGACGTCCTCCCTCTCCCCGAGCCTGCTGTGCCCAGACCTATAAAAAGAAGCCTTGGATTCAGAACGAGTGTGAGAGAGACAAGGTAGGAAAGGAGCCACGGGGGCATGCCACTCTGATGGTCTGTGTCCTGTCTCTTCCAGCCAAGACAGACACAGCCTTCAAGGCGTTCCTAGATGCCCAGAACCCGAGGCAGCAACACTCCTCCACACTGGAGTCTTACCTCATCAAACCCATTCAGAGGGTCCTCAAGTATCCGCTTCTGCTCAGGGAGCTGTTTGCACTGACTGATGCGGAGAGTGAGGAACACTACCACCTGGATGGTGAGCATCCCCTCCCTCCGGCCTCCACCCCCCACCCTACCCCCACCTCTGCCCAGGCCTCTCCATGCCTCGACTGCACCTGTCCCAGCCTGGCCTCTGCACAGCCCCCTTTTCAATGCCTGTGTTCTTCTAGTGGCCATCAAGACCATGAACAAGGTTGCCAGTCACATCAATGAGATGCAGAAGATCCATGAGGAGTTTGGGGCCGTGTTTGACCAGCTGATTGCTGAGCAGACAGGAGAGAAGAAGGAGGTGAGGAGGCCCCCTCCCATATACATGCTCAGTCTTGATGATCTCTCTTTAGGAGGTACCCCCCAACCTCGATGTGTGGGAAAGTTGTCTCCATTGGAGCTACAGAGACTCTGAAGATCTGTATTCGTAGCTATGTCTCTTTTCCTAAAGATGGCTGAACTGTGTGATGACAGCCTCCATATTTCTGTCTCCCTGGGCACCATTGTCACATCCTTAGCTCTGAGAGAATCTGACGGAAGGGATTCTGCATACAATGTTTAAAACTTGAGAGTCTGTCTCAAAAAAATTATTGCGTTTATTTATTTGATTATGGCGGGAGGTGCCACCCTAAGAATGTGGAGGTTGGAGGAAAACTTTTGGGTTGGTTCTCTCCTGTCACCATGAGGGCCCAGGACCTGTGATTGTTTTCTCTGGCGGGTGTTGTGCAACAGGACTTTTTCTTGGGAAGATGACACACATCTACTCACCCCAGACAAGGAGCCCAAGACAGACCAAAGTATGAATACCTCCCAAGTCCAACTTGGTGAACCAATGAGTTTTACTGGAGTTACTTACATGACTATGGGTGAGGCTTCACTTACAGGAGCAGAAATGACTCAAAGACAGCTCATCACCAAGGCCCACCCCGTGTGGATGACAGCTCACACAGCTGGGAATTACTGCAGGCAGCTCCGCAGGTTGGAGAGCATCCTTCCCAAGTGACTCCGGTCTAAACCTCTTCCAGACAGCTCTGCTGGTTTCTGCCAGCAGGTCTGATTTGAGAATCTTTGCATCTTGGCTTGTCTAAGAGTGACTCTTGCTTGTCTTTATTGCTTACTCTGGGAGGGAGGGTCCTAGCGAATCTGGCCAATTTCAGGGACTTCCTGAAGCTGTTTTGAATTATTTACCGTCTGTCTTGAGGAGTTCCTGGGAGATGGGATGGTTCAATCTTGAAACTTCCACGCACCAGTGGGACTCTTGTCTTTGAAGCCCATGTCTCCTCACTTCTTTTCCTGTCGCTTTGATGAACTACTCAGGCTTGACTTGGCTCCCAGTTCAGGGTAAGTCCACCGTGGCAGGAAGTCACGGTGCAGAAGTGTGAAGGAGCTGGCCACATTGTGGTGTCAGTCAGAGAGAGCAGTGCGCCCATGCTGGCGGTCAGCTTGCCTTCTGCTTTTCACACAGTCCGGGATCCCTGCCCACGATTAAGATAACACCCCAGGACACTTCCTGAGGCTGACTTCACCTGTTCAGTCCTCCACAGGTATACCCTGTGGTCTGCTTCCCAGGCATTGAGTTGACAGCTATGCTCAGAGCTACCCACGGATTTTTATTTTCCCCAGAACCTTTCTTGTTAGAGCAGACTTGTTTCTGATGCTCCGCTCTTTGCCATGGGGGTCTCACAAAATTCAGTATGGCTGCATGTAGAAGTGAATGTCCTTACCCAGGCTGGGCTGTTTCTGTGAATGCCACTGAAGGGTGACTCTGAGTCGCCAGATTAGAATATCTATCATTTATTCAGTCCCGGCCACATAGTTGGCACTTGATAAATTCCATTCCGCATTATGCTTCCGCCTGAGAGACCCGGAGCGCGCGCATGCCCCTGCGGTGGCTAGTCGGGTGGGAGCACAGTTGGCAAAGTCGGCTTGCTCGCTCTGCAGAAGGCGCCTCCCTCACTAGACAAAGGACCATTATCCAGCTGCTTGGTGTGTTAATTTACATACATTGTGGGGTGTGGGTACCACAGTGTTTGGAGGTCTGAGAACAGTTCCACAAAGCACTTCTCCCCTTCCACCCACAAGTGCCTAGCCCCAGGCTCATTTACGTGTCCTCAGTGAAACCGAACGTGTTTTCAAACTGTCAAAAGGATAGCATTTAGAAGGCAGTGAAGTGAGAACGGTGCAGAGATGTGAAAATGAGCGTGTAAGGATGCACACATGCGGTGGTTTTCTGCGGCTGGAGGACGTCCGTGAAGGCCACTTCCAGACTGGACATAATTGCATATCTGCCGCCCCCACCTTGCAGAGTTGGGATGGCTTCAGCACAGTGGGCAGCACTAGGACCTAAGAGCCTGGGGAGATGGCTACAGGGGATATGTCCTTTCCCACTGGAAGGCAGGGCATTGCCCCAAGAGATAGAACAACAGAACACGCGTGTCCCCAGCCTAGAGGCAATGATTTTATCCTTAGGGTTTAGGGAAGAGAAATGCTGCTCTTGTGGAATGTCTGTTCCTTCTTCTATAGAATATTTATGATAATAAATCTCCCTAAATATAATAAAAAATGTAAGAAGAAAACTCTCTAGTTTCAAACCACAGCTGGCATGGTTAGCATGTCCAGTCCACCTGGCTGCTCCCAGGAGGGTAACTAGGAGGATCAGGAGCTGGAGGCTCCCAATGTCTGTGATTCTACAAGAATAAAATCTGGGGAGAGCGAGCCTTGGGGTTCATGCCAAGATCATTGGCAAGTATACATACTGCTGTAGCAGTATACAATAACCTAGCTATGGCAGACGACTGGGGGAGGGGAACACACAGGTCCTCTTCTGAGTCTCACAGGGTTGATTCTTGATCCAGGAAGTCTAGAATGAATTGTGAGCAGGCTTGGAAGCAGTTAGGAATTTTGGTCAGTGTCTGCAGATTTTTGCTGAAATGGCCACACCCTCCCTAGGGTCACCTGAGTCCTGTTTTCTAGCCTGCTTCTCTTGGGGAACCACTGGGGATAGAGATACGTTCACGGAGACAAAGCTGGCAAGCAAGTGTTTCACGATGAGCCTGGACCTTCAGTGTTCCTAGTCCTCCACATTATTCGTTGTGTGTGTGTGGTTTATCTGGGCCCTGTGAAACATCACTTTCGCTCGGCAAATTAGAAGTAGCTGTGGGGATATTTCCCCTAAAGGAGTGCCTCCAGTAAGGTAAGCTAGTCCATTATTGCAAGCCTCCTAGCAGAATCCACTCTGGATGCTTCAAAGGAAGGCCCAAGCAGGGCGATTGGGCAGTGTGAGCAGCCCTGGGCTTCTTGTTACCTTTGCCAAGTGGAAACTGTGAGGGCATCTCAGGGGTTATAGTTGTCCATTTTTACCCATGCCCTTCAAGACTTCCTTCTAGCACCCATTTGAGTTTTGTGGATCCAGATTTTTGTCATGGGTAACCAAGCAGGTCTGTAGAAGCTCCTGAGGGCAGATAGAGATGTGTTACACCAAGTCCGGTAACAAAATCATGGCCCTGCCCCAAATCACAAGGGCAAGGATGTAGATTCTACATAATCTGGAAGGATAGACTAGAGCATCACATGATAGAAGGTATATGTCACATATACACACACACATACACACACACCATACACCACGCACATATACTACACACATATACTACATATACCATACACATATACATACACTATATACATGTACATACCACAACCACACAGATCATATACACATAACACACATACCACAATCATATACATACCAAAGTAACATATATGCCACAATAATACACACACACACACACATGCACACACACTCACACAATTTTGTTTCCTGGAGGAAATAGTTTGAACAACCTATTACAAGGACTTTTTAAAAACAAACTATCTAAGACTGTATCTGAACATATTTCTAGAGAATTTGATTATGTCTATCTTCTTCTGTTGACCGAAGTTTCTTGTCCTGCCTGATCTGGGAGCCGTTTAGTCCCAAAGAAATACACAGAGGTCTACATTAATCATAAACTGGTTGGCCTAGTAGCTCAGACTTCTTATTAATTAATTCTTACATCTTACATTAACCCATTATTCTTGTCTGTGCTAGCCACATGGCTTGGTACCTCTTTTTGTGAGGCAGTCACATCTTTCGTCCTCTGCATCTGGGTGATGATTGTAGACTGAGCTTTGCTCTTTCCAGAATTCTCCTGTTCTCATTGCCCCGCCTCTACTTCCTGTCTGGCCGTCCCACATATACTTCCTGCCTGGCTACTGGCCAATCAGCATTTTATTAAACAAGTACAAGAAATAAATCTTTACAGGGTAAAACCATTGTCCCACAGCACTCCCTGCCCCTCCCCCCCTTTTTTTCAAAACAAGAACTCTGAATGGGATCTCCCTTGTTTAGCTTTCTCCTTGACTATTATCCATACAAATTGTAACCAACACTCTAAATAAAGAAAAATATTCATAATCTATTTTTTTGGGAATATGGGTGTAGTTTTCCAGGCTACTTTCTGCTGATTGGGGGTGCTGATAATCTTATGGGGACTGAAAGTAAATTTAGAATTATGATCAAGTTCTGACTGAAGTATTCTGTGGGGCTTGATCATCTCAGGCAGCAGTCTTGAGGCTGTTCTGGATGTAGGACTCAGACATGTGGGCCATCCATTTCTCAGGTGGTCTTCCTTGATCAAACCTGATTTTTCTTTAGATCGAATCCATAGCTTCTCATTTCCTGTGGAAACAAAAGCAAAACCTCTTCTCCACAATAACGTATCTTTTGAGTTATATTTTAAGGTCAAGGCATTTTAAAAATATATATGCTGGATTAATTCAGCAGCATTTATAATCAAATGTCTGCCTTGCCGAAAAAGGTACCAAGCCACATGGCTAAAACAGACAAGAATTATGAGCTAATATAAGCTATAAGAGTTAATAAGAAGTCTGAGCTAATAGGCTAATCAGTTTATAAATAATGTGTGTTTCTTTGGGACTGAACAACTGTGGGACCGGGCAGGACAAAAACATCTGTCAACATTCTTCACTGGGAGGAGCATGGGCGAATGGATGACAGAGACGAGTTCCCTTAGCTGCAGGTGTCCTGGGGGCTTGGTTGATGTGTGTTGTTCAATATCTATAAGCATATTAATATGATCTCTTAATATTTTTACCCTTGGCAATAGTATGATTCAGTAATAATTGCTGTAATTATTATAACCCCCATCAAGGGAGGCAGTCCCTCTATTCAGTCCCGACGGAGCTACTGTCCAACAGTGCGGCTGGCTTTGGGGGCTGGAGAAGGCAAATGAAGCTGTACTGTGTTGAACAGGCTGCCGGGTTGTTGCTGTGCCTAAAAACAGTAGGGGCACCTTGAGATCCTATGCAGCAATGTCATGGGAGCTGTTTGTCTATTGGAAATGAAATTTCAAGGTTTCCGGTGTTTGAAACATTGCCTTAAGGAAGAGAAAAGTGGGCTGAATTTTTACAGATCCAAAGAATTGAAGCGAGTGGTCAGAAGAACTTAAGTGGTTTGTGGTGCCTACACATAGGTAAGACTGTGGACTGGAGTAGTCAAAGAATCTCGTTCTTCTCACCCGTAATTACTGCAGAGAGCACCCCCAGTGGGGGAAGGGGGTACTATTTTTTTTTTTGTCAGTTTGACACAGTAGAGTTATTTGGGAAGAGTTATTTCAGTTGAGAGAATGCCTCTGACAGATGTCCTATAGGCAAGTCTGTAGAATATTCTTGATTAATAATTGATGTGAGAAGGCCCAGTCCACAGCAACAAAGCTATCTCTGGATAGGTGGTCCTGAGTTATATAAGAAACCAGGCTGGACAAGCCAGCAACATCACTCCTCCATGGCTTCAGTTCCTGCCTCCAGGTCCCTGCCTGTATTCTCTCCTGTTACATCTTCCCTTCATGGTGGACTGTGACCTGCAAGCGGAAATAACCCTTTCTTCCCCAAGCTGCTTTTGGTTATAGGGTTTATCACGTTAGAAACCCTAACTAGGATGGGGGAAGGGAGGTTGCAGTGGACTGTTGCCAGGTTTGGAAGTGGGTAGATGATTCAAAGAAAACACTGTATATGAACATGACCCCCTCAGACCTCTTACCCCGGGGGATTATGGTCCAAGACCCCCGGTGAGCACCTGAATGAGGGTGGAACTTAGCCCTGGATACCCCACTACCTTTCCTCTACACGCACACACTGGTTTAACACACTTTTCACATTAACTGTGCCCTTACTGCTCGTGGTGGCTGCACCTTTACTCTTTGACGTGCCAGCAAAAGTAGAATGAAGTTTTGTTTCTTCACAGTTTCACAGGTGGTTAGTTGAGCTATGCTTCCCGCCCCTCCAGTTAAGTTGAAATCTTTTGTCTTTTGAATGGGAAAGAAGCACATTAGCTTTTTATATCGAAATTGATAGCATCACTACTCTTGGGCTTTGTAGCCATTATTAAATAACAGCTGATTTGATATTCAAGATGGCTACTAAGTGATAAATGGGCAAGCACCTCATAGGTATGGGTCCTCTGGGTCGTTCAAGTCTCAGGAAGGATGAAGAGGGAGGGTGTGGTCTCATCGTGTTGTTTGGGATGCTTGTCAATTTACAGTGTATGAATTTCTCTTTGTGGGGATTTTTCATTGAATGCTTTCTTCCTTGACCACTGGCAACTGAAAGAAGCACGGTACTGTCAGGTGTGAGCACAGGGCTGCCATTGGCCTCTTTGGTTCATTCTGTCCGTTAGGGTCTAAGACTGAACCCCTTGTCTGAGTGTTTAGTACTTGACCTTGAAGAGAGCGGGGTTATAGCATTTGATCACATGGTCTCTGAGGAGGTCATTCTCCATTCTTCAGACTTCTGATTTGACTTTTTCCCTTCTAAAGTGAAGTAAGGGTTTCTTTAATGAATTGAGAAAAGGAAAACTCATTTGATTCTGCTACTTCCTGAAGGTGTAACTTACTGGTGTAACTATCTGCTATTTGTCATTGACCACCAATTCCATTAGTTCTTCATTGGCTACAAGAGCTTTAGTTTTATACACTGGATTTCACATAGTTGCTGTATGTGAACCCTGGCTCACACACTCTTTGGTCATCCCATTCCTGAAATTTTGGCAGACAAACATAGAACAAAAGACAAAATAAGAATTCTGTGTGTGTGTGTGTGTGTGTGTGTGTGCGTGCACCCCGTGTGGCTTTTGGTAATCTTGAAGATTCCTATTCCAACTTGGGCATGTCATATGAATTAATTTCATTAAAATTTCATCATCTTGTTTCCAGGTCAAACAAGGCAAATGTAATGACATCATTTGACCTTCCTAGGTTATTATGATATCTGCAGCTTCAAGTGGGGGATGGTGTTTACTGACACTAAGAAAGTATCTTTAAAATGTGATATATCATTTTCCATGTTACTTTCAAATTTTTCTTCATGTATTTTAATAAATGTTGTACTGGATGTTTCTAAACTTAAAGTAAGATTATATCCTGGTAAACCTATGTTCACTTAGAAATGTCTAAATAAGCTCCCTGCAAGTTGAAACATAAGGTTAAACTATGGCGAGTCAAAGCCATCTGTCTATATTTATAGCAGACAGCCTGCTATTTTGATTCATACACATTGTGGAATGACTGGAGAAAGCTGTGGAGCCATATTTAAGTGTCCATACTAAGCAAGTGTTTTTAGGAACAGCATGTTCACGAACTATAGTGGATATCGGCCTACCACAATTTAAAATTGCATGCAGTCCTCCATGTGTAAGCACGCCCTGTCTCTGATTTGCAGGTCGCAGATCTCAGCATGGGTGACCTGCTGTTGCACACCGCTGTCGTCTGGTTGAACCCGCCCGCCTCGCTGGGAAAGTGGAAAAAGGAGCCAGAGCTGGCAGCGTTTGGTACGTGTCAGAAGAGGGTGCCGAGGATGGGAAACGGCTGACTCATTTTCCAAACAAGAGTATTCCTTTTCCAAGAGATGTTTTATTACAATGAAGCTAATTATAGCTTACTGCTTCAACTGCTAATTCTCCCAAATAAATATAAACAGATATAAATTAAGCCTGCTCGCTGAATGGGTTCTGTGTAATGGACACTCAGCTGCAGGGAGGCATGGCTGTGCGGATTGCACGGGCACAGAAGTTTTTTTTTAAACATCTTATTCTAAAAATAATTTTACCTGCTAGTCCCTGTGTCTTTAATGGATGGACAGTAAATGTAGAAAGGTCAAATGAAAACCCCAGAGCAAACTGTTTCCGAGACCTGGGCCTTTCGTTTCCTCCCTGGCTCTGTCTTGCTCTATGTAATGCCGAGATTTAGGAGGCCATCTCTCAGCTGAAGTATTGTTGTGACTGGTGTCTCCATGGGTTGACAGGGACAGCTCCATCATGTTGTTAATACTAGTGAAAGTAGATGAGTTTGTATTCGTTTTGAGAGGCTATTTCAGGGGTGCAGGTGGAGGTCCCTCATGAATACTAGACTCATGCCTCTGAGGGAGGAAAGCGAAGCTAATGCACTGGGAACATGCGTAGTTCAGAAGATACAGCCGTGGCGCCCGGTGTGGCTGTGAATATGTCCTCTTGCAGGGCTGTTCCTGAGCATGAGGTGGTTAACAGCCCTGCTTCTTTCTGTTTTATGGTGTGTTTTATCCCTAGCCTTCCCTAGAGGGCTCGGGCTAGAACATTTAGCTGTGGCCATCTCCTCCCATGATGATGTTTGCTTGAGAAGTGGGTGCTTGCTTGCTGCTTCTTTGATCGAATGTTCTTCCATTCCGGGGTATAACTCTCCAGTGAACTGCCCAGGAATATTCAACCAGTGTTAGATACAAATATTTACTGGCCCTGCCACTGTCTTCTCATTAAGGAATTAGTGATATTCCTCAAATTTCTGAGGAGCTACTGAAGCTCTTGAAGACATTGCATTAAAAATAACCATGGGTTTAAAAAAAAAGAACGTGGTCAGAAAACAGGGAGGACACAGCATCAGGAAACACTGAGGTATTTTATGGCGCTGGGAGGTTTGATAGTGGTGTTAGGGAGACAGTAGGATTTGCTTCCTTTTAATATTGCCTGTGGTTCTGAGACTTGCAGAGGGACTTCCGTTCTCTCATGCTCCTTACTGTTCCTTACGGGTCGTGGGGCACTAAGTAAGAGAATCAACCCTCTGCTTGAGTCTCTCAGCGCCAGAGTACACCGTTAGGATATTTTTATGTCTTGTCCCCTGAGCTTTACAGATTTCACATAGTTAGAAACAGATAGAATAGAAAGTGAGAATAATTTGAGTGGGAGAAGGTAAGAGGTTGGCAGAGTTTTCTGTTGGCAGCCATGTAGAAGTCATAGGTCTCTGGACCGAGAAGAACATGGGATATATGATGGAATAACGAAAAACCGCCATCGCTGATAAGGCTGGGCGAGATGGCAGTGTCACCCCAAAGAGGTAGCAGGAAGGTGGTGTAGAAGATGCCAGTTGTAAGGTATGGGACGTTTGTGACACTTGTCCTGTGGGCTCAGAGAGTACTCAGCATTCCCCTGCTGTGTTTCCTTAGCTACAGGCAGGGGCAGTGTCAAGTAGCTGACTCAGAGGCTGAGCCTAGTGCCTGGCTGTACTGCTCTTTCTAGCTCAGTGCACCGGATCGGGGCTTTGGTTTGTGGGGCAGAACCCTCGAAAGGCTCTGTGATTAGCGGCGAGCGCACCAGTACTCAGAATTCTTTTCCAGTGTAACAATCAAGAGAGAGAGGAGGAGGAATTAAAATTAGGATTATGAAAAAGTCTGACTGTGGCCGTGAGCTGTGTTTTCATGAGTCCTGGATGAGTTCATTAAAGGGGACATCTGTAACAGTTGTGTTGATTTCAAGTAGCTAAGCAGAACTAAAAAGAAACACCATCCGAAGTAAGGAGGCGTTGCTGAGATGGAAGCAGGTTAAACACTCCTGAGCAGGCGGCTGCCCTTTTGCTTTGGTTCAAACCTCACGTCTTAGGACGTAGCGTGGCATTCTTCCAAAGTGGGTGCTGGCTTCCACCAACACCTTGCCTCACAGGATGGGCCTGGCGCACTGACTGGTTATGTAAAACGCAACCACAGAGACAGTTGTCGTTTAGGCTGTCAAGGGATGCCACAAATCTTAGGGCTCAAGGCCGTAGGTCAAGGGGTTGAGCAATATTGTAGTGCATAGAAGAGGCAAGCAGAGTGTTCATATTCTGACAGAGGAAGCCTGTCCTTCCCAGTGCAACTTGGCAAGTCAGCCAGGTAGTTTGTGGTGGTCTCCAGAGGCTCAGAGCCTGTGCCCCATCATGTATCATGTCTGACGTACAGTCTCCTCCAGCTCCCACACCTCTAGACCATTCCTCAGGCTCAGAGAATAAGACTTTCTCCGGGTGTTGGGGCAGCAGAATCGGGGAAACCAGATCCCATTTTTCAGATGCCTTCTAGCTATGCTCAGATGTCAGAGAAGACAAAGTATCTCCCGAGCCTGTCTTCTAGGAGCACCGACTGTACTCACAGTGGCTGATCCCTGTGCCTGTCACTTCCTGGAGCCCTTCCCTCTGGTTAGTGTAGTAGTTACTCTTTTGTGGCTGTGATAAAACTCACGACCTAGGCAGCTTGTAGAAGGAAGGGTTTGTCTTGGCCTGTGGTTCCGGAGGGAGAGTCTGCTGTGGCAGAGAAAGCGTGGCAGCAGGCAGCCAGAGCAGAGCTGAGAGATCACACCCTCCGTCACATCCAGGAAGCAGGGAGAGCAAACTGGAAGCTGGGCGAGACCGTAACTGTCGGAGTCTACCCCAGGAATGTACTTCCTCCAGCAAGGCCCCAACTCCTAACGGTTTTGTAACCACCCATCGAGGGCAGCCCACTGGGCACTAAGTGTTTCAATACCCAAGCCTAGGGGAAATATTCCTCATTCAAATCACCACAGTCTGGGATTAGTTTCAACACACAGGGTTTTTGGGAAAACAGATG
Organism: Neodon shergylaensis; assembly: GCA_025134845.1. Lineage (NCBI taxonomy): Eukaryota > Metazoa > Chordata > Mammalia > Rodentia > Cricetidae > Neodon > Neodon shergylaensis. The sequence goes on along the minus strand of JABTXL010005929.1, from coordinate 22,347,178 downwards.
TTTAAACTACGGCAGAGGCTGACACAAAGGACCAGGATGGCCTGGAATCCCGTTCCATCCCTTGTAGATGTAGCTGTGTGTCCTTTCGGATCCCTGCCATGTTAATCGTGCCTGGCATTGCAATCTTTAAAAAATTCTCTGGGAGGAAGGCTATGCATAACCCCACCATACCTTCCCACCCCATTTAAAAAAACATAAGAAGACTGTGTTTGCTCCTAAGGGGCTTACACTGTTGGGAAGAATTGGGGTTATATTCTGTTTAATTGACTCATTTTCATTTCCTTAGGTCAAAAAAAATTTAGTTCCTGAATCATAAACACCACATGGTTAGATATAGAGGAGATAAACAGAGAGGGACTTCATTTGCATAAATGCAAATGACCTCAAGCAGTTTATTAGAGGCCTTTGCACTGGTCCTCCAGCTACTCCAGTTCCCACAGCTAAGTCATAACCTTAAAATAATGAAGCTAACCCCCCCTTTTGGCAGAGGTATTTCCATTTATTTAGGCTTTCTCTACTTAAAGGCAGAAACGTTTCCCCCAGCAGGCTTGGACTTTCGGGTGTGGTAAATGCGGTCCAGGTGGGTGGCCGTCCAGCACGGGGATCTCCGTGCTCTCCTAACTCGCTGTAGAGTACCGCCCTAAGTGGGCACAGTCAAGGTTGGGAAGCCCGTGCATTTCATCCCCTGACTGCTTTGCTCATCTTTCACTTGCAGTCTTCAAAACTGCCGTGGTCCTCGTGTATAAGGATGGCTCCAAGCAGAAGAAGAAACTTGTAAGTTTCCAAGTGCCTCTGTCTGCTTCTCACGTGGTCTGCATGGTTCCACCCTTGTCAGCAAAAGCCTCTTCCCTTATTTGTGAGTGTTCCGAAGCCCTCTAGGGGGTCCTGCCTGGCTTCCTCCAGCAAGCAGATAGGCTCACGGACGGAGCATGCAAGTCTCCCACAGCCAGAACACTCTTAAGGCCACGTCAGCCCTTCTCTAGTGTTCTCATTTTTGTGTGAGATTCCCCCCTCCACTTCTGCATTTAATTAGCAAAGCCATTTGCACAACATCTTATCATGCAGCCTCTCACATCTGCGGGTGAAACCGAAATGCATGAAGGGATGTCATGTTCCTTGGGCTTGCACTGGGTTCCCGAGTCTGCCGCTGATGGAGAAAACACGGGAGCTGGTCCAGGTCGATGGCCTTGCTCTAAAACAATGGCTGCTTCTCTCCCGCAGGTTGGCTCTCACAGGCTGTCAATCTATGAGGAGTGGGACCCTTTCCGGTTTCGTCACATGATCCCTACTGAAGCTTTGCAAGTACGAGCTCTGCCAACTGCAGGTGAGCCCCATGTGTACCAGGTCTCCATTTCTTGTTTATTGTAATGGGTTGTGTGTATTGTCTGTGCGTGCTCACCTGTGCGACGTTGTGTGTTTGTCTGTGCATGCTCATATGTGCCGCGTTGTGTGTTTATCTGTGCGTGCACACATGTGCTGTGTTGTGTGTTTGTCTGTGCGTGCTCACCTGTGCCGCATTGTGTGTTTGTCTGTGGGTGCTCACATGAGCCATATCAATTCCAGCAATTGATTCTCTTTCTCTACCGTGTGGGACTCAGAAGTCATCAGGATTGGCAGCAGGCACCCTCACCTGCTAAGCCATCTCTCTGGCCCTGGGTTCCCATTATTTCTTATATTCGTGTGAAGTGTTTGTATATTCCTTCTGGGTCTACCAGCCTGTCACTTATCTCCTGTGCTTTAATAACTCTTCCCTCCATCTCCATTGCCTCATTTATTAATAGAAAACAGAACTATGTATAGTTTTATTAATTTTCTTAAAGATGTATTATATGTGCATGAGTATTTTGCTTGCATGTATGTTCACCCTCCATGTGCCTGGCGGTGCCTCTAGAGACCAGAAGAAAGCATTAGATATTCTGGAACCTGAGTTCCAGGTGTTTGTGAACCACCTTATGGGTGCTGGGTCCTCTGCAACAAGAGCAGCAAGTGCTCTTAACTGCTGAGCCATCTCCCCAGGCCCCTTTCATTAAGTCTTTAAGAATTTAATACAAAATATTTTGATTATATTCATGCCCCCTCAGATATTCCCAGATTTACCCCCACTACCCCTCCCAACTTCTTGCCCTCTTTAAAAACAAAAGCAAAAACAACCCAGTAACTCACCAAGTCCAGTTTGTGTTGCCTATACTCTGGGACCATCTGCTGGGACATGGCAGTCCTACCAAGGACCACATCCTTAAAGAAAACCGACTCTCCCTTCCCAGACGGTGGATTCCCAGTAGCTGCTCAGCTAGGGCAGGGGCTTGTGGGCTCCTCTGGTCTCCATCTAAAGTGTTCACTGGCCGACTTCTTTTTAAGCAGCTTCATTAACTAGTTAACAAATGAACGAGTGAACCAAGTAAGTGAGAGGACTATATGTGTTTTCTTCAGAATTGTTCTGTGTGATTTGGGGTGACTTGCTCCTCAAACTTGATTTATAGGTAAATTTGCAGGTGCTTTTGGATCGTAGGTCCCCCTAGCAGCTGTGATAGTTTTTTGAGGTTTAGACGCTTAAATGCTAGTGGTATCTCTTTTTAAAAATTGTTTTGTGTTAATTTTTAAAATTTGTTGGCTGGTATTCTGTATACCATGTCCATGCAGTACTTGCAGAAACCACAAGAGGGCGTCAGATCCCCCTGAAGCTAGAGTTAAGTTGTGAACAGTTATGTGGGTGCTGGGACATGAAGCTGGGTCTTCTGGAAGAGCCCTCTGGTCTCTTAAGTGATGATCCGTCTCTCCAACCCCTGGTGTCTTTATTTTAAATGCCATAGACTTATGAGTTAATCTGATTGTATTTCCTCATACCAGGTTTATAAATGTGGAGGTTGGTTTCTGTGGCAAGCTGTAGGCTTCTTAGCCAGGAATTTTGCCTTAATTAAGGACTGGACACATAAAGACTCCACATTCTGAAAACAAAGCAGTCTTTGTGATAATGACATTTCTTTCTCCCAACCTTTGTTTTTTTCATTCAAATCAAATTTAAAGCCTTCTAGATAAAAGCACATTTTAATTGAATTAAAAAGACTGGCCACAATGTTACATTATGAGGTACATTCCAGCGGATTCAAGAATCAGTACTTGCAGTTAGAGTTCGGTCTCAGTTTGGAATTTTGGCAGATGGAGAGTTGGCTGATGGAGCCACAGGAAGGGTTCGTGGCCAGGCTTCTGAACCACGGGGTGAGACAGAGACCTCGAGGTGTGTGCGTGTCTGCAGTGAATGGCTCCTTTCACGAACCCTTAGTTCATGACTTAACATAGGGCAGCATTGTCGGCAGGACACAGCTTCAGGCAGAGGAGCCGGCCCTGTGCATCCACGGGTTCTGCACCCGTGAGTTCAAGCAACAGTAGCTGGCTCTTCGGGTAAAGGTGCTCGCCTCCAGCCATGGTGACCTGAGTTTGATCTGCAGGACCCACACAGCGGAAGGAAGGAACAGAATCTCACAAGCTGTTCTCTGGCTTTCACTTGTAGTGTGTGTATGCGTGCACGTGCGTGTGTACATGTGTGTGTGCGTGTGCGTGTGCGTGTGCTCACAGTAGATTCATGGATGTTAAATGTTTTTTCTTAGCACATGTTTGCTTTTCAGTGGACGAGGTGGGGCGGCTAGGGGAGGAGTCTGTTTAAGTTGCCTGGGTGGCCTATCTGGGCGTTAGGTGTGGTCACATAAGGAGCGGACTCCCAAAACATGTGCCAGTACTGACCTCCTTGGGCCCTTGGTCCGATGAAGTCCTGGAGTCCTAGGCACTGTTTAGTCCAGAAGAACTTAGCACCTAACTGAACTAGTTCAGCCGAAGGCTGTCAGAGCAGAATGGCTTCTTCAGTGTATCCTTTTAGAACCATGGTTCTCAGCCTTCCTGATGCTGCGACCCTTTAACACAGTTCCTCACGTTGTGGCGACCCCCAGCCGCTACTTCATAACTAATTTTGCTGCTGTTATGAATTATAATGCAAATATCTGTTTTCTGATACTCTTAGACCCCAAAGGGGTCACGACCCATAGGTTGAAATCTGCTGTTTTAGAACATCTAGAAGATTTTCACAGTGTTTTATGAAGATGTATTTTATGTTTTTATTTGTGTGCACATTCGTGCACATGCACGCCCACATGCTCTCAAATGTAGGGTACTTGCAGAGGCCAGAAGAGGGTGTCAGGTCCTCTGGAGCTGGAGTTATAGGTGGTTATGTCACCTGGTGTGTTTTGGGAACTTTACTCCAGTCTTCTGCTAGAACCTCAAACTCTTAACCCCCTCACCATCTCTCCAGCCCATTCTACGTGCTGTGGTTTTGTTTCTACAGCACTGACTGAGCTTCTAGTGCCCGTCTCTTTAGCTCAGGGTTGGGGTGAAGTAACTTTGGTCTCAGGATGCCTTGCTCTGTTTTAGCAGATGTCAAGCATGAAAACTCCATCAGTAAAAACGATAAATAAAGTCTACTAAACTATGCCTAACCTGACATTATTTTTACTTGTCTAGATGCGGAGGCTAATGCTGTGTGTGAAATTGTCCACGTGAAGTCAGAATCAGAAGGCAGGCCAGAGCGGGTCTTCCACCTCTGCTGCAGGTAAGCCAGGTTCTGGGAAGGCATGCTGTGGCCGAGGGACTGACCTCCTTCTGTCTCTGTCCTGTAGACCAGCCTGTGCCTCCTCTCAGAGAGTTCACACTGGCCGAATAATAGCAACTGTGTAAATGAAAACTGCTTTCCTTAGGACGCAGACAGGAGCCTGGTTAATTTGCCAGCTTTCTAAAAGAAAACGGGGCTGTCCGATGTAGCGAGCATTCTGAAGAGTGCATTCTTCCCATGTCTGCTCTCTGGAGAGCAGGGTGGTTCAGGTTGCCTTGGGGTGCTTGTCTGGTACTTGGGTACATTGCTTGCTCATCTCTGAGAGTCTGCTGTATGACTGAGTAGAGACTGAAGGCCTCACTAGAGACCTTCAATGCAGGGGCTTTGACCTCTGCTGACCACAGGCAGATTTCAAGTGACCTGTAATGTGGGTTTTTCTTATTTATTGTAATTATTAATTATTCCTTCTCCTTCCTTCATCCTCTACTTTCTCCTCCTCCTCTTTCTATCTTTTCCTCTAGAAATATAAAAAATGGCAGATGCTATCCCATTTGACTTTAAATATTCATATTTGATGAATCATGTGTTATTGCTACTATAGTAAGAAGGTACATTTATCAAACATTAAATGTGCTGCAGGCCTCATGCTCATTGCCTCCTCCGTCAGAATGAGGGCAGCCAGAACTGATAGAGGATTCTTTGCCCAGAGCATTGCAGAAAACACATTGGACATTTCCAGTATCCACATCCAGGTGGACCACAACCCGCATTCCGTGTTTGCCCTCTCATCTCTGTGTCGGTTCCCGGGGCCGTCAAAGGGCCGGGGCTTTAGAAAGTTGTCAGAAGTCAGAGACTTGCAGATCTTCCTCACGCTGTGCTGTTTATGCCGAGTTTTATGCCGTCTGGTCATTTGCGGTTCTGTTGGTCAAATCTGCAGAGCATCCAGCAAGCCCCGTTCTGTGCTTACTGTTTATAAATAATCCTCGGTGACAGCTGTGAGCACTTTGTCAGGCCCAGTGAGGGGCGCATGCCTGCAGCCTCGTCGTGAAGAGGCTGGGATCTCAAGTTCCAGGCCACCGGGGCTACAGAGTGAGACCCTGTCTCAGAAGGTTGTGTGCGTGTGTGTGAGCGCATGAATACATATGTGTATGCACACACACATATTGAACTGAAATAACTCCTGCCTAGAAGCTGTTTTTCTGCCGTGAGAATTAGTTCTTAGGGAGCTAGCCTTAATACCTCATGTGTGGATCGGGCCGTGGGAAGGGGAGCTTTTCACAGGCGAGAGTGTGCACATAGGGATAGCATTGTGGGTGTTCTGTGAACCTGCAGCAGTCTCCTGGTTCACTTTTCCTTGATGACATGTTACACATAAAACTGCGGCTTGAGTATAAAGAGCTAGGCAAGTTCCTGGTATGAAACACCTTTGTCCATTATCTGTTCGTCTTCAGTGGGCCTCTGTCCCAGGTTGGCTGTAGAAGATGATTGACAAAGCATGAAGGGATGGTGATTGTGTTTTTATCTCTGCCCTAAGGAGGCAGCTAAGCATAGACATTGGAGTCATCACCTCTTCCACTGTTGCCCTTGGCGATATTTGTTTGACTGTACCTGACGGCATTATAAATTCCCTTTGTTGAGTACTGGCTTGCTAACGTGTGTAAATCTTCTTCTCATAGCTCCCCAGAGAGCCGAAAGGATTTCCTGAAGGCTGTACATTCGATCCTTCGAGATAAACACAGAAGACAGCTCCTCAAAACGGAAAGCCTTCCCTCATCCCAGCAGTATGTCCCTTTTGGAGGCAAGAGATTATGTGCGCTTAAAGGCGCCAGGCCAGCCATGAGCAGGGCAGGTACTGTGGGGATTCAGACCTACAAGATCCCCGTCACCCCAACTCCACTGTAGGACTCCAGGGAGCCAGAGTTAGATGTGACCTTCTGGGGGGCTGATGTAGGGTACATTCTTCCACGGTGTGAGGTTCATTGCCTTGTCTCCTTCCTGGGGGGTCCTGAGGACTCTTCCCTTTTTTCCTTTCCTTCTCTTCCCTCAGTCTTCCCTTGCTGCCTTCCTATTGGCTGGTGAGCTCCTCTGTCATTGGCCGAGCCCGCAAGCCAGTGCATCCTCTTTGGGAAGGGGTCCTCTTGGCCTGCTTATGGAATGAGAATCGCTGCTTTGCATGACAGCCAGCTTTGTTTAGTAAAAGCAGTGAGCTCAGTGTCAGCAAGGTCATAGCCCCCTGTTCTGAGAACACAGCGACTTCACAGTCTGGCAGAAGACACAGCCTGTTCTCAGTGCGGATTCCATGCTCAGACGTGCTAGGTGTGCTAGGCCAGATGATGCAGAAGCTGCCGACCCCGCTTTGTGCCTGCAGCTTTAGTGCCAGTCTCAGTGTTAATCTGGGGAAGGTTCAGTTGCTGCTGGAAAGAATGGGGATCTGAGCTGGTCCCCAGTCGATGCTCTTAGAAGACTTGTCCCATGTCTCGGGGGCGGCAAGGAAGGAACACTTGCACTCTGTGCAAATGTGCAAATGGCAATAGGACATACCGGAAAGAGTGATATTTTCCCAACACTGGATTTCATGGCACCAACATTCTCATCCTTTCTTAAGATGCAGCCCAGACTTTTTCAGGGAGGGGTCCAGTGAAAGAAATTGTCTTTACATCTGCAAAAAAGCTTTCTGCCCTTGGCCCGACTGCCTCTCCACCAGATAGTTCTCCATTATGCTGTAGAGGTTCATGAAGAGCTGTAACTCACTGTACACTTTGTAGGCATGACCTACCTTGATGCAGGCTGTTACACGCGTTAGGTATCTTGAGTTTAATGGATGTTGGCAGTGGCTACCTTATGTCTGTTCCTCAGCCAGTTGATAGGCTTATTGAAAACCTCTAACCCAATACCCTCAAACTGTAAGGTTCTCCAAATAAATAGCCTGAGAGCCATACATATATCCATACCCCCAATTTCTCAAGATGTACCCCTGTAAAATCAATTCATCACTTTCCAGCGATAGAGAAATTTGCTCAAGTGTTCTCTGTGCTGCTTTTGTCTACTGAGGGATATTTAATTGGGAAATATGCCCCAGCCTCAGGGACCCTAGCCACTAATGTCTAGGCTTCTGTTGTTAACTTAGGAACCTAAATTCAGAAGTGCACTTGCAAAAAAGAAAAGGAGAAAAACACATACACATGCACAAACACATTCTGTCTATAGGATCTGCCAAAGTCTTTCTACTGAGATGTTCTTGGAAATAGAATAAGAACCCACCACCAGTCCTAGACCGTTATGACTGTCAGGAGAAAGCTGTGATATCATAGCTGCTAGCTTTGTCCGATTGAAAGGTTTTTTTTTTTTCTGCCCTATGGCTCTTTTCTGGCTGAAAACCACTTGTATTCCCCCAGCTTTTGAAGTAACTCCCTATCATTGCAGCATCCGTGTTCCATGATTTATAAGATGGCACTTCGGAGGCTCAGGCAAAGACTGTCTCCTGAGACTGGGAGGGACCCAGGGATGACGGCTAAGTGTCCTTTTCAGAAAGGACAGACAACCCCGATTCATTCTGCCTTTCGTAAGACGTGTGTGCAGCTTAGATAGCAGTCAAATGCCCTCCCTCCATGCTTGCTCTAGGTGTGATGACTTCAGCCAAGAGCTGAGACTCATGGAGCAGCTAGAAGAATTCGTACCTCTGTCCATATTCTATAATTAACATTTGCTGTATTGTCACCGTTGCCTACCCATCTGCCATCTACATGTGCCATCTTACTTCGACACATTTCAAAGGTGCAGACAGGAGCACACCTGGCCCCTAAATACTTCATCATGAAGATCATGCACACGTTTCCAGCAGGCCAGCAGTGAACTGGTGTCATTCAAAGGCTAGGGAAAGCTAGGCTGTACTGCAGCGGGGTTAGGCTCAACGTGAAGAGATGGTCTTGCTTTCAGTGAGGAAGTGGTTTTTCATTTTCTCCCTTGTGGCCCAGGTTTATTCGTATTTAAACAAGAGCAGTGTCCATTCGTTCTGTGTTTGGAGGAAATGGAGCACTTGGAACGCTGGCAACAAGGGTCTCTGGCAGGTCCGAGGCAGTCTCACTGCTGTGGAGACTTGGGGTTCGGGACAGTAGCTCCTGACTGGTCTGTGAAGCCCTTCCTCCATGGAAAGCCTGGGTTGCATTGCACCTCAGTGTGCCCAATGCAACAGCCACTAAACTCCTCCAGGAGAAGTGGCATCATTTCCAGGAGAGCCAGTGTGTGTGTTTGTGCGTGTGTGCGCGCACACACACGTGTGTGCTGGGAGTATACATGGCACTATTTGTTTGCTTGTCTTTAGTAATCCTGATTCCCAGAGGACAGTGGGGTAAATGAATAAACTCCAAAGATTTGAGGTTTTCATGGCCCTTGTTCCCTGGTGCTGGAGTGGCGTCTGCGCTCAGGTGCTGGTATTTTAACTGCACTGTAGCGGAATTGGCGATTCACAGCATGGAGTTAGGCGTTGGGACTGAGGCTGTATTTGCTTAGCCTCAGAGTTCATATTGGACCTTAACAGAAAAGGCACAAAAAGCAGATTGGTAGCTCTGTGTCTCTGGCGGCTGAGTTTTCATATACGGTGTCCGAGAGAATGTGGTTCCCCCTGTCCACTGCAGGTCCTTAAGAAACCTTTTGTTCAGGTCCCAAGAAAGCAGTGTCCAGCCTAGTCTTCCAGACAGCACAGTGGTATTGACACATAACAAAATCTTAGAAGCTTCTCTCAGGCTTACTAAAGACCTCTCTTCTAGCTAAATGACCCTGGGATAACCCCAGGGAACCTCCACATCTCTGGGCACAGTTGTGTTGGTGGCAGCCACTGATCCAGTGTTGAGGGCAGCAGCAGGCGCCTGGATTGCCTGTTTTGTGGGTGCACTGGTTAGAGTGGATTGTTTCCTTCCTAACATCCTCTAGTGTTGTTAATCCTCACCCCTTATTCTCTGGGCCATCCTTATAGCAGCATCCTCTTTAATTTAGAGATCTGAGCAGATCAGGTACCAGAATGGTAAGGGCTAGACCTGAAACTCCTGAAGCCCATTTACTCTTTATGTTTCTTTTCTTTGCTTGCTGGATTTTCATCTCATGGTAAAGCATGTGGGGGTTTATTTTTATATTTTTGTGTGTGTGTGCAGTGTCTGCCCCAAGCAAATCTCTTGGGAGGAGGAGGCGGCGACTGGCCCGAAACAGGTTTACCATTGATTCCGATGCCGTGTCGGCTAGCAGCCCGGAGAAAGAGCCCCAGCAGCCCCCCGGCGGCGGGGACACTGACCGATGGGTAGAGGAACAGTTTGATCTTGCTCAGTACGAAGAGCAGGATGACATCAAGGAGACAGACATCCTCAGTGACGATGACGAGTTCTGTGAGTCCGTGAAGGGCGCCTCAGAGGACACAGACCTGCCGGAGCAGCTTCAGGCTGCCTCCATCAGTCAGCGGGCCCGAGGACGGAGAACCCTCGATAGCCACGCCTCCCGCATGACGCAGCTCAAGAAGCAAGCGGCCCTGTCGGGCATCAATGGAGGCCTGGAGAGCGCAAGCGAGGAAGTCATTTGGGTTAGGCGTGAAGACTTTGCCCCCTCCAGGAAACTGAACACTGAGATCTGACTCTCTCGTCTCTTTAGAGACTGTGTGTAGATACGACGCCGGCCCCATCCTCACTCTGCTCACCCTCCTGTGCCGTCCACGAGAATGTCCCCTTAGGTCGCACTCTTGCACACCGATTTTTGGCAGCTGACTCGGGTCTGAAGCCATGCAGCCACCCACCCTTATCATTCTTAATGACATCAGAAAGAATTGTTCAGAATCCCAACTGAGCTCGAGTCCTATCGTCTGTATATTGCCAAGGGCTTTTATTTATTCTCAGTTCATCAGGGCCTGAAGAATTAGAACAAAGAACCGATAGCACTGGAAATCAAACTGTCCCCACCCCAGCAGTCGAAGCAAAGGATCAGAGTGACAAGGTAGCATACACACAGATGTCACAGCTTGTCCTTTCTGAATGCAGTCTCCTAGCTGGGGGACAACCACCTTCAAACACACACCAAACAGTGGAGCAAATGGAAAATTCTGTCCAGCTTGCAGTGTTCCGACTCCTCCCCCTTCAGCGTCTGAGAATATCTGTGTATTTTAAGAATGTGTGAGGCTAGGGTGGTCGCTTCTGTTTGATGAGCCTTTTATTCTTTCTCTTCTGTTTATGTCTGTAGCTGGTCTTATTCTTTGTCAGTGTTTGAAAGCTCTAGTTTTGCAGAGAATTATAAAGATGCCAAACTCTTGGGAAAGAGATCCAAATTTATCACTGAGAGAGAAAAAAATACACTATTTTTTTGTATTTTCCTTGAGATGCAGGGGCACAAAGAGATGAGAATTTTACAGTGTTAGGTGTAACTCAAAATGAGGATATAGCCTTTTGCAGAGCGAGTAAGGCACGAGGACTTTATATTTATATATGAAATGGCCAACAAGAAGCTCACACTAAGAATAAATGATTTTTTTTAAATGTATGAATCTATATTTGAGATGGAGTTTGGTTGGATGATAGGGACAGGGAATGGGGCTGTGTGTGTGTATGTTTGTTGCACATGGCAGGGGAGGGGAGCCCCCTCCTCATGGGTCGCCATGACGATCATTGGGTTTTATTTTCCTCCCCATCAAAACTGCATCTTCATCCATAGGTGACTTCCCCCTTCCCTGACAGTCCATGACCAAATCTCAGAACTTCTTCAGAAACATCCTTTATGGGTAACACTTACTTCATGCCAACGAAACAGGGTAAACTTGCTAAGGGGCCTAATCTTCTAAATGGATGTCCAAATAGGAAGAGCAAAAACCCATTAGAGCACTTTCATTTTTTAAAAAAAGGTTTATAGCTTTGTGTTCCTCCCTCCTCCTCCCCACTTCATGATATCCAGTCCCTAAGAAGGGTTTAAATAATATGAAAACTTTCTTTTTGGAAATAAAAAAATATATATCTATATATATCTATTTGGTGTTTGATACATCAGTAGGTACTTTAAAGACCTGAATTTTATAGTAGCTTTAGCAATTATATTTTATAAGAATCAGTTATGACTTTATATTTCCAGATAGAGAGTCGAGAACACGATGCTCTAAGCCCCCACCCTGCTTGCTTCCCGCTCTCCCCGTCCTCTCCTCCCCCCTTTCGGGTTTCCAGGGCTTGGAGCTTGATCTTTTCAAAGTTTTATTCTATTAAAGTTTTTGCTATATCTTCTGGTTTTCTTAAAAAGCTTTAGAATGGTTTCTATGCCCTTTGTATTCTTGTCATCTCGGGGTCGATTGCGTCCAGATGGAAACCTGAAGCAGAGGCACCGAGTAGTCGGATTTTCTAGTCTCCCTGCAACACGTCCGTCGGAAAATACTGGAACGCCTGGTGCTCAGACAGGTGCCATTGTCTCTTGTACATAAGGTCATGATGTGTCTATGTCCAAAGTTCTTATATATTTCTTTTATAAGCTGAAAGAAGGTCTATTTTTATGTTTTTAGGTCTATGAATGGAACGTTGTAAATGCCTGTCCAACAATAAAAATGCTGAAAAGGGCCTGGGTGACCCCGTGCCTTTGTGGATACAAGGATGAGGATGAACTAAATGCAGGAGAAAAATTCCTGCAGTTGTCTTTTCTTCTTAAATTGTGTGTGTGTGTGTGTGTATACACATGTCATGGTGTGCCTGTGGAGGTTAAAGGGAGAGCCCACTGAGTGTGTGTGTGTGTGTGTGTGTGTGTGTGTGCTCGCGCAAACATGCGTGCATGCAGGTCCTGTGTTTGCGGAGGTTAGAGGGACAGCCCACAGAAGTTGGTCCTCTCCATCATACCATATACACCCCAGAGGTTGAATTCAGGTAGTCGGTCATAGTAGCTTTGTTTTCGCCTACTGAGTGAGCCATCTTGGTGACCCATAATTCTTTTTTTTTTTTTAAACTAATTCTTGTGGCCTGTCCTGGAGGCTCCTGCCTGTAATCTCAGCACTCAGGAAGCAGAATCAAGAAGCGAGTGCAAGTTTGAGGTCAATCAGGGATCTATAGCTACCTGCATGTTAGACAGGGCTACATCGTAAGGCCTTGTCTCAAAAGAAAACAGAAACGAAGCAGCTGTTGTGGTCTTCAAGGGAAAGATGTTTGGCAAAGCTTGAAATTTTAACCAATAAATAATAAATAATATTAAACATCTTGGTGTAAGGTGGTCAGTACTGACTGGACTTAGTGGGTTATGAAGAAAAGGCGTGAAGTTGGGCGGGGTGTGTTGAGTGGGATATGGGGGATGCGGTACCTATGGTCATATTTCTGTATTCATGAGTGAAGTTCTCAATCATACATATTTTTGAAAATCCTGTTCTAAAGATTTGGAGAATAAGAAACCCCAAACAGGGCTAGGAGTGGTGGCGCACACCTTTAATCCCAACACTCAGGAGGCAGGGGCAGGTGGATCTCTGCGCCTCAGGCTAGCCTGGTCTACAGAGTGAGTTCTAGGACAGACAGGGCTACATAGCGAGACCTTGTTTCAAACAAATGAACAAACAAACAAACAAGTTTCAAAACACAAATCTGTTTCCAATAACCCTGCGTACACCAAAAACCAGGGATGCTTGGGACACGTAAGTGATACAGTACTTGCTGGTACAGCACACAGGTGTACTCTGTCTCGGGGCTGCTTGTGGTGCCTGATAGGACACAGGGACAGTCACCGTGTGGTGTGCAGAAATGCTGACCTAAAGGTGACCAGATGCAGATTTTTCCCACAAATGATTTTCAGTTCATGGTTGGTGGCATCCAGATTTCATTTCCTATCTCCTGCTCTGCTCCAGTATGAGAAGGCTGAGGGGTCCCTAGGGAAGTTTGGGGTGCAGTGTAGGGCTCAGACAGGCCTGCCTGAGTGAACTTGTCACTAGGGATCTGCTGCCTGGGACTTTCAGAGACTCACAAGAAAAGGTGAAGGTGGTAGTTGCTCACTGTTCTTCATGGGAGTCCCACGTTTGTTCCTCCCGAGTATCTTTGAGAGTAATCGCCCCCTGTACACATGCACACACATGAATACATACACATGCACGCACGCATGCATACCTGCACTCCATGTAAAATTTTTCTTTGCTGATTGCCTAGTCTAGCTTATATCCTTGCTTGCAGGTCTGTGCTCAAGCAGAGGGGTCTGTGGACCAGTAGCATCGTCAGCTCCCCCGTAGCATGTAAGAAATGCAGACACCCAAGCTCTGGGAGATGGCCCTGTAGGAGATGGCATGAGGACTGATGCTTAGTTCCTTAACCCACATAAAAAGCCAGGTTTAGGAGTACATACATGCCTGTAATAGTCCTGGAGAGGTTGGCCTAGAATGATCTTGGACTCACTGGGTAATCAGTCTGGTGAAATCAGAGAGTTAGTTCCAGGTTCTGTGAGACCCTGTTTCAAAAATGAAGGTAGGCAGTGACTAAGGAAGATGCCCAGGGTTGACCTCTGGCTGCTACACACAGACACACAGACGTATGTGCACATACACACACATGAGCACAGACACATGCATGCACACACAGGCATGCACATGCATCCCCCCCACACACACAAAGAAGAGTACAACACCCTGATTCCTGGCAGATGTGCTGAATCGGATTTCTGTTTTAACAAAGCCCCGGTGTGCTTCACAGGCATGCTGCTGTTTGACGAGCCTCAACTTCCTGTCCTCCAACTGATCCGATGCTGGAAGAGAATTTGAGCCACAAAGTATTTCATTTTTATGTGAATGAATGCTTTACCTGCATGTATGTGACTGGTACCTATGGAGGTTGGAAGAGGGGATTGGTTTCTGGAGAATTAAAGGGACACTACCCAGGTCATTCTTGCCGATTTCTACTCTTTAGGATGCCACAATCGTGTGCTAATTCTAGTGAGTGATCAAAATCCTGCTGCATGCCAGTGGCTTCACCAGGGGAGCCCGACTTTCCTACCTGACCTTGAATTAGGTTTTTTGGGGGAAGGATGCTTGGAGGGGTAGGGTTTTCTTCCTGCCCTATCATCCTTCTACCCACATTGACTTTTTTTTAAAGCCTGGCTATTAGTCTATGGAAAATATAATACTTAGTCCTCAGTATATTCTACCCTTTAAATGTGCCTCACATCATAATGCTGATTCCCGTTTTGCCTCCAAATTTAAATAAAGATTGAGTTTTTTATGATAGTGGTGAAATCAAGACAAGTTTAGTTAATATATTCTTTACCCAAGATCTCATGTAACCAATGGGGGGGGGAGGGCCAAAAAACCAAGCCAACCAAACCAAAACAGCAACAAAGCAACCAAACAAAAACCAACCAAGAGTCTTATAGACATTTTAAGGATAAAGTTTAAAGAAAGCTCAAACTCGGTGGTTGGACTAGAGATGTCCTGGGACCCAGTTCTGGCTCAAGCAGATGGTGAGTGGTTCAGGGTCAGACTCGAGCAGATGGCAATGTGGTCATGGCTCCAAGAATAGTATTCTTTAGTTTGTGGACTAGGTGAAAGGTCAGGGTAGGAGTGGGGTTGGGAACAGGTTTTGTGCACTTGAAACAAATCTTTGATGTCTTTTATTAAAAGCCATTGCATAAAGAGATGTGTGTTTGTCAAAAACCAGGGTTCTGGGTTTTCAACAAACCTTTTCAAGTCTCAGGAAATGTTTTGCCACCGATGGGAGAAAGGTGAATCAGACCCAAGAGAGCAGTGATCCTGGAACCAAAATATCTCTTCCCAGTGGTTCACAGACAGATCATTTAAGGGGAATTCAGGCCCTGGTACTCAGTGTCCAACATTCTTTTCCGAAATCCGTCTGCCTGGGAATGCACTTCGGAGCTAAATGTAGAATCTCCTTCCACTGCCATCTTCCTTCTGTTTGATGAAGAGAGGGAGGCTCTTCTCAATTCTCCTGGATCACACTTAGGATCAAAGACCTCTGAGACACCAAACACACACAAAGAAAGGGTGTACTGAGAAAGTAATTGGTGACATTTTACACATGGTCTTAGGTTCTACCTCCAGAGGTTCTAACGTGTCCTGACTGTCTACATGCCCCCAGAGAAAGCCAACAGCAGCAATGGCGAAAGGCTGTCTCAGACTTTCTCTTACTGTGATAAGGCATCATAACCAAAAAGCAACTTGGAGAGGAGACCACTTCTTTCCATTTACAGCTTGTAGTTGGTCATCCAGGGCAGGACCCTGGAGGTGGGAATGGATGCAGAGGCTGTGAAGCAGTGTGCTTACTGGCTTGCTCTCCTTAGCTTGCCTAGCCTGAGCCCAAGAGTGGCTCTGCCTGTAGTGAGCTGGCCCTCCCACACCCATCGGAAATGCACCACAGGCTTGCCCAGAGGTGAACTGGGTGAGGGCATTTCTCACTTGATGTTCCCTTTTCCAGAACGACTCTAGCTGTGTTGGGTTAACATAAAAACAAATAGCACAAGCAGTAAAGTTCTTTTTTAAAAAAAAATCAAAATGTCCATTTGGAGAAGATGGAATAATCACCTCAGACCATCTTCAGTGCTAACATCAGCATCTTCAGGTTTCAACGTGGAAAATTGGGGAAGCATCTGTGAGATGTGTGTAAGCAAGTAGTCTTGGTTAAAGTATGGATTGGTGGTCATTGTCTATCTTCTGGTTCTGCAAAGTGTTTCAAAGAAGTCCTGGCTACTTGAGGGGACAAATCAGTTGTCATGAAGTGATTATTCCTGCTTAGGGGTTATGTGTGACACTATTCCTGGGGAGACACGAACAAATGTCTGTTCAGCTTGGGAAGGAAATTGACAGCATCAAAGCAGCTATGCAGAACTAGTGTGTGTATTCAGCCTATGTACAGGATTCAGGAAAACATGTTTCTACCTATAGCCAGCGGACACCCGTGGGGACATTGATTCTTCAGTAACTATTTCCTCTGACTGCGTCTTGATGGTATCCGAAGTTGAGGAGACTCTCCTGGTTCTTCTCATGCTTTTCCTTGAAAAGCTGGCTCAAAATGGTAAGTATCCTTAGTGACTGACCGGGAGGTTTATGTCTAAGTGGGTCCAGATGCTAAGGTAACAACTAACTCTGTCTGTCTGCTTGGTGCTAAAGTCTGTCCAGGTAAAGTAATAGGACCTACTGTTACACAGTCTACAGAGCCACTAATTAGAACAAGCTTCGCTGCTTGCCTGGGACGATTCATTCACTTAGTCAATTTACATTTCCCGAGCACGGAGTCTGTGTGAAGCCCCAGGCACTATTGCTTGCGATGCAATTGTGAGGACAGTCCCTGTTGTCAAGGACTATCCTGTGACAATGAAAAGACATGGTGCCAGTATTAGTCCGCTTTCCATCACTGTAACAAAGTACTTGAGGCAATTAGCCCACAAAGTAAAAGAGATTTCTATTTTAGCACATGGGCTCTGGAGGGTACAAGGCCAGCTGGCCCCATGTGTTTGGGCTTCTGGTGAGGATGGCAAGTCATGGCAGAAGCACTTTTAGTGCCAACACCCCATATCCAGAGGCAGGGAACAGAAAAAGGGGATGGGTGGAGTCCCACAATCTCTTTGGAGGACGTGCCCTCAGTGACCTAAGGATGCTGTACTAGCCCCTACTTCCTAAAGGTCCTCGGCCCCTCCTTGTAGCATCACCCTTCAGACCAAGGCAGTGAGTACAGGAGCCAATTAATGTCCATCTATGCTGCTGTAACAGAATACCCTTGGAGGTAATTTACCATGGCCGCAGATGTTGAGAACTCCAAGATCAGGATGGTGGTGATCACTGTAGTGGATTTCCAACTGTCTCCTTACACGGCACTCTAGGTGGGTATTAGTTTTTCTCGTTGTTCCAACACAAGACCTGACAAACAGTCTGAGAGGAATAATGACTTGATTTGGTTCATACTTTCCCAGATTTTTGTCCATGGTGCTTGATGGAGCAGAACTCCCTGGTGGGATCGAAAGCAGGACACTCATGGTGGGTCAGAAGCAGAGAGAGGAAGACACGGGGGCCCAGGCATGACCTTCACAGGCAGACCACTGTCATACCCACCTGTGACCTACTTCCAGAGAGTCTCTGTTTCCCAAAGCTTCTACCACCTCCACCATCAGCAGCACCAGCTGGGGACCAAATGTCCGACAGATGTGTCTGTGGGCGTCTCTTGTTCAAACCACACAACAGTGTGAGCACCCTGTCCTGCCTTGGCAGAGGAATGGAAGTGCACACAGACCTGTGCTGGTTCCCTCCAGCACTTTCATAACACACTCGTGTTTCCATGAGGGCCAGGGGACATGTCAGTGTGAACTTGGGAGGAAGGAGCTGATGGCTGAGAACGTTCAGCTTGCTGTGTGGCTGAGCCAGACTTAGTGACTGACCTTGGGAGGCTGACGTTGGGACAAGGCCCATGCAGGAACTTCTGAGACGAGAAAGGAACTCTGCCAGGTTAATATGTGAATTTGGGCCATGCAGAGAAACCGTGTGTGTGTGTGTGTTTGTGTGTGTGTGTGTATGCATGTGCGTGCACTCCTTGGTCCCTTCTGTGGCCAGTATAGAAAGTTCGGAACCTGGGTCTAGAAGGAGCTGGGGTTTCCTTTGGTCCAGAGGCTGGGTGCAGTTGTAGGGGTTGACAAGGTGCTTCAGGTGCACCTAAGGACTCTTCTCATGGGCAAGGGCTACAAGGGATTCTCCAAGTTTGTGTCAGGTGGAGTCATGTCCTTGAGGATATCAAAACAATATAGGTGTCCAAAATGGAGATTTTGTGGTATCATTTTTAATTCTATTACCTTAACTTTCTGTTTATTCTTAGGAGTCTAACCATATACAGATGCACAGGTGATTATTTCTGTTTGTGCCTTTTGTTGTGGGTCAGGTCTCTCTACCCCAGGCTGGCCTTGAACATGTATCCTCCTGCCGCTCATTGCTAAAGGGTGGTATTGTAGGCATGTGTCCATAGGTATGTCTTCAGCATCTCCGTTACTAGTAACAGACAGGACAGAACCACGGTGTATGGGCGTGTGGTCAGAGGGTCTGTATTTAAAGTCTTTCATAGCATTCCTGTCTGGAAGGAGAGCTGTAGACACCAGTACCATGTCAACTACTGATGAGAAACTCAATCTGTTCTTGCTTTGGAATGGAGCTGAAGGTTACGAGCTCTTATTTGCTCTAGTAATTTGGGAAATAACATCTTAATAGCATTTGCTGAGTATCTATTATAGAATAAGAGTCAGCACACCTAATGTGGATAAGCATGGCTCCTGCTTCAGGCTCTCCATATGTGGCAGAAACAAGTCCATGAAACACACCTCGTACACCCACTTCAGACTGTCCTGATGTAGACCACCGTCCTGCCTCCTCTCAGGGGTTCCCAAGAAGGTGATGGGTTTCGGGCCATGCTGGTCCCAAAATGACTTCTTGGCATATTGAATCTCTTGAACTGAAGGGTCTGAGAAATGGAGGTGCAGGAAGGACTCTTGGCCTTCCCCCGTCTCCTCTGAAGCAAGTCATAAGATGCTCATGGGCAAGGCTCTGCCTGTACCGGGGACGGAGGAGAGCAGAGGATGAGGAACAGGTGTTTTTGTTGAGACAAGCTCACACTGGTGGCCCAGGCTGGCCTCAAACTAGCTTCAGCCTTCCCACCTTGGTCTCCTAGAGTGCTGTGGTTACAGGAATGACCTGCCACACCTGGCTGGGAGCAGCGTATCACCCCGAGAGGAAGAAATGCCAAGAGGAGTCTGAAGGAATGGGTATGGCCAAGTTTTTCTCAGGGGTCACCCTTAACTTACACTCTTTTGCATTATCCCATTTCCCCGTGACTCCCCATACTTCGTCTAGGCTGAGCCTTTTCTTGAGGTCTCTGTTTCGTTACGAATGCTGCTGTGCCATGTGGAACCTATAGCCTACACATTTCTGTATGTTTCTCTAGTCTGTATTGTTAGTTAATTTTCCAGAAGCACCAGGCATAGAGCTCAAGGTGTCGAGAAGAAAGAACCTCCTTTTTCTGTCCTAGAGAAGAGATGAGCACTTGAAAGAGGAATGAGGGTCCACACTGCAGTATGATTTTAAGGGCTGCATCCCCAAAAATTTCTCCATTTCCCCAATTAGCTTCACCTAATTCTTATTTATTAGGTATTTGTCTATTAGGATGAGGTCTCTTTCTGTAGCCCAGACTAACCTTGAACTCATAACAACACTCCTGCCCCAGCTTCCCTAGTGCCAGGATTACATATGTGAGATTATTACCACACCTAGTATGTTTTTTTATATTTAATCTCTAAATTTTTAATTGGTAACGCCTTACGTGTATTAAATATAAATTGGTAATAAATTAAAAGAGGGAACCCTACTTGGCTATCCCTTTAGCACCCCAAAGAAGGTATCCTCCTTCAGTGAGTTCAGTTTACCCCATAACCATACAGCGTCTTCCTATGTCATATTTCCTGGTGTTCATGAAGGATGTTTCTTGAGTGTTCTTCAGAATTAGGCCCTCAGACACTTGCTGAAGAAGCAAGTTTCGACTTACATTTGACCATTTCGACACTGGAATAATTTACATGCTTGGCTGTTGTACACAAAACCATGCAACCTGGGCCCACTCATTTCTCAATTAGGGGCATCCCGATCCCTCATTTCAAAACGTCTTCCTCGCATGTTTCATTCTGTGTTCATAAATTCAGTCGATGCATGGGCCCGGTACCCTTCAAGGGACAGAAAAGAAGAATCACATAAAACAGTGACGTGCACGCACCAGTGCAGTTCATTGCAGCCACCAATGATGCGGTGGATTTGCGGGCAGTGATGGTGACTGGGAAGTCCTTTCAGAGGGACAGCGCAGCAAAAGCATGCATTTCTAAACCAGAGCATCATTCCATTCGCTGTGGCAGGAGCTACGAAGATCACAACGCGAACCCTGCTTTCAAACAACAAAGGGAATTTCTAGTCTCTGAAAGGCTCGGACAGTGTTTGTTTTATGGGTTTATCGGTGTGGGAAGGGACACGGAGCAGGCTGGGCCGGAAGGGTTTCGCCTAAGCAACTCTGCAGGTACCACGTGTATCATGCTTGCCCCCTGGTGGAGATCTGTAGGATCGTCCTGAGTTTCTCTGCCAGGGAGGAACAGAAGCTAGGTTAGCAATTAGGCTGCGAGGGTCCAGGGTCAGGAGAGCAAGAAGCATCCGACCTCGGCAGGAATCTGGAGCCTCTGCCCTGGGTTGGGAAGGAAACGTCGCAGTGTTTAAAGGTGTGCAAGTGACTGTAATATGCCAGATGGATCCAATTTCCCTCGAAAGTCCATACGTTTAGTTAAAACCAGGCATTGCAGAGCACTGCAGCGATGCTTGCCTTAACGCAGTAAGAGTCTTAGGGATCCCCAAGATTTGGCTGCTGCTGTTGCTGCTGCTAAAACAGGTTTTAAAGAACCACAGATTTGCCTGATTCAGGACATGAGAGGATTGCTTCTGCCTTTTTTACACCTTGATAATCCAGGGGCTTGGGATGGAGGGTACCTCTCTGGTGCCGACTAGCGGTGGACCCAGGAAGTGCTGCATCGTATTTAGAACCTGGAAGGATCCAGAATACAATTTCCTCTGACTTTAGAGAGGAGGGCTTTGCCCAGGCTCACATACCTACCCAGTAGGGTTCACTTTTAGGGTAGGTGCTGGAAAGCACTCACCGCTCTTCCAGAGGACTCAGGTTCGCTTCCCAGCACCCACATGGTGGTTCACAACTGTCTGTAACTCCAGTTCCAAGGAGGGGTGAGCATCCTCTTCTGGACTCTGCAAGCTCTGCATGCATGCGATACACAGACCTATGCAGGTAAAGACCCATGTACGTAAAATAAAAATAAATACATCTTGAGGAGTAGGAAAAGGGAAGTGAGGTCTCTGGAGATTGACAGCGGGAGTGAAGGCCTGCAGAATGAGAACCATCCAGCACTGACAAAATGAGGACGATTGAGAACTGATGCTCAAGGTCACCTCTGTGACTCCTGGGCTTGAAGGTCTGGAAACTTCCTTTACAGTTCTTCAAAGTTAATAGTTCCCGAACGGAACTTACTTCCTCCTCATCTCAGTGATGGCATCTCCTTCTATAGGTTAGGGCCACACCACTTCCGGGCTCTGGGTCATCTCCAGCCCTTCCCGGAGTCCTCCCTCTTCCTTCCCCAACTTCCTCTTGCCTCAGGAAATCTGTCAGCAGTGGTTGCTGAAATGAGGAACTCCCTCCTTGCTTCTCTCAGTGTTTCTCCGGGGAAGCTTCTCCTGCCTTCTCAGGGTAGCATCTTGTCAGCTTAGTTTCTGGTCCTGTCTCTCGCTCCAAGCATAGAAGACACAGTGATATTTCATTTGTATTTTTAATAAATAAAGCTTGCCTGGAGATTAGAGAGTAAAACAGGTGCACTGATCAGCCTTACAGACCAGGCAGTAGTGACACACACCTTTAATCCCAGTAACCACACTAGTTTGCCATAGAAACCAGGTGATAGTGGTGCATGCCCTCAATCCCAGCCCTAGAGAGGATTATAAGGCGGGAGGAGACAGCTCTCAGTCACAGTCTCATTCTGAGATTCCTGGAGGCAGGATCGCCATTTCAGACTGAGGTAGAGGTAAGAGCCAGTGACGGGCTATTTTGCTTTTCTGACCTTTAGGTTGAACCCCAGTATCTGCCTTTGGGTTTTTATTAATTGTGCTCCAGGAAAATGCAGAACTGAGCCCTGGGTTTGACCATTTGCTGCACCTGGGAGTATCAGTGAAATAAGCAAGCAGGATGATGGGTGCTGAGGAGGGATTGGCTGTCAATCAGGGTGGGGCTACACTAGCGTGCACAGAGGGATCCTTTAGGAAGGTTTGGTCCAAGTGCTCAGGACCGAGGAGCAGGAGGTGAAGGGGGGGGGGGTCTGACCGAAGGTGGCCCAGAGTTCACACATAGCGCTGTTAGCATTCTTCGGGATTTGAAACTGATTTAGAACAGCAGCTGCTCCGGTGTGGAACACGCCAAGCTCCACAGAGAACTGACGAGCTGGTGCGGGTGGTATGGAGCTCAGGAGTGTGCGTGCTGATGAACATCATGGGAACCAGCACTGTGGGGAGCCAAAGCCTCACATGTGAGATGCTGTGGCTGGTGAGGCAAAGAGAGCTCGGCCAGCAGGTAATAGCTTTTCCCTGCAGGAGGGTGGGCCAAACTGGAAGCGTGTGCACGCACACGTATGTGTGTGCACGTGTGTGTGTGTGCATGTGCATGTGTGTGTCCTATTCTGAGAGTGCTGGAAACACAGGAGTTTTAGGTAAAGTCCCCTACCTTAGAAATGCCAGAAAAAAAAGCCATATAGAGTTGCAGGGCTCCCAGACAGCCAACACAAGGCTGAAAAAGCAAGAACTACGAAGTCAGAGCGGTCAGAATCCTGTGACATGGGCATACAGATTGTCATTCCGACCCGTGAGATAGAAATGAATGGTTCTAGAAAGAAACCTGCACATCTGTGCTCAGTTGATTCCAGATGAGGTTGCTGAGTCTGTCCAGAGGAGGAAGAATAGCATCTCAGCATAAAGAAATGGACATCTCACGTAAATAAATGTAGTTAGGCTTCTCCCTGCCATCACATGTAACTCAAATTGTGGCAATAACTTCAATATTAGTCCTTTATGGGATGTAGAAAATATGAATAAGTCTTCAGTTGAGTCTTTTGGATGCAGTACAAACCATAGACATCAAACCCCCATATGACAAATTTGGTGATATCAAACTTGAAAAGTGCAAATCAAAGGAAACACAACACAGGTGGTGGTTTGAATGAGAGGAGCCCCTATAGGCTCATTCATTTGAATACTTGGTCCCCATTGGTGGAACTGTTTGGGGAGGATTAGGAGGTGTGGCCTTGGTGGAGGAGGTGTGACACTGGGGGTGGGCTTTGAGGTTTCCAAAGTTTATATTAGTCCTAGCTTATCTACAGGTGGAAGAATACATACAGATTGCTGAAAATGGAATAAATAGTCTTCCCCAAGGATGAGGACATTAATTTACCATCCCATCCCATGTATTCCAGCCTGGAAAACATACATACTAATAGCATGTACAAACTAAAAGGTTGTGCTTATATATTCAGGAACCCCTCAGACACACATATGTAACAACAGTTAATGAAGAAAAAGAGACCACGGAATTTGAAAGCAAGCAAGGAGGGATACATAGGAATGTTTGATGGGAGGAAGGGAAACAGGGAAATGATGTAATTATGTTATTACAATATATATGTATGTATGTATTTATTAGAACAACAAACAACTGGTGAGAAAATTGGGGGGAGGCTTTAATGTATAGTCTTCAGAGACGATATTCAAATGGCGTCAAGACATATGGAAAGAAACTCGGTGTCACAGCCATTAGGAAATGCAAGTGAAAGTGATGGGGAAATACTGCCTCACACTCACTAGTATGGTGAGCACCAAGGCAGAAAAGAATCGCAGTTGGTGAGGGTGTGGAGCGATGACCGCACTTGTGCGTTGTTGGTGGGGATATAAAGTGATACGGTCGCTATTAAAAACAGCCCCAAGATTCTTTAGGAAAATGGAGCGTATCTACACAGTGGAAATTTTTCATCCATAAAGAAGATTGAAATGATCAAAATTTGCCAAAAAATGAAACTAAATTTTATATTTAAAAAAAATCCAAAATTGGTCTCAGAAAGACACGTGTGGCATGTTTTCCCTCACCGTGGTTCCTAGATTTCATCCAGGCACATAAAACCGTGGAAGGATATATGGCAAGGAAGTAGGAGTGGAATTGTCTAGTCTAGAGGAACAGAGAAAATGAGAGGGAGAGAAAGGAGGGCAGGAGAGCCTGGGAAGAATATGGTGTGATACATACTTGCATGAAAATATCCTTACATAAAACGGTACCACCTGAAAAACTCAAAAATGGTAAATAGACGTTCCACCTGGACAGTTACTCCCTTTCTGGACGTTTATGCAAAGAAATCCTAAGCGGGACATCAAGACGCATCTGCTCCCCAATGTTCATCACGAAGCTGTCAGCCAGATGGACTTTGCCCAAATACAGAAACTCAGCATCAGCATCAAGCTATCCGGCCTGGGTGGAGCAGGAGCGAGCCGCTAAGTCCCCCTGTGCCTTGTCTCTAATTGTCGCTTTGTAAGACTGGTGTGCGTTTGACTTTTGATTGCTGTTTGGGGAAAGTTGTTCCACCTGGAGAGACTAACTCTAAGCTAACTTGACTTCCATTAACCAGGAGAGGAAAACACTGTGAAAGAATAGATTGGATGTGAGCAAGATCCTATCCAATCCTCATTTCTTCTGCTGGAAGTCCTCATCCTCTGAGTGAGTTTTGCTAGTTTGTGTGGTTAATTCTGAGGCACGATGCCAGATTAATGTTGAATACAGCTCTTTTCGAATGTGAAAATTCATCCATCACGGAATTTGAATTTGAGTTTGGTTAAGTGAAGTTCCTAAACTTCTTCCATGTGACCAGATGAGGGCGCTCGTTCACCATGAATTTTTTTGGGGACGCGGAAACAAATTGAAACAACGTTGCTTAGGCCAAAATGTATGGTCCTTCTATTCTCGCTTGTCTTTTTTCCATTGCTTGTTTTCTCTTTAATTTCCCAACTTCCTATCATTTAAAGACTAGACAGCACAGCTGGGGGTACCTGAGTGATATCTCTGATCATATTTTTTGAATACTTGTTTACTTCTTCCCCTGCGAATATTATTTCTGCTAATGACAATCCCTAGCAAAGAGATGGAAAGCAAAGAGCTTTGACATTCCCCCTTGCCTGTCTTGAGGCACAGAAAATAAGTTTCCTGTTTGTATGAAATGATCACTTGAACAGTCTCGCCCTAGGATTCAGGGTTCTGTCCCTTAATCACTTGTTTTTTGAAGGCTTGGGTGTAGTTCCGTTGATGGAATACTTTTCTGCAAAGCATGAGGATCCCTAGAATCCGTGAAAACACTGCCAACCACGGTGGTGTGTGTCGGTGCTCCCCGCACTGAAGAGATGGTGACATGAGGCTCCCGGGGGTTCCCTGCCTTAGCTATGAGGTGTGTTCTAGGCCAGGGAAAACACTGCTTCTTAGAAGGTGAGGGGCGCCTGAGAAACTGTGTCTGAGGTTCTGCTTTGGCTTCCACACACACGAGTTCTCTCTCTCTCTCTCTCTCTCTCTCTCTCTCTCTCTCTCTCACACACACACACACACACACACACACACACACACACATGGGGGCGGGGGGAGGATAACTTACAAAATTCATTCAGCGTTTAACCTGTTCTGGCTCCACAGAGAGCATCACGGGAGCTGTTTAGAAAGAGCCATTGTCAAATCTGAGAAGCATTTAAGATTTTGACATTTGATAGTTAAAACTCATTTTCTACCCCCATGATCATACCTTCCCAGAAGTTCTTTTCTTAAACAACTGAAAAGAAGCTCAGATTTCATAATTTCTTTATAGTATTTTTTACGAATCGCTAATGAATCTCCCCTCCCTGTTTTTTTCCCCCGGTGTGTTCCTGGTCTTTACTCCCCACACCTTACCCATGCTGCTCAAAAGGAGTGTCCAACCAAGGCTGGTGAAAAGTTTAACAATCAAAACCAAGCTTTATCATTTAGAAAACAATGACATTTTATAGGAAGAACTTTGTTGCCCAGAGACTAGGGACCCGTGGTGTGTACCCTGGGGAGAGAAAGGGGGTGCGGCAAATACAGGCATCTCCTTCCATCTGATCACCCCAGGGCTGGATGCGTGGAGTCATTTAGCACAGCTGTGAGGTCATTTAGAGCCACGGAGAAGCCTGCCTGTCTGCACAGCTTCTCTCACAGCAAGATCCACAGAAGCCAGCTTGGTGTCTTGGACTCCGTGGGTGTAGGCTTGCTGTTTGTGGCTTGGACTCTGTCTGTGGCTCTAAGGGCCTGTCACACCTAGAGAGCTACAGGCAGACCAGCTTTCTGTTTCTTGTGAGTTCTGTTGTTGCTTTTCATGTAGATAGTCGCTTTATTGAGAGCAGGGGTAGAGAGCCACCCCGAGTTTGTGCTGACTATATTTTCCTCTGCTGTATGACCTTTATCCAGTTTCCTTTTTCCTTTTTAATTTTATTTATATATCTATTTATTTTTGGTTTTTCAAGACAAGGTTTTTCTGTAGCTTTGGAGCCTGTCCTAGAACTAGTTCTTGTGGACCAGGCTGGCCTCGAACTCACAGAGATGCACCTGGCTGATTGATCTAGTTTTGTAATATACCTCAGTTGTTCCAACTGCAAAAAGAGATGTAGAATTTTATTATCAGTTGGGCTTGTCAAATGCCAGCTCCATGTGATCCCCCTCATCCCTCGTTCTATTTTTCCAGGCTCTGTGTTCAGACTTAAAAATAAAAACCAGCTATTGCTTTATGTATTTGTATCTGTCTATGCGAGTATGTGCACATGTGTGTGTGGGTATATCTGCTAAACGCTTGCACCAGGGAAGAGAAGGGGTTCTGGTGTTTCCCTTTGGCACTCCATTTTTTTGAGGCAGGGTCTCGCTTCACGTTTCCTTGGCTTTACTGTAAGCCATGAGATCCCAGTGATGCTTTTGTCTCTGCCTCCTTCAGAGCTGAGGTAATAAGCATGCATAGAGTTTGCGGCATAAGCTTATTTGTAATCACACTGGGAAACCTGCAAAGCAATGGACATTAGCCATTCAGAATATCAGTCACTTTCTAGAGGGGAGGAAGGAGAAGGTTGGGGGCGGGCAGGCTAGAAGGCAGGGCTGGTGGCTGTGGTCATGGGCGCCTATGCTCATTGTGACTTTCTTTCTACTGCTGTATGGTGGGAATCTCTTCCAGTACAGACTAAAATGAAGCCACCTACAGCATGGGCATAGGCTTTCAGCTGTGGGTAGGTGGCCAGTGTGATATTGAGCTCCCAACATCCCTGGCTGAATTCAGGAGGAGGGGAGGAGGATGAGGCCAGCACCCTCCTTTGTAGTTCTTCATTGCAAATGTGCCTCTGTACCCTCCTGTCCCACTCAGGTAGCCTTGTGCTTGAACTAGGGGCATCATGATAGGT
Source organism: Neodon shergylaensis (assembly GCA_025134845.1). NCBI lineage: Eukaryota > Metazoa > Chordata > Mammalia > Rodentia > Cricetidae > Neodon > Neodon shergylaensis. Next base: position 22,319,564 of record JABTXL010005929.1, on the reverse strand, counting down.
GGCACCAAACCTTCATTTATCACAATGTTCCCCATGAATCTGAAGTAGCGGTCTGCACATCCCAGTCTCCCATCAATTTTCAAGTCAGCCATGACGTGAATGTCCTCTTTCCTTGGCGAATCTCTGCAGTGTCCCTTCAGTGACATGGCCCAGAAAAGATCTGTGGATGCACTGCAAAGTTCCAGGCTTTGAAAAGGAGAAGCAAACATGAATAGTCAATTACAGTGGAGAGGGCAGAAGGAGGCGTGCACTGAGAAAGCGGAAGTAGAGGAAGAAAACATGCTGGAAGAGGGCAGGGAAACAAGTGAGCTCTATGTGTGCATGCAGACACGAGTGTATGTACATGTGCACACATGCATATGTGTGCATGTATGTACGTGTATGCAGTGCACGTGTGTGCATGTGTGCATATATATGTAAATGTGTGTGTGGGTGCACACACATGTATCACATGGTCTAACTGACCAGGTTTGAGCATTGCAATTGATCAACATCTGGTGTTTGATCTTGAGCAATATATCTTTGATTTTACTTCTCCTCTTCTTCTCTCACTGAAAAGGTGAGAGAAATGACAATTCAATTAATGATGGGCTCAGCACGAAGCAGGATGGCCATAGGTGCAGCTCCCACAGTGAAGAGTCCTGTCCCACTGTCACCCCCTCCCCCTGGTCTCCACCCCAGGCACACTGACTGCTCTATGCTCAGTGTCCTGTGGGCGTGTTTCTCAGGCTCACTCACATCCGCTTTTAGGAAGGGTTTAATCTGGAGGCTGAAGAGAGAGGAAGTCTACTATATGAACACGGGATGCCATCCGGAGCCAGTTTACACCTTCATTCTTCTTGCAGATGGCGTTTTCAGCATACAGCGGGCACACTCCACATTTTTCTGTGGAAGGGCCTTCTTCACCTTGGCCTGCTCAGCCTTGGAGTCCTTCTCTGCCTTCTTGGCCAGTTTCTCTAGCTGCTTCGCTGTGAACTTCAACTGGAACCAGGTGAGGTCCATGGTCAGTCAGGTAGTGCACCCCTCAGGGAGGCGAAGGGGACGAGATCTTACGGACCAGCTCGCCGTGGTATCTCGTGATGACAGGCATAAACTTTAAGCCAGACAAACCCTTTTGCCCCCAAACTAGGTGGCTAAGTGTCTCATCCCAGCAGCGGGAAGGAACCAGCATCGTGGGGAGGCATTTTATGAGCTGTGCAGTGCTGTTTGTATCTCAGACGCTACTCAGAGCTTTGCTAACTGGCTGGGCAGATCCTGCCTCCAGGAACGAGGAATGTAAATTGGCCATTGTTTCCGGCAGGACACAGAGCCTCACCTTGTTAACTTCATGTTCGGTACATTCTGCTCCTCTCTCTCTTTTTTCATGTCAACAAAGCTATTATTTTGTGCACCATTTCCCCGAAGGCTGGAAATTGGCCAGGGATGCTCTTAGGAAGCTGGATTTAATCACTGATGTTGAGCTGAAAAGGTGGGGTAACTGAAAGACACGGCAGCCCGAATTGGGGCGAAGTAATAGGAAACCATGAAATTAGCTAGAGTGAATGTTTTACTTATTTATTTTCCTTTTTAAAAAATTTGTTTTTAAATGAAAAAGTGAGGGGAGCCATCACTCAAATGAATAGTAGCTTCCAGGTTGTCTTTTTAGAAAATGTCAGCTGATGTTTATGACCCTGGAGCCCGTGTTGCTTGAGACCCACGTCTTCTCAGGTGGAAGGAAGGAGCGATTCAGTCAAATTAGTAAAAAGGATGCACTTGTGTCTCTCGAAAGCCCCCACGTTCCTAGGGTATCTCAGGATATGCATAACCTTGGCCTCTCCATTTTTATCTCTTCCCTTTTCTGCACAGATGGCTCCACCAACCTTGTGGACAATAAAAGAGAGAATCACAGACTGAGTGGCTTAAAACAGTAGCAGTTTATTCTGCAGTAGTCTGGAGGTTCAAAGTCTGAAATCAGGGTACCAAAGGCTGCTCCTTCTAGAAGCACGAGGAAGTATTCCGCTCATTTCCTCTCCTGGCTTCACATCATTGGGGATGTCTCTGGGTTTGTGGCTACATCACTCTCGTTCCGGCTTGGTTGCTTTCTTTTCTTCCTGTGTTTTCGTCTGTCGATCTGAAAGTTCTCTCTGTTTCTCTTCCATAATGACATTTCTCTGAATTTAGTGACACCTGATTGATTCAGGACAATCTTACTGCAAGATGCCTAAGTTATCACATGTACAATAATGCTTTTTCTCAAATAAGACAAGATCCAATAGGCTCTGGGAATTTGGATCGAGCAGTATCTTTATTTTGGGGGGGGGGAGGTTCATCATCCAAGCTCCTGCCCCATTGGGCACTCTCTGATGCTTGTGTACACAGACACACAAATGGTCTCTCAGAATTACTTCTAAGTCTTAAATATTCTTCTCTGGTTATTTAAGCCCTCAAAGTCTTATTTTCAGAGGTGAATTCAGCAGTAGAACAACAGAAGCTGAAGTACTAGGAGTCCCAGGGGAGAGGGTCTGGCAGGTAATGAGAGGACCTGGACCCTGGACAGCCGAAGCAGAGAGCAGAGGGCACGTGGAAAGTGGGCCCCAGAGAGAGTACGTTCCCCGGCTTGGAAGACAGCCTGTTGCCCTCACAGGCTGACCCTGAGCTTCCACGTGTCTTCTCAGTGTCTGAAGGAGCAGAGGAAGCTGCCATCCTCCAAGCGTTTGTATACAGAGTTATGTTTCCTGTTTTAAAAATCTTTATTTTCCCACTCTGGGTTGTAGAGCATGTCCTAAGTTGCTAATCTCTCAGGTGGAGGATGACTCACGAGCTCAATTATGAAATGTCCCCACAGACCCATGTTGTTTCTCTGAGAGCAAGAAGTTTTAGGAGACTTTGGACTCAGGCCTTTGAGAGCTGGGGCCCAACCAGGTCTCTTCCTCTGTTTCCTGCTTGGTACCACTAAATAATGACCCAACTCCCATGGGAGGACCTCACCTGGAGACCCCATTTAAGGACCCCACCTGAGGACTCCATTCCAATGCCCCAGACTATGGGGGACATCTCGTTCAAACTCCCTGGTGTGGTTTTGTATGATCATGTGCTCCATAGGCTCATACATTTAAATACACGGTCCCCAGTTGGTGGAACTGTTTGGGAAGGATTAGGAGGCGTGGCCTTGTTGGAGGAGGTGTGTCATTGGGTGTGGACTTTAAGGTTTCAAAAGACTTGAACCAGTCCCAGTTGTTGGGAATTCTGATGCAAGCACTCAGCTGTTCTTGCTGCCATGCCTCCACTCTGCCATCACAGGCTTTAACTGTCTGAAACTGTAAACCCACTTTCCTTCCTTCCTTCCTTCCTTCCTTCCTTCCTTCCTTCCTTCCTTTTTTTTCTTTCTTTCTATCTTTCTTTTCTTTTTTTTTTTTTTTGCTTTTTTGAGACAGGGTTTCTCTGTATGTCCTTGGCTTCCTAGCACTTGCTCTGTAGACCAGGCTGGCCTCAAACTCACAGAGATCCACATACCTCTGCCTCCCAAGTGCTGGGATTAAAGGCGTGTACCACCACTGGCTTGCACACTCTTTTATAAGTTGCTTTGGCCATGATATTTTGCCACAACAGTAGAAAAGCAACTAAGAAAATAATATGTTCTCCCACGTCTCCAAACCTTAAAACCAAACAAAAACCAAAACCCACATGTTTTCCTTTGTTTCTTAACTCTCTGTTTAGATTTTTCTCCTGTGTGGAATGACATTTTTCTAAGCTAAATTGTTCCTTTCATTAATGCAAAACTCTTTATCTTTCCAGGCAGAGCTGTAGGTGGAACAGAATGTCACATAGAAAGGTTCTAGAACTGAAACAGATGTATTTATGACATTGCAAAATGCTCACACACCCTCTGTTTTTGGGGATCAGTTACAATGCTCTCCCTTTCACATCTCAACAGGAATCATTGTGTTTCTGACACCATCTTGTTTCAACCCCACCCTGCCTCAGGAGATGTTTCCAACAACTTCATCCCTAAGGACATCTCCAAATCATAGTTTGGAGTTCTATTAAAATTATTAGGTCCTTGAATGTGACATTAGCCCTAGTTTTATATGTCCCACTGATCTGCTAGGCTTCATGTTCCCTTTGTTTTACCCCTTTCTTCTTTGTAGTAAATCTTGGTGTTGACCTGTAACTTCTTCTACGGGCAGCTCTCAGCAGGTTGAGCAGCCCCTGTCTCCTTTCTTCCATGCAAAAGAACACAGCTATGCCAACGCACTGTGGCCACTGTGCCCACTACGGTGCTCCTGGATGTGATAACCACAGCAGGGGCAGAACTCATGCGATGCAGTCTTGATTCCGTGGTCGTGGAGGGACAAGGTGAGAGTACAGGTTAGATGCTCGAGGATGGGCAGGAAGACAAGGAGAAGGAGAAGGATGTGTAGGAGAGAGAGAGAGAGAGAGAGAGAGAGAGAGATTGGAAAAAATGTGAAGACAGGAATGAAATGCATGGAGCCAGGATCTAGACATCAGGAGCAATGGTGGGACATTGTCTCTAGGATCAACTTTCTTAGCTATTGTCTTTCTTAGATTTCTCTCAAAATCTAGTTCTGGAATAGGTAAGGAGACTCTGGCCTGGTTAACCTCCTGTGGGTTTGGAGAAGGGAGAACATCTTGGGTGAGAAGCCTATAAAAACTACCAGCTAGGAAGAAGGAGGCCTTCCCCAGGAGGGCCAAAGGGTTTCTCCCACAGTTCAGGGAGATGGGTTTTGGCTTCTGGAACAGCAGATCTGTGGGGTTAGAGCATTTCTAGGGTTTTTGTTTTTAGATGAGTGACATTTTTTTTTCTGTTTGCTTTTATTATACACTTCAGAGTTTCAAAACAAGTTTTACTGAGGTTTAGGCACAATGGTACTTAAAAATAGAATAAAAATAGGATAAAAAAGGATAGTATGTAGGGGCTTCAGTGGGCTCTGAAGCCCCCTTTTAAAATTGTATTTTATTTCAAACAACTTTATTTTCAGGGATTTGAGGAGAAATTTGCATAATTTTTGTACACAAAGGCAGTAAAGTATGATGGGAAAAGCCTGCTCTTTTGAGTTGGAAATGTTCATAAACTTCGACTTTCTTCCTGGCAGTTGTTCCCTGTATGATATGGAAATGACCGTGTCTGTCTGGTCAGGCAGTCGGGAAGCATGTGCAGAGTTCTCGGTGTGGACTGAGTGTTTATAAATGTCAGCTGCCTTCTCCTCACTGTGTGCTTATGTGGTTCTCCTTTTTTATGAATCATCTGTTCTTCCCCTGTAATGAGTCAAAAACCAATTCTCTTCCCTTCAATTCTATTTTTTATTTTCTTTGCTTTGGAGCTGATGGTGGCAGTGAAAATGATGACAGGAGCCCGACTCTGTCCCCAGGTTCCTGTCACAAAGAAACCACCATCTTTTCCTTCGATTTTGGTGAGACAGTGTCTGTACCTTGTTGCCATAAACATCCCAAACAGCCTCAGTTAGCTGCCACTAAGGGCTCCATGCAATCCTCTGTGGGTCTAAATTAGGGCTAGGAGCAAAGTCGTCTGGCTAGGAGGGAGTGTTTAAGTAAGGGGAAGCTGTTCTTACAGCTCCTCAGCTGTGATGGGCAGAGGCAGTTTGTCACTTTGCTGCTGAAATATTGAGATGTTTCTTTTTCTTTGCTCCACTGATTGCGCATATGGAAAGACAGGGATGGAATGAGCCTACTGGATGTTTCAATAGAGCTGGAGGTTGGGTCTGTCATAGAGATAAACAAGATGCTGTTGGAGAGAACTGTTGAAAGGGAGAAACAACAGCAGATGATGCTGAGACATAGAGGTGAATATTGGTTTTGAGAAAGGCAGGACACATTCTTTTCCCCAGCCTGAGGGAGACACCAAAACACATGGGAGATAGAGAACAGACCTCATGAGACATCATCCTTGTGGACCAAGTGTGGACTGCTTCTTAGTCTCCCCTATTTTCCTATCTTAAAAGATTAGTCTAAATGATGAATCCTTTTGGGGGGCTATTGTGAAGATTAAATGAGAATGTCAAGTCCTGGGGAGTGGTTTGAACACACTAATAAACTAATACGCTGTTCCTCTGTTCATGTAGTCAGTAGGATAGACTCTCTCAACTGCATATGGAAACACATATGGAAGCACTGGGCATGTGGCTCGGTGGCTAATGTGTTTGCTATGTAAACCTCAGAGCAGAGTTAGGATCCCAAAAATCAATGGGGAAGCCATTTGGTTGTGGTTCCTCCCCTGTAACTCCAGCCCTAGAAGGTGGAGAGAGGATTCCCCTGCCCCATCCCAGCAAGCCAGCTGGCAATACTAGCAATGTCAGTGAACTCTAGGTTTGATTGAGAGATTCTGGCTCAATGCATAAGGTGGAAGAGAAATCCAGGATTATTCAAGCATGGAGCCTCTACATGCTTGCTTTCACATGTGTATATGTGTGCCCATACGCACACAACACACACATATACACACGCACCACATGTACATGAAAAATACAGGGAAAAAGGTAATGCAACATTTTAACCAGAAAATTTCAAATTAAGGTTTTATTATAAATAATTGTATAATATTATATGTTACAATAATCTTGATTGAAGAGTAATAGCATAAAAGAAAAAAACATGAGCTTTGAGGTCACAAAGATGTAGTGTCGTATGTTTAGCAACTGAGAGAGTTGAGCAAGTTGGTAGGAGTTGCTGAATTCCAATGTTTTATCCATACAGTAAAGATGGTAAACTGTGGTTTTTAGCATTTCAAGAAGATTGCAAAACAACTAATGAAAATTGCTTGGCATATGGTAAGCAGTAAACACAAATTCTATGGCTTTTTTGGTATTATTCTGAGACCATTATTCCCCCCTTATAATGCATAGTTATCCCAGAATATAGGATTGAAGAATCTCACAGAGATAAAATAGAAATTATGTTATAGTCATTATATTTATATGACATGCAAATATGGAAGGGAACCTGGTGGGTATTTAGTGTGTATACCAGCTCCTCTTCCCAGTGTCCACAGTAAGTAAGCTGTGGGAACTGGCTCCTGCTCCCATGAGGGGAGTTCACTTTCTGTGCTAGGTGTCCTCCATTGTCAGAAAGATTTCATATTGATCTTAGCCCTCCTCTTGGAAATGTCCATGGTTCTAGATCCCACTGATCTCTCCTGTCACCTGGCCATAGTCAGCACTCAGGGAACAGTAGTTCCTCAGTGAACAAGTACATGAATGTGACCAGAAGCTGAGCACACTCTGTGTGTGTGTGTGTGTGTATGTGTGGTGTGTGTGTGTGCGGTGTATGTGTGGTGTGTGTGTGCGGTGTATGTGTGGTGTGTGTGTG
>JABTXL010005929.1:22280016-22311841 GCA_025134845.1 Neodon shergylaensis | reverse complement strand
GTCTCAGTGGTTGGGTGCACCCCTCGTGGTCCTGACTTCCTTGCTCATGTTCTCCCTCCTTCCGCTCCTCATTGGGAACTTGGGAGCTCAGTCCGGTGCTCCTGTGTGGGTCTCTGTGACTAGGAAAATTATTAAAGGAACAAAACCATACATGGTTGTGAAAGGAGGTGGAGAAAGGATAGGGAGGAGGTTTTGGGGGCCAGAGAAAGGCCGCTGCTCTGGCTTTGTATAACACTAGCACAGGGGACTGGAACAGAACTCACAAGGAGTCTGGAAAGTCATCCATCAGCTACAGAGGCGGGCTGGCGAGGAGGGCAGCTGCAGGGTAGATGGCCATTACCCGTGCATGGGGCTGTGCAGCTGGAATGGCTGTTGGTCAATGTATTTGTCATAGTTCTCCAGAAAGCAGAACCTATAGAACTTAACTAATTAATTCATTAAACATAGAGGATTTATCATTAATAATCATAAGGAATTGGCTCACCTGAGGCACCAGTTGGAAAGTCTAAACTCTGTAGCCCGGGCTTGGTAAGCTTGGGATCCAGGGCCTGAGTGATGTTGAGAGAGTCTGTTGGCAGCTTCTCTTCTCTTTGGAGGGGTCGTCTCCAGGTTAGTTAAGGCCTTCAGTGCTTGGATAAGGCTGACCCACATTATGGAGAGCAATCTGCTATGGTCAAAGCTCAGCGATTTCAGCGTCAATTTCAAGAGTCCAGGAATTACAGGAGACAGGCTGAGATAATGTAAGATTGCACAGTTCTTCCTGTCAACTTGACATCCGTGCACCTTCTTAGCTCATAATGTTCTACTATGATGCAACCATGCCTCAAACATCCTGGAACTACTTTCCATCCAAGATTGTAGTGAATTATTTGTCATTCAATCCATGTCTAGGTGGCAATATTCTACCTTAGGCCTGATTACATAAGCTAGACTAATAGACTATGACCATAACAGATGATAAGCACTGGCATAAGAGGAGAGGAAGAGAAAACTATGGGCTGACATATCCACAGGTGTCACCAGGCTCAAGTCTGACTTCTTGAAGCACAGAAGGCCAGTTTAGTCTAGACATAATACATGAAGGCGAGAAAAACAACGTTCTTTAGAGAGCTGGCTGTTGCTGAGGATGCGGGACTCTTGTCTCGAAACTCCTTCTGCCTGCAGATGGCTCATGTGTGTTCCCAGACTGGTGGGCACCTCTCTCAGTGTCTGGGACAGCTGATGACGCACACCTGTTCCCGATTGCCTAATCACGAATCCATTCGCCTCAGAATCTGAAGCGCAAGTCTCGTTATTTCCACAGGCAGTTTTTGTCAGTGATCAGCTGGCCACACGAGGCTCCTGTATTTTATCATCGACAGCACCAAGCGAGTAGCTGCTCTGAGGCCCACTTTCTGATTGCCACGTCTGTGGGAAGGAAGGAGCACAGGTTTGGTGCTCAGTCTCCAAGCACTGCTATCAAATAAGGAGGCTGCTGGGTAGAAGGGCAGGCTTTGTTTCTGTGGGCGCTCAGGTGGAACTAACTGTGCACCATTTCCTTCCTTCTGCCTGTTCCGGCATGCTCTGCGCTTTTATCTTTGATACGTAACCAGCTGTGCATTAGTTGATACAAAACCCAGGGCGCCAGATTTTCTTCCGCACCGGAGCTGTCAAAAGGTTATTTCGCTGCTTTGTTAGGGCGATTGCTAAGCAATTTGTTAGGGCGATTGGCAAGGCTGGTGAAGTCTGCGTCCTGAGCTTGTCACACCCGTGTCTCCTACAAAATGCTTTCCCAGGTTTGAATCAAGATACCGGCGAGCACTATGATGAGCAACGAGGAAGTTTCAGAGTCCAAACATTGAGCTGGGCAGAAGCTGCTGCAGGCAAGGAGGGCAAATTCACCTGCAGGCTAAGTACTTTTTCTAGTGAGAATGAATGACCAACCGTCCGGGGGCGTCTCGAGTGCATGGTTCTCTCAGGGAATGAGGCTATAGCAGACATTCCACACAGGGCTCTGCTCTAGGTGCGTTGAACACTCAGACAACAATGGATTGGGCTTATTTTTATTGAGGCCATAGAGATTATTCCATTATTTTCACGATGTTCACCGATGAATGATGCTATTGGGCAAGGATGAAGGTAGGCTGAAGTAGAAGTGGGTGGATCTCATGGGTGTGGGTCAAGCTGTGTACGTGAAAACAAAATCCCTCCTGTGGTGAAGTCTCTCTTCAGCTAAAGTCACATAGACTCCAACATCTTCAGGCTATCCGTGCAGAAAGTTCCGTCTTAATACATCTTTCTAATAACCATTTTGTTACTATTTAAAAAACAAACAAACAAATGAACGTATACCTTGAAGGTAAGACCCCATTGCCGAAGACATCACAGACTTTTGGCACAGGCCTTGGAGGAATCAAACTGGAGCTGACCTTGAAGCCTCCTCCTGAGACTTGACAGTATCAGAAGGTATTGTGCAGGTTGTGAAGGGAGAGGAGCAATGGATAGTCCTTCCCAGCTGTAAAGCCCGTGAACTATGGCAATGCCTTGGTTGACAAGATATCCCTAATAGTGTAATGATGGCATTTTTCTCTTGGAGGTAACCAACAACTATCAAAGTACTATTATAGGCCCATTTAATGGGAGAGAATCCATGACTGGTATTGTAAACCTAACCAACTACTTGTGTTGGAGAGATCTTAGACACTAGAGGAGAAACCATTACTGCCATTTCCCTAAACCAAAGTAATTTCTAACCATGTACTAAAAAGCTTACCCTTTGGCACACAGGTAAGAGGAGCTCATATTCTTTATCAACAATACCCCCCCCCCCCCGTGTGTGGGTGTCTCTTTGACAGATGGCAACCATCGCAAAGAACCAAACTGGTCAAAATGCAGAGAACAAGGGACTATGGGATGCCAGGCCCTATTGATGCATACTCAATGCAGCCTCTATACCTAAGGATCAGGGAAACTCCGGAAAGGGCTAGAATGGTTGTAAGGGCCAGAGGATCAGGATATCTGCTGGAGATCATGTCTTGTAGACATGCACAGAAGTTGCACTTGTGAAACCCCAGCAAAGTATTGTTGCCTGAGCACGCCTGCATAATGGCAGCATGAGCTGGCGTGCTAGCATGCACAGGGAGAATTCTACAAGACCTCACCCCTGGATGAGGAGCTGTGGGCGGTCAGTGGCTTCTGGGAGAGGCAGAATCGAGTTTTTCAAGGACAAGCTTTCAAATAGGCTGTCCAGGCCCAGGTGGTCAGCCATGGACACATGTCCATATGAGCAACGCTAAATGGTTTAAGTAAGCTGGGCGGTAGTGGTGCACACCTTTAATCCCAGCACTCGGGAGGCAGAGGCAGGTGGATCTCTGTGAGTTCGAGACCAGCCTGGACTACAAGAGCTAGTTCCAGGACAAAAAAAAAGTAGGGTGCACATATTTATGTATATATAAAAACTATCCATCCATCTATCATCTATCTATCAATCTATCTATCATCTATCTATCTAAAAATCTACATATGTATATATTTTTTAATAGCAATTCAGAAGATGAGGCCATGGGTTTGGAAAGAGTGGCATAGGACATGGGAGGAGCTGTGGGGAGGAGGAGGAGTGTGATGAGAAAGCAGTGCTCATGTGTGGTATTCTCTGGTGTAGGAGGTCCTTCTGTCTATGTGTTGCTTGTATTGGTTAATGAATAAAGAAACTGCCTTGGCCTGATAGGGCAGAACTTAAGTAGGCAGAGAAAACAGAACTGAATTCTGGGAGGAAGAAAGCAGAGGAACGCCATGGAGCTGTCAGAGACAGACATGCTGAATTTTATCTGGTATGCCACTGCCATATGGCGATACATAGGTTAATAGAAATGGGTTAAATTAAGATGTAAGAGTTAGCTAATAAGAAACTAGAGCTAATGGGCCAAGCAGTGATTTAATTAATACAGTTTCTGTGTGGTTATTTTGGGTGTAAGCTAACTGGGTAGCCGGGACAAACAAGTGGGCTCCTCTCCTCCTCCAGTTCTCAAAACCATGAAAATTAACCATATGCATCCCAAGGGCCTGTCTGTCTGATCAAGCCATCAGCTCCTGTTCATAGGTCATGTGAAGAGTTACCAACAAAGTTATGCTTGCCTTAAGTCTGTCCACCAGGAGAGTTTCACTTCAGTATTGTCCTTTAGGGTCACCTTTTCAGTTTGGCTGTGGTGTGATGATTGCCTATTTTTGGCAGGTCTGAGCTTATTATACAGAACAATCTCTATGTAAATCAGACTTAAAACACCTTCCTCCATCAACTGGTTTTCAGCAGGTCCCCATATGACTCTATCTAGTGCTAGGAAAACTATTCCCTAAGTTTGTAGGCTTAAAAAACTATTTTACTTGCTGCTTGCTACAGCTCAAGGGTTCAGAAGGGCACAGCCTGGACAGTTCATATCTTGCCCATGTGGTCTGTGTGAGTCGAGCCATTCCACATGGCTTGACTGGGGTCATGGCTCTGGGTTTTCTGTTCTCCCCACAGCTTCCCCCTGTCTTCCTGTCACCTCTTTATCATCTTTCTAGCAGCAGAGCTGAAACTCCCATGGAAGGTCAAGACTCCTAACATCAAAGGTGTAGACGTGACAGGTCCGCTTAAGACACAGGTCAGGAGGTGACACAGAGCCGTCACCATGCTCTAATGCTTGTTAAGGCAGTGGGCCCCGCACAACCTGATGGGCAGGTCTGATATAGAAACATCAAAACTGAGGACCTCTTTAGCTGACTGCTATCTACACAGTTGAATCTCCCTCTCTCTGGGATCTGTATCCTCAGATTCAACCAGTTGTGAACAGAAAATATTTGAGAAAATATTGTGCCTGTCTCGAATGCATTTGACTTATTTTTCTTGTCACTAGTCTCTGAAGAGCACAGAAGGACAATTGTTTCTGCAGTACTGACACCATGTCAGGTGTTGGGAAGTGATCGAGAAGCGACCTAGATGATGTTTGTGTTTGTGGGTTCTGTGTCAATGCTGTGCCATTTTACATGTGAGGGGCATGTGCATCTACAGCTCTTAGCATTCTGGAACCATTCCTACTCAGATACCGAGGGTCAAGTGTACTTGCTTTCAGAATAACTTTTTTTAAAAGTCGTACAGTTTATTACCTTATAGTGCTTGGTACTAGAGGTTCAGAAATGAATCTCCCTGGACTTAAGGTGTCAACAGGCCTGCATTCTTAAAAATAACATTTTGTTACTCATATAACAATCTTAGTCTAAAATCTCTATAACCTATAATTGACAGACAGAGGCGTAACTTATATGGCCATATTTGAGAGTTCTAATATCAGGCTACAGAAACACACTGGTAGAGGTGGCTGCCGGGAGAATTTGAAGTCTCTTGGGACTGGCACTGGAGAAGTAGATGAACTGTTTCCGCTCATGAACTTACTGTTTTCACAGCCATGGTTATTAATCATCAGATCTTTAGAATAAACTTGTTTGCCAACCAATTAGGCTTAATTGGACACCCCCCAAGTCCTGGAAAATGTTCTCAGACATAGCCTGCATGGTTTTCCTTCTCTTTGTTCCTCTCTACTACGAAGCTTCTTTCTTCTATTGTTTGTATGTGTGAGTGTATGTATGTGTGTATATGTGTGTACACATGTGTGCTCCACACTGTGGGGGGCACGTCACATCAAACCACCACATTTGCGTTGGGTCTGGAGGAAGTCAGATGCTGATGCAGCCCACGGCCGCCCTTTGCATCTGATCTCAAGACTCTGAGAAGTCCATCCTTTAACACAAATCATCCTCAGGGAGAAAGGGGCTGGGGGACAGAGGCTGGGGTGACCTCATTTGAATGTTGAATTACCACACTTCCTGATGGTAGAGATTCTGCTGCCTTGAACAACAGAGCCAAGATGACTTAAGATAGCAGAGTGAAGCATTCCCTTCCACACACAGTGGTTTACTTACCGCACTGTCTAGAGACTTCCCCCCTTTATATAATTTTTCTCTCATTTTTATTAATTATTTTTGGATAATTTCATACATGTATTTAATGTATTCTTATTTCTGTCACTTCTCCTCTTTCTTACCTTCCTTTCACCCATGTCAACCACCCCTCTCCCTACTGGTCCCCTTCCCACATTTATGTTTTTTATCTTATTTTCTGACTTCCCTCCTCGCTGCCCCAAGTTTAACCCTTGCGTTGCCATGAGTTTGGAACTATTCAATTGAGTCTGGTGGGCTTACCAGTGGGTACATTCTGAAGACACTGATCCCCACCACCACCCAGAATCTTTCAATAGCCAATAGCTCAACAGTGGAGGGTCGGGAACCACAAATCCTCCCCATCCATGACTGCTGTTGACAGGTCTAGTCTTATGCAGGTCTACTTCAGGCAATCTCTGCTGCTGTGTGTTCACAATCTAAGTAACTGTGTCTCTCTCCATGATGCCTGCCTTGGTTTGCACACTCACCAGCAGTGTGTGAGGGTTGCCTTTTTTGCCACCTCTTGGCCAGCTTATGCTATTTTCTGTCTTTGGAAGGTAGCCAATCTACCTGGGGTAAGATGATTAGGGTTTTGATTTATACTTTCTTCATCATTAATACAGCTATTAGGTTTGTTGACCATTTGGATTTCTTCTTTTGAGAAGCATCTACTCCTATTGTTTGCCCCACCCACCTCTTTTCACTGACAGGGTCTTCTGCATTCTAGGCTGGGTGTCTCTGTTGAGATGCATCTCCTGCCCCATTTGTGAATGAATGCATGAGTCTGTAGGTGTGTGTGTGTGCGTGCACATGTGTGTCTGTATGCATGCGTGGAGGCTAGAAATCAGTCTGGTGTCATCTTCATCTCTCTCTGCATTATTTTTAGGGGCCTCTCAGTGTGCTTTTGGCTCATTCCCTCAGCTAAACTAGCTGGTCAGCAATGGCATCTGCTTATGTTTGTCTTCTATTCCCCGCTCTCAGGTACAGGGATCACATGAGTGTCACAGTTGCCAAGCTCATTCCCTCAGCTAGACCGAGGTCAGCAATGACATCTGCCTATGTCTGTCTCCTATCCCCCTGCTTTCAAGTATAGAGATCATGTATGAGTGTCACAGTTGCCTGGATTTCACATGAATGCTAATGATCTGAACTCAGCTTCTTATGCTTGCTTTATCCACTGAGCCGTCTCCACAGCCTCCCATTTGCTGAACAACGCATTACAGTGTATATTAATTATATCAGTGATAGGCTTCTCCATGACAGTCACATGCCTATGAGCCATGAACTTTGATCTTACGCATCCGCATTTACTTTGTATTCTTCCTTGTGGGTTTGCTTCCTCTTCTCAAATAGTACACTCCCTGTTTCTCAGTGTTAGTGTTTGCTTAGCCTCTAAATTCTATGTACGAGAGAAATCATCGGATATTTGCCTGTCTGGGCCTGGCTTGTTTGCTTAGCATAATAATTTCCAGTTCCATGGATTTTCCTGTACCATTTGCCCATTTTAAAAAGAAGATTTACCTACTTGTTTTATTTTATGTGTATGTGTGCCTGAGTGTATGAGTGTATACCACTCTCATGCAGGTACCTGTGGGGACCAGAGGAGGGTGTTGAATTCTAGGAAACTGGAGTTTTGAGAGCAGCCCAAATTGGGTGCTGGTACCTGAACCTGGGTCCTCTTCAAGAGCTGATGGTTCTCTGCCACTAAGCCATCACTTCAGCAAACCGATTGCCATTTTTAATGGGAGTTTGTTACTGTGTTACATTTCTTATGTATTTTTTGGATATTAGTCCCTTCTCAGGTGAACCTTTTGCAAACATTCTCTTTTAGTCTCTAGGTCTCCTCATTCTGTTGATTGTTTTCTCGCTGTCATAAGATCCAGGCATCCTACTGAGCATAGCTCTAAAGGAAATGAACCCGGGACACCAGAGAGAGGCCTGTGCCCATGCAAATTTCTGCACTGATCTCACCAGTTAAGACGTGGAGCCGTCCTCTACGAATGAATGGATTATATGCATATGTAGGTGTATATGCACAATAGGATGCTGCGTATTCACGTGAGAATGATGGGCTGCCCATGAATAGATTACATGCATATGTGTGTATGTGCACAATAGAATCCTCCTTATTCACGTGAGAATGATGGGCTGCCATGTAGGGGAAACGGATGGATGTTTAGCTAAGTGAACTAAGCGAGACACATAGGTAAATGCTAGGCACCAATCTGCATGTGTGAGCTGGAGGCCGGGGAGGGTGGAGGGAAGGGAAGGGGACCAGAGCACAGTTAGAAATAAGTTCTGGAGTTCTACCACAGACTACAGAGACTATAGATTACCATCATCTCTCATGTGTTCTATTAGTAGAAGAGAAGTGGCCAAAGACTCCAAATGCAAAGTCATGCCAAGGAATCCCACTTACCCTGCTTTGGTCAGTACACATTGTCTACATCATGGGGTCACAACACCGTCCACAGGATGCCTATAAACATATACTGTTTCTAATTATTGATTCAAAGATTTAGGAAAATATTAAGGTGGAGGTACTGTCTCCTTGCCTGTCACCAGTAAACCTTGCAAGCATGTACTGAGTTACCTTCCTAGTCCCACATCACTGTGAGAGGTGAAAATAATAAATCAGAATTATATATCCAATACACTGCTTTCCCTAACAGAGCCTCGGGGCCCCTGAAAGAATCCCTCTTGCAGACAGATGTTGCTAATGTAAGAACATAGCCGCATGGGGAGGTCCTAGGGAGTTGGCTGGTGCTGACTGAGCTCAGCTGAGACAGCAGGAGGGCTCCAGACAGCAAACACAGTGGCATTTAGAGATGGGAAATTACCCATGGAAATAGCTGCAGTGATTGTTAACACAAACATATCCGCCCTCCCCAAGATGAATGTCATCTGGGAAAAACTTCAAAATTAAAAATAAAATTACTTTTTAAGCAATGCTTTTTTTTTATAACTTAAAAAAGCAGATTTGAACATATTTTATTTGCTCTCCTGACAACGTCAGTCCCTTGCTTCGACAGATAATTCATTAAGTGGTTTTTAGTGAATACTTTTGACACCAAAGCTGTCCCTTGCTATTGGAAACCGTTCTCTTCTCATGGGGCCTGGAGAAGCCCCCAAGGGAATCCCTATTGAACAAATCAAATTATTCACAGATTGTTGGTTAGTGACATGGACGGAGAGAGATGGCTCCTGAGTTACTGTAGAGTCTGGTGGTTCAGCTGTGTTTTCTTGGCCTACTTCATTCATTCTCCAAGGTTTATTTTTAGACCTATTATAAATTTTCAAAATTCAACTGATTTCCAATTGCTAATTTCTTATAGATGTTCGAGTGACCTTTCTGAGAAAACACACTGCACATGGTATCTTAAACACTGCAAACAAGGGTGCCAATTTTATAGAAAGTCGACAGGCAAGTGTTGCTGTGCTGGGCACCAAGGCACCGAGTACCACGGCACTGACTGATCCTGGCCTGGAGCAGGATGGAGCCTGGCTGGGGCTCCACTGTTTTTGAGAACCAAGAGGTTGATGGAGAGCTTGCTATTGGCAAAACCATTGTTAAACAGGAGCACTCGCTCTATGGATAAGCCCTGTGGACAACAAGACAACAACTTAGCAGATTTCCAGGTTTATCAAGGCCTTACTTGGGCTAAAACCTGTCAGTTGGTGACTATATGGCCCTCATTGGATATTTCAGGGTATAATACGTGGTATTACCTAAGAGGTGGTTCAGTAAGGTTTGTGCCCTGCTGGGAATGGAATATGTGTGTGTGTGTGTGTGTGTGTGTGTGTGTGTGTGTGTGTATGCTTCTGCTTGTGAAGGGGCTTAATCCACACCCATAATGAAGTAGGAGCTTGTGGTTACCTATCCATATTTCTAACCCAGTAGGAAGTCTATACAGATGGCCCAATAATTTTTCTTTTCCTTTAAGAAAGGAACAGTTTTTAGAATAAAGTCACATCTGGAAGTTTTCAGGCTACAGGCGTCAGCAGAGTGCTAGGGTGCCAGGGGTCTTTGAGGGTAACACTGTTTCTCTGTTCACTCAATGCCAGCACTGCAGGGAGATTTTAAGTTTCCTTGTGAGAGAGGTAATTTTGAAGAACGCCTGAGAATGTTACTGTTACAGACTAAGCTGTGTCCTCCACCCTCAACTCATAGCTCTAGCCTCCACTGTGGCTGTATTTGCAGATGGGTTTTGCAGGGAATAATTAACAGAAAATACAGTCACAATGGTAGAGCTCTAATCAGGTAAGACTGATGTCTTTGTAGGAAGGGAGGGGCCGACTGGCAGCTCAGCAGGTAAGGGGCTTGCTGTCAAGACTGACAATCTGAGTTCGATACCTGGAGCTCACACAATGGAGGGAGAGAACCAACTCTAGTGAACTGTCCTCTGAGCTGCAGATGTGTGTTGGGGCACACGTGACCCCCCCCCCCATGAATAAATTTTTAAAAGAAGAGAAAGGAAAAAAGAAGCCAGCAATCTTTGTGCCACACAAGATCACGGAAAGCTGGCCATCTGTGAGGCAAAAGAGGCCTCTGGTGTTGCCTATCTGGCTGCCATCTTGATCTTGGAATTTACAGCTTCCAGACCTGTGGAAAACGGTATCCTGTTGGGTATGCTGCCAGGCTGCTTTGGTGTTCTGCTTTGGCAGCCTGGGCAGACTAATGTAACCATGGAGTGTGAGACTAAGCGTTCCTTGAGTCTTAGTAGAATGAGAACTGTCCCCTTCTTTGCTGGTACTTCTTCGCCAACCTCTAGCTTACTATAATTATTGAAGCATTTCTCTTTTCTAGGGTTCAGGGTCACATGGGAAGAAACGGCCCTTGTTATTTTCTGTTACTGCAACAGAATCAGTGAGTCAATAAACCGATAGAAGAAAAGAAAGGGTTACTTCAACGCTTGGTTTTAGAGTTTCCGGCCTGTGGTCAACTGACTCAGTTGCTTTTGAACCTGTCGGTGAGGCTGCACATCACAGTGGGGAGTTTGTGGTGGAGGAAGAGACTGGTATCCCATAATGCTCTTGGAGGACACATCTCTGATGAGCTAAATCTGCACCAGGTGCCAACTCTTAACGTTCCACCACCTTCCATGAGTACCAAGCTGAGGTCCAAGCCTTTAACACATGGGCCTAGAGGGACAACCCATGCCCCCTACTCTGGAATCACAGGCCTGGGTTCAAAACAAGTCTCTGCTTCTACAGTCCTCATGGGCAAGTGTTGCGGACTGCTCTTCCCATGTGGCATGGCAGTCTCCATCTTGAACTCTGAGCAGTGGGGGCTGCTCAAAGGAACCCTTTACAAGAGTGGCCCCATTAACTTTCCATCATGGAAGAAGGGACTTCCTCCTGCTCCCCTCAATGATTCATAAAGAGGTAACAATTCCCAGGGGAAATGCTCCCTAAGATTGACAGGTATGTCGTGGTTGCTGGGGAAAGATGTGTTCCTTCAGGGCCATGGCTGCTGAGAAAGTGCCCATACTCCTGTAAAGACCCAACTAAACACACCGTCTCCACAGCTACACTTGAGAGAGATCTCTTTAGTCTGTTACTGGTGCCAGTTGCTTCTCTTTTCAGGTTGTTTAACTTTTCTGAACTCCAGCTTCCTCATCTAAACAGATTTAAAAGCAGGCTTAGTAAACCTGTTCCCTGTGCAGTGCTTAGTGTCGTGCCCGATTGGATAGTTTGCTTTTAAGCCCTGTCCCTCTGCAAGGCCTAAGGAACAGAGGTAACAGTGTAAGCCCCAGTCCCTAAAATCCTCACTGCAGCCTCTTCAGAGGGAGCCAGGTCAAGCTCTGCCTTTGGTCCCATGGGTTAGCCAAGGCCAGAAGAGCCCGTGGGGCCCCTCTCTGGGGTGGCGTCCTCACTTCCGCCTCTTCAGAGTGGTGTCTTATCTCAAGTCACCACAAATCCTGCTGCAGTCCCGTAGCTCAAGCGCTGCTGTGAGATTTGCCTCTGTCTTCAAGGCCAAAGTTCATGTTAAGTTGAATCAGGGCCAATGAGGGATGAGGAGCAAGCAAGAGGCAACTAATATATAGATTAGGAAAACTCCCCTGTCTGGGGGAAAAAGTGATACCAACACCATGACAAGCGGTTAATCGTTTTGACGAGCACATGACACTGCTTATGACACACAGGCCAGAAAAATTAATTTCAAGGACATTTCCCCTTTTCTTCTTGGTAGGTGTCAAAGGAAACTATTAATACAATTCAAGCAGTGTAGCAGCCTCTTCGGGCACTCCTGGCAGGCTTGATTGCTATCTCTAACGCAGGGAGAGAGGAGATTAAAGAGACAACTTGAGAATCACTTGCATGGAGCAAGCAATTATTTAGTGCCTACTCTTTGCTTCAGGTAACTTCCAACCAAGGGCTAATAAAAAGGAGAAAGGCAGAACTCTATGACGAGGCCAATGGATGCCCTGGAAGTTAGCTGCAGCTGTCACAGGGCATTTGAAATGGGAAGCAGAGAGTCCCAGGCACTGGAGAAGCTGGTGAGGGGTGAACTGGGTGGTCATTGGGCTCCTTTCTTGGGCTGAGGAGGACACAGTTTCAGGTGGCTTTGTGTTTAACAGGTATAGTCAGTAACAGAGTCACTCAGCATCTTTCCTTATTAGCACAGAGATGTGCTAGTGATAGAGAATTTATAATGAATACTATAAACAATGAAGGTGATGATATTGACTGGAAAAATGGGAGTCTGCATTCACGGGGCTCTCATTCCACAGTAGATACTTAGCTAGGTGCTTGTTGTAGAATCTATCCAGTCCCTACATCGTGATCTTATAGTCTTAGAGTCACAGTCTCCTCTCAGTAATGACGATTAATTTTACCGTAGTGGGCTATGCAATGGGTAAATTTCTATGTTATCCGTTGAGGGGTTTCCAGAAAAGACTGGCTTTTGAAGTCAGTTGCCTGAATTAAAAACCCTTACCAATGTGGGTGATCATATTCAGTTCTGTGAGGTCCTTGAACACAAACAGGCAGAGAAGGGGGAGCTCCCTGTCAGTTCACTGTTTGGAGCTGGAGCCTCCATGGGCACTGGAGTTTGTGAGCCTGAAGCCTCCTTGGGCACTGGGCATGGGCTGGCCTTTATGACATTTGTTTCTTCTGGTTATACTGTTGACTTTTTTTTGGCTTTGCAGCTTGATATGTAGATGCTATATTGTAGCACTTCTGGCCTCTGTAATTTCATGAAGCCCTCCCTCCCTCCTTCCCTTCCTCCCTCCCTCCCTCCCTCCCTCCCTCCCTCCCTCCCTCCCTCCCTTTCAGCCTCCCTTCCTCCCTCTTTCCCTCTTTCCCTCTGTCCTGGTACGGGAGAATTGTCTGTATTCTGTCAATCATGTTTTAAATGAACGCTGATTGGCCAGGCAAGAAGTATAGGCAGGTCAACCAGACAGGAAGTAGAGGCAGGGCGATGAGAACAGGAGTATTCTGGGAAGAAGGAAGCTTTTCCCCGAGTCCTGTCTCAACCACCTAAGAAGGAAGATGTGACTTGGCCTGCTGAAAAAGGTACTGAGCCATGTGGCTAACATAGATAAGAACAATGGGTTAATATAAGCTACAAGAGCTAATGGGCCAATCAGTTTATAATTAATGCAGACTGTGTGTGATTTTCTTTGGGGCTAACCAGCTGCGGGAGCCAGGCAGGACAGAAACCCAAACAAGTAGCCCCTCCTGTTACACTGTCCCTTCTCTCCCTCCCTCCTTCCCCTTTTCCATCACTTCCCCCATCTCTCTTTCACTCTTCTTCTCTTTTGCTCTCTTCCTCCTTATTGCCTTGTTTCCCTGGAAACTTCCAGTGGATTTATCTCATTTCCACGTCTTCCTTTCCACACCTGAAAAATGAGGGCAGCACTTTCTACTTCTAATATAAAGACACAGAACAGACCCAAAGCTCTGTACTGCTGTGGGCTGCTGTCTATGAAAGCTAAAGCACGATGGAAATGGCTTTAAGGCATGAGTTCCAGCGATGTGGGGACCTGCCTCAAGCTGGGTCTCAGCCGTGTCTCTCACTCTGGCCTCCCCAGGGGAACCCGCTAGCTACTGCTTCAGAAAGTGTTCCCTCCTAGTGACAAGGTGACATTGTTCCTGACCTGGACACCCTGTGAGACTTGGTGATTCTGTTGACATTGATCACAGCACAGACAGTGAGTGCTCTCGCTTATACCCCAGGGGATCCCACAAAGCACATTTGTAAGTCTTGGCATCACAAAACCTTTCTCCTCACACTTCTGCCTCTTGGTGACCATGTTCCCAAGTCAGGAGGGGCAAAGGGTTAGAGGCCTTTCTGTGCTGGTGTTCCCAGAGAAGCAGAGTCAAAGGCAGGAGTACATACATCACACACACACATGCATGCACACACACACACACACATACAAATTCATACACATATCCACATAATCACATAGTATACACATAAACTCACACACATATACACATATACTTACATGTATACACACACAACCACATCCATAAATGTACACACACACATATGAATACACACTGATGTATATCCTCACACACATACTTATATACAAGATACATTCTAAAACATTGGGTCTTACGATTATGGAGGTGGACAAGTTCCAAGACCTTCAGGATGATGCGGCAGTGGGGACGTCTAAAGCCCTTGCTTTGATTTGGATCTGAAGGCTGAGACCTGCAGAACTTGGGGTGAGCCGCAGCCTGGGAGCTGCCAGGCCCAGGTCTGAGATTTAGTCTGTAGGGAGACGGTCAACCATTCAGTGCTAGCCAGGCCTTCAGTTTGTTGGGTGAGACCCACCTGAACTCGGGACTTGAGTCTGGTTGGTCAGTCAGGTGACAGAATATGAATACTGATCATTTTTTCACTCTGAATGATGTTGGACCCAATCCCAGCCATGCTTGCCCCAGGCAAACCCCAACACTGCTTTTCTTCACTATTTTGAAGCCCCACCCCAACCCCTTCTCTGGCAGTCTGGAATTTGGGGTAAGAGTTTCAAGCTATTAACATTTTACCCACAAATTGAAAATGAGGGAGTTTTTAATCCAGGGGACGGGAAGGGAGGGTTAGGGAGGGACAAAATGACAGAAACAATGAGAAGTAATTGTCATTATCCTTTTGCGAACCCAGCTCACCTGCGCAGGGTGAGGAGGAGAGCATGGCAGGGCAGTGGCCAGTCTCCTCAGCTGACAGAGGCCCCAGCAGTCAGGAGGAGGTCTTCTGTCCTCTGTCCTTCCTCGGGGCCACTCCAGCCTCTGCACCAGCAGGCAGAGGACCCTGTTTAGTTGTCTGAGCCATCTGAGACAGTGCCTACGCAGGGACTCCAATCCACACATGGCTCAGGGGCCATCCATTCTGACACAGACCACAACTGTTTATCACACAGGCCTTTTCCCCCTGGATTCTTCTCTTACCTCTCCTGTGCAATGATGGCTGCTGTCTTGGTGGGGGCCCTGAAGCTTGTGGCTGCTTTGCTTTCTCTCTCCCATCTGTAGGGACAGACTCAGCTTGAAGCTTTACTTCTTGTGCTTTCTCCGTGGTACCCAGAGCATCCCAGGGGCAGAGCCCTTCTCAGGCTGTGTGACCAGGACCGACTGTAAGCCAGGCCGCTTCCCCTGCTGAAACTGTCTGACAATTTGTCATCTTAAAGTCAACCAGAGTTCTGTCCCAGGTGACAAGGGACACCTTGGCTTAGCAGGGGCTTCCTTCTCTTCCAGCTTTGTATAAATCTCCCCTTTGTTTATTGGATTCCTGCCTCATATCCCCGCCAGGACTCCCCTCAGACGCTGGAGTGTAGCTAGTGTTAGGGCAGATACAAAAAAAAATGGGGTACTCAGTTTCTCTTTGTGGAAAACAGAGGAAGCGATTTTTTTCATATATATATATATATATATATATATATATATATATATTTAGAGCGTTTGATTTGGGGGAATTTAAACTGGTAACTTCTATCTCTCAGAAAGGTATGCAAATCTCTTCAAAAGCCAAATAAGCCTCTTGTCAGCCTCTACCCAGGATGCCTTTCTGCTGCACACCTCTCTTCATGTCTATGGAGGGTGGCAGCCTGACTACAGCAGGTGCTTTGATCCAAAATGCCAGGATGTGAGTGGTTTAATACCCTGGATTAATCTGATTAGCAAATACAGATGGCCACCTCAATTGTCTGGTGACTGCAGGATGAGCTACATGTGATAAAAGGTGCCATCGAGGATGTACTGAGGTGATGTGGGGTTCCCATCTGCATGCTGTGAATATCATTGGTTAATAAAGAAGCTGTCTTAGGCTGAGTAGGGCAGAATAGAGGTAGGCGGGGAAACTAAACTGAATGCTGGGAGAAAGAAGGCAGAGTCAGTGAGATGCCATGTATTTGC
Source organism: Neodon shergylaensis (assembly GCA_025134845.1). Classification (NCBI taxonomy): domain Eukaryota; kingdom Metazoa; phylum Chordata; class Mammalia; order Rodentia; family Cricetidae; genus Neodon; species Neodon shergylaensis. The sequence continues at coordinate 22,295,524 of JABTXL010005929.1, read as the reverse complement.
CACCAGGAACAGATGGTGGGCCATGAACTTCGTGGTAAAATATAAAATATTAGAAATGGGTTAATTTAATATGTAAGAGCTTGCTAGAAATATGCTATAGTGATTGACCAAGCAGTGATTTAATTAATACGGTTTCTATGTGGTGATTTTGGGAGTCTGGACAGCCAGAAAATGAATAAGCGGCCTCCTACAACACTGAGGAGTGATGGTTTGATAACACGTAAGTGATGGAATTATAGAAGTTTTCTTTCTGTCTTTGAAATTTCTGAACAGATTGACTGGGATATGATTTGTATTCTAGCCCAATGTTTATTCAATAATAAAAGTGGTTTTCCCTCTTCTGCTTCTGTGGAAAGATTTTATGGGCTGGGACATTATTGTTTTCAATTGTGTTTGCCTATCACTGCCTGTCTTAACATTTTCACTCTGTCCTTCACTTCTGCCTTGAGGAGAGGGAGGTAAGGTTGTGAGTCTCTAATTTCTTCCTTTTGTTTTCACGCTCTGGTGTAGCAAACACAACCTGGGATAGTCTGAATGTCTACATGTCTCCACCACCAATGCATGCATTGAAAGCTTCCCCAAGACGATGGGATCAAGAGGTGGGGCCTTTTTGAGACGATAAGGTCAGGAGGGTGGAATGCTCAGGATAGAGTTATTGCCCTTCTAGAAGGCAGCCAGCAACAACTTGCACCATGTCCAGACTCAGGAGAGGCTTTGATAAGCCAGCAAGTGTGTTTTAACCACACTAAATATGCTGGTGTTTTGACCTTGGATTTGCCGGCTTCTCAAGCTATGAGAAATAAATTTCTGTTGCTTATAGCCACCCAGTTTTATGCATTTTGTTACTGCTGGCCAAATTGTGTAGAGTGGGTTTTTGTTTGCTTGGGAAGGATTTCCTCAAGTTATAGCTTCCTTTCCCCTGCTGGCATCGGTCTCTACAAATTAAGGTTAGTGAAAGACACTCTATTACCTGAGTCTACCAGGCATGTCTTTCGATATGGGAAATGAGCCACCCCTCGCCCAAGAATACTTTGACAAGGGTTGAAGCACAAATTATTTCCTATCTATCTATCTATCTATCTATCTATCTATCTATCTATCTATCTATCTATCTATCTATCTATCATCTATCTATGACGGATGGGTACTGTTAGGAATGGAGAAATGAGACAGGAAGGTGAAGGCCATAAAGATTACGTTATGAACAGTTGCTGCATTAGGTGAACGGAGCTTAATCCCTTATGGGAAATTCCAGGAACTGTGGAAAATACACTTATTGGAACTGTCCCCAGAGGGTTGAGAAAGCCAGAGCACGGATTCCCCAGAGTCAATGAATGATTACTAGGAGGGGGAGGAAGACACTGATTGCCTGACACGTCCCATCTGCTCAGTGAAGGAGCCAAGAATCCAGAAGCTACGGGGATGTGGATTCTGCCAGAGGGAGGTCTGAGCAGCACTGGCAGCAGGGACCTGGGGACCTTGTGCTTAGTGACAGCAGGGTACGTTGCCAGCTCCCATTCGGTGCTGGGAGCGCTGATGGCATACAACTTACAGTGCCTTTGAGGATAAACTGCTGCAGAGATGCCTGCCTTGCAGGCTTACTCCTTCCCAGAGTCATGACTGGATGGTACAGTAGTGTAAGACCAGGCCATCTGTGCCACTCTGGGTAGTTCTTAAGTATACTAGTTGCGACGGCCCCAAGGGATGGACCGGTCCTGAGGTGTCACCCTCCTTGGTAAGCATTTTGTGTGGGGAATTCATTTCCTGACCCTGCTTTCTGCAGCCCTCTACAGCTTCAGTGGAAACAGGATCAATATGCCTATATCCTAAGGTTTTGTTCGGATTCTCTTGCACAGGCACTGAGGATTATATTCCTAGCTAAACCGCTGTTTGTTAATATCCATTGCCTAGTAAACAATGCACAGCAAGAGTTTGCGCATTTCCTCTCCGGAGCATCAGGACTTGTGCTCCATCTCTACCTTCAGCCTTAAATTTACTGATGTCAGTGGCAGAAGTTCTTGGTGACCTCACTGAGGACAGACAGGGTTCCTGTTGGCCTCTCTGATTTCAGTCCTTTGAGCTGAGGCAAGGTGAAGAAATGGTCCTCCTCTCTACAGATCCAAAGTTACAGTGTTAAAACTCACCGGAGGGGCAAGCAGAGGGCACATTTCATCCATCTCTTGTGTAATGAAATGTTCCTCGCTTTGCTGTTGTCAAACTTGTAATAAAATATGGCATAAGGGGAAAGGAAAGAGGTGGAGCTTAAAGTTTCTGGTCCCAGTCTGGCTTTTAAACTTCACTGGGTGGTGTGGGCTTGTTTCCAAGCTCGGCTCAGCCCCTGTAAAATGAAAGAGTTTCACCAGTTCTGTTCCATCTGCAGCCATTAGAAACATGAAGTAATGTTTACCGCCTGTGTGTTAGAACTCGAGGCATTTTGATGGGTTTTGAGACAATGTCTTGGTATGTGTATGAGTCCCTACCTGGCCACAAACTGGTAATCTTCCTGTGTCAGTGTTATAGACTCTGGGATTAGAGTGTGTGCCATGGTATCTGGCTTGAACTTGGTCTTGATACAAGGGGTTGAATAGCAGCGATTCCAAGCTGTATTTGGAATATTTTAATGAGCTTCTGCTATGGTAAAAATATGATGTAATCCTCCCATCTTCACTCATGCTGAAATCTGATTGCCCATGTGGCAGAGTTGGGAGTGCAGCCTTTAAGAATTGAGCAGGTTGTTTAGAGGGTTTGTCCTGGCAAGAGTAGACTGTTAAAAGCAAATATAGCCCTCTGGCTTTATCTCTTCCACCCAGTTGTTCTTCTGATTTCTCCCACAGGCGGAGGCCCTCCCCAGAAGCTGAGCTATTGCATCACACTCTTGGATGTCCCGGGCCTTAGAACCATGAGTCAATGTGAACTTTACACTCTGTATAAATCACCAGACCTCCAGGGCTTTGTTTGCGAAATAGAAAGCAGACTAAGGCAGTTTTGTTTTTCAAAATGAAAATTATATATTCATTTCTGTTTCTTACAATTCTCTACTAGTATTTCTTCCTCATTTTCTTGCCTTATTATCTAGCCCCATAGGTTATGTGCCTTCAAACTGTATTTTATTTTCAGCTAGAATGTAAGATGGTCGGTTTCCACATGGTTCTTCTCTACGCCCTTAACTTTGATTGACCCTCATGCTTCATCCTCTCATGCCTTCCATAACTGTATAGGAATAAGAAAAGTGAAAAATCTGGTAGTAAGACATAAGATATAAACATTTCATAAGCAATACAGAGTAAAATGCATTAAGTGTTGCCATGATCCTGCCAGAACATTAAAGATGGTCCTATTGTACTATCAGATATGTTCTGTTAGATTTGTACAGAAGTATCTTCCATCTATTTATTTGACAAAAGACTAACATCTAGAATACATAAAGAATTCAACTTCCTAAAAACTCAAATAATCCAATTAAAAACAGATGATATGAGCAGAAAACTTTTCCAGAAAAGGCGACAATCAAATACTAATGGCCAATACAATATTATTAGTTATCACAGGAGTGAAAATCAAGCTACAAGACTCCATCTTACTACTCTTTAAAAGGCTATTACCAAACAACAGCAATAACAACAAAAATAAAAACTCTGTTATGAACAGAGCTATATAAAAGAACGCTTAAGGCCGGCAAGATGGCTCAGCAGTTAAGAGCAATGGTTGGTCTCCAGAGGGCCCAGGATTCCATTCCCAGCATCCACATTACACCTAACAACTGTCTGTAACTCTAGCCCCAGGGAGATCTGAAGCCCCTTTTCTAGCTTCCATCCCCTGTGGGCACTGGGCAGATGTATATGCAAGCAAAACATCTGTATAGATAAAATAAAGATAAATAAAATCTAAGACAAGAACAGTACCACATAGGTGCTATGGAGTGGAAAACAATGTGGAGGCGCTACACACACACACACACACACACACACGCACACGCACGCACACACACGCACACACATGCAGTGTGTGCTGAAAATAAGACTTGCTGTGTGATACGTGGGCCCATATCTGAAGGAAATGAAGCTAGACTATGATAGAGATATTGTATGTACATACATGTTAGGTACTATTCAAAGAGCTACCATATGGAGTCGTCCCAGGTGCCATCAACAGATGAATTGATGAGGAAAATATGATGTATGCACATAGTGTATTATGCTTTTTACGTGTATATGTATGTATGTAGACACGCATGCATATGTGTGTGGAGGCCAGAGGCCACCCTCAGGGGTCATCCTAAAGAAAAACACTGCCTTTGAAAACAGGGTCTCTCACTGGCTGACCCGTGAGCCCCACGGATCTTCCTGCATCTCCTGTCTCCTCAGCACTGGACTTATAATCTTGTGATACCACATCAGACAGTTTTTACCTGGGTTCTGGCGATCAAACTCGGGCCCTCAAGCTTCCAAGGCAAGCATTTTGCTGGCTGAATCATTTCCCTGGCCCCTTATAAAGGATTATTGTTTATCCATAAAGAAGAATGAAATCCTGTCACATGCAGCAAAATGGATGGGTCTATAGCGTGTCAGGTGAAGTGAAATAAGTCAGTCCTGGTAGGGAAAGTGTCGTGTTTTTCCCTTTAGGGATAAATGATGACTTGGAAGTGAAAGGGAGATTATTAGGGACTGGGAGAAGGGTTTGTCCTGGCGTTTTGTTTTGTTGTCTACTTGATACAAGCTAGAGCTATTGGAGATGAGGGAAACTTAATTGAGACAACGCCCTCACCAGATTAACCTGGAGGCAAGTTTGTGAGGCATTTTCCTGAATAACAATTGATGTGCATGGGTCCAGCCCGTAGGGTAGTGTCACCTCTGGACAGTTGTATAAAGAGGCAGACTGTGCAAGCCACGTGGAATAAGCTAATCTGCAGCGCTTCTGCATGACTTCTGGTTCAGTTCCTGCTTCTAGGATCTTTCCCTGACTTCCTGCAGTGACAATGCTACCTGCAGGATAAGATGAAATAAACCATTGTTCTTCCCCAAGTCGTTTGGGCCATGGTGTTTTATCATAGCAATAGAAAGCAAACAAAGGTAGGACTAGGAAGGAAGAGGGAGAAGAAGGGAAGCAGGCGTTTGGACATGCAATGTGTAAACAAGTAAAAATACCTTAGTGAGTCCCACTAATTAGTAAAATTGATACATTTTAATAACTGTAATGAGAAGGGAAAAAGGAGCTACTGTCACGTGTTGGGTTGAGCAGTTCCTGGTTGCAATGATCTCCACCTTCAGCATATTGGAAAAAGTGCACTAGGTTATCATTAAATACCTATGCAATGAATAAATTAGGCAGAAGCCATATCAGAGGTACCGGGAAAGGGCTGTAATGAACAAACTATTCCAAGTGATGAAACTGGAGGCGATTGACGCTTTAATGTCTGATTATAGAGCTTTAAACAGGAGGACCAAAGAAACGGCCTTTGAAGGCAGCATCATCACCACTGGAATCCAAACTTCACAGAAACCAAACGAAAATATCTTTAATTAGTGAAAGAAATTACCCTAAAGTTTTACATAGTAAGGCAGATGAGATTTATCTTACGCAATTCCATCTCCACAAATGGGGTACCGCTGTATGGCCTGCCCCACCCCCCAGGGAGGGTATAAAACCTGGGAGAGGTTGGTGACAGTCACAGGCAAGAAACCTCTCCTCAACCTCTAGGCCAATCTACTCTTCCTGACACCATGTGCCACCACAGCGGCTTTTATGGAGTCCGAGGCTATGGCCACGGAGGCTTTAGTGGCTTGCGATATGGCCATGGAGGTGTCAGTGGCTATGGCTACAACCACAGAGGCTTCAGTGGCTTGGGCTATGGCTTTGGCTGTGGAAGTGGCAGCTTCCATAGACTGGGCAACCATTATGGCTTTGGAGGCTATGGATATGGTTCTGGCTATGGAAATCAAAAATATGGTTACTCCCACCCTTCTTCTTTTGGGGGATATGGCTTCTCCAGCTTCTACTGAAGAGTGAAATTATTCTTTGGACCTTTGGAATCCTCACATGTCAACTGTTCTACTGAATTCTCAATAAGTCGTCTACACCAACAGGATGAAGACTCAGTTCTGAAAAGAAACTCCAGAAACAAGAGACAACAGCAAGGGGAACCCTTCCCATAGAAGAATCTGGAATCTTCCTTTTCAAGCTATTAATCTCTTTTTTCTTTTCATTATAACAACACAAAACAAACTTTCATGTTTCAATAAATTAATTTCAATCATACAGCAAATGGCGTCACTTTTTTCAAAACTTTGTCTGTGGCAAGAGAACTTAAAAACATTTAACAAAACAGCAGGGTCTCATGTAGTCCAAGCTGGCCTAGAACTCACTGTGAGGCTGAAGATGACCTTGAACTATTGATTTTGATGCCTCCATCTCTTGAGTGCTGGGATTTTGGGTGTGTGCCACCGTGCCTGGGGGTGCCGGGAGTCACAGCCCCAGACTCACCTTGTCACAGACTTAAAGTGACTGAAGATGAATGCAAATAGCTCAGAACTGAGTATAATGAAGGGGTTCTTTATTTAGGGGGGAACTCACAGATCACAGTCCTCTGCACGAATGGAGAACAGGAACTGAATTCAACATCCAGGCAAGATAGGGGAGAGGGAGAGGGAGCAGGCAGGCATGCATCTTTTTGGTACCCAAGGCCACACCTAACCTGGTCCAGCCTCTCAAAGGCTATTGGCTGAAGGAGGTTACCTAGCACCTCCCCCTTTTGTCTAAATAAGAGCGTTCCAAACCCAATACAAAACTATATAAAATAAGAACAGATATCAAGTATAAAAATTAGAATTACAACCAGTGTAAACAATATTAAGCAAGAAACACATATTAAGTGTCTTAATCATAATTTCTATCCTTAGGAGTCTAAGTCTTATATTAGAAATGGCTTGGCTAAGTCATAAGAGAAAAGTAACTATGACTATCTAATCTTTCAACCCCATCAAAGGCTTGAGAAGGGAGATAATATTACTTGAGTAGGTAGGAATTGCAATCAAGCAGCTTCCAAAATGTGCAGTAAATGACAGAGACAACTGGCTACCTGGGCAATCACCCAAAGTCTCATTTGCAACGTTGGAGCAACCAACTTTGGCTAAGGCCTAGAGTAACTGACAGTCCATTTTCTGAGGCAGGAAAATTTTCAAAACCATCTTACCCTGTCTTGGCAAGGTTTGACAGTCTATTTTCTTGTATCCTGCTTGTCCAGTCTGGACACTGTGCATTTTGTCAGTGGCCAAGGCATGGGTAGTTCCTTGCCCAAAGGCCAGTTTTGCTAAGAAGAAAACAAGCTCCAAGTGAGTATCTTCGGTGCTCAACAGTCTCTTGGGAATTTATCAGTGCTGCCAGATGCCAGGACCAATTGTGTCTCATGTCAACAGAACTTTAAGTTATTTAAATGCCATGTTCTACAGCCCTTTGAAGTGGTTGAAGGCCATGCGACTATAGGCAGATGTTTGGCTGATCCATAGACCTTATTTATCTGTTTAACCCAAACTTTTTTTTATAGCAATTCTCTTCAAACCCAGGTTTTACACTAGTCACTATTTTGCTTCTTGGCTCTGTGAATTTGTCATTTTTAGACATATTATGTGAGTAGTATTTGTCTCCCAGCTACTGGCTTATTTCACTTGGTTTCATTTTTATTGATTCATCGAATTAGACCCACGCTCTTAGGTCTGTGCCTGCACATTCATCTTGGACATTCAGTGATCATGGCAGTGTCAGGCACATACAAGCCACCAGAGAACAGAGGATTAGGAAACGTGTTCATCTTATAATATAAGACACGTATAAGCTAGTTACAGGAAGCTTGATCAGGTGTTTTATAAGACAGCACCAGCTGGTCACCTGCAATGCCACTTGAAGTTTGGAATCATGGTGGTGGTTCGTTTTTCCACATTCTTCCTACTCAAGGTTCTCTTCTATCTGCTCATCTCACTGGCTCATCAGCTGCATCTCTGTGTATAATTACTCTTCCAGGAGCTGACAAGATACCCACCAGGACCTCCACAGTCACCTCTCTATGCTTTCCCTTGTGGGGTTGCATACGCTGTCTTGCTATTTGTCAAGAAACTTGTAAAATTTATTCACTGTCAGGACAAGCCACTGAGAGGGAAGATATTTGCATCATGTATAATACATACAGACTCGGACACTATTATAAAAAATTCATTGCCTATGAATATTAGAATGGAAAAAGTATATATTCTTATCTCAATAACTCTGCAGCTATGACAATGACAGTTGGAGCTGTGTGCATGCAGCAGCCTGAATAAACCTCACGGTCACGAGGTTGAATGAAGATACTTTGGTGGAGCAGAATAAATTTGCAGCAGAGTGTTTATTTAAGTTCCTAAACTAGCAGAAAAAAAAAGACACAACTAAGTTAGATTTTAGTTAGGATTTAAGCCAGGGTGGTGGTTATCTTTGGAAGGCAGTGCTAGGAAAATTGCTGCCCCCGTCTGCACTAGAACCCAGTTCGTGAGCTTCAGGCAAGGGGCTGGAGGTTGAGAATACACACACAGAGACAGACCGACACACAGATCTTCCAACACTGGTACCAAAAATCCCCTCTTTAATAGCACCATGGAGGCTTAAATACACTGCAGTCAATGGCCAACAGGTGAAAATCCCATCCTCTGATCCTCTAGGCAAAGCACAGCTTTTAGTTACTTCAATTAGAAGGCTCTAGACAGGGAAGAGCAGCTGAAAGCCAGGACTCAATTAGTCCCAACAGAAAATGCCTGAAGGGAACTTCTGAGGTGGCAGCAAGTTCTTGTTTCTACCTGGGGCTGGTTCCAAGGACTGGTTATCAGTCACTGTCCTAACCAGTTTTAACTTCAACTTGACCTATCCTAGAGTCATCTGAGAAAGAAGTCTCTATTGAGGGCTGCCCAGAAACTGGCTGGAGAGACTATCTAGTTTGGTAGTTGGTGTAGGAATGAACAGCCGACTGTGGGAGGCACCATTTCCCAGGCAAGTGGTCCTACCTAGACTGTATAAGAAAGCTGGGTAAGCATGGGGTTGTGAGCATGTCAGCAAAAGCATCGTTCCATGACTTCAGCTTCAAGTGCCTCCCTACTTTCCTCAGTGTTGGACTGGGACCTAGACCGGTAAGCTAACTACACCTCCTCTAAGTGGCCTTTGTTCAGAGTGCTTAAATCAGCAGCAGAGAGGAAACTAGAATAGTCACTAACTTGCTGATTGGTGTTTAGTGTATTCTTGTGTGCCTTTTGAATTTCAATTTAAAATACTTAAAATACTTGAAAAGACTCTGATTTGAAAAGAGTTAGTCTTAGAGCAGAGAATTCAAGTGACTCACCAATACTCTGTATTTCTTAGTGACCAAGACGTACAGGAATTTCAAATGAATAATACATTCATTGCTTTTGGTACCAAGAGACTCAAAAATCTAACAGCCCATTCTAAGTGTGTGTGTGTGTGTGTGTGTGTGTGTGTGTATGTGTGCATGTAAGTGTATGAATGAGTTGATGAGTTCTTGCTCCAAAGTCTTGGAGACAGTCATGGAAGTTTTCTCAATGGGCTCACACTCCAACTATACGGGGCTCTAAATAGTACTAGTACCTAGACTAGTCACAAGCCTTTCAACTTGAAAGAATGAATCCTAAAACGGTTTAAGAGGAATGGAAAAGGCAGCTGAAATGATGTGCTAGTTAGTGTTCGCTGTCAATTTGGAAGAATCTAGGATTGCCTGAGAACTGGGTCTCTGGGGGATTATCTTATCGCCTTGATTGAGTTGTGAAGACCGACTTGTCCCTGTGGGTGTCACCGCTTCCTGGGTGGGATCCTGGACTGTATGAAATAGTGGAAGGGAGCGGATCAGGATCTTCACAGTTGTGTATTTGGATACGGCCAGCTGCCTCAAGGTCCTGGTGTCTGGTTTCTGTACCACAAGGAACAGTGAATCACGAATAAACCCTTTCTTCCTGAAACGACTTTTGTTATTTTATCAGAGCGGCAGGAAAAGTAGCTAAGACAAAAGCGTATTATTATGAAACCTGCTTAGGTACTAGTTTCTCTCTTGCTCTTGCACAGGAAGTCCATTCTGCTCTTCGGAGAGAGAGTGTGTTTGCTACCTCAAGGCACGTGTCCGTGCTGGTATGGGAAGGCACAGTGAGCAGGGAGTTACATAGTGGGGACTTCAGCAGCACTTCCGATGAAATTATTTGAAAATTCTATAATAGGTTAAGTTATTCTTTAGAATGTCATAGAATAAAATTTGTGGTTTTGACATTGAAAGATGCAAATCTGTTGCCAGAGATTGTGACTACCATTCTCTGAATTAATTCATCTCCTCCATGATAAAGGTTTGGCTAGATAATAATATATTGTTAACGTCCTTTGTGTGCCTCAAATATATTATAGTTAGGTAATGGTACTAGTGATAAACTCCCTGTGTCTCCAGAAGAGGAGTCAGGGATCTCCATCTTGTCCTCTGACAGAGAGGTTACAGACCAGAAATGCTGAACCAGGCTTTTATTTGAGTACTTGCGGCTCTGAATTCAGGTCCTCACGCTCTTCACAGAAGTAAGTCCCTTTGCTTCCCAGGTCATCTTCCCAGTCCTAGTGTTCGTGACGGTCACAAAAGCCTTCAGACTTCAGAAGGGTGTCTGATGTATTTGGGACAGATGATGGGAAAGCTAACAAAACAAATGCTGATGGAAAACATCTCCCCTCCTCCGCCGCTAACAGAAGTGTCTGAGTGTCTGCAGAAAACCAGTGGCTTGAAAACCAAGACTCACAGGGACCGTGACCAGAGAGATCAGCTCCAATCTTGGCCAGGCGGCTGCTTTTATGACCACCCTGGCAGCGAGTGTCTTCCATCTGACAGGAATAATATGCCACCCCTGATGCTCTCACTAAACCCAGCGTTGCTGAGCGCTTACTGAGATGTATCTGCATAGGACAGATTAAGCTTCCAAGGCTTGTGGGGGAATTGTGCCTCCATTTCTAACTCAGCAGCTCAGGAGAATGCCAAGCTCACATCAAGCTTGCAAGGGAACTTTGGACAGCCATTCTGATGATCTTGGCCTGAACTTTCTTTTTAAAGTTTTACTTTTTCTTATGAACTCAGTGTCTTGCAGATGTCAGGGGAGTGTTATGCTGCTAGTTCGGCCCCCTTGCAAACCCCACTCGAGATGTTCGAGGGGAGGCTTTAAGAACCTCAGTTTGTGCTGAAACCTGGTCTAGCATTACTTTTGTGTGCTTACATTAACAGTCCGTTTCAGAACATTGCTTAGGAATAAGTTTTCAGTGTTCCTCGAAGTTAGTAATTTTTAAACTAACCTTTGGTGAGTAGAGTAGGATGGGGAAGGTACTTCCAGGGAGGAAGCATGAAACCCCAAATCTATGCATTATTACCTACTTCTGCTGTTGTCAACGTCTCATATAGTGTGCGATTGGAAATAGCTGCATCTAAATCTGAATTTGAAATAGCTCAATTCAGATCAACGACTCTTTGTAGGTATGGCTTGGAGAAATGTCTCCGCTGTGGCAGTTGCTAGACCACACTGCATCTTTAAACAGTTTCTCAGTGACTTCATCCCCTAAGGATTTCTTATTTTGTCTCAGTCTTAATGAGTTCAATCCTGTGGGCTTTCCTGAGATAGCTCAGGGGTCTGACCTGCCTGTGGCTCACCTGTGTGAGAGGGAGAGGCGCATACAGGAAGTACTGCTGTAGAAGAGATGAAGAAAAGGCTTGGCTGTGCCCCCTTTCTTCCCCTGGTAAACTGAGTCCTCTTCCATGTCCTTGTGTGTCCAGGGAAGGGAGAATTGGTGGCCTGTCCTCTCCTTCATCATGGTTAGGTTGGTTACGAATCTTAGGAGTCCCTGACCAAATTGCTGCTGTTTCTTCAAAGTGGTGGAAGAAGTGGGAAGACAAAGGTGAATTTTCCTTACTGAACATAGAATTTTTTTTATCAAGGTTGACACACTTTCTTGCTGCTCTAAAGTGGTACAAACTGTCCTGTGAGCTTTCCATGGCTCAGAGGAGTTTACTTCTCTGACCAACTGTATGGATATATGCTGTAGGTATTAAATCTACAATTTATTTTTAATTTTCATATTAAGATGAAGAAATATCTGTATTTTCAAATTCTTGGGCATTAAAAAGGAATTTATAGAAAGTGGGCATCTTATTTAGTGGTTAGAGTTTGTTACCAATAACTTTCTAGATGGTTTTGGGAGCTTCAGGGCATAAATTGAACCGTATATCTAAATTTGTTTATTTAACTACCTTCTCACTTGGGTTTTTCTTGAATTTCTGAAATTATTATACATGCTTTCAAGCTTTTAATAACTGCTCAAGGCCACCTTTCCTCTTCTATCATCCATGTCTGGGAAGTCAAGTCTGAACAAACTTCTTTGCCCCATCCATCTGCCTTCACTATCTTCATCAAAAGAATCTATTTGTAAGAAAGTGTTTTGGTAGATCAGAGGACCATAGCTGGCATTTTCACAGTGGGTAATGGCAGGGGAAAGCTACTATATTTTCCTGGGAATGATAGGATAAAAGATTAGGTTATTGAATATACTTTTAAACTAAACAGCAACTACTAGTCTCAAATATTTTGCATTGATATGAATTTTTGTATATTCATACAAATTTAAGGTTAGCTTTGTTACAACATACTATATATATGTATATACATATATAATATGTATAATATGTACATAAGTACAATACCTTAAACAAGTATATATATTGTTTAAGGTATTGTACTTATGCATCTCATTTAAGAAAGTAATGTAAAGTTCTGGTTCTTGAAAGTTACTATTACAAACTGTTTATGATAATTAAGAAGTACATGTTCATAGTCAGCAATAACAATCAAACTTGTAGTCAGATTATGTTTTCAAGGTTAAACAGTGACATAGTTTAGATAGGTGGTCTTCAAACACTTCAGAGATCTATAAAATATGACATTTAAGATGTTTTAATAATATAAGGCTTTTCATGACAGCGAGATACCTGTTGCTCCTTCAGAGAAGATGATGGGCAACAAAGAATCTCCTTTTGGAGTTTGTTTCAAATGTGGCAAAGTTAGTTACTGGGCAAAAAACTGCCCTTGCCTCAGCTGCTTACAGTATGCTGTCCAGGACAGGCAGAACATTAAAAGTCTTTCAAAATTCCTGCTTTACAAAAAGTCTGTCAGATATTCTAGGCATATAGGTCAAAGATTATAGAGTAACTTTGTGCTACTGTCCAGGCAGTCAGCTGTCTCTGTCGTTTCTATAGTTTTGGAAGTTGCTTGCTCTGCAACTTGCTGTTTCTGGCAGAGGCTCATGGCTTCTCCCCCACTCTGCTTTCCTTCTCCTAGCATTCAGTTTAGTTTTCCCCTCCTACCTCCTTCCTGCGTAGATCCAAGACAGTTTCTTTATTAACCAACAGTATTCATCACATACAGAGGGGAAAATCCCATATCATTTTTAGACTGGTAATACAAGTTAGGATAGGTACCAAACTTTGGACTTACCAAGATAGGATAGAGAATAGAGTACTTTCTCCAAAGTTGCCAAATACAAATGGCCTGGACACTGTGAATATAATTCTTACCTGATAATTGTTCTTATTGTATATAGTTTTACTGTGTTAGAGTTAAAACTTTTTATTTTCATTTAGTCAAAAGTAGGGGGATGTTGATCACACTGTGAGCCCTAAGATTGCATTATTTATTGGAACAACCTGCCTCTGACTGTGGTATAGCCCAACTGTAGTTCACACCCTTAATCCAAGATCTTTCTGCTTATTGTAAACAGGATTAAATAAAATCAACCTTTGTTTAAGAGGCAGAGCAAGCAACTAGTAGCCATAGAGAATAAGAAGGAGTCAGGAAGATGGACAGAGAAATGCACAGGAAGTAGTAGGGAAGGACTTTCAGTTTGGAGTTCCCTTTTAGTTATGGGATGGTGGAAGAGACCTTGGTTGAAGGAGGAAGGTCAGCTGACTGTTGTTTTCTCTGCCTCTCTGAGCTAGCTATGAGGAGGTGGTGAGGCAGACAGGGTTTCTGCCACTGCTGCCTCCATCACCTCCATGAAGGGAGAAAAATGTTATTTTACCAATAAAGATTCAGGAGCCAGATGGTGGGGTGAAAGGGGTACTCTGTCATATCTTGCTACTATTGTCAATTAAATAAAGAAATATCAGCTTCAGTTCCCCATTCCCCAACCATCAACATTAGAAAGAGAGAGCAAGCGGTGGGTCAGGCAGAGGGTGATGGTGGCAGAAGCTCAGGATAAGGCACAACATCAAGTGTTTTCCTTTGACTTGGTGATGTTTCCTGTTCAGTATGCCCTGGCTTTTCTTGGTTTGGGCTCCATTATGCAGAGTTTGGTGCAGCTTTTCTTCCCTTCCCCTTTAACCTGCATTTCTTTTGTGCTCTTATCCATTCACCCAGGTTAACTAAAGCAACAGCCAATGTAGCTGTATGGGATAAGTTTAAGTGTGAGCTGCAATCTCTTGGTACATATATTTTAGTTGTTTGGGAATTTCACACATGAATACAATGTATTTTGATCAAGTCCACCCTCATTTCCTTCCTTCAAACACCTCCTCTATAATGCCATAGCATTTCATATTTTTTTCTTCTTCTCCTCCTCCTCCTCCTCCTCCTCCTCCTCCTCCTCCTCCTCCTCCTCCTCCTCCTCCTCCTCCTCCTTCTTCTTCTTCTCACACTGGGTTCACTTAGTGCTGTTAGTATGTACCTGTACATAAGGCCACATATTGGAGTATTGGTAACCTTGAGGGGCCATATACTTAAAACAAAACTGACTTTCCCTCTCCCAGCAGCTATCAGTTGCCAATAGCTCCTCAGCAAGGTGTGGTAGTTCATGACCGTCCTCATGCCATGCTGGGATTTTTGTCTGGCTTGAGCTTCTGCAAGTCTTGGTCCAGGTGCTCTAACCACTGCAAGTTCAAATGTGCAACTGCCCTGTGGTGTCTGGAGAATTGTTTCGTTGTAGTCATCTGTCTTTTCAAGTGTTACAAAACGCTGACATCTTACATTGTGTGATGCAGAAGAAACGAGCTAATGGATTCCCCATGTTCCTAAATAGGCACTAGAAGAGGCTTGAGTGTAGGCAGGGTTTAACAGCTTACCTGCGTTTAAACAGAGAAATTGACAGCAAGTCAGTCTTTCCCAACTTTCCTGTTTTTAACTTTTATCCTTGACTTCATTTGTGTAGGCTGAACTTCTTCCACAGCCTCCATAAAAATGTCTTTCTCTAATCTACGGAAGCTAAAAGCGTGACAGAATGTCATTTTGATTATTGCATCATACTAAGTGACACAAGTGACCTTCCCGTGACCTGGATGGGCCTGATGCAATCATCCCTGTCCTTACAAGTGGAATGTTCTCCACTGAGAGTGTGGAGTAGAGGTGTGAAACACAAGGAAAAATCAACAGTTTTGTGGGTTTCAGGGATGGAGAGAAGATCCAAGAAATAAGAAACCAGG
>JABTXL010005929.1:22268752-22280006 GCA_025134845.1 Neodon shergylaensis | reverse complement strand
GTCATGAAGTTTTGGCCAACTTGATATATAGTGGTAGAGAACACATAGCCTGCCAGGTTAAAGACTCAATCTGTGTACGGCTTTGGGCACTTTGGGCAGTCACTGTGAAGCACAATGCCCCTTACCCTCCACCAACATCTCCTTGTGCACTCCCCAGTTGTCATGAGAATAGTTCTCAGAAGACAATGCCAGTTGCCCCTTGTTTCACACCTTGAAACTCCCTTCATGTTCATGTAGGTGATTCTGCAGCCATTTCTCTGAGAGAAATCGGAAATGGCCAACATCTCTGACTCTATTTAATCAGTTGGGAGAGCGACAGAAGGTGAAATCTTAGGGGGACTTGTGTAACATGCTAGATCGGGGTGATCTAAATGTGTTTTATCTATTTGAGAAAAATCTTTTACCCAGGCGTGGTAGTGCACACCTTTAATCCCAGCACTAAGGAGCCAGAGGCAGGTAGATTTCTATGAGTTTGAGGCCAGCCTGGTCTACAGAGCCAGTTCCTGGACAGCCAGGGCTACACAGAGAAACCCTGTCTCGAGAAACCAAAATGGAAAGTGTTGTAGGAGGATGCTTATTTGTTTCCCGGTTGCCCAGACTCCTGAAATAATCACACAGAAACTATATTATTTGCAATACTGTTTGTCCAATAGCTTAAGTGTATTGCTAGCTAGCTCTTACAACTAGAATTAACCCATTTCCATTATTTTATATTTTACCACAAGGCTCATGGCCTGCCAACAAGGTTCCAGCTAGCGGCTGGCATCTTTCTCCTCTGGTGTCTCCATGGCGTCTCCTTGACTCCGCCTACTCTCTCTCTATATATCTCTTCCAGCCTGGCTATATTCTGTTAAGTCATTGGCCAAAAGCAGCTTCTTTATTCAATAATCAATAAAAGCAGCACACAGATAGAAGGATCTCCCACACCAGGAAAAGAAAATGAAAAGAAGAAAAATCTTTCATTTGGGAAGTTGAGAAAGACTTTTTGGACAAATTTTATTTCCAAAGGTGGATTTTATATCTGATGCAGTTATGAGGTTTTCATAGACAATATTTAATAGTTTTTCCATTCTTATATTTAGCCCATGTCATTAACAAAACCTCTAGATTTTTATCACCAAAATATATTTTAGTGACTCTGGTTACTTTGTCTTCATTTGTTTGAATCATGCTGTTTGCATTTCATTAGGGATCTAATTGGCTATATGTCTTAGTTACTGTTCTACAGCGTGAGAAGACACCATGGCTTAGGCAAATCTTACAAAAGAAAGCATTTCACTGGGGACTTGCTTACAGTTTTAGAAGGTTAGTCCATGATCATCATGGAAGGGAGAAGACAGACATGACCCTGGAGCAGTAGCTGAGAACTTGATATCCCAATCTGCAGGGAGAGAGAGAGAGAGAGAGAGAGAGAGAGAGAGAGAGAGAATGGTCCTGATGTGGGCTTTTGAAAGTTCAGAGCCTACTCCCAGTGGCACTCCTCCTCCAACAAGGCCACACCTCCTAATCCTTCCCAAACAGTTCAACTAACGTTGGGCAAGCGTTTAAACATAGAGTCTATGAGGCCCATCCTCATTTGACTGCCACTGTGCATTTGATAGACTCTCACATCCATTGCTACATAACTAGGCCTTGAAACCATCCTGACGCAGAAAGGAAGTGACCAATATAGATTGCTAACTTGCCCTTTTTGATCCTGAGACCCAAGAGCATGTTAGGCAAGCTATTTTGATTTTTAGGAAATGAGTTATTTTCTTTTTCCATTGACAGCTGTGTGGAATGGCTGTTGTTTTCAGAACACAAATTCTGTGGGAATCATAAAATAAAAAAAATGAGACTTTATCTGAATGCTCAGCTTTTGAACCGAGGCCTGTCTCCATTCCCTATGTGTGGCTGCTACAGAGCTGGATGCTAAGGGAGCTGACTAGGCTGGCATCTGTAAGAGGTACTGAGATGCTGGATTCTATTTCTAGGTCTGAAATGATGGTAAAGCACCTTCCAAACAAACATTACATTAGCTATTTTGGGGCCTTTGTTACGTGGGAGAAATCCTTTATCTTCAGGATAATATGAAGAGCAGCTTAGATTGCATCTCAGAAGCCTTTTTGCTTAAGCCTGGCTTCTCTCCATCTTCCCCTTCATGTTCAACACTGTCACTAGCTTTGGGAGCTGTGCTGTCTTTTAGGAGGGAGAACCCCAGCTCAAAAGCTCAAATGATTCAGCTTAAGTTTGGCCCCAGTTGGGTTCTCTGACTTTATTCTCAGTGACTACCTCCTTTTGCAATCACATTGGATCTCCAGATAGCCCTAGGTTGTTTATTTTTTAATTAAAAACTGGAATAGATTTTTGTGCATGAGTTCAAGTAGGGATCTGACTTAATATTTTCTATACACCCAAAAAATAACAGCCGTATTAATGTTTGTTCAAAGTCTATTATTTCCTCAGTTATGTGTAATTTTCTCGTAGAAAGTTATTGCTTTCTTTTAAAAATGTTCAGGGCCTACAACTGTACCTGTGTGGGTATATGCACAGGTGTGCAGGTGGCTGTGGCAGACAGAAGAGGGATTATGGTTCCTGGAGCTGGAGTTACAAGCAGTTTCTAGGCTGTCCGTCTTGGCCCAGAACAGTAAGTGCTCTTAACCATGGAGCCACCTCTCTAGACCTAGTGATATTGATTGGTTGGTTGGTAGGAGGGAAGGTTGGGTTTGCATTATTGTCCAAACATGTCATTGATACCAATTTTTTTAAATGTTTGGTTCGTAAACTGCTTCATGACTCTGAATCTATTTTATCCTTGAGTCAGGAATGGATGGAAGAAGTCAGGAGTCACATAAAATGGGCTCCCTTCAATAAGTCTTAACTTTTCCCTTCTCCTTTGTGCTGTCTTCACTCCTAACAGAGGCAGGAGTGAGGTGGGCTTTGGAAAGCCTCGTGTGCAGTGGCCACGATTCTTTTTTTGTTTGTTTGTTTGTTTGTTTTTTGACACTGGGTTTCTCTGTGGCTTTGGAGCAGCCACGGTTCTTAAACCACTCTCAGGGCGTGCTCACGAGCCACGCAGTACTGGACACCTAGACCAGCATTTCTGAAGCCAGTGCTGTGGCACCATTTTATAAGACCCAGGCTACCTTTTAATTGTGGGAATATTCAGGATATGATAGCAATTACCCACAGCTTTGGGAGATAGGCAAGAACAATACACTTTTGAACTGCCAGAGCACAGTTTCTTTGGAAGTGCTTTATCAGGAAAGAAAATGATGAAGCATGCAGAGAATATGCAAATACATTCAAGTGTACACAATTAAAAACCTCAAGATGTGTTTGATGATAAATTGCTTTGCGGCGGTTGTGAGGATTCGCAACTGGAATTCAAACTGATAATTGTGATTCTGTGATTCTTAGAATAGCTAATATTTTCCATTTTCATCTGCTCACTGGAATGAAAAGAGGACCACGTTACTTTAAAACTGATCTATAATAAGCAGAGTATATTTTAAGTATGCAGGAAAAAAATTCTTTTCTGCCACAGTCTTGTGGAGAAATACCTTGAGAAAGCCATGGGTAGGAGAATCAGTCTGGTCCCGTTTACATCCCCACCTCTTAAGCCTTAGAATAAATCTCACACGCTTGTTCCAATCTCCAAAATATCTCTAATGCAGCCTTTGATGGAGGGCTAGTGCTCTGTGCTTCCCATCACCATGAAAATGCCTTTCTGGAGCTGAAGCTATATCGAAGCAATCCTTTTCCTGGTGGAAATTGCCTCGTGATGGGAGTGTGTAGGGGGCTGTATTGCACAGACATGATTACAATTTTTTAAGTTAGACTTGCATCATCAGTGGGGCCATTTCCTCTCTGCTTTTCCTTGTTCCTCAGGCTTAGAGGAACGGCTCCAACAGAGTAGATGATCTTCTCGTGGGCAAGTCTTTTTGGTTGCAAAAGCAAGGACTCTGCAGGGCTGCTTAGATGTTAGGATCACTGGAAATTTGCTAGACAGGTTCAAGGAAGGGCAGTCATTCCAATTCCTGCTAATGTAGGATCTCTCTATAGGACAGTCCTCTACCACTTGGCCCCCCAACTGTCACCTGCTGGGTCCTGGCTTGCTTTAATTTGTAATTTTCTAGAGTTTAATGAATATAAGATGTGCTTATTTTTAAGCATAGTTTATTATTCAGGTATAGGAAAGCCAATAAAGCAGTAGATAATTGCCATTGAAAAGACTGTTTGTTACACTCTAAGTTTCCAAGAGGGCATCACACCACACCACTAGGAACCACACAAAGAAGCATTGAGTTGGGAAACTAGCTGAGGGTAGAAACACAGGTAAGAACTTTTATTGTGGTTTCTGTGGGAAAGAGCAAATGAGGCAGGCTCTGCAGACTTAGGATTGACAGTTTGAGTAAGTATAGCTGGCTCTGGTGTACAGGGATGTCTTTAGTTGTCCAGTTCCTGGTCTTGGGGGTATTTTAGGACATAAGAATATCCTAAGAAAGACACACATGGATCTACATAGGAAGGAGAAAAAAATGTGATCTCCTGAGTAAATTGGGAGTGTGGGATCATGGGAGGGGAGAGGGGAAGAAGAGGGGAGTGGAGAAAAATGTATAGTTCAATAAAAACAATAAAAAATAAAGCTCTCGATTCTAGAGCAGCAATCCTATGGGTCGTGACCCCTTTGAGCCTTGAACAGCCTTTTCACAGGGGTCACCTAAGACCACCAGAAAATGCAGATATTTGCATTATGATTCACAACAGTAGAAGAATTACAGTTTTTTTTTAAATATTTATTTATTTATTTATTTATTATGTATACAACATTCTGTCTGTGTGTGTGTCTGCAGGCCAGAAGAGGGCACCAGACATCATTACAGAGGATTGTGAGCCACCATGTGGTTGCCGGGAATTGAACTCAGGACCTTTGAAAGAGCAGGCAATGCTCTTAACCACTGAGCCATATCTCCAGCCCCCAGAATTACAGTTATGAAGTAGCAATAAAATTAGTCTTATGGATGGGGGCCACCACAACACGAGGAGCTGCATTAAGGGGTCACAGCTTTAGGGAGGTGGAGAGCCACTGTGCTAGACCATAGGTCCGCATAGGTGACTGGAGTGCTGGAGAGGCATGCGTGGGGGGTGGGGGGGAATCCTTCGCCATTTGCAGAACCTGGGCAGCTTGGAGCTGGTAGGAAGAGGTCACTTCCTCCAGGGTCTGCAAGACCTGAAGCTGCTAAAGCATCACAGTAAACCACTAATATGGCATTGCGTGTAGTAAGTCTCCTTTCATTCATGGGCACTTAAGTCCTTGTGCAATTGTTCTAGCAGGACTGGCTTCAAGGGAGCCGCAGGACATGGGACAGAAGGATGGTATAGGCTAGATGTGTGCAAACTGTGTCATAAGTTAGGGTTCATTCCTGTCTGTCAACACTTGGCCCTCATGGGGTAAATTTGCAGGATGCTTTGTCTACAGGGTCAGTTACCTTCTTGAGTTTCATCTGTGAAATAACAGGACAAAATGAGAGAAAAGCGTTCTTCTGTGCTTAGGTTGACTTAAAGGATGGTACCGGAAGAGACCTGAAACAATATGGTCCCTGATTACTTTATGTGGACAAAATACAGGTAACTCATTTGTTTGTTTTAATGTACACACCAAAATTTGGTTCATACATCACAGCTCAGTGTGGTAGGAAACACGCACAAATTTTACACTTGGGAAGTGCTAAAAGGAAGATCAGGAGTTCGAGACTGGTTGTGGCTAAATAGCAAGGTTGAAACCAGCCTAGGCTATTTGAGACCCTGGTTCAAAAGAGAGGGAAAAAATGTTCATGTGTTTATGCATTAGAAACATCAGCCTTACGTTCCTGTGTAAATGGTATCTGGAAGTGGGGCTTTGATTTGAGATGTTGATTAGTGAGATTATCTTGCTCTGTCTTGGCATGGGATACTCTTTGGCATGTTAAGACGAGGCAAACATTCCTGACCAGATGCCCAAGCAGATGCTGCCACCAGACCCTTGGACTTCCAGCCTCTACTATCACTACCACGAGTCCCATAAACTCCTCTGCTTTCTAAATGACCTGGTCTCGGGTATTCACTCACAGTGATAGATAGTGGACCCAGGCACCTCCACAGAAGTGTCAACAAAATTGGAAGCAACCTCCCCAAAGGAAACCAAATAGATTTGTTTTAGTTTCAGGCTTAAAGCTTGCATAGTAAGGGTCCCATTTGACATTTCCAGATGTAGCTTGTGCTCTTCAGTTGAGGTAATTCAGAGATTTTAGAGATCTCACAGCTCACTGTTGCGATGCTGGCCCCGTTCCATTACAACCCCTAACAGAACCATCATGGTCTTTATTTCTTTTGGAGTGAGAATTGAGAAATTTCCCATTATGCCCTTGAGCACTTCAGAAATTTACATTTGATATAGAGTTCCAGAGAGATCCAGATTAGACTAGTTGCCAATCCAATTAAAAAATTTTTTTTTCTCTCTCTCCTGAAAGGCTGGGGATTGCACACATAAGTTTGTTTATCTGAACGAGCCTGATTCAAGCCTAGTTAGCCACTGCCCGTGTCCTGACTCAAATAGGAGGTGGTGAGGATCCTATTACAATGTCTCCCAGGGGGCAAGTGTAAACACAGCATAGGAAAGAGGGCCAAGTTTCTGTTTTGAAGACCTCAGCAAGCAGATACCGCAGATAAGATGCTGTTAACAGTCATGAATGAGAGGTGTGAACATGAAAAGTGGGAACAGGAGGTGGGCTTTCTGGAGAAAAGGCAGAAGTGGGGAGCTTGGCCCAGTACCAGCTCTGTTGGGGATGTGTCGCTTGGTTCCATTACTATCTGAAAAGAAGAACACGTAGTGTCCTACAAGGTCACAGCCCCAGCCAGCTATGGACACTGAAACCTTCCCTGGAAGCTGTGGGTTTCTTAAGAAATACAAAAATGATGCTCTTTAGAGGAGATGGTAAAACAATAATGAAAGCCAGTTTGCCAGCTTTAGAAACACACCGGGAGCTTGAATCTCTGGAATAAATGTCTCCTGGTGGAAGGTATTTTTCTCAGTAAATGGCAAAACTTCAAACCAGTGATGAAATTTGCCTAATGAAAAGGGAGAAAAACCTGAGTGTGTACCCTGAAGTTTTAGGACCCCAGTGACCCTTTGTAGAACCATCCAACAGTCTGCCCACAGAAGATCTTACGTTCCTTTGGAGTTCCACATCCCAGTTTCCGTAAGAATTTGGAAACACTGAATTCGGCAAACATTTGATGAGGGCAGTCTCAGGCTTCTACAGAAACTGAATCCCATTTCTTCTTAAAGCCAGTGGGCGCTCATGAATAGGTGTGATTCTGAGGTGGGTGTTGACTCAGATGGGTGTCTCTGGGTTTCGTGTCAGGTGGATCTTAAGAATATCTGGTTCTCTGCACAGGTAGGGGATGGGGACTCTCTGGTAATGGCCTCCATCATCCAGGTCTTTTGTCAGGTTTTTTTCTTCTACAGTGTTCTTTCTCCTTCTGGTGAAGAGGCAGGGAACCTCTGAGATATCACCTCACAGGTCCTCCCCCAGGGTTCTCTGCCCTGTGCTGCCTTCTCTGCTTCACTTCCTATCTGGACACCATCAGGATGGTGCCTGTTGTCTCAATGGTGGGGCAGGACAGGGAAGGCCATTTTGGCTTTGCTTTCATAGAATCTGAGGTCTCAAATGAGTGAGGTGATACAAGTTGAATGTGGGATGCTCCCCACAGATGCTTGTACCTACTTGGTCTCCAGCTGCTGGAACTGTTTGGGAAGGTTGTTGAACCTTTGGTATTGACAGTGTTTATATTAGAATTGGGTTACTGTAGATATGCCTTGGAGAAGACATTGATCACCGCCTCTGCCCAGGGTGCTTTTCGGTTCACCAACATGTGAGGAGACTCTGCCACTCCTGCTCACTCTGTTTTGCCTCCAAGTCTTCCTTGCCGTGGTGGGCTCATATCCTTTAAAAACTGTGAGCCCACAACAAACCCTCCCCTCTTCAGATTAGTTCTGTCTGGTACAGGGTCACAGCTATGAGAAAAGTGGTTGAGAGAGAGAGAGAGAGAGAGAGAGAGAGAGAGAGAGAGAGAGAGAGAAACAAAAAATGGACCCAGTATATGGAAGAAATACATTTGGAAGGTTCCACACAATCCTTTGCCCAGCCTGGAAGGTTCTCCCAGGATGCTGGTGAGTCGCAGAGACGGGGACCCATGGTCTGCTTCCCTAGAAAACCTGCAGAGAGAAAACGGAAACCTTTACTCTTGCACGGATTGCGTCAGCCCTAGCGTGGCAGTACTGAGAAGCCTTCTGCTACGGGCACCGCATGGAAAAGGCAGAGAGGGCGGACAGATCCGAAGCCTCTCTGAGTGGAAGCAGGAAGACTTCTGTGACCTAGAGTTCCCAGTCCTTTTGCAGAAGTATGTGTCAGGACTCTGTTAGTACCTTGCATATTATTTTCCTCACTGCTGTGACAAAATCGCCGACGAAGGGAACTTGAAAAAGGAAGGGTTTATATTGCTTCATAGTCTGAGGGAATAGTCCATCATGGTGCAGAAGTTATGGTGGGAGACACATGGTGCAGATGGTCAGTGTGTATCTGCAGTCAGGAAGCTGGGAGTGACGCAGAAGGAAGTGGGGAGTGACTCGGAAAGAAGCAGGAAGTGACATAGAAGGAAGCAGTGATGCAGATGGTCATTGTGTATCTGCAGTCAGGAAGCAGGAAGTGATGTGGGAGGAAGTGGGAAGTGACATAAAGAAAGCAGTGATAAAGATGGTCGTTGTGTGTCTGTAATCAGGAAGCAGGAAGTGATGTGGGAGGAAGTGGGAAGTGATGTGGAAGAAAGCAGTGATGCAGATGGTCGTTGTGTGTCTGCAATCAGGAAGCAGGAAATGATGTGGGAGGAAGCAGGGAGTGATGCAGAAGGAAGTGGGGAGCTGTGCCGGAGGAAGCAGTGATGCAGATGGTCCGCGTGTATCTGCATGATGCAGAGGGATACCAGGAAGAAGAAAGTGAAACTCAGGAAGCAGGAAGTGGTGAATGCCTGTGTTCCCTTTGATTTTTCCTCTTTATTAACCCTGAGACCTCTTCTGTGGGTGGAGTTACCTGCATTTTGGTTGAATCTTCTGACTAGTGTTAATCTAGGAATTTCCTATAGATACAGGAGAGTATATAGGAGATACATAGGAGAGATCCTGTCAGGGTGGTAATCAATATTAAAAATTACACTCTGGAACCTTGCTAGAACTCTGGGGAAGGACAGCAGGAGGCTTCTGCCACCCTAATAAGATAGGAGTTTATGCTTAAAATTAAGTTGAGTTATAGAAAGAGGCAATTCATATTCACTGAGTGCTTGAGCCAAAACTGAGATTCAGGCTCAGTTCACATGGGTCTTCTATTGTGTTTTTCCATACCAGTTTGAGGAAGAATTCTATTTTTTCTATTTCATTGGTGCTCCAAGAGTTCTACTCCACCATGCTACACAATCATGCCAGCAGCGTTGTCCTAATATTTTCTAGCACCAATGAGCTTTGCTTCACATGTCCCTTCTCATATTGGGGCCATTTTAAGTTTTAGGGAACAGATTTGAATCATAGTCCCTAACGTAAGAAAGTGAACCCAAGAAAATGTCGAACAAGGAAACCACTGAACAGGCAGCCATGTTAATGTGCTTCAGTGATACTCTGGCCTAGGGTCTAGTTGCCCTTAGGTTGCTTTCTTTCCTCCCACCCTCCTCCCCCCTCCCCCTCCTTCCCTCCCTCCCTCCTCCCCTGTCCCCCTCCCTCCCTCCTCCCCTGCCCCCCTCCCTCCCTCCCTCCCTCCCTCCCTCCCTCCCTCCCTCCCTCCCTTCCTCCTTCCCTCCCTCCCTTATTCCCCTTCCCTTTCCCTCTTGCTCCCCCTCTCTATATAGCTATGTGTATGAGTGTGTGTTTATGTGTGTATATCTGTACATACATATGTATGGTAAGCACATGCATGTGGAGGTCAGGTGACAACCCAGGGCACAGTTCCTCAGGCATAGCCCACTTTTCTTTTGAGACAAGGTTTCTTACCAGTTCTAACTCACCAGCTAGTCTAGGCTGGTTTCTAAGTCGTCTGGATTTGCCCTTTTCTGCCTCCCCAGTGCCGGGATTACAAATGCATGCCACAACACCTAGCTGTTTTTTAGATGCTCTGGGAATTGAACTCAGGTCCTTGTGCTTGTAAGTAAGCATTTTAACAGCTGATCTGCCTCTCCAGCCCTCGCTTCATTTCTGTTTGTCTTCTGTCTGGAAACTGGAATCATTACCATCTTTTACAGACTCACTGGCTATTTCTAGCGAAGCAGGAACTGAATATAACCACTGAAAGTACCGAACTTTTCATTTCAAAATTCTCGCTGTAGGGGAGAGGCCGACTCCAGCATTCTCTGTGTCACCTGACATGGGAATTCTTGCCCTACTCATCTTGGCTCTAGGGTTTGAGGTGGAGGTAATGTAGTTGGTAAAGGGGAGAAGCTAAAGTGAGATAGAAACAGAAGGTGCCTGTTACCCATCGTGAAGAGGGAGAATGCCCTGACTGTCAATAGTCTGTAAGCACATGCACATTTGGTCTCAGGATGCAAAACTGGAGGAGTGAGAGTTACTCTCTCTCGCTCCACCTTCTTTCTATTTATTTTCATATAGCCTGCCTTCTGCTTTCATAGCCTTGAGAAACTCTCTAAGAGTCCTATGAACGGCCTCTTGGTTCTCAAATCCAACCACCTCTTTTTCTTCCATAGTCATTAGCTCCATTTTTACTGGGGCCTGTTTTGACCTTGTTCTCTTCCTCCCCCAGAGACAGTCTATCTGTGTCTCTCTTTGTTGATAATTTTCCTTTTTGCTTTTGCTCATAATTGCAAGCAATTATCATGTTTCCAAACTTAGTCCATTTTTTTTCTCTCTTTTTTCTCTCATGCGGAATCCCCCACAGCATTTTGAACTAGAGGTATCTAAAGTCTCAAGGAGCGAATGCAAAGCTAGCAGGCTACAGAAATCGTGCTGCAAATGATAAGGATGAGGATATTCAGCAAAGGCTGCCGCAGTTCAGGGCTGGATGTTGCTCTAAATGCTTGGACTTATTCTTCTCAGTTGGAAATGAATAGGATTCAAAAATATTTATTTTAAGGTGTGTGTGTGTGTGTGAGAAAGAGAGAGAGAGAGAGAAAGAGAGAGAGAAAGAGAAAGAGAGAGAGAGAGAGAGAGAGAGAGAGAGAGAGAGAGAGAGAGAGA
>JABTXL010005929.1:22201953-22263583 GCA_025134845.1 Neodon shergylaensis | reverse complement strand
GAGTGTTATGCCCGCGTCACTGAACCCCAAGTGAATCCATGGAGCCGATTTCCGATGCAAAATGGGTGAGGGTCTTTGTTTAACAAACTCGAGTCTGGACCATACTCTTCCAACGCACCACCAACTCAGTGGGTAAGGAGGGAGCGAGGCCTTGAGTCAGGGGAAAGGAAAGCTTTTAAAGGGGAAATGCTGAAATTAGGGTGAGTATGTGTTTTAGGGTCTTGGGACTGGGTGTACAGAGTAAGAAGATTTCTGAAACCGTTGGTCAAACTTTGGGTGCAAACTCTTAACAAAGGACCTAGTCCTCACTTTCAAGGTACTTGTGAGAACAGGATGTTTGCAGAAAACATCTGGACCTTGTTAAATTTTTATGGCCTTGCTCCTTAGCTCCTTAGCTGGCTATTTCTAGGGTACCCATTTCAATTCCACTATCACAGCACATTCCTGGGCCTGAGCTCCCCCCATCACTATATGGATGAAGATGAAGCCCTTTCTGCAGAGACAAGTCCTCACAAGAGCCACTCCCTCTGTGGAGGTTTGAGCATTAGAGTCACATGCAGACAGTTCCATGGGAGCCCAAGTCGATGGTGAGTCATGAAGATCCACACTCCATCCTGCTGCAGGGCCAAACCAAGCATAGCTCGAGTGCGCCCACTCTGCCGGACCATGAAGTGTAAATGAGGACAGAGAAACTTGTCAACAATGATTCCCCTTTTTGAGACCATGAATGATACTCTGAGGATCTCAGACTCAGCTCACTTTTTTTAAGACTGGAAATTAAGTGATATAATTGGTTAATCTTCTTTTGACTTGCCTAGGTTTCTGACTTTCATAAAGAACATTATGACAATGAGATGATGTTTTATAATATGCCCCCCACTTATAACATTGCTCATGTGGAAGGTACAGCCTGCTGCCATTAGACCCATTAATACGACAATATAAAGCATTGCAAGAGGGAGATGGAGCCTGTTCTGCTTTCATTTCTGGTCCTGTGATAAGAACAAAGCAACATAAAACAAAACAAAAAGCCCAAGCTGATGCAAAGCAATTTAGGGAAGAAAGGGTTTATTCTAGGTCACAATTCTAGGTTATGGTCCATCACCACAGGTTAGATACAGCCGCAGGAGCTTGAGACAGGTAGTCACATTATATCCCCAGTCAAGAGTGCAGAGAAACGAATGTGCTTGCTTGCTGGCTGTGCTCAGTTAGATTTCTCCACTCTTCTACAGTCCAGGAGACCCTGCTTAAGGAATGGTACCGCCCACAGTGGGCTGGGTCTCCCCACATCAATTAGCTTAATTAACATAGTACCCCTAGGCCAAGTCAATGTAGACAGCCTGTTACTGAGACTCTCTTCCAGGTGATTGTAGGTTGCATCAAGTTGACAATTAAACCTAGCCATCATAGAGTGCTTTGGAGAAAATTGTGCATTATTCTTAATTATTCAAATTTGCTTTCTTCCCCCCTCTCACAGAGCTATGTAATGATACAAAAAGAAAAGCACATTTAAAAATTCCTCTCTCATATAAGATTCTGGGGAATGCCTTCCTGCATGCATGTGTGTTTGGAAGTAGGAAGTAGGTTCAGTGCTGTGGGGCCAATGCCTTGAACTTGGCTGCAGAAACGACCTTGGGTGAAGCTCAGACATCTGTGAACATGTCGGACATAGTTGCAAGGCCACTGGGCCATGTCAGAGCTCTACTTATGACAAAAGGGTAATTTGTACTGATGCCCTTTGTAGCGAGGAAAATTTCATACCAGGCTGATTTGGTCTCATACCCTGGCTATGGCGGGAAAGGGGCACACTTGACCATAAGTAGGTGTGGGCTTGCTGTGCCAGTTTGGTAGGAAGGCTTTAATAGCAGAACACTACAGGCTGAGTGGCTTCAACTATGCAATTTCTTGCCTCACACAGGAGTGTCCAACCTTTTGCTAGTATAACACGATATCATCTACAGATGTGTTGGGCCTTAATCAGCATTATCCTGGGATGCGTGCAGCTGGTAGAGCCTTGAAGTCTGCATTGAAGGTAGGGCCAGACTGGCTCCTCTTGTGGGGCTGTGAAGAAGAATCTGCTCTAGAACTCTATCCTGGCTTCTGCTGGTTTAGTGGTGATCTCTCACATTCTTTAATTTATAAATGTCTTCATATCCATACCACACTGTGTGTCTTTATCTTATCTAATTATATCTGTTATGCCCCTATCCACAAACAAACTCACAGTGTGAGATACTTTAGGGTTAAGACTTCTTTGGGGACTCCCTCTGTCCCCCTGCTCCTCTCTTCTTCCCTCCCTTCTTCTGTTGTGTGTGTGTGAGTGTGTGTGTGAGTGTGTGTGTGAGTGTGTGTGTGTAATGTACTCACCCATGAGTGTGCCTGTGGAGGTCAGGGTCTTCTTCTATTACCTACCACCTTATTCTTTGAGACAGGGTCTCTTACTGAATTTGGAGCTTGCCATTTTGGCTAGACTTGGGGTCAGTCCGTCCCTGGGACATGCCGGTCTCTGCCCCCTCCACCTCAAGAGCCAGGACCATAGAGGGATGTTATTGTGTCCAGATTTTGTGTAGGTGATGAGGGATTGAACCCTAATCTTCATGGTTGTTCAGTGTACTGCTACCTAGTGAGTTAACACCCCAGCCACAAGAAGTCAGTATATGAGGAACATGGCTGAATTCATGTCATTTCTGATAATGCAGTATGCCCACTCTGCCTTGAACCTTTGAGCACCGTATCAAGGAGTTAAGACTGAAGGAGCCTGTCTCATCAGTTGGCTGTTATAACTCACTCAGACTGAGGGCCCTGAGTTATCAGCTCTTTCTGAAACAGGAGGGTTAAGCTATATGCCCTGAAACTCTTCTGGAGGCCTCAGCTTCACGGGAGGACCCTGCCGCCGGAGCCCTCTATCAGGTGTGTGCAACCGTGTTGATTGGTCTCCCGTTTTCAGAAACTCGGATTTTACAGCCATTCATTTTCCGTCTAGCAATCAGACTGATTAAACTCTGACAAGCATTAAGAAAAGGAAATAATAACTCTTCTGTCAGATCTCAGCTAGAGGAGAAGGCTGACAGCCTCAGGAGGGGAGAGGATGTGGATAACGGAGAAAACAGAACTCGAGGAAACAATGGGCATCTGGAGCGTGCTTGTTAGAATACTTGTTGAAATAATTAGTAACAGTGCTTTGAATCCCAAATCATCCCGCGTGATGAGCACAGAAGTGCCTCAAGTGACACATGAGAGGAGGGTGTCAGCCCCCCTTTAAAGTTTCAGCACAGTGGGTCACTCTCTAATCTTCTATTCTACCCTGTGGGGCACAGCTGGGGGAGTTTTACCGGCTGAGATTTTTTTTTTTTTGCCATAACTGGAGATAGTTTTTGGTCAAAATAACTTGGGGTGGTGGTGCCGTTGATATCTAGGCTGTTTAGCCTTGTGAAATATGCAGCCAATTCAGCCATGTCAGTAGTGATGAGACAATCCTCTCCCGTGGATCCAGGCTGGGGACACTCTGTGCTGCTCACGGCAACCCAAATGTCACCCCAGAGTCACTCCCTGTGTGTAGAGAGTGGGTCTCCGTTATAGTGAGGCCAGGTTCTCCACCTGTGAGGGAAGTACCATTTCTCTCTCAAGGTGTGTTTGTCGCCAAGGCTCGAAAACCAGGGCTCTCATCCCTTCTCCGTCAAATCTTATTCCCTCAGCTTACAGATTTCGAGCTCACCTTCTCTCTTTCTTGCTTGCTTCAGAACCAACCATGGAGCAGTTTTCTTTAGTGGGGGTCATGGGGCATTCGGGGGTAATTTATCTCTCATAAATAGGCAACAATGATCATTTCTTGTCGTACCTCATGCTGCCTGACTGCTCCTTTACAGCTCCATCGTGTGCTTTAACAGCCCTCTGCCCTCAGCTTCCCCAGGGCTCTTCAGGGTGCTCAGGGACTTAGTATTCCAGCCCAGGTCACTCTTCTCCCTCCATCCTGTATGCTCAGTATATTGGGACCGACTCCCGAGCTCCGCTCTGCCCAGGGTCATCCCCTCTGGGTCCCACTTTAATTTGACCAAACCAAAGGAACATCTTTTCCTGTTTTATTCCTCCCCTCTGTGCTCTCGGATGAGTCCCTAGAGACAGTGTGAGCTTTACATTCTCATCCCAGGGTTACAGCCCATCTTCCCTAAGTCTCAGAGATGGGAGGCTTGGTTCTCCCTCCCCATTCTCCCTGGTTATGAAGCTATTTGACCCAGAACAACTCATTCAATTGATCATCTGCTGGGGGACAGTTCTATATTCTGTCAGTTATGTTTTAAATAAATGCTGATTGGCCAGTAGCCAGACAGGAAGCAGAGGCAGGGAAATGATAACAGGAGTATTCTGGGAAGAAGGAAGCACCCTCCACAGTCCTTCCCAGACCACCGAGGAAGCAGGATGTGACCTGCCCCACTGAAAATGGTACTCAGCCATGTGGCTAACATAGATAAGAATAATGGGTTAATTTAAGCTACAAGAGCTAATAAGAAGCCTGAGCTAATGGGCCATTCAGTTTATAACTTATGGAGACCTCTGTGTGATTTTCTTTGGGACTTGCCGGCTGTGGGAACTGGGCAGGACAGAAACCCCAACAAGCCCGGGGCCTCATGTTACAGAATGGCGCCCAACCTAATGTTACAATCATCTCAGAGGGTACAGCTTGGAAAAAAAATCTATTTTAAGCCCCTGCTTTCAGAATTAAGAGAAATTCTTAGGACTTAACCAGGACTAACTAATGATGTTTGGGACCAGAGCGGGTGGCTGCTTCCTGGTTGATTTTATTCCCAGTAACTAGGTGGGGACTCAAACCTTAGCCTTCGAGGAAACTCCTTTATCATCACAACCCTCTAGGAAAAACACAAAAGGAAGGATTAAAGTGGATCACATGGTCTCAGAGGCCCCTTCAGCATGAATACACAGACAATTATCAAATGCAGCTTGGAGACTCTCTGAGTGTCCCTCAAAACAGCCATACAAACCAAAATTACTTTTTCCAATGTGGAAAATGTTTAACTCTTTTCCCCTAACCAGTACATGTAGGTATTTAGAGAGACTGTCTGTGTGGGAGATCACCACACAGACTCTAAGCTAAGACTGTCTAGCTGTGAATCCTGGCTTTGCCTTATATTGAAGAAACTGTTTGAGCCAGGGAACATTGCTTAATCTTTCTGCACTCCTGTTTTATCATCTAAAAAGGGATTTAAATCATGGTCCCTACTATACAATAGGTTAGGTAGTCAAGTTTGATTAAGTGCTTAAAACAGTAACAGATGTGTGGAAAATACCAGGTAGTTGCTAAGTCTCATTACTTCTGAATACTTAGTTTAGTATAGGAGGAGTGCAGAGCTCTATTGTTCTCTGAGGTCCAGACAGTGATCTACAATAATCATATTCTTGGCTTAGAATGAGGGAATTTCTTGTTTTGTTTTTGAGAGTGGATCTCCTGTAGTCCAGGCTGTCCTGGAACTCAGTGTCCAGCAAACACATGCTACTGAACCCCGTCTATGCGGTGTTGGGGTCAAACCCAGGGATCCATGCCTGCTAGGCAAGGACTTTACCAAGTGAGCTACATCCCCAGCAAGAGTGAGTTTACAAAGCAGGTGGAAAGCAAAAGAACAAATAGCAAGAAGTAGGGAAAGAAACAGGAGATGGATGGCAATACATTATCACATCAAATGTTTGCAACACCTGATAGCCTCTAGCGAGCAAAAGTAGCATTATCAAATGGGAGGCTCACACCACCCAGCAGAAACAGACAGGGGAAGCCCCATCGAGGCAGTCAGCTGCATCCTGACTGAGAACGGCTTCCTGTTCCCATTCAGACATTTTTATGCCATGTGATAACAGACAGTAGTGTCTGTCAGAAACGGGTTATCTTCTGACTGTTCCCAAGGACATGGTATTTTTGTTTGTTTTTAACACCCTTAGCTGCTAATTGTTTTTGCCTTTATCCTTGTTACACAGTTCACCCAGGAGAGACGATTTAGAGGACCCTTCATGTCAACATGCTGGGCTAGGAGAATCATTCATGCAGAGTCTGATTGTAATGGAAATAGTACTTGATTATTTGCCAATATAACGTATATCTCACTCACATGTACCTCTTCTCTTTGATTTTAAGGACCAGGGAGCAAGCTATTCAATTTATGTTGTGCCCACATTATTAGTTTTAGACTTTTTTGTTTTTGTTTATTTATTTATTGGTTTTACATCACAAGCAATGTTTCCCTTCCCTCCTCTCCTCCAAGTCCTTCCCTCCACCTCCCCTCTTCCCACCCTATCCATTCCTTCTCCTGTTTCTCTTCAGATATGGGTGGGCCTCCCATGGATATCTACGAACCAAGAAATTTCAAGTTGCAGTGAGAGTAGATACCTCCTCTTCTCCTGAGGCTAGATGAGGCAATCCAAGGAGGAGTGGGTCCTCCAAATAGGCAACAGAGTCATTTTAATGATCCTACTGTTAGGAGTCTCACAAGAAGACCAAGTTACACAGTTAAAAGACATACGCAAAGAAAAGCCTAGCTCAGTTCCATGCAGGATCCCTGGTTGTCAGTTAAGTCTCTTGGAGTCCCTTTGAGCCCAGACTAGTTAGTTCTGTGGGTTTTCTTGTAGTGCATTTGACCCCACTGGCTCCTACAATCCCCTCCTCCTTTTTCTGCAGGATTCTCGGGGATGTGCCTAATGTTTGGCTGTGGGCCTCTGCTTCTGTTTCCGTCAATTGCTGGGTGAAGCCTGTCTGATGACAGGCAGGTGAGGTAGCAGTCTATGAGTATAGCAGAATATCAGTAGGAATCATTTCACTGCCTCTTTTTTTTTCCAGCATGTATGATTCTAACCTAGTTACCTAGTTCTCTGGGATACCCCACCTCTGGGTCCTGCCCTCAAGGGCGAGTTTCCTCTCAGGGTATGGGTCTCCAGCCGGCCAGGTCAGTTTTAGACTTTTAAGAGAAGTTTCTAACTATACTCATACTTGAAGCAGTAAGTTATAGCACAGAATGATATGTTACTGAGGATGAACTAAGGACATCCTGGTGGAGCAGGAGCTGTACCTGTGCCCATGAGAGTGATGTGTTACTGAGATTGGCAAAGGGCATCCTGGTGGAGCTATGCCTTTGCTTTGAATGGTGCTATTGGGTGAGACTTTTGGAAAGGACGGAAGCCAGTTTGTTTCCTGCAGAAATCTAGAGGAAAGCCAAATTCTTTCATACTGGCACTGTTTCTTCATAGTTGCCACCTTTCCAATCCTTGCTATCAGAAGGGAGGGATTTTGCCCTGGGGACCTAACCCACATTTAAGTTATTTTTTTTATTAGCTCTAAATTATTTTCCTGGCAAATTTGGACTTGAACATTCTTTCGCCCCCTTTAACAATCTTATCCCGATGCATCTGCCTAGCGCTTCCGCTTCTGTCTTTCTTACAGTTTATCATAAAGTCTCTTGATCTCAGAACACATGCCAAATGAGATTCCAAGGTGAGAATAGCGTGGGCATGCTTCTGGAGCAGATGTCTCCCAGCGAGGGCCCTGCCTGGTCCAAACCCTGGTGTAGTTCCTGTTGGAAGACATGGTGGAGATGCCTGTGTCTCCCCAGATCATCCCGGTGGCTCAGAGATGAGCCTGGGCAGCTGATACTCTGAAGAGGTGAATCCCAGTCTTCAGCAATCTCAGTCTCTGCCAGCACGTCTGGGAGCAAGTGAGAAGCCATGGAGAATCACAGGTGCAGAGACACCAGGCAGGCTACAGAGGCTTGTTCCAGCTCTTAAGTGGGGCCCTGTTAACGTGAAGAACAGCCAAGTCACATGGTGTTACCTGTTATGAGGAGACATCTTTAGCATCAATCAGATCCCATTAGGTGCAAATATCAGGTGGGGAAATGTTCCAGCCATGGAGTTTGCTCATGCCTGAGTCAAGTACAATTCTGTGGCTTGCAGAGGAAAGAGTCAGAGTAAAACTCAGGGGGCTCAGAAACAAGGTGGGCTTCCCAGACCCTCTGAGGGGTGGATTTCTTCTAATGTTCTCTTTGGGTTTACTTTTAAGGCTCCTGGTCATCCTTCCTAGGCTGATGTCTTCACCTCCACAGCATGGACGGGCATTTCCTTTCCTCTTTGGCAGCTTGGGGGCTGTATGTCTCAGCTCCCTTCTCTCAATGCCCATATTTTGTCTTACACTGAAATCTCCCTTCATCCTAGCTCTTCCTTTATGGTAATTAGTGGTCTGGGAAAATGTCCTCAATTCCCAGCAGCGAGCCATTGATTTATGTTGGCTTTCCAAGGACAGAAGTCTCCTATCTAAGTTTCAAAAGCCGTGAGAGTTTCTATGGATTTTCTTGGGAAGGTCATCTTGGGAAGAAACAAATAAGCCTTAATATAAAACAAACAGAGTTAGGAAACATGAGGAAAAACATGGAGATTGGCAGAAAGCACAATTCTGAGAAGAAAGAAAGACAAAGATTCCGAGTGGCTGGCAGGAAGTTGATTAGAAGCTTTGCAGAACTGCAAATGAGCACCCTTGAATGTGTTGATGAGGGCCTTCAGATTCTCTATCAGATATACAAAGGGAAGTGTCCTTCCTGGTCCCTTGTGTGGCAAGCATCCATAGGTTTTCTTCCCTTTCTTTTCCTTTCCCTTCCTTCCTTCCTTCCTTCCTTCCTTCTTTCCTTCCTTCCTTCCTTCCTTCCTTCCTTCCTTCCTTCCTTCCTTCCTTCCTTCCTTTCTTTCCTTCTTCCCTTTTCCTCTTCTTTTTTGTATATGTATGCATGTGTGTTCTTTCGTATGTGTGTGATTGTGCATGAGTGAGAGAGAGAGAGAGAGAGTGAGAGAGACAGAGAGAGAGATATAAAGGAGAAGAGATCAACACTAGGTGTTTTTCTTAATTACTTCTTTACCTTCTTTTCTTTTTCTTTTCTTATTTTTTGAGATACTCACTGAACCTAGAGCTGATTTGGCTGGACCGACTGAGCAGCAAGTCTTGGAAAGTCTTTTTTTTTTCTGCTTTCTAAGTACTGAGGTTACAGGCATGGATCACCCAGTTTTGCACGTGTGTACTAGGGATGGAATTCAGGTCCTCATTCTTGCTTGGCAAGTGCTTTACCGACTGAGCCATCTCCTCAGCCCCAGGTTCTTTTCTGTCTGAGTAAGATGCACTCAGCTGTTGGTACTTATTCTGTCTCTGCTTCCCCAGATGCTGGGCTGGCTCTGTCTTTCTCTATTGCACCCTGGTTGCAGTCTCAGGCTGTTGGTCTTTGGCCAGAGGTCCCTAATACTGTGCACATGCCTCTCTTGGAGCCTGGGTACCTAAGTGCCACTAGGTCCTGTAGTACCGTTTGCCCTGGATGATACAGCTTTCAGAAATCAGAAGTTGGCTAGCATCGTCTCTTCCTTCATTGTGTTATCTTTACATGGGACCTGGCCTCCAGCTAAATCAAACAGAAATGCATCTTCCTTATTTCCCATGAAAGTTTCACTCTAAACCCAGTTTAATTAAAAACAATACAAAGCACTTTAAAGTTAGAATTTCATTTGGAAAAATTCATTTGGAGTATTTTTGTTGTTGTTATTTGTTCTGAGCAAGGGTGACTGGTGTTTAGTTAGACTTTATGTTGCTGTGACAAAAATATGAGAGAAATGTCTGAACGAAGGGAGATTTATTTGGGCTCCTGGTTTCAGTGGGTTTGGTGCTGGTCTGCTGGCTCTGTTGCTGTGGGAGATACAATATTACAGTGGCAGGAGAACAGAGAGGCGTAGCTAGCTGTTCACTGTGTGGCAGCCAGGAAGTAGAGAAACAAGTCAGGGAAGAGATGGGAGAAGATAAGACGCACCCCAGTGACCTTTCTTTCAGTAAGCTCTCATCTTCCAGTCCCTTCCATCTCCAGTAGCCTGTCCAGTGAGAACTTCCGGGGGTTAATCCTCTGGTAAAGTTAACATCCTCATGATCCGATCATCTCTCAGAACTGTTACCGGATGGGGACTAAGCCTTCAGCCCCTGACCCATAACAATGGCATAGACCAAAGGCCCCTTAAACACCTGGCACATGCATGATTTAATTTAATCCTGATTTTAATAGGGGGATATTTGCAACATTATATAAACCAAGAATAGAGGCGGCATGACCCAGTGAGCTCCTGAGCTTCAGCTGACTCACAACCAGGGGCTGCGCACACTGTCGGGTGCAAAGAGAACTTCCCTCTGTGGCTGGGAAGAGTCCAATGTCCAGTTCTTAGAAATCTCATAGTGGATGTCTGGTACAACCGACTGACAGTTCCCATGAATTCTGTTCCCATCTATGGAGTCAATTAACCATGTACCCAAATTATCTGACAAAAGAAATTGGCACTGGATAAATATAAATTTATTATTCTTGAAATGAAACACAAGATGACAGGTATTTTCATGCCCTTTGCCTCGTCCTGAGCAGGAGTGATCTAGAGATGACAGAGGCTGTGGGAGGCAGTGCGCAGACTCTGCTCTGTATTTATCTAATGCACTTGAGCACCTGCTTACTTGCGGACAGAGGGTGGTCAAGTGTGTCCTGAAACCACTCCCTTCAGGGTACTAAAGGGTGACTGCATTTTTTTTTAAAGGAAAGGAAAACAGGGCTTATTTGGACCACAGTTCCGGGTGATAGGCCACCACAGTAAGAAAGTCATGGTAATTGGTTACATTGCATCTGCATTCAGGAAGCAGAGGGAGGTGTGTGTGTGTGTTCGGATCATTTTTAGGGTTCAGTCGAAGGGCCTTAGTTACTGTCCTATTGCTTTGAAGAGATACCACTACCAAGTCAACTTCTAAGGGAAAGCATTTGATTGGAGGCTTGCTTATAGTCTCAGAGGGTCCCTGATCATCGTAGCTGGGAGCATGGGAGCATGGAAGCTGGAAGGCGTGGTGCTGGAGCAGTAGCTGAGAGCTTGGAAGCAGGGAGACAGGGAGAATGGGCCTGACCTGGGCCTTTGAAACCCCGAAGCCCACCCCGAGTGATGTACTTCCTCCAACAAGGACGACTGCGTTGTTAAAGAAGATCAAAACATCTACTGAAGTTCACGGCAAAAATATACACAGTTGGGGCATTCCTAAGTGGAATTCTTTCTTTTCTCTCATGAAAAAGCATCATTTGGGTTTCAGTAGAGCGGTCTCAAAGAAGAGCAGAAGGAAGGGTTTTGGTGGGCCGGTTCAGAGAGGAGAACCTTTAGTCTTTATTAGTATTCCCACGTGTGGTATGCAGATTGAGTGCTCTCTCCACTCTTGCTTATGCTAGTGGTAAATTAGCACTCCCTCCCACTGAGGGAGGACAGCTAATCAGAGGAGCAGGATCTTTACAGTTCCTCGGGTTGCTTTTGATTTGAGTGGGAGTGTGGGGTTTGCCCGGAAGCGTGGGGTCAGCTAAAAGACTTCTCAAGGTTTTGCGCTCATCCGAGCAGCCACTTCATTGTTCTGTCTTCCTCACCCTGCTTTGCTTTCACATTTTAGTGATCCTAGAACTGGAAATACCTTGCTGCTGCTGTGAGTGGTTCAACCTTTCCCTTGTTTCCTGACTTATAATTGATGGCAGACTTGAGTAAATCTGTCAGCTTTGTCAGCAGTTTCGGAGCCGCCTGATTTCTCTCCCGCTTTTCTCTCTGGGAATCATGGGTTGGCCTTTAGGCTGCTCTGCGTTCTCCCAGACGTTCTCATTTTTATTTCCTCGTCTGCTAAGTCTTGCTTTAGTGATAGCCGTTCCTTATACGTTTGCAAACCCTCCTTTCCCTGCGTACCCTGAATGTATCCATTTGGCCCAGAACATTTTCTGCTTGATTGATGCTGAACTCTGAGAGGGATGCCGAAGGAACTAAGTGGAGACAGACATTTATGGACCTCAGGAATTCTCAGAGAACGTGGAAGGATGCAGAATACTGGTATGTCCAGATCAGAGCCAGACTGAGGAGTCTCCTGGCTGTCAGGATGGTGAGAGGGGCTAACTCAGGACATGTTGAAATAGGGGCGACGAGGCTGCGTCCCCAACACCCCAGCCGCCTGCTCGGCTAGCTTATGCCCGAAATAACAACACACAAACTGTATTCTTTTAAACACTGCTTGCCCATTATATCTAGCCTCTTCTCGGCTAACTCTCGCACCTGGACTAGCCCATTTC
Organism: Neodon shergylaensis; assembly: GCA_025134845.1. Lineage (NCBI taxonomy): Eukaryota > Metazoa > Chordata > Mammalia > Rodentia > Cricetidae > Neodon > Neodon shergylaensis. Next base: position 22,251,443 of record JABTXL010005929.1, on the reverse strand, counting down.
TAATAATGTGTGTAAGCACCCCAAGGTGCGCTTACCGGGAAGATTCTAGCCTACGTCCATGCTGGGTCGGAGCTTCATCGCTCACGTCTGTCCGGGAGACTGGAGCATGGCTTCTCTGCTCCAGAGAGCAGAGCTGTTGAGTCTGAGCTCACTTCCTCTTCCTCCTAGTATGCTATTCTGTTTATTCCTCCCACCTATGTTTTAACCTATGAGGGCCAAGCAGTTTCTTTATTGCTTAACCAATGAAATCAACAGATTAATATATGACACTCCCACATCAAGGACACAGTGTTGGGATGTTGAGAGGGATTGGAGAATCCTTTATTGCCACCTTCTTCATGTGAGCTGGGATCCGTCGCTGCTTTAGAGACTGCGTGAGGTGATCATTGCCCTATCCCCCTCATGGGATTTCAAGATATAAAACAGTCTTTTCAGCTCTGAAAATTAGGATGAACTTTGTTTCCTCCTGTTATTCTGGGTTGGAAAGAGTGGTGGGGTCTGAGAGTGTGTTGATGATGCTGTGGAAGGCAGGTTTCTTTTCTCACTCCCTCCCCAACATTCATTTCACTTACCATAGTCCCCAGGTAGGCAAGTTACAGTGTGTGCAGCAAGGTCTAACTTTTACCAACCTGGTTAGCATCCTTGCCAAGAGTTCAAGCGCTACTATTTATAATGTCGAAACGTATTAACAGGCTTCTGAAAACGACCTTTCCCCTTACTTTTAAAATGCCCTAGGTTGAGGATAAGAGGTAAGAGGTACTTTTACATTTTGTAGAGAACTCTAAGAAGTGGAAAGTCCTACTTCCAAATGTCCTACTAAAATATGATGGGTTTTTCTGCTGGCCTCATAGTAAATGACCAAAAAAATAGAAGTCTCAGGGAAATCCATCTAAGGGGAGAATTAATATAAGAAAATTCACAAGAGGTTAGACTTCTGATGGGTTGGGAAGCCAGAGAGAGGGTAAGCTGTGTGCTCTCTGTGCCATGATAGGACCAGAGCTCTCAGGCCTCCACTTAGAGCCGGGATAAGCACATGAACTGGTCACATACTTACTCAGCTGAAGAAATCCAAAGATTCATCTCCAGATAGAAGTGAGAACCTTTTTGGGAGAATGTGATTCCCATTTCCTGGGCTTTGCACACATATGGGTTTGCCTGTCTGTCACTGTACAGGGAAAAGGTTGATAGGGCAGCGAGTGATGTAGGGAGAGAGAGGATGCAGGTGGGAGGGTCTTTTGATAATGTACAGATTACCAAAAGAATTTTGATGATTATTTTGGATGGTGGATAGTTGTTTTGGTGGATGAAGATCACAGCAGGAACTGAAGTCTAGAGGACAGAGCACCCCAAGATACTGTGTTAGTCACTGTTCTATTACTGTGAAGAGACACCCTAACCAAGGCTTTCTTTTTTTTGTAAAAGAAAGCATTTAATTGGGGGCTTGAGTACAGTTTCAGAGGGATCACCCATTGTCTTCACTGTAAGGAGCACAGTAGCAGACAGGCATACTAGAGAAGTATCTGAGAGCTATATCCTCATCCACAAGCAGAGAGAAAGGCAGAACCTATTCCACTTATTCCTGTGCGTGGGAACCCTGGTCTTAGAACTCCCATCCCGCGATTATAAGGATTCTAGGTTTAAAAGTTTCAAACGTACACCTAAGAAAAGAATTTCTCCCTAAACTCCTTAACTTTTTATCTTCTGCCCTAATATATATCTATTCCAACAACCTGCCAGCTCCAGGTGTTCCCTCAAAATCTGCATCCAGATAGTTTCAAAGCGGCTAGCGCCAGGTGGTCCTGTTTCACAGACTCTGCCTGTACTTCCCGAGCCCCAGATGGTTCTGAAGAGCCTGAACAGCAAGTGAAATGGCCTGGTCTTCTGAGACTTGGCCAACATCCCAACTTTCTTGTCTCCCCAAAGATATCAGCACCCCCAGACAGCAGGAAGCAGCCTAAAGAGTGCAGCACTCCCTTTCCTGACTCAGCATCACCCCTTCCCATCTCCTTGCCTTTGATAATAAACAACAGGGAGGGATATTAGAAACCTGGCCCTCCCCCAGCCTTCAGTGATGCAGCTCCAGCAGCTACATTATCACATCAGCTACATCAGCTGCCAAACGCCCTTTAAAAGGTCCCCTCGGTCACAGACTGCTCTCTTGCTCCTTCTCTCTCGTCATTTCTGTCTCTTTCTCATATCCCTGCTCTGAGATAGCCTTGCACCCCCCTTCCCAACCCCAATAAATCTCTTGTGTAAAATCTGTGGGTGGTGTGATTTTTTTTTGAGACAGGGTTTCTTTGTAGTGTTGGAGCCTGTCCTGGAATTAGCTCTTGTAGACCTGGCTGGTCTTGAATTCACAGAGATTCACCTGCCTCTGCCTCCCAAGTGCGGGGATTAAAGGCATGCACCACCACCGCCCGACTGGTGGTGTGATCTTTGTGGCATGCTTTGGTTCCAACACCAGGTACTCCCACCACACTAACCCTAACAATGAAGATTGAAGCTTTACCCTTGGTAAAGTTGCGGTACCTCTTGTAGAACTAAGATCTCCATTGTCTTCTCAGCAGAATGACTTCTAAAATGGAAAGTAGTGTAAAGGGTGAAGACGATTCTAACAGACACGGCTCAATCAATTCTCCAAATCCTCCATGTCTTGGTTACTGTTCTGTTGTCGTGAAGAGACACCATACCAAGGTAACTTACAGAAAAAGATGTTGATTTGGGGGGGAGGTGCTTATGATTTCAGAGGGTGAGTCCATGGCCATTCTGATGCATTAGATGGGGGAGTGTGGTGGCAGGTAGGCAGGCTTGGTGTTACAGCAATAGCTAAGATTATACATCCTTATCTGCAGGCAGCAGGCAGGGAGTGGATGGGACTGAGCCTTTTGAAACCTCAAAGCCCACCCAGAGTGACACACCTCTAACAAGGCTACCTCTCCCAAGCTTTGCTAAACAGCCCACTAACCGGGCATTCAAATGTATGAGCCTGTGGGGACCTTTCTCCTTCAGGCCAACACATTGGACCATTTAGATGTTCCAGTGTGCCCCTCATCTTCAGCCTTGTGGCTCAGCGTCTTTTCCCGTGTGCTCCTCATCTTCAGCCTTGTGGCTCTGCATCTTTTCCTTTCTCTTTTAGTGTCCCCTTTTCTGTACTTCCTTCAGCCTCCCTCTACTCCACTCAGTAATCAAGAATGGCACATTTTTATTTTCTTTGGCCTTCTCTATTTATATATTGCATTAACTGCTAACACCAAACACCCCAATGCAGATGCACATTGCCTTTTTCCTTCAACATTGCAAAATTTTCACCCAATTACCCATGTCTAGCCTTTCCGTTTCATCCCCTTTGTAACTAATTCATAATCACATTTCCTAAACACAATCTTTTGTCTTGATGTTTCTCAGTTAATTAATTTTCTGTAAGGTTCTTTAAATGCCTGAACAAGGATGTCCACAGTCTTCACTGTTGATTTTCAGTGCTCCGAGATCCCAAGCTGGGCATTCATATCTCGTGATGATTTTTATAACTCAGAAGTGGCACACAGGGCTGAGGAGATGGTTCGGTAGATTAAAGTACTTGCCCAAGCACGAGGATTGTATTTCATGCCCGCAGAACTCAGCTAAACTGATTGGTGTGGTGGCCTGCCTAGGATAGGAGTGGGTGGGAAGCAGGGCCAGGCTATTCTGGATCAAGCTCTCCAGCCAGAGCAGCTGTCATGGTATACGGGGAGGGGTTTCATCAATGACTCCTTTCTCAATATGCAAAGTGGAAGATACCCCATGTCAGTTGTCCCTAGAGATGGAGATGGTGGATGGAAGGAGCAGAACTGGGAGGGTGAGGATCACAGCTCTCACCTCAGAGGGAATAAGAGATAGTTTCTTCTAAAGCCAAAGACAGTTATAAATCAAGGCATTTAAAAAATATATAGTTGGACTAAGTACGTAGAGCAGGCATAGAATCTCAACTGTGGACCTCAGGTGCTGTCTGACAGCAACCTTGGCCTTCCCATTGGTAGAGAATAGGGCTTTGTTGAGTTGATACATTCCAAAGATTTTTTTTCTTTGTTAGTCAAGATGTTGGGTCAGGTAGAGAGGTTGACAAGGGATGATTCTTTTATATATATTTATTGATTTTTATTGAGCTCTACATTTTTCTCTGCTCCCCTCCCTGCTTCTCCCCTCCCCTTCAACTCTCTCCCAGTGTCCTCTTGCTCCCAGTTTCCTCAGGAGATCATGTCTTTTTCTACTTCCCATATAGATTAGATCCATGTATGTCTCTCTTAGAATTCTCATTGTTGTCTAGGTTCTCTGGGATTGTGATTTGTGGGCTGGTTTTCTTTGCTTTATGTTTAAAAACCACTTATGAGTGAGCACATATGATATTTGTCTTTCTGGGTCTCGTTACCTCACTCAAAATGATGTTTTTTAGCTCCATCCATTTGCCTGTAAATTTCAAGATGTCGTTACTTTTTTTCTGCTACGTAGTACTCCATTGTGTAAATGTACTACATTTTCCTTATCCATTCTTCAGTTGAAGGGCATTTTCCAGGTTCTGGCTATGACAAACAATGCTGCTATGAACATAGTTGAGCACATGTCCTTGTGGCATGGTTGATTATCCTTTGGAAATATACCCAAAAGTGGTATTGCTGGGTCTTGAAGAAGGTTGTTTTCTAATTTTCTGAGAAATCACTATACTGATATCCAAATGGACTGTACCAGCTTGCATTCCCACCAGCAATGCAGAAGTGTTCCCTTTACCCCACAACCGCTCCAGCATAAGTTGTCATCAGTGTTTTTCAACTTGGCCATTCTTACAGGTATAAGATGGACTCTTAGAGTTGCTTTGGTTTGCATTTCTCTGATGACTAAGGATGTTTAGCATTTCCTTAAGTGTCTTTCAACCATTTTAGATTCCTCTGTTGAGAGTTCTCTGTTTAGGGCTGTACTCCATTTTTTAAATTAGATTATTTTTTCTTTTGATGACCAGTTTCTTGATTTTTTTTTTTTGTATATTTTGGAGATCAAACCTCTTTCTGATGTGGGGTTAGTAAAGATCTTTTCCCATTCTGTAGGCTGCTGTTTTGTCTTCTTGACCATGTCCTTTGCTTTATAGAAGCTTTTCAGTTTCAGGAGGTCCCATTTATTAGTTGTTCCTCTCAGTGTCTGTGCTGCTGGGGTTATATTTAGGAACTGGTCTCCTGTGCCAATGTGTTCAAATGTACTTCCTTCTTTCTCTTCTATGAGGTTCAGTGTGGCAGGCTTTATGTTGAGGTCTTTGATCCATTTTGACTTGAGTTTTGTGCATGGTGATGGATATGAATCTATTTTCATTCTTCTACATGTTGATATCCAGTTAACCATTTGTTAAATATGCTTTCTTTTTTCTATTTGATGTTTTTTGCTTATCCGTCAAAGAGCAGGTGTTCAAAAGTGTGTGGTTTAATATTTGGGTCTTCGATTTGGTTCCATTGGTTCTCCTGTCTGTTCTTATGCCAATACCAGGCTATTTTTAGTACTGTAGCTCTGTAGCAGAGTTTGAAATCAGGAATTGTGATGCCTCCAGAAATTCTTTTGTTGTACAGGATTGTTTTGGCTATCCTTGGTTTTATGCTTTTCCATATGAAGTTGGGTACTGTTCTTTCCAAGTCTGTGAAGAATTTTGCTGGGATTTTGATGGACATTGCATTGAATTTGTAGATTGTTTTTGGTAAGATTGCCATTTTTACTATGTTAATTTTACCTTCCCAAGAGCATGGGAGATCTTTCCACTTTCTGGTGTCATCTTCAATTTCTTTCTTCAAAGATTTAAAGTTCTTGTCATATAAGTCTTCCACTTGTTTGGTTAGAGTTACTCCAAGATATTTTATGCTATTGTGGCTGTTGTGAAGTGTGTTGATTTTCTGATTTCTCCCCTGCCCTTTTTATCATTGGTGTACAGGCTACTGATTTTTTTTAGTTAATCTTGTATCCTGTTACATTACTGAAAGTGTTTATGAGTTGTAGAAGTTCCTTGATAGAATTTTTGGGATCACTTATGTAAGCTATCATATCATTAGCAAATAGTGAGAGTTTGGCTTCTTTTTTTGATTTGTATTCCCTTGATCTCCTTTTGTTGTCTTATTGCTCTAGCTAGGACCTCAAGAACTATATTGAATAGATATGGAGATAGTGGACAACCTTGTCTTGTTCCTGATTTCAGTGGAATCACTGGGAGTTTCTCTCCATTTAGTTTGATGTTGGCTGTTGACTTGGTTTGTATTGCCTTTATTATGTTCAACAAGAGATGATTCTTTTTTTTTTTTATTGAGAAAAAGAAAAGAAAAAAAAGTTTCCGCCTCCTCCCGGCCTCCCATTTCCCTCCCCCTCGTCCCACCCTTCTCCCCCTCCCCCCCCCGCTCCTCTCCCCCTCCCTCTCCGGTCCAAAGAGCAGTCAGGGTTCCCTGTCCTGTGGAAAGTCCAAGGCCCTCCCCCCTCTGTCCATGTCTAGGAAGGTGAACATCCAAGGTGGCTAGGCTCCCACAAAGCCCGAACTTGAAGTAGGATCAAAACCCCGGGCCATTGTCCCCGGCTTCTCATCAGCCCCCATTGTTCGCCATGTTCAGAGAGTCTGGTTTTATCCCATGCTTCTTCTGTCACAGTCCAGCTGGCCTTGGTGAGCTCCCAATAGATCAGTCACACTGTCTCAGTGGTTGGGTGCACCCCTTGTGGTCGTGACTTCCTTGCTCATGTTCTCCCTCCTTCCGCTCCTCATTGGGAACTTGGGAGCTCAGTCCGGTGCTCCAGTGTGGGTCTCGGTGACTATCTCCATCCATCACCAGCTGAAGGTTCTATGGTGATATGCAAGACATTCGTCAGCATTGCTGTAGGATAGGGTCATTTCAGGTTCCCTATCCTCAGCTGCCCAAGGAACTAACTGGGGACCTCGCCTTGGGCTCCTGGGAGCCACTCTAGGTTCAAGTCTCTTGCCAACCCTAAGGTGGCTCCCTTAACTAAGAATTGAGCTTCCGTGCTCCCCTATCCAACCTTCCTTTATCCCAATCATCCTGTTTCCCCAAGTTTCCCTCATCCTCCCCTTCTCACTTTTCTCTCCCCATCCCCCATACTCCCATCCCACCCCACCCCCAAGGTCCCAAATTTTCTCCCCTCAATTTTGTCTACTTCCCGTATTCAAGAGGATCGCTTTCTAAGCATAACCCCAGCAGCACAGACATTAAGGGCAACATTGAATAAATGGGACCTACTAAAACTGAGAAGCTTCTGTAAAGCAAAGGACACTGTCACTAAGACAAAAAGGCAACCCACTGACTGGGAGAAGATCTTCACCAACCCCGCAACAGACAAAGGTCTGAGCTCCAAAATTTATAGAGAACTCAAGAAACTAGACTTCAAAATGCTAATTAACCCAATTAAAAAATGGGGCACTGAACTGAACAGAGAACTCTCAACAGAAGAAGTTCAAATGGCCAAAAGACACTTAAGGTCATGCTCAACCTCCTTAGCGATTAGGGAGATGCAAATCAAATCAACTTTGAGATATCATCTTACACCTGTCAGAATGGCTAAAATCAAAAACACAAATGATAGCCTTTGCTGGAGAGGCTGTGGTGGAAGGGGTACCCTCATCCATTGCTGGTGGGAATGCAATCTCGTGCAACCACTTTGGAAATCAGTGTTTCGGTTTCTCAGGAAATTCGGGATCAACCTACCCCTGGACCCAGCAATACCACTCTTGGGAATATACCCAAGAGATGCCCTATCACATGACAAAAGCATTTGTTCAACTATGTTCATAGCAGTATTATTTGTAATAGCCAGAACCTGGAAACAACCTAGATGCCCTTCAATGGAAGAATGGATGAAGAAAGTGTGGAATATTTACACATTAGAGTACTACGCTGCGGTAAAAAACAATGACTTCTCGAATTTTGCATGCAAATGGATGGAAATAGAAAACACTATCCTGAGTGAGGTATCCCAGACCCAAAGAGAGGAACATGGGATGTACTCACTCATAATTGGTTTCTAGCCATAAATAACGGTCACGGAGTATATAGTGGTGAACCTAAAGAAGCTAAATAAGAAGGTGAACCCAAAGAAGAGATGATTCTTAAAGTGCTAAAGACAGCCCCCCTGCCCCAAATTTTAGCCAGGCTGCAGATAAGCAACATTCCAAGCTGTCTGGTGACTGAGTTTTTATTCATTTGTAGCCCTCTGCAGATAGCTTCTTTCTAGGGATTTTAGTTTACACAATTTCCACATGCATGTGCATACATGTAGACCTGCACACATGTGTGCCCACACACCACACACAGAAATCCATGTGAAGAAATGTTTCTTCTCTCACTGAACTGAATCTTGGACAGGACCACAATGTATGCCTGCCTCTCATAATCAGCTCATGTTTCTTCTCAAATGTCTCTCCTTCTTTCCCATAGTCTTATTGTCCCATGCTAGACAGGAATGGGTCTCCAGGCTGTCTAAGGGTCATAAGATGACTTCTCTGATTGATGTGTACATTTTGACCATTGCACTGTTTTCCAAGCTGATTCACTAATCTCCTGCTGGTCTTGCTAGATGGTGATTGCCAAGATCTTTGAATAAGTAGGTCTGTGGCAGAAGGAGGGGCCTGCATTTGTAACAAACAAGACCTAGGAGATTCAGAGGTCTGGGTCCACAGTGAAAGAGAAGCCATTGTTCTATGTTTTGAAATTGCAGAACAAATCGGAATCACGAAGGAGTCTGGCTAAAGGCACAGGTCTAGGGGCCACTTGAGCCAGCTGAGGAAGAGGCCCTGTACAGGCCTTCTATTATTCCCTGTGATTCCATAGCAGAGGGTCCTTAGCTACAGAAAGTGACATTATCTTGTTTCTGAGGATAAAGAGACCTTTAGGCTGTAACGCCTGAGCATCTTTGGACTGCTCAGCTTCAAGCATTCTACCTACTGTTTCAATTAGCGCTCTCAGAACTGGGCCATTTCTCTTCATTCCTAGTCTCTAGCATAGGGTTTTTTTTTTCTCTTCCCAGAAGGTAGATTCCCAAGACACATATTTTGTGTTTCAATCAGTTAGAAAAACAATTCCCACCTATTCTGATGTACTGTGCACGTCAGAATTAAATTGTAATAGGGAAGGAGAGGCTACAGTTGAACTCTGTAAGAAGACTTCAGACTGTTTGAAATTCCCAGGATCAGATTTTATTCTCCCTGATGTAGGCACATTAAGGCTAAGCCTCATTTTTCTCTGTTGCTTGAGGTGAAAATTGAGCGTGTTTTGGACCGTGTTTAAGGGGCATTCTGATCGCCAAGTCAGAGCTAAGCCAGTTTCCACTTTCTTTCCAGTCAGTTTCTTGGAAATGACAAACTTTAAAGAGTGAATCTAAATGTCGCTTTCATTTGAGCCTGGAGAATAAAAGACATTGTGGGTACAGAATAAGTAGCGATGATTTTTTTTTAACTTCTGTCTTGGCTGATTGCTTAATGCTGTAGTGAGGAACAGTGTGTGGGCAGAAGAGCCTGTGGAAGGGGTGGCAAGATTGTTGGAGGCTCTGTGTGGCTTTGAAGGGGACTCTATTCTTGCTAGCCAGTAACCTGCAGGATTATATTCCTAGGGAACATCAGAAAACTCTCAAGTTTAAGTCTAAATCAGTTTTAAAGAAATTCATTTTAATAAATATTTACTAAAACTTGGCTAACAGAAAAAATAATTGTTTCTGAGAATTAGATCTCATTTTAGTTGAATTCTAAGTTTTAATAAAAAGTTTGAAGTACAGACTGTGATTTCAACAAATAAAGTTGGGATAGGGCAAGTTAGTACAGAGGTTCCTGCCTGTAACAAAGTGAGTTGATTAATAGAAAAGAAATACATGAATAGTTGATGATATAAAAGTTTTAAAAGAACAAAACTACACAAGAAAAAATAATGCAAGTCTTACTATTACAGGGAACTCACCAGAGAAGATCACTGAGACACAACTAATTGAAGGTCTTTATTCCAGTAGGCTGGCACTACACTCAGGTTCTGAGACTCCAGTACATTTAGAACAAGTTACTTTTACATGCAAAATCTACATCCTGGTGTCTCAAGCAAGCAGTGTAACAGAAGGTGAGATAAGCAGTTAGCTAGAAGGGGTGGTTTGTACCAGCAGGCAGTTTAACAGGAGCTAAGATAAGTTAGTTCAGGCATCCTGACCCCAGTTTCCTACAGTAAGAGATGGGTAGTTTTTCATGGGCTTCCCATCAAGGAGATCAAATGTTAGTCAAAGCTAAAATGACCTCACAAGAATACAAGATGGAGGAATGTCTGTACTGTTTTGCCTGTTTCAGTCCATGGAAAAAGGATGATTGCTGAGGTGTTCTAAAGGATAGTTTCCCGTGCATAGTTCATAAAAACAAATTGCAAGGTAACATGAGTAATAAATACTTGCTTTTGAAAAACAAAACTAAACAATCCAAATCCAGAAAACAAAATCCCAAAGTACTAACAAGAACCATAAGTGAGTATACTTTAGTATGTTTCAGTTGAAAAAAAAAAGCATGAAAGCATACAACACAATGTTAATTTTGTTCATCAGGGACTTAATTCTGTGGCTTTTTCTGTCAATGTCTACATGTCCTTTGCTTCCAGAGGATGGGGGAGGTTTTATAGATGAACATAAAATACAGTCTATCATTTCTTTGTAAATGTGCTCAGTAGCAGAAAGCTTTATAATTTCAATCATTTTGTTATGATAATTGCTTATTTTTCTCCTTCCTTTCAAATGAATCTGGGGAGCTTTTCAGTCATAGGCAAACACTGAGTGGGTAAGCCTCTGGTCACACTTGGCTTCTCCTTAAGTATTGAGGTGCTTTTCAGAGACAGTGTCTACGTCAAGGAAGGACCTTCAAGAAAAGGTGAACTTCACTCGACATGCTGCTGAATGATTTCTGTGGTATTGTCTGATAGTTTTTTGAGTATCAAAATGTTCAACTAGAGGAACCTGTGTGAGAGTAACTCATCTGTGTAGTGAATACCACCATGTTATTTACAGAGGGATTCCAAAGCAGTGCCCCTAAACATCTTATTCGGTCCCTAAGTGTTTATCATCAAGGGTTTGATCCCTAAGGAGATAAAGTGTCTAAATTTACATGAAGCTATGTCATGTGATGAGCATAGCAGAACCAATTTGTGTAGTGCCTATGTTCAGAACTGTAGGCATTCGAAGGTATAGAAACAGGTAAGGGTTGACAATTTGAATCAATTCTACATTGAAGAGTTTTGTAAAAATGAGAATTTAATGAAAGCAAATAGAAAACCAATTCTTAGGTCTCTTTACAGTTCCATAACTACTTCAAGAAAAATAATTCATGAGACCTTGCGGAGTGGGCAAAGCGCTCACCTCACACGCACGAGGGCTTGACTTTAATAACCAACATATGTGTGGAAATCCGGGCAAGGGGGCACGCATTTGTAATCTCAGTGTTGTCAAAGCAGAGGCAGGTGGGTCCCTGGGTTCCACTGGAGAGCCAGTCTGACCAATGGGGGAACCCCATCTTTAGCGAGGTGGGACATCTAGGTTGACCTCTGGCCTCTCAGAGGCATACTTACAGGAACACACACACATATACTCACACACACTCACACACAAAGACCTATGGGGGTTTGGTGGTACAGGCCTTTAACAGTTATTTTGAGGCTAAGACAAGATTGAAAGTTCAAGGACATCTTAGGCTACAGGGTCAGTTCAGGACCAGCCTGTCTCAAAATAGTAGGTAAAAAGAAGGCCGAAGACACAGCTCAGTGGCAGGACAGTTACTGACACACATGAGAGCCTAAATTCAGACCTCAGGACTGCAAAACTATCAATAAACACCCCCCCCCCATTAATGAGTTGGACTTCTTCTGGAAACATTTGTATAGGTGTCACCTACCATTAGACATTGAAACCTCATTTGACTTAATTGAACTAGAAAGGCGGCTCCTAGGAGTGGTGGCTTCTCCGTATTATTTTTAAAATTTCACAGATTCTGCCTCTTCTAGGGGTGTTGGGCAAGTCAAATCTTGTACTGGCAAGGCTTCTTCAAATATTTATAAAGAAATGGAATGGTTTTCCTCGCCATGTTCTTATCTTCACGGGGAGCTCTCAAGAATCCTTCTGAGAGCTCTGTAGGCCTGTCATATTCTCTGGGCAGCCTTCCAGCCGGGCCAGGTATTTACGCTCAGCCCTTTGTCCATTAGTGGTTTCCCCTGCAGAGGCTGCCTGTATCTAAACTGCTTCCTGGATGCTGTGATTGCTGGGACGTGATTATTATTAATGATAGGTACTCATACAATCTTCTCGGTTTGCAAAGTGCTTTACAATGATGTTCACTTATTACTTATTAGGTGGTAATGTCTAATTACAGGACACCTTTGCCAAGCCTCAGAAAGCTGTCTTGGTATGCTTGCCTTCCGGAATGGGCCGTTGGACTCCTTCCCCAACTTGGCTGAGTGAGGGTGGGCTCCTCCAGTAGCAGGATCAGCAAACACCAGCCTTTTCTGCTCCGGGCCCTGATGATATGACCAGACAGATATAGACTCGGTCTCGGCCTGCACTCAGCTCTTTAGTATCAGGTCACCAATTTCTATAGAAGGGATTTGGTACCTTTTGCTTTGCTGAACAACAAGGATGGTCTCTTTCCTTTCAATCTCACAGGTGGCAATGGTTATGAGCGTTGTGAAATGCATCCAACAAAGGCACATAGAGCTGTAATGAGTATCCTTCAGTAATCCAGCGGTAGTATTTACCCTACTACAAGGTGCATTATGATGAATGTCTACATTTAAAATAATTGCAGATAGTTAAAACCATTCCTATTGTAACTTGCCTATTGGAATTACTAATATTTCATAACCTAGCTAAGCAATGGAGCACAGAAAAGTTCCTGGTCCCCAAAAGGCAGATTGAGTTTCTTCTCCAATATGAGAAAGATATAGAAACAGTATTGCTGCATGGGTATGAGCTGTTCTGGGGTGTTCTTCATGGGAGAGGGTGTGATACGGGGGTGTTTGTAGCCCAAGGTGTCAGTCAGAGTGTTGGCTGACTTCTCACTGCTGACTTTCAGAATCTGGAGGGTTAGGAGTTGGCCAGAAAACGAAGAGTTGCCTTGTCTCATTGTTAATGTTTTCTCTAGGTCTCAGCCTCTTACTTCTTGCTGGGAAATCAAAGCCAAAGCTCCCCCATGCTTCTCAGCTGGGCTTCAAGGGTGGAATGAGCACTAGTGTTTCCTGCTTGCCTCAGAGCCTATCTGTCATGCGGTCCTCCACTTTCAGGAGTCAGAGAGACTCCATCACTGTGGAAGGAAGGTAAGGAACCTGAGTTGAACTCCCTATCTTCCAGAGCGCTGTGATTCTGGGTAGACTAGAAAAACACAGGAAAGTTAAGAAGTCATTTTCTCACAGATATCATTGGCCATTCAACAGTGACGGGAAGTGGATCCTACAGTAATACCTCACTGTGCGCCATTATTTATCCCCTAAAGATGTGGTCACACTGTGTTTATCCTACAATTCTCTGAGAAAGGGGAGGTACATCTAGAAAGTTTTATACTAGTTTAACATCTAAAACCTCTACTATGGAGACATCCCACGATTAATGAAAGTAGGGCCTGCTTCTCATTAAAGTACCTCAATTTCCAGTTTTGTTTATTATTTCAAAAACTATTCTCATTTTGCTAGACAGTAGACATTTGACCAAAGCTATGCCTGTACTTTAACTTGGGAGTATACCAAGAAGCAGGGACACTTGAGAGTTCTCTCTAGGGTCAGCAGTCTTTCTGGATTAGTAGGGCAAGAGCCTAAGTAGGTTGTTCTGGAATAGTGGGGTAAGAGTCTAAGTAGGTTGTTCTGGACTAGTATGGCAAGAGTCTAAGTAGGTTGGTCTAGATAGATTTTGGCTGGGGTTGGCCGTCTTTCACTCTTCCCATTTTCTGTGCCTTGTTGACTAGCCTCTGCTTGAATCCTGTCCTTCACTCCACATTTTCCAATACATCACCTGTCTTCAAATGACCGGACTTGGTTTATATGACCCAGAATCCTGAACCTTGTGCAGTGTGTTTGTCCTGGATCCTAGGACACTGATTCCAAATGTTAGTAGATACTATGTAGCCCAATGCCTCTTTTATTTAAAATGGTCTTTTATTAGTTTAAAAATAATATTCAAATTATTGGGGTTCCTGACAGCATTTTCATATATGCTCTGTTTTTATTGGTCCTCTCCTCCTCCCTTCCCCATACCCGCTCTCTTTTGCTGATCACCGCCCCCATCCAATATCTTTCCTTCCACTTTGAGGTTGCATGAATTCTATTTTCCTCCTTTTCCTTGTTCTCTACCACATTATTATCATTTTTTTCATCTCTCATGGGACCCTTTTCTAGTTTCATGACCCATATGCTATACACATGCACACATATATAACAATATAGAAATAAAAGTCTAGGATCCGTGAAAGAAAATATATGGTATTTGTCTTTCTGAGTCTGGGTTATTTCCCTCGTCATAATACTGTTTCTCTGCAAATGCCACGATTTCCTTTCTCTTTGTGGCAGAATAAAATCCTGTTGTGTGCATGACGTAGTTTCTTTCTTTAAATAAACACTGGACTAATGTGTAAGTTAAATTCTGAAAGGGAAGTACTGTCCAAAGGTACACTTTCTAAACTTCAGGAAGTAGATAATTTCTGGGTGATGAGATAATTTCTTGTTGCAGCTATCAATTTTGAAAGAACTAGGCTGGGCTGGGCTGGGCTGGGCTAGAACAGGACAAGTCAGGACAAGATAGGAGGGATGGACTATAGGCATAGAACAGAAAGTAGGGGAGACAGTGTATCCATTCAGAGAGCTTCCTTTTGGTTACATATACCAATTTAATAACACATACAACATACACATTCATCTCGGTAAAAAATATTTAAAAATTCTGTTCTCTATAATCTTTCATCCAGTCATCTGCTGGTGCTCCGGTGCCTCTTTTTAATCAGAAAAGAAGGTTGTCTGTGCCCTGTGCCTGCTAATGTCATGGTCTCCAGCCAAGTGTCTGAAGAACAGAGACCTTAGGCCACCTTGGCTCTGACGGTAATGCTTTTCTCTCTGCAGTGAATCGCACAATCCGCATGAGTCCCCGTGATACAAACTTCCCTCAAGAAGTGCACATTTCTCATGCAGTAAGCTCTGCTAAGAACTTCCACAGACACCTCAGCTGTGGTTGCCTGTGAATTCACGCTGTGAGGAGAGAAATCCTATAAATTTTCCTCGCTTTAAGAGGGGAAAATAATAACTTCTCGTGGAGGATTATCCGAAGAATATTTTCACCATCACTTCAGGAAATGTATTCTTTGGTTTATTTTATTCCCAAATGCTCACCCAGACTTGCAATTTAAAACCGTGTTGCCTCCTAAGGAATTTGATTTTTGGCTTCATGCATATTTATGAAATAGGTTATATTTATTTGTCATTTTGGGGAACTGTTTTCATAAAGCTCACTTCACATAACAGATTCCCATTTAGTGAATAGATATCATTTTCATCCGTGTGGTACAAACCCCTGTCCTGGGCTTTGGGGGCAGGCAGTGTATCTACTGTGTTTCGTTTGTTACATAGGATTCCTATGGCTGCATACTGATGCATGTATGCAAATGCTTATTTAAGGTAACATAATCATATTAAAACATATCCATGACTCAGGATTATGTTGATAATTAACACACAATTGCAGTATGCAATGACAAAGTAACCTCTCTGAGTAAATAGAGCATTTATTTATTCCATAAACGTTTATAGTGGCAGGTTACTGGGGCTAGGTTCTTTGAGCAGAACAGACGCTGGCGTGCGTTCTACCCTCCAGGGATTTTCTATTTAATTGAGGCAACTTACAGTTTCATTGGAAGCCTAGGTCCTAATGATAATTATGGGTTTCGAGCCAACCCACCATAGGAACTCCTTGTGGGTCATGTGCTTGTGGAAAACCCTTGGAAGAAAGCGTTTGGAGGTAGAACACCAAGGTCTTTAAGACCTTTCAGTTCAATGCTATATCACACTATCTGGTGTTTCTATTCTGATATTTCAGTTCTGGGGGGAGGGCAGGGTCTTCACAGCCCTAGCTGGCCCAGGACTCTCTATGTAGACCGGGCTGAGAAGAAACTTGTAGTCCTCCTTCGTTAGCCTCCCTAGTGTCGGATGACAAGGATGTGCCACCACTACACCTGGCTCCATGTTATGTTTGCAGCCCAATTTCAGTGACATTAAATGAATGGACGAATTTATTTATTCTTGAGGTGCCAAGGATTGAACCCAGGGCTTCACGTATTCTGGACACTCTAGACAGCTCTAGGCTTCCAAGATGGACTTTTAATCTATTTTCATAGTGCCCCTGAATGGATAATAGGAAGGCTTTGAAGTGCTGAGCCCCAATAAAGAGTAACAGTGGAGATTTTGAATATCTTGACCTGGGATGATGTACAGAGAGCTTTGGTTCCCTAAGAGTAGATTTTAGATTATGTGTGTGTGAGACATTCCCAGATATCTCAGCCCCCAAACTCCTTTCCACACTTCTTCTTATCTCCTCTGGGTCATCCGAAGGTATTCATCCCATACATCTGTGGTTTTGATTAAAGAAATAATTAAAACAGTGAAAGGCAGATGTGCCGATGTTAATTTGGGGATATCTCCTTCTGTGTCAGGGCATGGTCAGGACAGAAAGAGACTGTGTTCCTACTGATTCAACCTCCTTTTGCACATAGTGTTCTTTTGTTTGTTTTCTTAAGACAGGATTTCTCTGTGTGTAGCCCTGGCTGTCCTGGAACTCACTGGGTAGACCAGGCTAGGCTTGAACTCAGAGATCCATCTGCCCTTGCCTCTTGAGGGCTGTGATTAAAGATGTGGGCCACCACTACTGGGCTTTTTTCTCCATATGGCATCCTTTAGTTTAAATTTATTTATAAATTTTACATCCCAGCTTCAGGTTCCCTTCTCTCTTCTTCTCCCAGTCCCTCCACTCTCCACCCCTTCTGTTTCCATCCTCCAATCCACTCCTCTGTTTTTGTTTAGGAAGGGATTGTTTCCCATGAGCGTCAACAAAACATGACATATCCGTTTGCAGTAAGACTAAGCACCTCCCCATGTATTATGGATGGGAAAGGCAACCCAGTTTGAGGAGTAGGGTCCCAAAAGCCAGTAAAAGAGTTGGAGACAGTCCATTCCCACTGTTAGGAGTCCCATGAAAGGACCAAACTACACACTGTAACGTTTATGTTGAGGGCCTACGTCAGTTCCATGCAGGCTCTCTGGTTGTTGATTCAGACACCGTGAGCTCCTATGAGTCCAGATTAGTTGATTCTGTGGATTTTCTTGTGGTGTCCTTGACCCCTCTAGCTCCTACACTCCTTCCTCTCCCTGATCTACAGGATTCCTTGAGCTTGGCCTGATGTTTGGCTGTAGGTCTGCATCTGTTTCCATCATTGCTGGATGAAGCCTCTCTGATGACAATTTGGAGATGGCCAGTTCAGACTATGTATCCACTGTTGCTAGGAGTCTTAGCTGGGGCCATCCTTGTAGATTCCTGGAAGATACTCCTGTGCCAGATTTTTACCTGACCCCCAAAACCCCCACCCCTTTCCAGTAGTCTCTTTCAGTACTCCCCCTCTCCATCATCTCCCACCCCAACTTATCACTCATGTTCTCATCCTCACCCACCCTCAGTCCACTCACAAAATCTTTTCTAGTTCCCCTTCCCAGGAGATCTGCATGTCCCCCTATGAACCCTCCTTGTTCCCGAGCATATAGCATTGTTAATGATGCAGTAATCAACATGAGCGTCTTTCTCTTGCCAAGGGCCAGTGAGTCAACACTTAAGTCCACATGTCCTGTGTGTTCACTGTGGCTTCTCTGTCTTCTGCACCTTGTGGCCCCTGCCACACTCGTTGGCTTGTGCTTACCATGACCCCTGATCCACTCTGTTGTGTGAGATGCAGGCACCCTTGGGGAGCATGGACCTTCATGAGTATGGAGCTATAGACATTGTCACGTGAGCTTCATGTACATGTCTCATATCCTGTGACACTGCTTTTCTTTGGATTCATCTCATTCTCTTGCTATAAGTTAAGGCCAAGAGCTTGCAACTCAGTGGGAGAACGTGTGTTTAGCATGCACCAAGGCTCTGAGCTCAGCCCCCAGTGCTACAAACAAGACAAAGTAAAGCTCTCAGAAAAGCATCAATTATTCTTGGCGTACAGGTTATGTGAAGACAGGCCATGGTGGGAGTTTCCCTGGTGTCCAGAGGATTCCCATTCCTGCTGTAGAGAGAAGCTTTAGGGAATGTTCTTTAGATTGGCCCTGATGGATGCGGCTAGGATTGGTGAACAAAGAGCATCAGCATAAATGGTACATAACTGCCTCAAACTAGTTAGAACCCCGTATTTTAATTCTTCTTTCCCTCACGTCTCCACAGTTAAAGATGGGTGGGGGTAGCTCAGAACTTGCTCCTTGTGCCCTGGCTCCTCACATCAGCTGTCCACCCCCATAGGCCCTGTGCATTCTACCACGTGGTGCTGTTGTTTCTTCATTCATAAAAGTTCTTCTCCTCCTTCCACATAATGAGTTCCCTCCTTGAATGACAGCCTTCTAACATTTGGTAGTGTACAGCAAACCCCCCAACATCAAGGAGGCTTCCCAGGGGAGAGTTCTGGACGAAGCCCCATATAAAGAGGTGAGGTAGCTGCTAGGAGGGCTTCAAACTCCTGAGTCACTGCTGTGTCACAGTTTACAGCTTGCTGTCTCTATTACAAGGCAAGCAGGAGGGTGTGTGAACTTATGTACAGTTTATAAGATCAAAATCGGGATACATTTGCCAATAGCTTTATTCAGGGCGGATCAAAGTAAAAGACAAAGGCCCCGAGACTGAAAGAAAAATGAGATTAAGATTTCATCACAGGCCCGGCTTTTAGCTGCACATCAAAGGTGTTGGGTTTAGTTAGCTTGCTTTAAGAACATGCTTAAGTGGGCTGTTGTATAATTTATTTCCCAGCGTGAGGATTTCGAATACTGATAACTAGAGACACTATGAGTGTAAAAATTGATCGTATATTTCGGTTATTCATATTTTATTTTTTCCTTTAAGGCAGGTCTCTATGTCACCTAGGCTGGTCTTAGTCTCCTAATCCTCTCTCCTCTTCTTTCTATGTGCATGGACAATAGGAATGTGCTACCATGTGTGGCTTCTGGTATTCCTTTTGAGATTAAAAATTCAAAGGTGGGCTGAGGAGCATCTCAGTGGGTGGAGTGCTTGCCATGCAAGCCTGATGCCTGACTTTGGGTTGCTAGAATCCACTTAAAAGGTGAACTGGAAAAGGCAGGAGTTTGTAATTCCCATGTTCACTGTGAGAAGAATGGGGGAGACAGAAAAATGGCAGGATCATGGGCCAGCTAGCCTGTCGTAGGCAGTGGTGAATGAGAGTGACCTTGTCTCAGACAAGAAAGAAGAGGAGGACTAACATCCATGGTTGTCTGCCCTCCTTGCCAGGGTGTGGACACACACACACCCTTAAAGGCAAATATAAGGATTCTGGGTAATTTGAATAATTTACCTTCCATTGTCTAAAATTTTGACATATCCAGAGTATGGAGCAAGGCCTCTGTCATTCACAAAGGAGAAAGGCAGAGACTATTATTTTCCCTCTCTGGTCCTTGACTCAGGCTTGGAAGGAGGTCTGGGTCCTGAAGGGAACTTCAGGATTAGAGAGATGACTCACTTTAGAAAATCTGGACATTCAGTTTCATCTTCCAGCCTAGTGTCACCTTCCATTCCTGCTCCTCACCTCAAGACATGAAGGGACTGGCCTCTCGGACTTGTCAGGGGCTCATTAGCTCAGCTTGAGATGTGAACTCTGCCGTTTATGATAGGTGCTTTTGAGGAGATGATGGTGGTGATGAGGGCATGGTTGTATTAGGAGGTAATGTCCTCCCTCTTACAGTCGGTAAAGAGTTTCTGTCACTTGGGGCCCAGACGAAGGCCACATTCCAGGGTGCTGACTTGTGGTTCTTTTAGAAAACAAGACAACAACTAAGAGGTCTCCTAAAACAGACAAGAGACACAAAGAGGAAGGAATGTCAGGTGCATCTCTCAGCAGTGGGGCTGAAGGAGGATCCTAAGCTCGTTATTAAAAGATTCATTTACTTTCATAAAGGGAACTGAGGGCAAGCAGTCCAAAGATGAAACTCACAGCAGAGCAGGCATCTGACACCAGCCAGAAACTAAGCTGGACCACACTGTGCCCTCATTCTCTGCTTTCTTCAGCCCCATTGCTGGGGCAATCAGACCTCAGCAAGGGCAGTGGGGGCCTCAAGGCATCCTTCCTCCAGTGTCCTGAAAATGAGACCTGGGGTTTGAAGCTTATATACACACATCTGTATCTTGATTCCTGAGTGGAAACTACACTTGGGTGTGAGATGACAAGAGAACCGTTAATGACAGTGAGTGAATCTCCTATGGGATCTAGGAAAGACGACCTGGGCCAAGGCAGGATGGTAGTTAGAGGCAAAGAAAATTAGCACTCTAAAATGTCTTTGGATAGCAGGGGGAAGATAATAAAGATGTTGGTTGATTGTTCCTTGCCAACCTCACCGGCTTCATATCTGTTTGACAGCTATAATTTACAACAACAAATTACAGAAATCCACAAGTCTTGGTTTTCTATCATCAATGCAGAGGTTGCTATGGTAGATTCTCGGCTATGCAGCTTTACTCCAGAGTCCTAGGTTAACATCATCCATTTGCTAACGGGGTTGTTCATCGATGACTTTTAACCCTCTTTTCAATACTGAACAATACCGGTTAGCAAGAAGTAAACACAGGCTAATGTGTTTCTGTAAGTAGAGTCAAAGATTAAAATAACATTAAGTATGTAAAATTGATTAAAGTATTGGAATGTTAATCTTGGTGATATTAGAAAGAACAGCACATTAAGAATAAAGTGTTCATTTCAGGAACGAGAGCTTGTTTAGACATTAGGAGCTATGTGAACATTATTTACTGTATTTAGAAGGAAAAGTGAGACATTATGTGCTCATTTTACTATGTTCAGAGAAGGGAGTTGATGAGAGCACACTTGCCTCTGATAGTAAGTGGGAAAAGAAACATCCTAACCATTGGTAAGGGTTATCTACAAAACAGCATCCATCACAACAGTGAAGAATGGGGAGCAGATGGGTTAAACTCAGGAGCACAACCATTGGTCCTGATGAGAAACCAGCCACTAAAGTAAGACAAGGGGATAGTGTTGTGTAAACATATGCATGTAAAGATGCAACCACCATCCTTGGCAGTGATTTTCTACCTAGAAATCAAAGGCAAGCTCCAAAGCTCTTAGAACCAATAGAAAAATTCAAAGACTTGGCCAAATATCAGGCTCAACACCCAAAATTGAAAATTTATTGTTACCCAGCAGGACAGCATAACACATAGATGTTATTCATAACAATAATGTTTGAACACAGGAAGCCTAGGGAGAAATCTAATCAGGAGTGTACAGAACTCGTATTAAGACACTCTATCGCAACATAAAAAGAGATGGATGATATCAGACATGTATTGGTTCTGGGTGAGAAGGTGCAACTATAAACTAGTATTACCTTCTAGAGTTAATTTGTAAATTCATTGGCATTTCAGCATTTTTTCTGATTTTATCAGAGTAAAAACATGAAGAAAAGAAACAAAGAAGAAACTTTAAAACTATAAAACAAAGAAGAAACTATAAAATATGTATAAAAATATGTATGGGAGAGAGAGAGTTTCTACAGCAATTATCAGAGTAGACAATAGACTGTAAAAAGACAGCAAATACAGCATTTTTTAAATACAGAAATAGAAAAACAAATAAATAGCCTAGAAGAAAAAGGTCATGGAGTCTTGGGTATTGATGCCAAGAGCTTTAAATAGACTACTACACGGCCACATGTGGATATATATATTTGAAAAAATAGTTGCACATCTCATATCTTACATATAAAGGAATTCCATTTGACTTGAAGACTTTCAAAATGACTATAAAAAGTATGATAAACACAGAGATTAACCAGTCCTTAAATGAGGGACATTTTCTAGGGTGGATTGCAGTACGATATATGACTTTTTACAACGTTGAGCTTGCCTGTGAACTGAGCTCAAAGACAAGCATTTAGCTGGAAAACCAATAAACATAAGTGTAATGAACAAAATATTAATTTCTATAATTTATAAACACTCTCTAACCAATAAAGCAAATTACTGAATAGAAAACGGGCATCGACAAGGCAAGCTGTGCTCATTGCTCAAGGGAAAGTAATAAATTAGATAGCTAACTACACACCAAATGAAAATTAGAATGAAAGAAGATTGAGCATTTTTCATACAATGAATGACAAAAGCAGTATTTATTTTTGAATATGAGGAAATGAACATTGTGCTACATTGCCCATAAAAGTATAAATGAAAGGACGATCTCGAAGGAGCATTTTGGGAATTTATGCCTGAATTTAAAATACTTATTTTAATATAAATTTTCTATCATGTAGACCACTTACATTTATTCACAAAGATAAATATTTGACATTTATATGGAAGATTAAATAAAATGGGAATGACCTATACATCATTAGTAACTGGTAATAGGATTGTAGAAAGCCAGTTTAATTCATAGTTTTATATGTATCCAGATGAAATGAAGTCCAAGACAGAAGATAAGATGAAAAAAATTGTATGTTTCAGAAAATATGTATAGTATGCTCTGTATCAACAAGAATAGGAATCAATTAGCAGATACATCTGTAGTTCAATATCTCTTCGTGGTGACTGTTTATAAAAAGTGGCTGGCTGAGGTCTTGGCTTTGCTGGAATGAGATAAAATGAGTAATTTTCCATATTATCAGATACTTTAGAATTTGAATTTCGAAGAGAAACATGATTCTTGTTCTGAACTTTTACTGATCAATATGCTAAACCTTTGGGAAGCATCTTCAACCATCCTTAATGGATTTGTATACATTTCCCCTGTGGTCCTGGTAGCCACAGCAACCATACATAGATGGACATAAATGGATGGACTTGAAGCACAATCTCATGGTGAAGAACTCAGAAGTTAGAATTGAAGTTACTGTGTAGAACAGAGTGCCCGTAGACTAGAGAATTAGAAAGAAATGGCTTTGGTCAATGTTAGAAAGTGTTTTCTGTGGAAAACCTGGTGGCTATCATGACTCTGAGGAAATAATAATCTTAGGAACAGCTATGCGAGATCGAAAAGGTAACTCCTTGAGAGTTTCCATCGCACAAGTGAAAAGTCAAAAAGGAACTCATGGGCTTTTGGTCCTCCTTCCCACCCAGCCTATGCTAGGACCCCGGATCTGACTGCTCACCTGCTCGTGATGTAACCGAAGGTATCACAGCTGCATCAACCTGCAAGAGAGGCCATCTTTAGAAATATGATATTCAAGTAAAAACATGCCACAAAGTAACCGAGAGTAGGCCCTGTGTAGGGCTAGCTGCTGTTAAAAGAAAGAACAAATTCTCCCCAGGGGAAAAGAGAACTATAAAGACAAAGGAGAAAGTGGATGGGCTGCATAAACTTCTTTCATGGCTAGTCTTTGAGTTTTGAGATCCAAAATTTGACTTAGAAGGAGAAATAAAATGAGGGGAAGATGTGCTGAAGCCAACACTGGCCAGAGACAGACAGGAGCTTCCTTTGTACACTTAGACGCTGTATGAAATTTCTGTCACAAAACTGGACATTAGTGATGTGAATGGAGAGAATTCTTGACTATTATGAATAATCAAATCTCATAGAATGTATTAGACTTAGCTTAGTCTGTAATTTATTTTTTTAATTTTGTATTTATTATTTTTAATTCTATGTGCACAGGTATTTTACTTGCCTGTATATGTGTGCACCATGTGTGTATGGTGCTCATGGAGGCCAGTAGAGGGTGTTGGATCTCTTAGAACTTGTGTTAGATGGTTGTAACTGTGTGGGCACTGGGAATTGAATCCTGGTCCTCTGAAAGAGCAGAAAGTGCTCTTAATTGATGAGTCATCTCTCCAGCCTTTATCTTTAGTTTCTTAAAAAATTCTTTAAAATTACATTTATTTATTATGTATGTGTATGCATATGTACACTCCATGGCACACATATGCAGGTCAAGGGATACCCTGTGGGTGGGAGTTGGTTCTTTTCTACCTATGACGTCCAAAAATTGAAGGGAGGTTATCAGGCATCTTCAGAAAATTTCAGAGCTTAGGTGAAGTGAGAAAGGCTTTACCTGCTTGTTTGATACTGAGGGTGGGGTGGATTATAAGATAACACTTGCATTACTTGAATTAAAGATAGCAAGGCTAAAATTGAGTCTCCTGGGCGACTAGGAGGGTTGTGCAGGTGTGACTGTCCCTTGGGTAAAAAATGGGTCCCCTATCAGCTGAGTCTTTCAGTTTCAAGTTAATTTGCCAAACTACCAAACAATCAATCAAGACAAAAGATAAAAACAGCCATCAAGGACTCCCAGGAGGCCTTTGAAAATGTTCTTAAAGACTTCATCAGCTGTAACGAGCCTACGAAAGAGAACATTTCTCTATGTATTTGGGTTTCCCTTTGGGGATGCCCATCTTCATTCACGTGTGAAGAAGATGTACCTCATAAAATCTCATTAGTTCTGCCAAAAGTCAATTGTATTACATTTTAGTTGTGTTGTATTTGGGAAATTCCTTTTCCTCCCTATTAGCCAATGACTTCACTATGCACAAGGGCTGGCAATATTACCAAACGTCCCACAGGCATGCTGGAGACGTTAAATAATGCATGTGCATTAGAACTGTAAAGGAACAATGCATATATTAGTCTCCAAATAAAGCCAATGAAAAGATGAATTGAGCTGCCCTTCTGTTTAAATATAAAGAACTGAATTACTGCCTGCACCAGCACATTCAGATGAGACATTTGATATTTATTTATTTTTTACAACAAGAGCTGGAAAGCAGCTAATAGTGTAGTTGCTATCAAAGACGGGGCTGGAGATCTGTGGAATAATGCAAATCCATTTTAATTTGAGCTAAAGTACACTGTCAGCATTACCATAGAAATGTCTCAGGCCCTAGATTTTATTAAAATATTTGTTTTTTAATATCTCTTCTAATGTGAAGCATTTCCCCCATTATTATATAAACTTTTTTATGCTTAAAAAAGGAAGGAGAAGAAAACCCAAGCACTCCAATGAGAGCTGCATGAAGCACATCTTGGTGAGGAGGCCTGGCATTTGTCAACAGTCATAGCACGCTGGAGGCTGGCAGTCAGAGTTAGCATTCAAGAGCAAGCTGGATTTATCCTTCACTGATGGATGGCCTTTACAGCCGCCGATGTATCTTTTCAAGGTTAATTTTATTTTTACTAGACATCTCTTTTACCATCCAAAATTAAGTTGTTGGCTTTGTTTAAAATTGACTTAGTCCTGGGGACTGGAGAGATGGTTTGCTGCGTAAGTACACTTGCCGCTCTTGCAGAAGACTCTGGCTCAGTTCTGGACACCCACAGGGCAGCTCAGAGCCTCCTGGAACTTCAGCTCCCGGGGATACGACTGCCTTTGCTGACCTCATTGAACATTATGCACAGTATACAATTAGACAAAACATAATATATAAAATAAATAAATCAAAAATTGACTTACGAAGCTAGAGAGAAGGCTTAGCGGTTTGATTCCCAGCACCCATATCAAATGGCTCACAACCACCTGTAACTCCAGTTCCAGGAGATCTGACACCCTCTCTCTGGCCTCTGAGGACGCTAGCACATATATGTCACTCATGAACTCATGCAGGTCTCACACACACACAAATAAAATTTAAAAAAGAAGATAAAATTGATGTATCACTAATGGGACAAAATTAACCCTTGTGGTTTCCAGATGAATGCAGAATGGGTGGGATTTGGGCTGTGTGAAACTGGGAATGAAATTCTTTGGGAAAAACCCACCTCAGGTGGTTTCAGTTATATGTGAAGACACATGAAGGTCCAAGAATGTTTCTCAAGTAGTCTTTGCTTTAGACCTTCAGGTGTGCTCTTCCTGCTTGATGTGGAGAGAGGATGTGGCAGTGATCAATTGTGTCACCAATAATCAGTCCTGAAAAAATGACACGGAAGAGAAAGAGCCGCAGAGAATTAGAACTGTGGCTGCTGGGGACTTGTTTCAGTGGCCCTTGGGTTCCCTGGTGTAAGGGCAGAGTGAGGGACGGACAACTCCTGCGTGATGGTAAAACTTCACTTAAAAGAATTCAGGGGAGGGCTGGAGGATGGCTCAGTGGTTAAGAGCATTGCCTACTTTTTCAAAGGTCCTGAGTTCAATTCCCGGCAACCATATGGTGTCTTACAACCATCTGTAATGAGGTCTAGTGCTCTCTTCTGGCCTGCAGTCATATACACAGACAGAATATTATATACATAATAAATAAATAAATAAATAAATAAATAAATAAATATTAAAAAAAAAGAATTCAGGGGAGACAAAGGCATTGTTGCATTTTGATTATGTTTAAACGGAACCTTATTAAGCAGAACATGGAGAGGTTATTTACTTAATTTAATTCATCTAAACAAAGCAGGCATTCCATTTCTATGCTTTTTAGAACAAAACAAAACATTTAATTTTTAATCTTCCCTTTGTTCTTTACCACCTTGAGGTACCTGCTTTTGAGATATTCTCTCCCTGACCCTGAGTTCTGGCAATTTCTCTGCTCTCATTCCTTCCCAACCCTTTTCACTCCTCGGAGACGCTAACATAACACTACTGTAACCATAGACAGCACTGATTCTGAACCGCAACAGTGTTTTCATTAAGTGGTCTGGCCGCTGTGTGGATGGGGGCTTGAGAACACATCTGCTCGACAGCGTTTTCTATTTCATATAATTTTCTGAAACCACACTGGCAAGGTCTCTTTCTCATAAGCGGTCCCCAAAGATATAGAAATAGTTTTTGCTCAGTGGCACTCTAAGCTGAAATGCTATTTATGATGGTCGGAGTCGACTTGCATTCATCCGCTGTCTTCCCGAGGTGAGGAACTCTGAGCCATGATGACTTTGAGATGGTTTTGCGCTTTGTCTTGCCAGGTTCTGGGATTGACCTCTTGAGAGCTGCTTGCTCTTCTCGGTTGAGCAGCAAGCCTGCTGGTGTTGGTTAAGAGGAGGATGTGGTAGAGAAATTGTTATTTATTCTAATGTCACTGGTTGTGTGGAGCTTGTTGTGTGCACTAACTTCATTTCATAAAATGCCCAGCAGGCATCACTATTTCAAGAACACGGGTAATATTGGCTTAATACTGTTTCCACTGGTGTGCTTTCTGGGTAGGCCAGCATGATTCCTTGAATAATATCCATCGTTTCTCTCCAAAAATCTTATAAATAATATATTTTAGACCAAAGACAAATGTAAGTGTTTCTGATTCTGGCTTTCAGATGAATAAATGAATAAAATACTTCAGAGCTGAAACGTTTTGTGTCTGCCTAGAAGTAGTTCCTGAATGATCTGCACAAGGGGAAATGTGGCTGTTGTGTATAGTGGTATAATAGTTGTGTTTTAATAAATAAAACTTGCCTGAAGATTAGAGTGCAGATTTAAGCCAATAAAGGCCAGGAAGTGGTGACACACTGGCCTACACGAGGTTGAATCTGTCTAAAAGAGAAACAGAGCTCACACCAAGATGAGCCCAGCACTTGGGATCCCACACCTTTAATCCCATTACTAGGAAGTTGGAGACGGGAGTGATACGGCTTGGCAGAAAGAGGTAGATAAAGAGGAGACTGTAGCTCACTGGAGTCTGAGGTTAGGTGGAGACACAGTGCAGATTAGACAGGCTGAGAATTTCCCTGTCGATCTGGAGCACTGGTAGAGGTAAAAGGTCTCTCTAGTGGCTTACTGCTTTTCTTCTCTGATTTCAGCTTTAGCCCCTATATCTAAGTCTGGGTTTTGGTTAATTAAGACCAATTAGAATTCGTGCTATAGTTTTGGTTGTCTATTAAATCTTTAGAATTGGTTGTAGCTATATTAGAATCAGTCTCCTTTCTAATTGTGATATCTAGATATTTTGGTTGCTGAACATTGAGTTGGTCCAGGCTGCAGTGCTGCTGAGTAAGCTTCCTTAAAGGCCCAGCCATCTGTAGCAATGAATGACCTATGCAAAACCATTGGTGGTGCTGGGCTTGAGAAACCATGGGCTTTAGATGAAAGCCTCATTTGAATTTTGACAGATAGGAGGCTGAATAATTCCGGTCCAAAGTACGTGCTAGAACGTAGCCATTGATGGTTGAGTTAGAGGTCTGTGTCTTTATTTCAGGAGTTTCTCAGGACACATTTAGTGAATAAGGCAGAGTATCAGGTGACAATGAAAATGGAATTATCGAGAATCTGCTCTGCTCAGACCTTGTGGCGAGCCGCAGTGATGGCCCTCTGTTCAACCATTTCAGCCACTGGGCATTATCATTGCTGCTAGCCCTGTCCTATCAGTGAGGACGCTGACTCTGTAAAAGTAAGAAAAAGAATACTTGAAGCTACATGAGTGGTAAAGCCTTGGGAACAATGATACAATATCAAAGATTGGGAACAATGATACAATATCAAAGATTTTATAAATTTTGACCTCTCTCTAACTCTGGTTTTAATTATTAGAGAATATATATATTTTTTTGAATCACAACTCAACCATGTGACTCAAAATCATTAGGTGGTCTTTATTCCCGACGATCGTGCGACTGTGCTCACTGCCCCCTCTTCCTGTCAGTTCCGTTACTGTGTTTCTTTTGGATCCCAGTTTAAACATTGCCTTATTTTCTCAATCCATAAATTAAACTGTAGGTGTGCCCTCTAGAATTCTGTGTCTTATCCCCCAACCTTCCCTCCTTGGGCATTCTCGTCTTATTGTCATCAGGATCTTAACAGTTACGTGGTTTTATAGACAGACACTGCATTCTCCTCTCATGTCACCAGGGTCTTAACACTTATGTAACTTTGTAAACACCGAGTGGTCTTCGGAAATCTGAGAATCGCTAGCAGAGTTGCATGGTTGTGCATGGTCGTGATGATGGATGATCATCACAAGCTTGGGTTATATTTTCTTTCTCCAGTATTACTGTCCCCAGCCTTGAACCTAGGTGAATAGTTAGGTTACAGACACATGGATGTGATTTGTCTTAATAAAGACAGCTAGTGAGTCTCCTCTTTTAACCCTTTTCACTTCCCAGTGCCCACTACATCCAGCTCTCTGAATTCTAAGAAACCATCTGTTCCAACCCTCTCTGCAATCTCTTCCTGGCCTCTGAAAATTCTATGATAGTTTGTGACTATCCTTCACCAAATCTTTCTTCTTATTAATAGCTTATTTATTCAGATTTTCAATTGGTTCAGCAGATAGCAAAAAATGTGTGAGAGAGTCTAGATTCCCTGCTCCAGAAAGGAGTTTAGAAAGATTTCTACTTCCTGATCATGACTTCAGTGTGGCTTCTGAGGAAGAGAAGCAGTCCCTGATCTTTGAAGATCCCTCTAGGTGAGGTGACAGCCACACCTCCAAAGCCTGTTGCCCTTGGCAACCACTAAATTAGAAGACTATTCTCTTAAGATAGCCACAGGACCGTTCAGGGGCTTCCCAGGTAAAGGGATATTTAGGTCTGGGAGGGAAGTTCATGAGGTAGGCGTGTGGGCGTCCACTGTGTATCCATCTGACCTTGGGCTGATCTCTTTTTAACCAGCGTGTGGCCAATGTGAAGGGAGGTGATGGGACAGGAAGCTCCATGGTCCATCCCTTCAGATGTTATCTCCATGAGCCCGAGTCTGGCAGGCTTACCGTCCGGCTGTGTGTACGCAGCTGTTGATGGTGGTGGGAGATATAAACTGGAAGTGTCTCTGGAAGATAGTGAAACATCTCTGACTTCCCGTCTGTGTTGGAGTGTTGACCTATGAAAAGACGACCCATGGGGTGTCTTCAAAGTGTGACTTCTTCCTACTTCTCAGCCCATGACCCAGGTTAACTGGAGCTCACTTCAGAGCCAAAATCAATGCACAGTGGATGCCCCATGCTTCTACTCCTCCGATGTTCATGATTCCAGCTGACCTTGACAAACTAGCAGGAATGCATTTACTGTGTATTCAGAAAAAATGAATAATTCTGAGTATATTAGGGCCTCTCTCTTCCATTCGGGGAATGGTAGCACTCCAAATGGATTTTGTTTTTTAAGAATAAGGCAGTGATTTTCTTGCTAGTCTATATAATTGGCTAACAGATATAAACCTGTCTCAAACCAGAAACAGACAAGCAGGAAAAACATAACATAGAAATAGATTTGAAAATAACATATGACGCTTTGGAAATATGGAACTATATCCCTCCTTAGGGGTGTCTCTGGTCTTGGGAGCAACAGAGAGGGGGGCTCTTCTTATGTTTATTATGAGCCAGGGACTCCCTGGGAAGAGGAGGGCACTATCCGGAATGGTGATTGACAGGAACGCAAGGCTGGGATGTCATTTGCATCCTCAGCTGAGGATAATTTTACCACATTCATGATCTGATCTTCTGCTCAGTTACGGCTTGCAGTGCCCGACAGGAGCTCCCTCAGTGCACGCAGCTCCCCTTGCAGATTTTCAACTACAGATCTGTTTTTCTTGTTCCAGCTTGCTCTCTGTTTCTGCAATAAAACATGCAGACCAAGAGCAACTTGGGGAGGAAAGAGTTTATTTAGCTTACTTCCAGGTCATAATCCTTCATTGAGGGAAGTCAGGGAAATAAAACTAAAGCAGAAACCATGGGAGCCAACTCTCTGGCTCGTGCTCAGCAGGCCCCCATCCCAGGCCCACCTTCCTAGGGATGGTGCCACCCACAGTGGCTAGAACTTCCCTTGTCAATCATCAGTCAAGACAGTCTGACAGAGACAGTTCTTCAGTTAAGATCCCCTCTTCTAGGTGGGTCAAGTTGACATTATAGGAAAAAAAACACTGAGATGTAACAAGATCTCCAGTTATCTTTACGTAACTTTCTAGAATGTTCAGCACATGAAATAATGTTTTGGAGAAGGCGTCTCAAGTTGACATACCCCTGATAGATGTAGAATGATTTCAGGATCGTGCCGTTGCTTATTTGATTTTGTCTGTGTGTCATTGCTCACTGTCTTAGTGTGTTCCAGCTGCTGCAACAGAATGTCAGAAACTGAATGGCATAAGCCAGTAGAAATCTGTCTCTCACAGATTTGGAGTCGGGGAATTCCTTCCACGGTGATTTCATATGCCTTAATGGTAGCCACCCTCTTACTGTAAATTCTCAGATATCTGGGTTTGTACGTGAAAGTCTTGTGTTATCTGTTCCTCTTCCTCCTCTCCTTATCCTCTTCTTCCTCCTTCTCCTCCATCTCCTCCTCCTTCCCAGCAGTCTCATCCTGAGGACCCAATTCTCATTCTCATGACCTAATTTTAACCTCATCATCTCTCAATGGTACCATATTCAGTTACCATCATATTAGGGGCTAGGGCTTCAACATAAATTATAGAGAATCATGAATTTTGAGAGCATACCACTTACAAAAATAGTTCCTATGATTCCAGAATTGCTTCATCCACAGGGTCTTTGCTTATATCTGTGGAGGTCTAATTCTATGCCATATGTGTTTCTTAGGTACCTAGTACATATATCACATCTGTTCTTCATGACAATACTATGGACTAATCCTGGATACACATGAGGACACTGAAGTGCAAGGGTTAATAAGTTGCCCCTAATTGTACAGCTATGAGGTATTGAACAGGACTCTATGGGGTGGGTTGCTGAAAGGTTTACTCTTAACTTCATATATATCTAATTTCCAACTTCCTGTTGGCCCTAGACTCCAGGTGCTGCTGTGATGTGGGATTTTCCTATGTATGCTGTGAATACCATTGGTTAATAAAGAAACTGGCTTGGCCTGATAGAGTAGAGCAAAGTTAGGTGGGAAAACTAAACTGAATGCTGGGATAAAGAAGGGCAGAGTCAGGGAGAAGTCATGTAACCCCACCAGACGCAGACACTGGAACTTTAGCCGGTAAGCCACAGCCTCATGGCGATACACGGATTACTAGAAATGGGTTAAATTAATGTGTAAGAGTTAGCCAATAAGAAGCTAGAGCTAATGGGCCAAACAGTGATTTAATTAATAATATTTCTGTGTGATTATTTTGGGTCTGAGCTGCCAGGTAGCCAGGAAACAAACAAGTGGTCTCCCTACAACATGTGTGTGCTTTCTTCTACATGTATGTGATGTCCTTCTGTATATTATGTACCAAGAAAAGCAGTAGTTGCACATGTATGAAGAGAACCCTTGTAAAGCACTCAACGGAGGTCCCAGAACCATGAAAAGTAATTTTGCAGACCACCTGCTGTATAGAAAGATGCTCAGCAGCTTGGTCTGACCAGTGTCTTCAGGATGCTCTTGCTTTTCCCCGCATGACCACTCCTGGACCCGCATCAGTGGCCTTGACTGTCAATGGGTAGTGGTAATTTCTGGATCCTCTGTAAGCCAAAGGCAAGCTTCAGAGCGAGAAGAGCTTTGCCAAACCTCGCTCTCCCACCACTCTCGGGGTTTAAGATTCCTTGTCTCCTCTGTATTAAATTACATTCAACTAGGAAGGTCTAAAGGAGTAGCCAGAACACTAAGTGATATGATTATACGTTTTGTTTTTCTCTGGGAAAATGGACAAAGCAGTGCCACAGTGATGTTGCCCCTTAGCTTCTGTAGATAGAAATCGTGTCTGGTCGAGGCACACTAACTGTTCTAGTATCATAGCTGTAAAGCACAACCTCTTACCAGGCCGCTTTTCAATTTTAGAGCTGGGAAGAGGTGATTCCTCACTTTGGCTTTTCGTTCATTCAGCGCCATCTCAGTGATTTTTGATAAAGATGCATGCCTGAGCTCTATTCTAGCCTAAATCGGGATTTATGGTATTCTAACCCTCAGGTATTAAAATGTGAAACATCGCTATTTGTATGTGTGCATCTGTGGTGTTTCCTGTCCCATCTCAGCTTCCGTGTGTCTGGGCTTGTCATGCGGTCGCCAGAGGGGTGCATTAAATCACCGGCTGTCTTCACGGTGCTGTTTCTGTATATCAGTGTAGCTCTCTGAAACTCCCACATGTGTACCCACCATCTGTAATATTTACTAAAATGCAAACTATAATTCAGTAGCTGGGGTGGGACCCAGATTCCGCACATTCCGCGTGGTTCCGGCTGGAACCCTCTGCACGTATCTAGCCAGCCTCCCTTTCCCATTCCCTTTTCTTCAGCCCTTTCCTTTCCCTCTGGCTTGATTGACAGATCTGTTCTGACCTGCTGTCCCTCCAAACACTGTCACATGCTCTCCATACTCTGTCAAGGCTCCTGGTCACTTTACCTGGTGGCCATCCTGGACACGGTCACTCCCAGCCAGGTAGGTCAGCTGCCTTCAGGAATCTCCAGCTAAGGGAAGGCATTCTTCAGCTTCAGAAAATACAGATGGAGATGAACTTCTTTACACTACAGACAACAGTTTGGCATTCTTACTGTAACCCTTTTTCTGCACCTGACTTGCAAAGTTGGATCTACCTGGGGAACCTTTAAAAAACAGCTAATGGCCAAGCATGTTGCCACACTGCTATCATACCAGCTACTCGGAAGCCTGAGGCAGGAGGATGGTTTGGATCCAGGCATTCAAGGCCAGCCAGGACAATAGAGTAAGAATTTGTGTCTTAAAAGAAAAAGGCTGGGCATGCTGGTGTGCACGGTCATAATCCTAATACTTGAGAGATGGAGGTAAGGGCATTGGAAGTTTTAGTTATTTCTGCCCATGTAGGGAGCTTGATGCCAACCTGGACTAAATAGTAAGAACGTGTCTCATAGTTACTGAGCCAGGAACGAAATAGAACATAAATATAAGCATCAACTGCCCAGGAAGCATTACTGGAGATTCTGAAAAAACAAAACAAAACAAAAACCAATAATAAAAAAGAAAAAAACAAGCAACCCATCAGCAACAACAACAACAACAAAACTGGTCTAAGTGGAGACCTGAGCATGGGTATTATTTTTTTTTTAAAAAATCATGTATGTATATGCATGTGGGGTGTGGTGGGGAGTGTACGTACAACATTGCAGGTGCCCAGTGAGGACAGAGGTGTTGGATCTCTTGGGGCTGAAGTTTCGAACAGTTGTCAGCGGCTCCCTGTGGGTGCTGAGGACTGAACTTAGATCCTGCATGAGAGCAGTAGGCGCCCATACTTGCTGAGATATCTCTAGTCACAGCATTAGGACTCCAGAGATCTGACCAGAACCTTCTAGTTTATTTTTGAAACTGTTTTCTTTTTTATTTTAATTTATTTGAAAAAAGCTATCTTTTTTCATTTTACAAGCCAAATCCATTTCCCACTCCCTCCCCTCCACCTACTCCCTCCCCTCCCTGTCCCATGCCCATCCCACACCCCCATCCACTCTTCAGAGAGGATAAGGCTTCCTTCCGAGAGTTAACAAAGTCTAGCACATTGCTTTGAGGCAGGCCCAAGGCCTTCCCCACTATATCTAGGCTGAGCAAGGTATCCCTCCAGGGAGAATGGGTACCAAAAAGCCAGAACAAGCAATAGCAATAAATCCTGGTCTCACTGCCAGTGGCCACACAGTTTGCCCCAGCCATACAACTGTTGCCCACATTGAGAGGGCCTAGTTAGGTCCTATGCTGGTTCCTTCCCTGTCAGGCCAGAGTTGGTGAGCTTCCATTAACTCAGGTAAGCTGTTTCAATGGGTGTTCCCATCATGGTCTTGACTTCTTTGCTCATATTCTCACTCCCCCCTCTCTTCTATTGGACTTTGGGAGCTCAGCCCAATACTCCACTGTGGTTTCCTGCATCTGCTCCCATCAGTTGCTGGATGTAGGTTCTATAATGACATTTATGATAGTCATCAATCTGACTGCAAGACAAGGCCAGTTTGGGCATCCTCTTCACTATTGCTTTGGGTCTTAGCTGGGGTCATCCTTATGGATTTTTGGAAATTTTTTTACTACTAGATTTCTTGCTAGCCCCATAATGGCTCCCTCAATCAAGATATCTCTTTCCTTGTTCTCCATCTCTGCTCTTCCCCATCTCGACCATCCCATTTCTTCCCTTCTCTCCCAATTTTCTTAGGATATCTTGTCTATTTCCCCTTCCCAGGATGATTATGTATGAAACTGGTTTCTATTAAGTAGCCCAGCTGGCTTTGAACCTGCTATACTCTTGCCTCAGTCTACCCCATGTTTTAGGAGATGTGTTTAGGTTTGGGAATCACTGGTCAAAGCAAATATTTGAGGAACCACTTGTTGCCTTGGCTCATGGATAATGCATCAGTCAGCTACTGCTGTGTAATAGGCAATCACAAAATGCCACAAGCTTGATTGCTTCCTCTCTGCTGTGAACCACTGAGAGTGACTGTAAATCCTGATGCTGCCAGAGTCACGAATATCTCCTGCCTCTGGCCGCGGGTTTAGTTTATCTTGGGTTCATAGGAGTTTCACCCAGCAAGGAACCAGGGCCTTCTGTCCTCGTGTCAATTATAGCAGATGTGCAAGCAAAGTGAGTGGACACATTTGGTGTCGCTGAAGGCACAGGCTACAGCTGCCATTCTTCGGCTTAAATTCTACTGGCCCAAGTCAACTTCAAGCTAAAGCCGACATGATCGACTGGGATCCCATGGCTTGTTTAAGCTGTTTTCCTTGGCTGTCTGCTCAGTGGGAATACAATAGAGAATGACTCTCATGCGGCATTTCTCTCTAGACCTAGGAAGAATTTAGAAATTAATTACTGCTGCCTCTGTTTACTGAAAGTTATAATTTAAGCTGATTTGTTATCGTCTGCCTATGAATGGGTGGCTTCATGGTTTCACGCAAGCCTGTATTAGATCCCCCCAAAAAGAAAACATGATAATAAGAAGTTAGATTTTGCTTCTTAGTAAATATTAATTTTTTTCAAGTACTGCATTAAAACGTTCCTTTGGCCACGGGAGCTTGCATCCTCCTTGGTGCTGGCCCTGCTCATCACTAATGGATGGCGTCTGTGTTAGAGGCCCCAGGCATCCGGCCTTGTTCCTTCCTCATAGACACTGCTGGGTGGACCCAGGAGCTTTCTTTTCTTCCCCAACTCTTTCCATAAATTCCTTTTCTAGAACAAAACTCAGGAGTCTGTTCTTTTGCCCAGTGAATGTGCTTCTAGGAGTTAGCTCCCTTTGTGCTCTGGGACGCTCTTGCCTTTGCAAGCCGGCTGAGCTCCAGGGGTTCCAGCACGGAGCATTCCCTGTGTCCCCATAGTGTCTGAGGGATCTGGGGGAACTCATCAGTAAGCTGAAAGACTTTGTCACATGTCCCTTCATAGGTAGGTACAAACTAAAAACAGTAGCGACCTAGATATCTAATTATTCCCCAAGGCGAATATGTAAATCAAGCACACTGATAATTCTGCCTTATACACTTGAATCACTTGATATTCATTTTTATGAAACCAAAAGAGAGAAGAATGGCATTGTTTTGCTAACCTTTAGGAAGATTACTCTTGGCTCAATAAAGCTAAGAGGTCTGAGACAGACTGGATTAGTACATAAGAAAGATAAGGATTTGTTTCCTGGATCAATAAGGGATTGCTGTGTGACTTTGAGAAAATGCCATAACCTCTCTGATTCTTGGTTTATATGGATACTACTCTTCCTTACAGAAGTAGCAGAATATAGCTAAATCTCATGGCACATAATGGAGCTTGGGAAATTTTAACCATGGAGTAACTATGCTTTCAGCTTTAAAAATCTGTGTTGATTTGAGCATCACAGCTTCTCCAAAGTTTAGCCCTTAAATTTTACTTTGTCAAACCCCTTCGTCACTGAGCCTGACCTATCTGCAAACGCACCAAGACCTCTGGCATGTGCAGCTGTTGTCTGGGTCTGAGGAGACACAGACACAGTTTAGGACTTCCAGACTGATGAGGGTGATCTGTCCTCATATGCATGATTCACGGTGTCGTCTTGCTCATCTCTGCATCACGCTGAGATCTTCCCTCACTCTCCTCTCCTGGTTACTATCTCTGCCTTAGCACTTGATGCTAGATTTGCAAATCAGGTGCCTAAGCTAGATGCAACCATGTCTGTCAGGACCAAACAAATCCATTATGTGCATTGTTCACATGTGAGCTATCTGTTTTCCAGTCTTGGCTAAGTCCTAAGTGGAAAAAGCTTTCAAATGTCTGGGTTTGGGGTGAAAAGGTGGAATTGCAATTGTGTATGCTGCTTTGCATGTGCAGGGATGATTTTGGTCCTTTTTCGGTATTGCTGTTGTAAGACCATAACCTAAAACAACTAAGTCAAGAGTGTACATCATCAGATAGTTTAGAGCCCATCACTGAAGGAAGTCAGGACAGGAACTCAAGCAGGAACCTGGAGGCAGGAGCTGATGCAGAGGTCATGGGGGAGTGTTGCTTACTGGCTTGCTCCTCATGGTTCAACCAGCTGTAGTTCTCATACAAACTTAGGACCACGTGCCATGAGATGACACCATCCACATGATACTTCTATGACACTCAAGTAAAACTCTACAAGTGAAGCAAGGAGGTGAGTGGAGACCGCTTACACTGAGTCATGACAGAACAGAGCAATCATGGCTTCATCATGGAACGGAGAGTCATGGATCCACTGAAGTGAATGAGAGACATGTGTCATATGACTTACAGCACATTTGGTGACATCTAATGCTAAAGGTCATAGGAACATCGTAATGCTCAGACTTAAAGATAGCAGTCAAGCCAAGCTATGCATTACGGGAAATGAAGTCATTGAAGGAAGCCCTATGATGTCAGCATTTTGTGTAGATAATCCATTCTGGCCAGAAGGTTAGGTGTGTTTAAACATTTCGTCTCAGGAGACTCGACTTCTGTAGGCTGGGACACGACCCCATTGTAATACAAGAAGCATTTGCATTCAGAAGCACGGGGATTGCGTTGGCCTGGGTGGCCTCTGCCATCTTGTGAGGTTTCAAGTCACACTTTTCAGACTTGGCATTCACATATGTCACCTTTACTTTAGGACTGTGGCCACCCCGTCAGTCTACAGCAGAGCTGGCCAGATGAAGGCAGAAAGGAACGAGGCAGAGCTGCCATCGACTTAAAAGTCTGCCCAATCACTTTCAGTCACATTTCATTTGTGACCAGCCTGACTCCTTCCCTCCGCATCTCCCCCCTCCCCCCCTCTGTACAGTTGTACAAAATGATCAGAAAGAGAGAGGCAGAATAAACATGCGCTTGCTGAAATGAACATTTAGGGAAAAGCTCTGTACCTTTTTGAAGGGCTAGAAGAGGAAAGGGAACATATTGTATAGATGATGTAAATGGTAATATGGTCAAAAATATTTGAAGGACTTAGTGGAATGTTATGAATGCTGAAGAGAAGAGTAGAAAGGAGGAAGGATGAACATCACAAATTGTATTTCTTGGGCTGGAGAGATGGCTCAGACTTCAGTAACACACACTGTTCTTGCAGAGGAGGAGTTGAGTTTGGTTCCCATCACCACTGTCTGGCAGCTCAAAACTTTCTGTAGTTACATATCCAGGGATGTGATAGCTTCTTCTGGCCTCAGTGGGGGCCTGCACTCATGTGCCCATAGCCACAGATGCACACACACATTCCTACAAATTTATACTTAGTTTATACTTCTCTGGTCAAGTTTCTTTCTTCTTGTTAAGCTTAAAAAAAAAACCCAAGATACAGAGCAAAAGATACCATGGGTCTCAGGGAGATGTATATTTGTTCTTAATCTCAAGATTGAGACCGGAGCTCAAAATAGTGAGGTGAAGGAGTTCAGAGGTTTTCAGAGCAGAGCGAGAGTGGACAGTTTCCAAGATGGGGAGGAAAGAAGTGGCACCTACACCCGAACCAGAAAGAAGCCTGTGTGTCACTTCGCACCCAGCTATACTTAGCATGGAACTCTGTCCTCTCCCTGATGGTCTCAGCCCAGCAACTCAGACTCTCAGGAGCCATATGACCAGAGGAGGACTAAGACCAAGCTCATAGGATGCAGGTCTGGCAGGAGAACCTTTCTCTTGGATCAATGGAGCCAAATAAATGGACGATTTCCTCAGGAGCTATGGGAGTAAACTATATACATCACACACGTAACTAAAATCTAATTGTATCAGACTCAGAAATAGAACTGTGTTGCTTCTTGATGGTTATGAGTCTTTTTTGAAGCAGGAACCAAGGAGAACCAAATATCTCTATCTCTATATCTATATATAGTTTGTTTTTAGCTAAAATCCCCTTAGTAAATAGTTAAAAAAAAGTCTCTGACTCAAGGTCTACATGGGGCATTATGGCTGGGGCTTCTGTTTGTATATAATGGCCACTCATCAGAAGCTGAGGAGGCAGCTGGGTTTCACAAAGGAGGTGTGCAGTAGTGCTGTTCAAAATATGATATGTGCTCCAATCATTCGGGGATCTTGCTAAACCCAGAGCCAGTGGAGTAGCCCAGGGGTGGGGTCCTGGATTCCCTTTCCTTGTTTCTTACCTGGATCTACCACTGCCAGCCATCTATAGGCTGTAATTTCAGGCACAGAGACCACCAGCTATTACAGCATCATACCAGAATGGCAAACTTAGAACCAATTGCTACTTTTGAAAAAAGGCATCAGCTGTTTGAAGAGAGTTTGAGACATTTCTCTGCTGTAAGACAAGGTGGAACCACTGCTTATCTTGTAGATACGAGTGTGAAAAGCCTCATTTTGCTTCCACGCCATCCTACTTCTATGGTAGAGACAAACTTTTCACCTCCAGAAAGAGAGGAGATTAAAAACGAAGATGTTCTGTTTCTTCCATACTGTAGAAGTCAACGGAGATGGGTGAGTGCACACCAGCAATTGAGTGTGAATGCTTACACAGCCGTGATAACCCTTGGATAATAGATATTTCAACACCAAGAAAATATATTGCCACTTGCACTCAGAGATCATAGCGCCAGCCATTCCCAGGAGCAGTACCCATTTCAGTAATAATGAAGACTCGACCGTTTTTCCATATGGGTTTCTTAAGATTTGCCTCACAAAAGCAAAGTTACGGAAATGCCCAACTGCCCAAGAGCGACGGCTGTTACTGCGGTCGAACACATTTGCTCCCTTGAATGCTGTCTCGGGGACACAGTGATTCAGTTTAGTTATATCTTGTCACGGTTTTTATTTGGAGTAATTTATTAAACAGAGATAGAGGGCCTACTGTGTGCTAAGTGTGGCTCAGCAAGGACTTCGTGGAGATATCTGTGAATTGCGGCGGATAAAGCATTGAACGCTGTCATGATTGAACAGCATTTAACAGGAAAACCATGACCGAAAGTGAATCGTCTTGGTGAAGGACTGAGGAGAGAGCTCTAAGACATCATTGTAGGGAGCTTCAAACAGTGACCAAAGGCAGACAGGTTTCCAAGAAGCCACAACAGACAAAAACTACTAGGAAATGAGAAATTTACATAAAATCCACACAAAGTTGCATTATTATGTTCCTGTCATTGTTATGGTCCTATAATTGTTAGTCCAGAGGAAAAGTTTACTTCTTGATAAAACAACCTTTTAAAAATTTTTAGGCATGTGTGCACAAATGTGTGCATTCACAAGAAAGCCAGAGGTCAACCTCAAGGGTCATTTCCCAGGACAAAGGACGTGGGGCTCATTGATATGGCCAGGATGGCTGGCCAGTGAGCCCAGGGATTTGCCTGTATTTTACTTCCCAAGCAATGAGATTCCAAATGCATGCCACCATGCTGGGCTTCTTCTACATGGGGACAGAACTCAGGTCCTCGGGTGTGCGGAAACACTTTACCAGCTGAACCGACTTCTCTGTGCCTGTCAGGAAATCTTAGCTGCATCAAGAGCCAGAAGGCGGACACACTGGATGCTGCTCGAAGGGATCGCATGGCCCAAGAATAAACTGTAAACTCGGCTGGGTTAGTATAGAGTAGAGACCCAGAGCTGCCGGATTCCAGAGGTATCCACCTTGTCTGAAGGCGCTCACTGAAAACTCCCGTTCCGTACCTCAGACCACATCTTTGGCATGGTTTGCATCATAGTGTGCTTTGGTTCTTCTGCCTTTAGGATTTTCTTGAATTTGGGTTATTATTTTTTCTTTTGGCTTAAAAATGTTTTAGGTAAGAATATTCTGAAATTCAGTCCTATCCATTCACAAGCCTCTTAAGGCTCAAAGCGATAGAGAAGCTTCAAACAGAATTGAGAGGCATATAAGCGTAAATGTCAGCAATGGAGATGGAGCATATGAAATCGTGACGCTACGGTGGACTCAGCTGAGGGCTACAGGGTATCATGGATTTAACCGGATTCTTCAGAATTTGAGCTGAAGTTATTCCCCTCTACCTCATTTAGAATAAATTTAATGATCAGACTCCCAGAGCCACTGGGCAATATCACAGACTGCTTTTGTCATAGAGGGCGTCGCCTTTTCTTTTCCCCACAGGCAATATGCTGGGAATCATAATTCTGGGTACTGTCTACTCCGCTGCTGCCAATCACAGAGAAAGGATGCAAGAGCCCAAGGACTGACAGCAGGGTTTGACGCCTTCTGCATATTCAACACTCCTAGGAGATGCTCAGGGTTCCTAAGGAAAGCCTCAGAATGGACCTCCTGGGAAAGAGACTCTGAGTTAAGGGGACTCTACAGTGTTAGCCTGGCTTATTTGCCCTTCTCATCTGCACTCCACCACCTGGGGCCCCAGGGCTGTAGACTTGGGAATTGTTAAGTGTACTGAGAAAGGACATTTTCCTCCTAT
Organism: Neodon shergylaensis; assembly: GCA_025134845.1. Classification (NCBI taxonomy): domain Eukaryota; kingdom Metazoa; phylum Chordata; class Mammalia; order Rodentia; family Cricetidae; genus Neodon; species Neodon shergylaensis. The sequence goes on along the minus strand of JABTXL010005929.1, from coordinate 22,209,610 downwards.
GAACCTTCCTCAAGATATGTAGAAGGAGCTGCGGGCCGCTTCCCATCTGAACGCTTATCTGGACCCATGGTTCTCTGTAAAGCAGGATTTCAATTAATCTAGTATGTACGACCTTTTAAACTGGCCTTTGTTGTCTTTTAAGTTAGCCAGGGATTGCATGTGGCCTGTAGTCACATAGATGGGATCCTTGCCCTGCCTTAGAGCAGGGGTTCCAGACTGAACAAACGGGAATACAGACATCAAAGCTCTGAGCTGATCCCTAGAAGGGCGATGTCGTGTCTGCTGTGCTGCAGAGCCCTTCATCAGCTCAGCTTCTTTTTCCTGAGCTCTGCATTCCCTCAGCTTGTAAGACTCTCAGATATGGTATCACAGAACTAGGGAAAGCAGGTCCTGGAGAGGATGGCCACTGGTGGGGCGTAGATGCTGTCCAAATGATAGAGGTACTGACAAGTGACTCTCAGGAGCGCTGTGCCAGCACATACCCCACTGGAACAGGTGTCTAGTGTCACCCTGAGGACGGACACTCGAAACTAACTGAGTGTGCACGTGACAACAACCTCAGAATGGCTGCACAATAAGGGACTTTGAAGTAAAAGGACTTTTAGTCTAACTCAGTTCTTGGGCTTTGACATGGAGACATTTTCTCCAGCTGTGAATTTACTGGCCAGACTCTAAAGGTCAAGTTCAGCCAAAGCATCCTCGGCTGTATTGGACTAAGCTGTTTTACATTTTTATTTTTAATTAGAGAGAGGGAGACAGGGGAGCGGGGGGGGGAGGGGTGGGAGATATCAGAGCACTAAGCCACGGAGTGTTTTATTCTCCTTCCATTCCTCTTTTCTGTGGGTTCTGGAGATTGAAGCAGGGTCACAGGGCTGGGTGGCAAATGCTTCACCTGCTGAGCCACTTGGGTCCTGAGCTACTTCTGTTTGGCTCTAAAATTAGTAAAAGAGGAGAGGAATGCCCCACAGGCAACTTGGTCTGCTTAAGTCAGTATGGATGTTTGGTTTCAGACCCGGTGAGAATGGAAATAAATGTTTTAAGGAAGATGTATTGGAAAGTCAAAGCCACTACCATTGTTCAAAACCTGCAGCTCTTCTATTTGCTCATCTATGGGAACTTGCCATTTGGAAGCAGAAATAGATTTACCTTTGAAAGGGCAGGAACAGCTCAACTGTGGCATGTCACTGCAGGATTGTATCCTTATGTTCTGTGTTGGCACGGGGATCACTGCTCAGGGAAGCCAAGCACTAATGTAGGTAGAATGCATGGAGGAATGGAATGTCTCCAGAAACGTCCTGAGATAAATGGTTGAGGTCTGACCTTCTGGCAAGAGCCTGGATCCAAGCATTTAACCGAATATTAATCAAGCACACACTCTAAAGCCATGCTCAGAAGTTGAAAGGGATTGTTTCTGTGTACACCACCTGGCTACTGAAGCATAGGCCTACAGAATAACACATCTCCAACAAGTCTCTTAATTGACAATGCAGGCCATTATTCTCTGCAAAGAGAACTGAAAAATGGCAGTGCAGCAATGCTCACCTACAATTGAAGAATTGAAATAATTACCTTCAAAATAAACAATATGGGATTGATAGGGTCTTAGTTAGGGTTCTTATTGCCGTGAAGGGATACCGTGGCCCCCCGGGAAACTCTTATAAAAGAAAACATTTAATTGGTACTTGCTTACAGGTTCAGAGGTTTAGCCCATTATCATCACGGCAGGAAGCATCGTTGCATATAGGCAGACATGGTGCTGGAGAGGAGTTGAGAGTTTTACATCTGAAGCAACAGGCAGCAGGAAGAGCTTGTGAGCCACTGGGCTTGACTTGAGCTTCTGAGACCTCATAGCCCACCCCTAGTGACGCACTTTGTCCAACAAGGTCACACCTTCTATTAGCACCACTCTCAGGCAGTGCATTCCCGAGACAAGTTAAACTTCTCAGCTGCAGCCCAGCTCTGCCTTTGTTCAGGAAATTTTTCTGATTATGTTTTTAAAATGCGCTTGCCACACCAGATAAAATCCTGTAGAACATTCAGACATACAGATATTTGTAATTTACCTGCTGGTTCCTCCATTGTTGGATGGTAAGGATATCTGTCCCTACTTCTTTATATTTATGAATGCTGTTATGACAAGTGCCTTCATATACACTGTTATTAAACACATAAATTATTTGGTTTTATATAAATCTGGTGCCTTCAGGGCCACTGAAGAATATTGGGCTTCTTGCATCACACTAAAAGGTATACTGAATTATGCTTTTGAATCTCAAGATCTTTGAAGTTTTTCTCTTCTTGTTTGAGTCAGATTGTCTGCTGTTTAAATCAACTTTAACTTTCTAATCATCACTGAGCCAGGAAAGCGGATACCTGAGTGTGTCACGCTCCGTTGTAGAGAGTAATAGCTGCAGAGTGAACCCCCGGAAGGGAAAATCACATATGGTTTTTTTTATTCACATGGCATTATTTGTCTGACTCAAGTAATCTTTAAAAAGCTAATTAATTTCAGATCACTTAGCTGAAGTTCTTGTTGTCTACCTATGGTAAAAAAATAAGTCTAAAAGTAATAAGAAGGGGTTTTCAGATGAAGCAGTTCCCTGCAACCAGCTACCACTAAACCAATGGGGTTTGTGGTTCCCAAGTGATAGAATTTGAGAAGCGGTGTGAGTTCAGGAAGGAGGGAGGTTTAGGCTTGAGGGATTTGAGAAAATGCCATGATCTGCTGGGTTGCACTCCAGCTCAGTTTTCTGCCCTAGTCCCCATGGCTGCCACCTGCTTTAACATGTGGATGGATAGCCATTCCACTAAGTGCTTCCCAGTGTGAATTTTGGGGCATACAGATTCTCTCTACTAATGGGTGTGGAAGGTATAATGAGAGTTATGGATAGAGTCCCATCTGAGATTCCTGGTGACCTCCTTTCCTAAAAACCCAACAAAACCATGTGTCTTTTAAAGACAGTAGTATGCCTTTTGTGCGGCATGCCATTACAGAAAATCAGAGTCCATATGATAGGAGGACCTGGATGGGAAGTGGAAGAAACATTCTGAAGATGACAAAAGTAAATGGGGTTTGTGGTTTTGAGGGGTATAGTTTAGATGGAGCATTAGATGTTGAACATTGCATCAACTCCTTTGGCTCACAGTTCTATGGGGATACAGTCCATCGTGGTGGAGAAGCAATAAGTAAGGATGACATGATGACAGGGAAAGCACAGTTGCGGGGGCAGGAGGCTGACTTCCCAAACAGTGCCACGGGCTCCATCCAAACCACAAGAGGTATGATTTGAATAGATGGTTAGTAAAAGAAGGCTTGGTTGTTGGCATGATATGGGTAAAAGCCCAGAAGATGTAATGTTTGCTATGCACAAGGATTATGTTCCTGAGCAAATATGTGTAGATATATACATATATAGGAAATACACACACACACACACACACACACACACACACACATATTTGCATTTGTGTGTGTGCTTAAAAGTTTCCAAATGCAAGGACAGCATGTAATTGGAACCATTGACCTCATTTGCTTTTGATCAGTGAGATTACAAAGGATGCTCTAATTTGTTAATATGGCTAAGTTCAGTTCAACACCCATGATGAATTTTAAAGTCTACTTTCTTTGTAGTCCCTAATAAGCGTGATTGGGAATTTTTATCTTCATTAGTTCTCTACGAAGCCACCTTCAAACAGAGGAAAAATTAAAGCTCCCTACAGAGGAGGAGAGTACATATGCATTAAAAATAAATCCCTGTAGCTTCAAATGTCCAGATACAGCAGGACTATGACACATGACGGAATCAATACGTTTGAGTCCCAGTGGGCGATCTGAAGACTCCCTTTGTTCTTCCTTCCTGTTTGTGAACTTGTGACTGGGATTAAATAGTTTGTCAGCAGTGCTGAGGATGAGGAGAGGGCTGGCCTGCCAGCACAGGTCATAGCTCTTTTGGGAAGGCTGCATTCCTTCTGGGATTGCTAGCTGCCTGTATGGTATAGTTTTTCTGCTGGAAAAAAAAAAGCAGAAGCAAAACAACAACACATGATAAACTGGGCCTCATAGAATGGTAGGTGAAAATGCAGATTTTGACATCTCAGACAGAAAAAACTTCTTGACGAATTGCCACAGGAACAAATGGACTAGCACAGGTTGTAATAATTTTTTTTCTAGTTGTAGTCTGCTTCATGTATTTTTTTAATTTTTTATTGAGAAAAAGAAAAAAAAAGTTTCCGCCTTCTCCCAGCCTCCCATTTCCCTCCCCCTCCTCCCACCGTTCTCCCCCCTGAAGGTTGTAATAATTTTACAGGTAAGAGAATATAATACAGGTAAGAACTATATTTTAGAATATAGTTCTTATGTGGGGGCTGGGTGCTATCAGAATCACTTGGAAATGAGATGAAAGACCCCTCGGATCTTTGGGCTGATGTCTATCTGGCCATTCTCTTCCTGTTGACGTTCATGCCTTGATCTGACGAACTAAGCCCAAGTCTGGTTCTTCTCGCTATGCTGTGCTTTCTGTCTGCTTGTTTATTCTGAGATCCATGGTCTGTTTGAGTCTTGTCCCCCAGAGGGAAAACTCCAGCAAGTTTCACACAGACATACAGCTGTGGTCAGGCACAAACATACCTGCCCCCAACACATACCATTGCCCAAGGTGGGCGTGGTAAAAATACAGAGTATTCAGGACAAAAGCAAATAGAATGCATTTTCTTTGATGTTTACATGCAATGAGAATGAACTATGACCTTGCAAGATCACAGGGATGGACATCGTTAGAGGAAGAATTCATTATAGTAAGTGACAGAGAGGTGGTAGTTACTGAGACACAACTGATTCTCTCAGTCAGGGATGCTCCCAACACAACACCAAATGAAACACCTACGTGAGTTGTCCTCTAACTTTAGCTTGCTTCAGGACTGTTGGGGCTGTGGAAGCCCAGTTTGCTGGCCTACACCTCAGAGTCTCCAGTTTGGCATGATGGGGATGGTGCTCGAGGGTTAGAGTTTCCAGTAAATTCCCAGGAGCTTCTGATGCTGTTCCAAGTGCCTGTTTTGGAACCATTGGTTCGATGACAAAATATCACTGTCCAGTGAAGAAGAAGTCTGGATTCAGGCGGCTCTCAGAGCTGGTTTATCAGCCAGGGCACGGAGAGGTGTGAAGTGGTATGTTTTCATTTCATGCTTATGTTACTCCGGATATCACAACCTCACACTGCCTTCAAAGGTGAGAAGAACTGACCAGGAAGCCAAGAATGTCGTCTGAAGGCATTTGAAACCTATAACACGCATTTCTCCAATTTGATGCAACTTGACAGGCTGAGGTTCCTACTAGCATATGTGGTAAACGTGTTCATTTATGATTCCCTGTGCTCTGTAAGGAAAAAATATGTAACTTTTGAAGTAGTTTTTTGGGTTTGCAACTTGGGATGTCTGAGACCAGCTTGATGCGGGCTTGAGGAAACGGTGTGCGGAGGAAGAAACGGCGTGAAGATGGCAGTCCAGCTTTTAAAGGCTTCCTAGCACATGTGCAGGGGGCGGGGAGGAGACGTGCCTACGTCCGACGCTGATGACGGGCGACCCTACGCCTTGCACATGCTCACAGGGGTTTCGCGTGAGCATGTCAGACGCTGATGATGCAGATGGCAGGTGACCCACGCATGCGCACTCAGGGGGTTAGTTGAGTCGCGGGTGGAGGTAACCATGCATGCGGGCATGTGGGTCATGCGGGCCCTGTTCCCAAGGATTCGCCCACATGTGCCTGCCTTAGGACCCGGAAGTGCAGCCTTAAGGGTGACTAAATAATTACATTTCACCCTTTTCTTTATTATAAGAATTTGGGGGGTTTGAAGGAGTGGTTAGTAGCCTATGACAGTATTGGGAGATGGCGGTGAATTTAAAAGGAACGGCCAAGTGGAAGGAAGTTAGAACATTGGGGGTGGGTCCTTGAGTGATTAATGGACACTAATGAAAACACGGTTTAGCCAGGAAAGTGTTTGTTTGGCAGTCTTGACGCAGCTAGTCCCATCCCATCCTCAGGCAAGAGCAGAGAGACAAGAACTTGTGTGTCTTTAGTGCTCAGCTAGCGTTTTTCACACTTACATACGCCCTCCAAGGCCCCAAACCTGGACATGATGCCACCCACTTTTAGACTGGTCTATCCACATCAGGTAAGGTAATTAAGACGGACAAACCCTCACAGACATGCCCAGAGACCAGCCTGATCTAGACCCTGCCTCATTAAAATCTCTTGATGGTGATTCTAGGTTGCATCAAGTTTACAAAGGGAACTGCCTCAGGATCTAGCCTATTCCTTGGCCCTTGCTCACTGTGACTCCTGAGGTGAGCAGCTCTGCTCAGCTGTGTGTTCCCCACCACCATGATCTGTTGTTCCAGAGACCTCAAGGCCCAGGCCTAGCGGGCCAGGGCCAAAGCCTATGAAACCAACCAGTCTATTGCTTTTTATTTTCTGTTATTTTTCTTGTGCTGTGGGTATGGAGCCTGGGGCCTTTAACAGGCTTGGTAAGTCCTCTGTACCCTAGCTACCCCTCGGGCCCTTTGTTTGTCCTCTAACTTGTCTCTCTGAGGCGTCCTGTCTCAGTGACAGAAAGCTGGTCACAGGAGCCTCTCAGAAGTCATATTTATGTCTCCCGCTATTGTCTGGGGCTTATAAAATATCGATACCCTTGAAGAGGATTGTCTCCCCACTGAGCCAACGCTGTCAGTGGGGAAGTTTGGCTCTTTTTCCACACAGCCTTGAGAAAAGCGGCGAAATATTTCTTTGTCCTTATCTGTGTGGACACTGATTGCACCGGGAAAACAAAGCCCCTTTGAGGACACCTCTTGATATGCGCACTAAATTTTATCATGGGGCACATCTTAGTATCTCATGTTTTTTTAATCAGAAATAGTATTTGTCTTGTTTTTGGTTTTGCCTCTGATTGCCTTTATCAAAACGCTGTAAATATTTTTTCTTTTAATCTGATCAAAACAGACCAGGCCTGAAATCAGAAATGATTGTTGTTTCTTGGTTTTTGGAGTTCCGCCTAAAATGCTTCCATTTGAGTCAACGGCGCGGTTGGCAGAATGCTGTGGGGTGAGGAGATAAGCTTGACAGGGGAGCAAAAGAAGCAGAAGTGTTTAGACTTCATCCTGTTCTGAACAGCCGCAAGGAACGGTGCCTTGAAAAATCTGATGAATTCACTGCTTCTGTTCCAAAGCTTCCAGGCTGACGTTGCCTTTGGGGTGGGTGATCTGTTTCTGGGTTTGGGCGCCTGCCAGCTGGAGAAAGTGTTGTCTTGGCAATCTGCAGCCAGTCTGGAAGGGTAGGATCTGGGGAGCCTCCCGGGAAAGTGTTTTCTTGAATTCCTGTGCAGGCTCCAAGAACTCTGGCTGGAACTCGAGGGCATGTTGCTGCTGGTTGTGTGTTTGATTGACTGCTGGACAGGAGCCAGATATGTTGCCTTCTCCTGAGTTTTTGGCTGTTCACATGTGGCTCTTGAGAGGTGAGTATGGCCACAAAACCTCCTGGAAGGTATTGTGATGAATCCCAAGGAAACTTCTGTTTTCTCAGCTCCTTCCTAGTCACACAAAGGATCGGCTGCTTCTTCTGTGAGAGGGGCGGCTCACCATCAAATGGATTGCAAGTGTGGTTCCTCTC
>JABTXL010005929.1:22131552-22182612 GCA_025134845.1 Neodon shergylaensis | reverse complement strand
AGAGAGAGAGAGAGAGAGAGAGAGAGAGAGAGAGAGAGAGAGAGAGAAACAGACAGAGGAGATCGGGAAAGATCTCCGATTGGTTCTGGGATTCTGGGAGGTAAGGGAAGCAGCATGCTGGGTAGAATGGTGGAGAAGAGCCTGGGACTCCAGTGTCTTCCTCTAAAAGAGTAACTGCATGAAGAAATGAGTTAGCAGCAGGGGGAGTTAGCGGGGCATGCCGGTCGTATTTCACCCCAGCGCTTGGGAAGCAGATGCAGACTGAGTTCCAGGTTTTGTCTCAACAGAAGAAGAAAGAGAAGAGCAGGAGGAAGAGGAGAGCTCATTTTAGTAAAGAAATCATTTTTCCTGCATTTTTTTGTTTATTTGGTTCATAGTTAGCTACATGAGAAATAACTGGAGTCTATTTTCAGATACTAGCTAGAAAAACATGTACTTTTGAAGCCCAGAGAAATTATAAACAATCTAAATTTTAAATGGGTCTATTTTAATAATATGAAATTATGAATGCCAGGAATTAGAGTACAATTAAATCAATTATTGTGATCAGAGTTGTAAAAGCAGTAGAACAGGTCATGAGCCCAGATGGGGAGAAATTGAGACCGATACCTGCCGTTGGCCTCTCGCTTTTCCATGTACGCACACCCTTCTGTTAACGGCTTATAGCAGACCGAACGCTATGATAGGACAGTAGTTGTCTTTAAGTAACCCTGATCTTGAGCTATCCAGAGAGGCTGTAGGAATGTTCTCTTTAAGTGAAAAGATGCCCTTTCTAAACAAGGACTGAATCTCTCCTCTCTCCACCATATTGTGTGGTTGTTGAACTCTGAGGTTAATTCCTTATTCTGCCTAATTTGTAAATTATGTATAATGTTTTGTAGATATTTAGATACAGGAAAAACAGTATTTGTATGGTTCAGGACTACCTATGGTTTCAGGTGCCCACTGCGGTTCCTGGCCTGTGTCCTCATAAGAAAAGGAGGCACGACTGTGTCTATGTGTTAGCAATGTGGACACCCTCCCACCGAGAAACAGGAATCCCTGTCTTTGAAATTCCCTTCTCACCAGCGTCTTTGGAGGAGCTTTTTCTGGTCCTTTTCAGTGTCACCAGGACCTGAAAGTGTGGGACTGACCCACGTTTTCCCATCCGAACTCTGTCATCCATCCCTCTCCGGGTTTCCAGCACTTTCCGTCCCCCCCTCCCCGCCCCATTCCACCAGGAACTCTTCTTGTGCCAGTGGCACTGCCCGTTTGCTCTCCTAGTTTCTGCTGTGAACACTGAAGCTTTGAGAACCCCGTCTTCTGCCCATAGGGATTTATCAAAGCAGTTGAGTACGCAGGACAGTTAGGAGTGCTTCTCTGATTAAGCAGAATCAGCTGCGGTTGAGAGAGGACCAGGGTTCCCCCACCTTACAGCCAGCGCAGCCCTTGGAAGTGCTTGTCTTTGCTTTAGGCTCCCTCAGCTCCATCAGTATTTCCTGAGGATATTTGATGTCTCTTTACTGTCATATTTTCAAAATTAAACTTTTTGTTGATTTCTGAATCAGGGTAGGTCTCTCATAGGTAGCCTACACTGGTTTCCAGCTTGCTATATAGCCAAGGGTGGCCTTGTTCCTTGATCTTCTTGATTTTACCTCTCAAGTGTTAGGATTATAGGTGTTCAGTAGCTGCCCAGCGGAAGAATTTTCTTTTAGGGCTTCACTTGCTGCAATATAGAAAAAAAATAACTTTAGCTCTGTCACCATGGTGACGGACGATAGCCTAGTGAGTTGTTCTGGCTACAGCTATAAAGAATATCTGAAGATCGGATATATTTAATCCCAGCTGTTGTGAAATTCAAGGATGTGGGTTGGAACTGGGAGTTTATTTTTGAGTCCCAATTGGGAATAAATATTGAAGATCTAGGCTTCATCTTAACTTGCATGTGCTATAAGGCTGTATATGGTTAGGTGTCTCCCACAGTTTTAAACAAACTGACATGTTTTGTTTGCTAAAAATCAGACCCTGACAATAACTTGTTTTAAATGAAAGGGAGGAGTGGAGAACTCTTGCATATTGAGTTTCTGAATATTCCACACATTGCATGCTTAACCCTTTTACACATCTTTGTGGTAGATCTACTTAACATTAAGGAAAAGGTCTGACGACTGTGAACGCCACGTTCAAGATCTCAGGGAGGTGAGTGGTAGAGCAATTCTCTCATAATTTCAAAAATTAAGCTATGAGATAATATAGGCAGCTTTCTCTCTTCCCCCATGCCATTTGATCTCACACATTGCCTTGAGGATTTGGATTTTCTTTAATGAAAATACAGCATGGCTTTGAGAATCTAGAAACTAATATTTCTTTAGACGTTATCTTTTTATCAGCCCAGTCTTTTGGTCATGTATGCTCCTCTCTCCCTCTTCCTAAAATCCCACTCTGGTCTTTGCTTTTTTTGGTTAGAAAATATTTTTCTCTTTTTTAAAATTCACCCTTCATTTGCTAATTTCTCACCCCCATTATTTATATCATACCCGAGACACCGACGTTCACCGTGGGTCCCTTGAGTTGCCGCGCGTCTTAACCAGAGGAGGGTGAGTGTCAATCACTGTAATTATCAGTGTGTGATTTCCGTGCCAAAAGTGCCCAGAAGGCTGCTAATAAGGAAGTCTACCAGATTATAGTGGGAGAAAATTTATCCCTTCCCTGTGTGGCTATATTTTAAAAGCGAGAGTGAGCACAACACAGATACATGGAATTATTATTTGATGTCAAATATTATAATGTTATTAGCAGTGAATAATGGCCTTGCCCAGGTTCCTTCCAAGGTGTTTGTAGGCAATTTATAGTCCAGCTAGACCACTTCATGCAGCTTAGAATCGAGTGTTTCTGTTTTAATGTCCTCTGATAGAAGAACAAATCTAAATGTATTAACTCTTAACTCACTAACTCCTAGGATGTGAAAATCATCATCCCGACTGTAGGAAACATTAGATCAATAACTTGTGACCAATAATTTGAGAATAGATCAATAATTTGGGAATGTGGCTTAAGGACTAAATACTAAGAGGATTTGGTTTTTAATCTACAGTCCTCTTGGGTTGGCTTCCAGTGGGTGATTGGAAAGGAAAAATTCTCTTATTGTCAGAGTACTTGCTTGCTCCATGGCTCCCTCAGTTTTGTCTTGCCCTGAGCATAGCATCTCCAGATCCCACCCAACAGTGACATCAGCCATTACCTCCCCATCTGGAAACCATCAGGCTGCGTCTGTATCTTCTGGATGGATAGAATATTCATCTTTTCTTATTTCAGAAATAATTGGCTGAAGCCTGCAACGCTGAGCAGTGGTTTGCTTTCTTGCAGCCCCTTTTATGTGTGAATCACAAAGCCTCGCACACCATAACTCGGTGCTTGCAGCTTCCTGCCGGGGCAGCTCCATTATCCTGTTTTACAGGCAGTCATGAAACACCCAGGGAGCTTCAGTGGGAAGCCTCTGGCCAGGCAGTGAGTCAGTGGGAAAGTTGGGGAAGGAACTGTGGAAACTTTGTTTTTAATTGATAGTCAAAATTGGACACACTTAGCATATATCACAATGCCTGTAGTCTGTGTACATTGTGGGACGCTGCATGTTGCTGGTCATAGTTAACAAATGTGTTACCACAGAGTTAACCATTTTCGTGGTGAAAACACAGCATCCCCCCTCACCATTCTTGAAGAATATAATATATCATCAGCCACGGTCCCCATGCTGTGCAGCCGAGCTCCTCAATGTGTTCCTCTGATTTAGCTAGGATTATGCACTCTTTGTCCAGTTTGTCGTCCCGCTCGCAAACACCCTAACCTGCAGCCACCCTTTCGCCATCTGCTTCTGTGAGATCCGCGCTTTTCTAGTCTAATGTGAGTGAGGTCACGCGCTGCTTGTGTCTGGCTTGTTTCCAGATCATGGGCGCTGTGAAGACAGCAGCGTCTCCCTCTTTATGGCTGGAGAATGTCCCACTGTGTTTTTACACCACAGTTCATTCATCCATTGGCAAGCTGACGGCTGTGTGGGCTGCTTGTGCACCCTGGCTGTTGCGACTAGATCTTTGATGAAGTTGGGGCACAGCGAGCTCTCCAGAGTGCTGCTTTCATCTCCTTAGATACAGAGCTCATACGGCAGTGCTGTTTTGAACTTGTGCATGAGGAGATCACATGAAGAATCTTAGGTTTCTTTGTATCCCTGTGGGAGCATCGCAGTTGTCCCGTCTCGTCTATTTCATTCTCTGAGGTCTCTCTTTCTTTTTTGACTGTTGGTTAAAGTTTTGTTGCTTTTGTTTTTCTTTTCTAACCCTATATCTCTGTCAGTCTTTTCTATGTTTTTCTACTTTCTGCTTTATGTTTTGCTGTTCCAGTGTGGATGCTGCCAAACACATGTGCTGGATGGAGTGTTTTGTTTGTCCCTAAGGTCCATTTATTCTAGCACACAGTCTGAACCCAGTGTTCTCACTCAGATTCGCCGTCTGAGTGATCTGTCCATTGATTAGAATCGGTAGGAGGACTCCCTAATATCATTGCCATGCCATCTGTCTCTCCCTTAAGATTGATAAGTATTTATATATATAGTCACAACCCTGTTGGGTTAGACTAGAAATTTATGTGTTTGGCTTTAATTACTTCTCAAAGGTCCTAGCTCTAAATATGATAGTTGGATTATGTACCAACCCTTTTAGTATTTCACAATAGAGAGTAAGTTCTAAGATGTTCTTTTTTTGTGAGGACGTTAAAATCATAAGTGATATGGAAAAAATTTGAAGGATACACCACGCTTTTTAGGCCTTTATAGTACATTGAAACACTTCTTATAGAGGTGATCCAGTCTGTTCAAGTTCTGCTATACTTAAACCATTAAACTTAAAAATAATTCTCTTTGTTAAAAGTCCTTAGGGGAAGGGGCACTTCATTAGCTAATGTAGAAAAAGGTCTTCTAGAAAGTATGCACCCCATCTGTAAGGGATGGAGGGCTTTGCTGCTGACTGGTTGATCCACCGCACAGAATGGAGCTGGTGTTTGCACGAAAATGGGGACGGGGCAGGTTGCCCCACAGAGTTCATCCGCATGGTTGCTGAGGCTTATGTTTTATTTAGGCTTAACAGGCTTGAGAGGAGAGAGTCAGATTAGCTAGACCTTATTAATTATTATTGTTATTATTATTTTATTTGCAGTTGTAACCACATTTATTCATAATTCAGAGCACTGTTGCTGGAAATGTGAATGCATTAGTCTGTTGGTGGAGTTCTTCTCTGCATACCAAAATGTCTTCAAATGACCTCTCTCTCTATGGTTCTCTTGTATATCACCTAATCTCTGGCTAGAGTCTATTGGACCAGAATGGGCAATCTAACCTTCCATAGGTGGACCTTGTGGGCAGTGAAGACCTCTAAGCTGAAGAATGCAGCATGTACCCCGTGGGACCTTTATGGCAGAGAAGCTTCTTCAGGCAAAGTTTGTTTCATGTATGTAGATCTTCACTGAAAGATGCTCCTATTATTATTTTTTTTTACATTTTTGTGTATGAAGTGGGTGTATGAGGGGGAAGATAGAGAGCAAGTGAGATAGATAGATAGATAGATAGATAGATAGATAGATAGATAGATAGATAGAGATAGATAGAGAGCAAGAAAAAGAGAAAACGCTATGACATATATGTGGATATCAGAAGACTATGCCTGGCGTTGATTTTTCTTCCACCTGGCTTGAGAGGAGGACTTGTTCCTGCTGCAGATGCCAGGCTACCTGACCCACAAGTCCCCAGGATCCTTTTATCTCTGCCTCCCATCTCACTGTAAGAGGACTGAGATCACAGACCTGCATCACCAGGTCCAAGCTTCACGTGGGTTCTGGGGATTTAAACTCAGGCCCTCACACTTGTGCAGGAAGTACCTTATCTACTGAGACACCTCCTCAGCTCAAGTTAGGTAACCTGGAGAGGCTGATCTGTGAACAAGGGTGTATGTATACACCATGTTAAAGTCCCACAGCCCTGTTTGTGCTGAGTAATTAGCAAATTAGATTTCTAGTAGCAACTGAAAACTAACATCAGACTTATGTTTGAGCAATCTTGTTTAAGGATTGGCTGATCTGAATGTCATGTTCATTACATCTGGAAAAAAAAAAAACAAGATGCTTTCCCAGTGGGTAGCAAGACCATCTGCTTGATGGATTGGGTGCTCTTCAGGGTTTTAGTCTTCTGTGAAGCTAACATTAACCTTGAAGAGTTCCTATTAGCTAGACTACCAGCTCAGCACTCAGAGGTATGCTCTTGCGTGGGTGCCATGATGAGGAAACACACCCCTCTGGCAACAACTGGCTCAGAAACCATGTCTACAAAACTGGGTTATTTCTGAAGAAACTACACGTTTGCTCTGCCTCTTTGTTTTTATCCTGAGTCTCATTACTTTCTGTGGACATTCTCGTGTTTTGACATATAACTTTAAAGTCCAGGGCAGTGCTAAATTTGGAGTTAATAACATTCTTGAAAGCATAATACTTGACAATACTGCAAACTTCTTTTGGTTTTCCCTAATTCTTTTACAATAGAGTTGTTAGGATCCAAGTCTAGACTCTTCAGAACTGAGAGCTGCTGTGGATCTCACAGTGGGTTTTTGGACAGTCAAAGACGAGCTGGTGGTTGGGTTGGTGGGGAAAATTGGTGTCTAAGTTAGGCAATACAGTGAACGATGAAGCAGAACAGCTATCCCAGACCACTCTCTTCCCGGGGACTCTACCTCATCCAGGCTGCTTCTTTCATTCCTCCGGTTCACTTGTTCATTACCAGCGTGAACTGCAATAGACAAAGCAGGACTGACCAGTCCCTGTGGTTAGTATCTAGAGCCTTTGCCATGAGCTGCGACTTCATTTACCTATTGTTGAGCTGTATGGAGGAAAAGACCCAACGTAATTCCCTGGTCCCTTGTCACAAAATGGCTTCAGTGTGACTTACAATAAATTCTTATTCATGTCTTGTTTGACCCTCACCTTACTTAATGTGGATTTAGCAACTCTGAGAGGCATTCTGAGGAGGTCAACTCCATGATAACCAATTAATAAAGAAAATAGGAGGGAACCTGAGCGTGGGGAAGAACCCACGAGACGGCATCATGGCTGACGTTGACCGACTTTCTCGTATTAACTCTATCTGCATGATTTTTGCTCATTATCATGGTTTGATTGCAGAAACCCCTCCCCAGACACATGCTTTGAGGCTCTGACCCTGGCTTGTGCTGATGGGTTTTGAAGGCGAAGGAAGCACTGGGGGCTGGAGCCTATCTGGCAGTAGCAGATTGCCGGAAGCAGGCCTTTGAAGCCTTTGCCTGTCGCCAGCGGTTCTGGTTTGTTTTCTTGGCTTCACGCCTGCTATTGTGAAGAAGCCAACACAGCCTCCTCCTGCTGCCCTGAACTCTGCCATGCCTTTCCTGCAGTGATAAGTAAAAGCCACGAACCCCCAGCCCAAACAGATCTGTCTTCTGAGAAGCTGTTTGTGCTAGGTACTTTGTCACACCCATGAGAAAAATAACCAACCGTACAACAAACTGCAAAAATTCTTTAAAAATATATAGTTTTCAAAGGACATAGCGTTCCAGACTGGTGAGATGATTATCATTTCAAGTAACTTTTGAGAGCTGCTATGTGCCCTGACACACACTCTAGCCAAAGAGTTTCATCGTATTTGATAAAGAAGATATTGCTACGGTGTGGCCCAAGCTATTTGGAGGAGGTGAGAACTGATTCCTTTGGCCAGATTTATTTATTGCTTACCATAAGGCAAGCAGATGGTATCTCAAGTTGAAGTTGTGCTCAGGATGACTCTGCTGGGATCTGGAATTCTTACCGGATCCCTCACATTTTTCCTAAACAAAGAGCTCCTGGCCTATTCTGAATACTCCAACATGAGGAAACACGAAGTCCAGATTTTCTGAGAATAAACCAACTCCATCTCCAGGAGTGCCAAGCTGATGCCTTGAATACCAGCAAGTTACATCTCACAGAACAAATGCCCTCATGCAGAACTGTGACCCTTCCCTACTAACAAGAACATCCTCACTTTCCCCTGGCTTTAGTGACATCTTGACACAGAGAAGGCAGAGAGACGCTGCATGGATTCTGAATCTAAGGTAGATGTTTCTCCTTGATCTCTCCTTTCAGGTTTTTCTCTGAAGTCCATCACCAAGTTGGAGAAGCCCTGGGGAAAGGGTAAATTACCCCAACTGACAGTCAGTACCAACTGCAGAACAGGGAGTCTCCATAGTTACAGCCTCTCAGTGGTCCCCATCTGTCCTGGAGTACAGATAACCTTCCCTGCTGTGTTTCAAGTCCTTGAGCCTCAAGATATATGGGCACAGCAAATGAGTGTCTTGTAGCAGTCAGTCTGGAAACAATTTATTTCAGAGCGATTGGTGATCGGAAGAGAGACAGGTGCTTGGCATATGAACCGTGTGCTGACCGAGTCTTATTTACTGGACGCTCTTCTGCATTAGGGTGACTTTTGAAAAATTAAGAAGTTAATTAACCACTTAAAACATTTATTACTTTAAATTACATTAAACCAACTAAATATTTATGAAATCACTAGCATGATTTTTGTCTGAACAATTGCCAAATTCTATATCAATGTTTTCTGTATATTTATTCATATTGTATTAATTTTATTATGTTTTGTCAGCTATTTAATTTTTTACTATATTTATTGATTGTGTGTGTATGTGCATATATGTATGTACACACACACATGCACACACACATACACTCATACTAAGGTACAAGTGTGTGAACTGAGAGGACAACTTGTGAGAATCAGTTTTCTCCTTCTACTATGTGGGTACCAAGTACTGAATCCATGTCATCAGGCTTGGCCTCAGGCACCTTGATTTGCTGAATCTTCTTACTGGCCCTCAATTTACTTGAAAATTTTTATTTTTCCTCATTTTTATTGGCTGTTTGTACAATGCATTTGGATCATCCTCACCGTATCCCTAACCCCAGTCCTCACAGATCCATGACCCTTTCATATCCTCTTCACAGTATCTATTGGTTGCCAACAACTCCTTAGCTAGGGGCGGGACTTCCTGCCCACCTCCCACCTCCATACTGGGATCTGTCTGGCTTGAGTTTGCATGGCTCGTGTGCACACTTTCACAACTGTTGTGGATTCACATGTACAACTACTTTGTTATATCTGGAAAACATTGTTTCCTTGCAGTCCTTTCTCTGTCCTCATCCACGATGATCCTTGAGTCTTAAGAGGAAGGGATGGGATATAGAGGTCCTGTTTAGGCTCGGTAAGTTTCTTTCAGGAGGGCTGGCAAATGCTCTAACCTACGGCTATAAAGAGAGAAATGTGGGACAATATATTACTGTGTTCATTTAGAAGAAGTAGTAGTCCTCTCCTTGGGTCTGTAACCTGTCTCATGACAGGTTCTTGTCCCCGATTTGAGTGCCAATTTAATGAACATTGAATTCAGGTCATCAAGCTTGGTGGCAAGTGCCTTTACCTACCTTTTCTCTTACCAAGAGATCTTGCGGGTATGCAATTTACTTCTTATACAATGATGCCTTCTTCAAGGCTCATCCAATCTAATTATAGTCATTAAATTACTTCTTTGATAACTCTTTCTTACTCTTTAGTGTATTAGAAAACAAGTTTTGACCATGAAAACCAAAATGGATCCACTCATTTACAGCTTAATCTCTTTACCCTATTCTATAGTTGGTATGCATCTCTCTTCGGAAAAAGATAGCGTTCTTTACTTTCAGAAAACAACCATGACACCAAACTGAATTTATTAGACATATACCCTTTAGTAATTGGAAAGGCAAATGCTTAGGTACCAGCCTGTGATAAGGAAAAAAAATCCTGATTCTCTTTGTTTTGAAGTAGGTTAATATTTGTTATAGTATAAATGTGTATAAAGACTTTTGCAGTTTCTTATTTGGTCATTTAAGAAGTGTCTCTATAAATCTAAATATGACTTGTTTGAGACTCAGATTGCATCTCCTATACTTTCTGGGTTACATGGATAGACCTGAGTGTACCTTTATAGGCAACAGGCTGGGAATTAAAAGGTTTGTTTTTTATCTCTAATTAGTTTAGTATTAAAACTTGGTGCCCCAATCTAAATTTCCATAAATTCCAAACTCAGTACAGTTGAGGGGGACATTTCACCATGAGGAACTGGTCACAGAGATAGTGACAGAGTATAGGGAAACCATGCTCCCCTCCCCCCACAAAAAAGGGTCTACCAAATTTGCCACTGTGTCAGGCTCTGTGAGACTCTGATATGAGTTTCCACACAGCCCACCCAGAGGAGGAAAGACAAAACCCTTGTTTTCAGGTGCGCAGCCCTTACTGTCCAAGCAGGACAGCACTTATGGCTGACACATACAAGAAGAATTCAGAGCAAGTTAGCATGGACTCACTTGCCATGTGTTACAGAGGACCCAGCAAGAAGCAGGAAGTATATGAAGGGCCCCAAAGGCAAGGCTGCACTGGTTCACTTTACTTCCGGGAAGTCTGCTGACTTTACTTCCTGGAAGCTAGTGCAAAGACTCCAGGACGTGGGATGAGCTCCGGGAAGTGGCACATGAGAATGGCTGAGATACTGCAAAGTCCTCCTTTGGGCTTTGCTTCTTCCAACCTTTCACGTGCCGGATGCACAAATAGTGTTGCAGGAATTTCAAACTCTGCTCTAGTATCCTAGCTACCAACCTGAGATCCTGCTGGCCGAACACTGGCTTCCTAATCCCCTAGACAGGCAGATCAGACAAAGAAAGGCTGAGCTGACAGGATATAAGCACATTCAGTTAGGTGACCTGAAGAGATCTTTCTTCTCTTCCTGTGTCCTTGTAGTTTCTAGCATGCTGTCTCTGCTGGCTCAGTTCCTTTTTTTTTTTCGAGACAGGGTTTCTCTGTGGTTTTGGAACCTGTCCTGGAACTAGCTCTGTAGACCAGGCTGGTCTCGAACTCACAGAGATCCGCCTGCCTCTGCCTCCCGAGTGCTGGGATTAAAGGCGTGCGCCACCACCGCCCGGCTGGCTCAGTTCCTTATAGGTCGGGGATGATTCTCAATTAGGGGAAGCCACATTAGGTGAGCTGGTATCTTCTCTTTTAGGCCTTGTCCGTAAACACTGCTTACTAATGTTTGCTCACCAGGGTCTTTTTTTTCTGTTAACACCGAAGGATAGGGTTGCGGCACGGGCCAGCTGCACACGGATCTTCACACATGAGAACTTAAAACAACAAAAGAAAAAGAAAACAAACCACAACCCTTGAGATCCTACTTGCCTTCTCTGGCGGGACCTTCATTTTGGTCCATGGTAAAAGAAAGAAAGAAAGAAAGAAAGAAAGAAAGAAAGAAAGAAAGGAAGGAAGGAAGGAAGGAAGGAAGGAAGGAAGGAAGGAAGAAAGAGCACACACTGAAATCCACTTGAACTTGAAAGTGGATGGAGAGAGAAGGATCCATTTCAGGAATTCACAACCTCAGCAGCATCCTCTGAAGGCTTTGTTTTCTTTATGCAGATCACACAGCTGCTCCTGGCTGTCTTCGGGTTCCCAAAGCAGCACCCACCCGTGCAATCATCTTGGTGGACAGTGCTGGCTTATTTTCACCCCTGCTTTCTGTCTCTGCTGTCCTGAGATTCCACTTGTCTTCTAACTGGCGGGTTTTGAAGAGAGTTTGCAGCATGAATTTTAACTTTCGTGTTGTGCCTCACTTGAGCCTCAAGGGCTTCTAATGTCTCCGTTAGTAGGGATTTTTGGAGATTCAATCTAGAGCCCATGCTAACTCAGAAAGAAAAGCAGAATTACTCAGCCGAGAAAGAATTAATTTTAAGTTTTACAGGAACCATAATGCTCTCTCCATAAAAATTTGAATTTTCTTTTATATTTCTCAAGAGACAACGGTAGCTTCATTTTGAGAAGACAATCATTTCCTCAAAGTAGAGAAAGGCCAAATTTCGCTTTACATCTATTAATTTTTTTCTGCAGATTCGCCATGCCTGTGTTTGATGAGACTCAATCAGTCATTTTCTCTCGACTGGTGTTGGTCAACATTATTCCCAGCTTTCTGATGAAAAGTTTTTTTCTCTGAACATGAAGCCTTCAGCCTCCCACACCTGCTTAACTCATTTCATTCCTGAATGGTTGGTCTGGTTACTGATTGCTTGCGCTTCAGTCTGAGTGAAAGAATTGCTCATTCCCAGCCCGTGATAATTATTGTATACGATTTAGATCATTCTACACAAACGAGAGCAAATTGCCCATCTGTGATGAAGATAATGGGCAAGAGTGGTCCTTTGATCTCTCCCCGCTTGCTCCCATCACTAGCTCCTCTCTCCACACTCCGCAACGGGGAGACGGTAAGCAGTCCTCCCAAGCTGGTTTTGTTCCTGCACTGAAGTTTCCTACTGCACAGACCGTGGAGTGACAGTGGCTATTTGGCTGAATGGTTTTCCCCTTGTTGTAATGAAAGTATGATTCATTTATTCCATCTAAAATATTGTCAAATTGGATTCTCTGTAGCTAATTGAAGCATCACATGATTGTCAGTGGAATATTGATCTCTCCGTCATTGTGAGCAAATAAATTAAACAAGGAAGATTGATTTCAGGTCATGGTCTCATAGACTTTGTCAGCATTCAAGCTAGTTCCATTACTGTTGGGACTATAGTGAGGGGAAGCACTGTGGTGTGTATGGATGTGTGTGCGTGTGCATCTGTGTGTGCGTGCATGTGCGTGTGAATGTGTGTGCATATGTGTGTGTGCATGAATATGTGTGTGCATGTGTGCATGCATGTGTGTGTATGAGAGCAGGTTGCTTACTTTACAGAAGCCTGGAACCAGAGGTGTGTGAAAGGGAGAGGGAGCAGGCAGGAAGAATCCATGGACAAAGCCTTCAAAGACATGTTCCCAGTGGCCCCTGAACTCTAATCAGGCCACACTTCCCACAGACGCCATTACTTCCCATAGTCCATTCACTATGAGTATCTCAATGGACTAACCTACCTGACCCGATCATTTCTCCATAGCTTCTGCTCTGAGCCTTGCACTGAAGACCAAGCCTTCAACGTAAGAGCTGCCCTTGAGGATGCCATAGCAGGTCACTCTACTTTGCAACTCTGAGTAAATAAAAATCGAATAAAAAAATGTGTGCTACTGAGAAGAAACTGCATACAAATCTGAAGTAGTTTTCCTAACGCGACGGACAGAGCTTCAAAGGGTGGCAGGATGCGAACAGGGTTTCATTTCTGGATGGCAAGGTCTTGGCCCGTCTGAAAAATATGACTCACAAATGCTGAAATCATTTTAAGATTTCAGTGCTTTTAGCCACAATGCAAGCACAAACCAGTAGTTTCATTCAGTAATTAAAATTCAAGGAACCCATTCAACCGATTACTTTCATTTAACATCTGCAAAATGGTAGGTTCTGTGCAAAATGGACAAGCCAATTCCCCAGTCTGCTATTCTCTGAAAATTAGTTACATACATAGCCATTATAAATAATTGTGAGTTCAAACTGCAGTCTCAAGTTATGATGGCTCTCTTGTTTTGCTTTGTTTATAATGACCTTGAATCTCACTCTAGTTAAATAAGAAGTATTAAATGGTATGCAGAGTGACTTCTTTCATTTATTTTGTCGTTAAATAGTTAATGACCGGAAGGAGGGATGACTTACTATATCTTTTATACTGTCACCAGTGTGGGATTGATGGTCTGATTTAAATGATTAAATTCTTCATCATGCTTTAGTGAAGGCATCCCCACGTTTTGGTAGTCCAGTTATGACCTGAATGCTTAGGCTTTGCTCAATTTGAATTTTCCCTTAGTCGGATACAAAGTGAATGACTCGGATGCCTATTGAGACTACCTGAACTTTGTGTCCATCTTGGGGCCTGATGCCTCCTTCCTCCACGGAAGTGCTGGAAGGATTGGGTGAGGTAAAGTACATGAAACTCCAGACATAGCAGCCGAGTGAGAACCATGTGTTCTAAAAACACCCGCCAGCTCTCCTTCCAATGCCCACAGGTGTTTTCTGGGACCCCTTACCCGCCTGCTTTCCTCCCGACGCCCACAGGTGTTTTCTAGGACCCCTTACCCGCCTGCTCTCCTCCCGACTCCCACAGAAGGTGTTTTTTGGGACCCCTTACCCCTGCTGTCCTCCAGATACCCACAGAAGGTGTTTTCTAGGACTCCTTTCTTGTGATTTTTGATTTTCAGTAGAAACGTGGACTAGAGACAGATAATGACCCAGTCAGCGCTGTAGAGATGGTAAAGGTACTTGCTTGCCTCTGATCCTGGTGTCTTGAGCTCACATGGTGGAAGGAGATTCCTTAAAGTTGTGCTCTGACCTCCACACACACACTGTGACTCTCTCTCTCTCTGTCTCTCTCTCTGTCTCTCTCTCTGTCTCTCTCTCTCTGTCTCTGTCTCTCTCTTGGAATCTCTGTCATTCCAGGAATGTGCTGATGGGTACTGGCACAGTCTCCTGCCTTCATTCTTTTCCCAGTTGCTCCTCTGAGTTCTCCTCCCTCGTGTCCTACAAGTCCTCAGCTGGTAGAAGCCTGTAAACGACTCATCTATTGTAAAACAAGCAAGCCCATCCCTCTGGTCAGGCACTTGGACCTTCAAACACCATCTGGGACGTTCTCAGTGGTGGAAAGAGCATGGTCACAACACTGCAGAAAATAGTCACCTCATTAACTTCGTCCTCCCTCCTGGCTCCCGAGAGCATTCTTGGAGTCCCTGAAGCTGATCCCCGGGATCTCTAACGCAGACCACAGCCCAGCATCCTCTCATTTGAGTTTATCATTAGCTTCCTATGAGATGAAGGATGCTCCTGCGAGGGCACTTCTGATGAATTTCTCTTTGTGGCCCTGCCTGAAGCCCTCACATACATGTCAATCCACCATTGTCCCCTATGTAAGCCAGATCACAAACTGGTCAGCTTTTGTAGCTGTTTAATGTAGAAATACCAGTGGTCACTTAAGCTGTGTTGGAGGGACTTATTTTGTTAGCCAAAGCAGGCAGTTGATCTGTGTAGAGATGGACTCAAAGAAGCAGTTTTCTCGCTTAGAGCTGACTGTATTATACTGAGATGAAACAAAGGAGAAGATCATCTGTATGGTTTCCCAAGCAGAAAAGGCATAATTAAATATTACAGAGACCTCTTCATATACCCATTTATCACCAAGCATTGATTAAGTGTCTGATCCTCCCACCCTCGCCTATCCTTATCTGTGATAAAGACAATGACCTTGGAGAGTCTTTACTTTACTCCTTATTAAAATGCATCTTATCTATAAGTACTTGAGTGAAAATAAATACTTTTCGGATACATTGAGTAAAACGGGAGGAAGACACTGTAGCCTTTTAAATTAACATTATAATAATTTTAAAATTAATGAAGCCTGTCTCCTGGCATCCTAATGAGGCTCATGAGTAACTGTTATCCATTTTTATTAGAGCAAAACTTTTAGGGATAATTCTCACCCAATTTATTTAAAAAGGGTCTTGGCTGCGAATATAGTTGCACTTAATGAGCATCTAGCTTGCTGTCTTGATGGAATAGAAAGGATGCAAGTGCCTTCTTCCATTCCTCCAGACTCCCTGCATTGGTCCAGTATGGAATGCTGAGGATCACCTGCTGATTTGGATAAATCTTTGTGTCCTTTGCCTTGGCCTGTCTTATCGTTGCTATCATGAAGGAGTTTGAATGAGCAACTCCCCTTATTAGAAGCCCCGTTAGCTGTGGAAGAGTGACTGATTAAGTTATGTTTAAAGCATATTAAGTGCCAATGACAAACCAAGCAGGACGAGAGCTTGTAATCAGTCCTGGCCAGAAGGGAGAGTGTGATGGCAGGACAGTGGCATGTTTGGAGTTGTGGCTGGATGGACACTCATCGATGCAAGCAGGTAGGTGGGGGATAAAGTGTGGGTAAGGATGACCAATAGCTTTGAAGCTGTCAACCAGCATTCTTAACCTGGACTAAGTACAGTGCAGGAGACTTATGATTTGGTTACCAAACTACTAAACGGCCTTTACGAGGGAGCAGGCTTCTCAAGAGACAATTAACTTGTAGATTCACAAGATGTTCTAAGGCAAGGAGGTGTGAGCCAAAGAAGCCAAGGCAACCAGCATGGGGGCCCCACCCATGAGCAAGGATATATAAAAGCCCAGGAACCCGAAGGGGCATTCACAATTCAGCTAACGTCAAGGAGACACTGCAGCCTCTCTCTGCCATCATGTCTTTCAACTGCTCCACAAGAAATTGCTCTTCCAGGCCAGTCGGAGGACGTTACACTGTCCAAGCAAGCCCAGTTGCCACAACTTCAACCCGTGAGGCAGACTGCCTGAGTGGCATCTACTTGCCCAGTTCCTTCCAAACTGGTTCCTGGCTCCTGGACCATTGTCAGGAGTCGTGCTGTGAGCCCTCTGCCTGCCAGCCAACATGCTACCAGAGAACTTCTTGTATCTCCACTCCTGTCCAGGTAACTTGCAATCGACAGACTACCTGTGTCTCCAATCCCTGCTCAACTCCCTGTAGCCGGCCACTTACCTTTGTGTCCAGTGGCTGTCAGTCCCTGGGAGGCATTTCCAGCTCTTGCCAACCAGTGGGAGGCATCTCAACCACCTGCCAACCAGTGGGAGGCATCTCTACTGTCTGCCAACCAG
Organism: Neodon shergylaensis; assembly: GCA_025134845.1. NCBI lineage: Eukaryota > Metazoa > Chordata > Mammalia > Rodentia > Cricetidae > Neodon > Neodon shergylaensis. Next base: position 22,165,927 of record JABTXL010005929.1, on the reverse strand, counting down.
TGGGCGGCATCTCCACCATCTGCCAACCAACCTGTGGAGTCACCAGGACATACCAGCAGTCCTGTGTGTCCAGCTGCCGAAGAACTTGCTAAATGCTTAGGAGCCAGTGAGCCAGCTGAGTCTCCCTGCTCTACCAGCTGTGTATCCAGGATCTTCCAGTACGCTGCTTGAGTACTTCACCTCTGACCGTTATTGACTGCCCAGCTGCTGGCGGCTAGCTACGCACAGGCTGCCTTTGACGCCCTAAAATCTTTCTTACCAGCACTAAGATGACTTTAAGGTTTGATTTTTGGTGCCGTGTATGCTTCCTGATGCTTCCAAAGCCTTTGCCACCCTCAGTCCAGTCTGAGGTCTCGTGATACCTCCAGAGGCTCTGTTGCAAAAAGCCCATGTCTTCACCCTGCCACTGTATTTCCTGGCTTCTGCTTTTGTGTCTCTGAAAGAGGGAGCTTGTCGCTCTGTGTAGTTCTCAATAAACTTGCATTCGTTGGCCTTGCAACCACATGCCTCAGCTGACTCTTTTATTTGTGGGGGTTGGGATGTACTCACTCATATTTGGTTTCTAGCCATAAATAAAGGACATTGAGCCTATAATTAGTGATCCTAGAGAAGCTAAATAAGAAGGAGAACCCAAAGAAAAACATATAGGCATCCTCCTGAATATTAACCTTCATCAGGCGATGAAAGGAGACAGAGACAGAGACCCACAATGGAGCACCGGACAGAAATCTCAAGGTCCAAATCAGGAGCAGAAGGAGAGAGAGCACGAGCAAGGAACTCAGGACCACGAGGGGTGCACCCACACACTGAGACAATGGGGATGTTCTATCGGGAACTCACCAAGGCCAGCTGGCCTGGGTCTGAAAAAGCCTGGGATAAAACCGGACTCGCTGAACATAGCGGACAATGAGAACTACTGAGAACTCAAGAACAATGGCAATGGGTTTTTGATCCTACTGCACGTACTGGCTTTGTGGGAGCCTAGGCAGTTTGGATGCTCACCTTACTAGACCTGGATGGAGGTGGGTGGTCCTTGGACTTCCCACAGGTTAGGGAACCCTGATTGCTCTTTGGACTGACAAGGGAGGGGGACTTGATTGGGGGAGGGAGAGGGAAATGGGAGGCGGTGGCGGGGAAAAGACAGAAATCTTAAATAAATAAATAAAAAGAATAATTCTTCACTGATCAGGTTATGACATTTTCCCTTTGTGAGCCCAGAGATCACATTATGTTTTCTCATTGGTAGAGTGTTGGGTAAATAGGGGCTGTGGTGAAGCACTGTGAGATTTGACAACTGATTTGACTTCTATAATTCCCTGAAAATTTGAGGGACCCACAGAATGGCTTCTGTGGAAGCAAAAGATAAGCTGTTGAGGAAGTAAAGGAGTTCAGAAAGTTGCAAACAATAGAGGGGAGGACCAGAGTTCATGCTTTCCTAATCAAAAGAGCAGAGTGGGAACGTTTGAAATGATCTCTCTATGATTGGCTGGGCCGGAGGGAGAATGAAGAAGGAAGCATCGTTGATTCTAGGCCTTGAGAGACTCTGCATCCAAAGGACTGACTCTAACTGTAACCTCCCCTTGCCCTCTGGAACAAATCTGTGGTCCCAGACACGACGAGTCAATGATATTGGGTGTATCTGGCAGGAGAGAATTACGAAAAGCTTCAGGAACATTGTTTTATTTCTTAATAATTTTTCTTTTGTGCTTGTGTGGTACTAAAGACTGAAACAAGATCCTTGTGTAAGTTAGCCAAATACTCTACCTCTGAGGTACAAAACAACTCCAGCTCTGGTATGGGTTTGTTTCAACCCTCACAACCTCGCTGCCCTTTCCTGCAGTCCGTAAGCTGATAAACCAAGCTGTCTGGGTGGGTGGGAAGTCCATGTGCCAACTCCCTTTGTCTTTCATGGCAGTGTGAGAGCTGGCTACCAGCGCGCCTGTGCTCGCCCTTCTCCTCTGTTGTGTCCAGAAGCATATCTCAATATGTTCTCTTCAGGATTGCTCCAACACAGACATGGCTACCAGTGTGCCTGCGCTCACCCTTCTCATCTGTTGTGTCCAGTAACATATCTCAATATGTTCTCTTCAGAATTGCTTCAACATACACAGAAATGGACCATCATTAGACAAAATAGACAGATGCAGGCAAGCGCCGGAAGTGGCAGATGCCTTTTCTCCTAGCGAGAACTGCTGTGTGGAGGCTCCATGTATCATTCTCTGTCGTCAGTGCAAAGTGTTTTTCTTATTTTACTGATGGCTTTTCAGAGGCAGAACGTATAGATGATTTTTATATAGATGCAGTATTTTCAATTTCTCCGTCTGCTGACTCTTCTTCCAAGGTCCCCTTTATCAAAGCAATGTTGGCTCTGACTCACACACATCTTTCACTAAAGCGAGACATGGCTTTTGCTGCATGCTCATTCCATGTCCTCTCTTTTAAAAAGAATTGCTCCGACTTTCCAAAATGCTCCAGTTTGTTCTAAATTACAGATCACTGGGTATGTGTGTGGGGAGAGGGGATGATGTGCTAAATGGACCTTTCTGTTTCAGCTGATGTGATTCTCAAATACCATTTCTCTTACTCACTTCACACATGATTTGGAAAATTCAGAGGCCGATAGACCATTTTATTTTGTTTTTTTATTTTTTATTTTATGTATGTATGTATTTATTTGCTTTTCTGCTTTCTAGGTTCCAATGAATAGATGGTTTCTCTTTTTATTTATGTGACTAATCAATGCCAATAAGTAAGAGCAGTATATTCAAAATACATATTGAGATACATGCTATATTCTGATATGACACTGTTTTGTTTGGGCTGTTTGTTGTACTGCGAACACCCAAGTATATTGCAGCAATCTTGCCAAGCTGTTGCTGATCTCCATTTCTATTTGGGGAATTATTATTATTGCTTTTGCTATTATAACACTATATAATTTACACTAGGGTTTTGAACGTTCTCTCCATCCTTTGCCATATTACATAGTAAATTTTAAGTTTGTCTTGGAGAAGAGTCTTAAAGATAGAGATGTGATGATTCTTAGCCTAAGGCCAAGAAATGCAATTTCTATCTAGCACTTCATCACTGTGGAAATTGCAGCTCTTGTTGGTCTGTGGGAGTCTGCTTACCTCCTCATTCCTTAGCTCACTTGGGAACCAGAAGCAGTGGTATAGCATCTCCTGCCTCTGCTTTCAGGTATAAGCTAATATAATGTGTGCAACCCAGGTCTCAAGGGGACCATCTGTCCTTTGATACAGAAATCCAGTGAGCTGTGTCTTTTTGGGGATGGGGGTGTTTTTGCTTTTCAATTTTTTTGAAAGCATGGCTTCTCCAGAAGCTCTGGGGACTCTGACGACAGAGGTTGGGGGATAGTGTCTTGTTTCCCTTATCTGTGGCCTCAACAGTCTGTGTTAGAAGGGTTCCATGACTTTGTGGGGTGCTTTCCTGCTTTCTGTCTGCTTCTGTTTAGACTACCCCCATCCAGACATTTGACAGCACTTCCTTTCTTTGATTTTCAGTAAATCTTCCTTCCTAAGGCACTCGTGTGCTCGCATGTCTGAAAGACTTCATCGCAAGGTCATTTATACTCTGGTTATAAGATATGTGATAAAAAATTTATGTCATAAAATACACATAGCATGAAACTTAACACATTAAGTACTTTTAAGTGACATCCTGTGGCATTCGGTACACTCACACTATGGTGGCACTTGGTACACTCACACTACTGTGGCACTTGGTACACTCACGTTATGGTGGCACTCAGTACACACACACACACTACTGTGGCACTGATCACTTTTGGGCACTTTTTTTTTTTTGCCAAATTCAGAACTCAATTTCTCCCTCCTCCCATTTTCCATCTTTTCCCACTGCCTTTTGTTCAACCAATGCTAATGTCCTTCTGAGGTCAGTTTTTCAATAGTAAAGAGAAATAGGATTCCTGGGCCTTAGAAAGCTTGTAGTTCAGTGTTGTAGAGTCATTGCTAGACTGACCTCTCTGTTGTATGTTAACCTCTACGGCCTTCCTGGTTTACTTTCAAAGGCTTTATATAACATTGACTATGAATGTTTTTGAAGAGGCATCATGCAAGTTCTCAATGTATGGTGATATTACTCTGTTTTTCTTATTCGGTACTTGCTTATTTTAAAACTGTGGCAATTACAGAGGGCATGTGCAACCTCTAGAATATTTGACTTTAAATGCAAGAGACATAAAATTCTAAGAGTCAAAGGAACATATAGGGAGTTGTCCAAAGGACAGGAGTTTAAGAGTGGACTCTGGAACTACCCACAGGGAAGACAGAGTTGGCTCTGCTGTTATGACCTTGACCTTGGTTAAAACTCATCAAGTCTCTTTGGATTTTCAGAAAAATTCTACCCATGTTTAGAAACATAAATATTTTCAGTAAAGACGTTATACTTTGTTCTTATGAATCTAGAATCTTTTCTTATTATTGCCCCTGGCTTCAATCTCTATTATAGAATGTGTGGTTTTGAACTGAGTTGCCTGATGGGCATTTACTGAGGGATTTTTGGTTACAATGTAGTCGGATCTATCAACTAGGTGTGATTGACATGGTACATTTCACATTATAAAACAGTTATAATTGAGAAGCAGGATATTTAGCATAGGTATAGCTAAAAGAACCAAGTAGCTGTATGATTTCTTATAAGAATCAACGATAAAGATGATGAGATTGCTAACATTCTGTTACTAATGATACTGGTGTGGGGAAGAAATACAGGCCATTATTCTGATCTAGAGGAGGATTTATCTATTGATACAGGTCCTATTGTTACCATGTTGATGGAGGTTTCTGTGAAGCCTGGTCCCACAGCTGTTTAGTTCCAAAAAACCACACAGAGGTCTGCATTAATTATAAACTGGTTTGACCTAATTAGCTCAGGCTTCTTATTAAATAATTCTTACCTCTTAAATTAACCCATAATTTTTGTCTGTGTTAGCCCATGTGGCTTAGTACCTTTTATCAGTGAGGTATTCTCATCTTGCTTCCTCTGTGTCTGGGTGACGACTGCAGACTGAGCCTTTCCTCTTCTCAGAATTCTATTCTGATCCCCCTGCCTCTACTTCTTGCCTGGCTACTGGCCAATCAGCATTTTATTAAACTATTAAAAGTGACAAATCTTTACAGGGTACAAGATCATTGTCCCACAGAACCCCCCCTTTTCTCCAAAACAAGACCTCTGAATCTAACCTCCTTTGCTTAGCTTTTTTCCTGACCATTATCTATAGCAACTTGTAATCAACAATCTAAACAAAGATAAACATCCATAATCCAGTTTTTGAGAGTATGGGTATAGTTTTCTAGGCTACTTCCTGCTGACTGGGGTGCTAATAATCTTATGGGGATGTAAAGAAAATTTAGAATTATGGTCAAGTCCTTGTTGGAATAATCTGTGAGGCTTTATCATCTCAACCAGCAGTCTTGAGGCTGTTCTAGATATAGAACTCAGAGAAAACTCCAACATAGGTCCTCTGAAATGTTGGATCATTTGGGCCATCTACTCCTATCAAAGATTTTTTCAGGGAGGCAAGCCTCCTGCAAAGGGGGGCAAGCCTCCTGCAACAGATTGGTATGCCAGCATGGGACAAGAATTTCCACGTGAAGTCTAAGAGAGCTTTTTAAAAATTATTTTTTTAAAAAAGGCTTCTAGATCCATAAAATGGGAGCCAAGTGAGGCTTCTTGGTAACAATTTTATTTTTCAGACAGGCTCTGTCTGCAAGGGAGGTGTAGTAAAAACTGCACAGCTTCTTTAAAAATGGTGACCTCCTGGTTCACCAGCACAGATGGCTCTGACTCTCTGGTGAGGTTGGGCTATAGAACATTCAAATGGGATTTGTGAGCAGTGTGTTACAAAATGCTTAATGGCACAACATAGACCTGCTGTATTCCTGGAACTGAGACCGTGTGCACAACTTGTAGAGGTGGTAAATAGACCTCTGCCATGTTGGATTGGGCAGAACCAAAAGGCAAAGCAGCCTTAATCCTAGCCATGCCACTTAGCATTTTAATAAGTGCTCCTGGACAGAAAAGGATTACAGATACAAAATAAACACAAATTCAGATGAAAAAAGACCTCCAAATGTGTCACAGGATGTTTAAAAAAATGTATGTAGGCTTGGAAGAGAGAAGAAAAAGAGTATAGTTATAAAAAGAAGTAAATGGTTTCTAAAAAATAAAACAAAGTCTTTAAAGAGACAGTAAACTTGTAGAAAAAGTAAAGGAAGAAAGAAAAATAAGTCATGTAAAGATGTAATATACAAAGAGACTCTGGTTTATGTATACTATTTTGTTTTCTTTAAATTATTTGACTGAGAAGGAACTAAATAAAGAGAGATATTGTATGGGCTGCTAAGCTAAACTAACATATGTTTTAAAGATATCCTGACTTCAAAATTTGGGTCTAAAGATATCTTGCTTTGGAAAAAAGTTCTTTTGTTTCCACAGAAGATGAGAACCCATGCTGCAGTGTCTGCAGTGTTTGCTGGTAGGCCACAACCTCGTGGTGATGCACAGGTTAATGGAGATGGGTTAGTTTAGGATTTAAGAACTAGCTAGCAATATGCTTAAGCTATTGGCCAAACAGTATTGCAAATAATATAGTTTCTGAGTGATTATTTCGTATTCTAGGAAGCGGAGGACAAACTAGCAGCTTCCCCCAACAGTTCCATCCTCAAATGAGTGTCCTAGTGAGACATAAAATGTGGCTTAATCATTTGGATTGGAAATTCTGTGCTATTTTTCTTCCACTAAGCACTTCTAAGTATTTATTTATTTATTTAGTTTATTTATTTGTGTCTGCACATAGACATGTGTGTGTGCATGTGCATGCCACAGTGTATGTATGGAGCTCTGAGAATAGCTTGTCTCTATTGTGCTATCTCTCTCCCTCCACTGTGTGAGCTCCAACAATGGAACTCAGGTTGTCAGGTTTGGATGCAAGTCCATTTACCTGCTGAGTTCTCAATGACCCTCAAGAGGCATTTTTTTAATGACTGTGCATTTCAGCCTCTTCTTGTAATCCTAGCACACAGGAGGCTACTGCAGGAGAATGGTGGGTTTGAGGACAGCCTGAGCTGCCTAACAATATCTTTTTTTAATAAACCAAAACCTCATATGAACATGCAAAAATATCTGTAAGAATTGGCAGTAACACACAGGTTGGACGGGGTAGGGAAGAGCATTTCACTATAAGGAAATGTCCTTTAAAACCTTCCACCGGACCAGTTTGTCTTCTTTTGGCTAATGGTGCCAATCATTGCCTGTCAAGTTGTCTCACTGTTGCCAGATATGACCTTATATGTGTAATGAAGCAGTAAAAGCTGTTCTGCCTTCCTTCGTGGCAACAGGGGGTCTTTCAGGTCTTTCCCTGTACACTTCCTCTATCCTTCCTTCATAGTGATCCCTGTCCGCATCCATGATCTTACACCGGGTGTGATGATGAAGTCCTTAACAGATCTCAGTGTTTGTCTTTGGTCTCACCCTCTCCTCACAGCACTGCCAGATGTGTCCAGATTGGCTTACTGCAGCTGCTGTGGCAAAATCCCCCAAACTGGTTTAAAGAATGACTTCTATAAGTACCTATCCTTTTCCATTGTTAACAATGGTCAGGAAAGCAACACTTACTTGAAACTGAAGGGAATTTCCTCTAGAGCTTACCCCAGAGACAAAAGTTATAATTGCAAATCCTGGGATTAAGAGCTGCATTGGTTTTCAAACGGATTTATTAAAATGAGGACAGAACCGAAGCTGTCTGGTAGCTCTTGGCCAGATGTGAATCCATAGACTTGTCTCTTATCCCTGCATGAGATTCTGGGGGATGGGTCTAGAAATGTTCCATTTGTGAAATAAAGTCTTCAAGTGGTATGCAAAACACATATAATCTTCTGAAAATCAAGGATTTGGGGTGAGCGACAGTTTTATTTGACAAAAGTCACAGGACTCAGAGGTAGAAGGTCGTGCATTGAATTTAATTCAACCATGTTGACAATAAAGTAAATCCTTTGATCTCTCTGAATCCCTTGGCATTCCTGTATAAACTGGGGATGGTGATATTAGCACCAAATTTGAGTACTAGCCATAGTGAGACTCATTGTTATCAAAGATAAACTCCAGTCTTGAGGGTTTAACACAATAAAAATTTATTTTCTATACATTCAGATTGTGAAGGTATGCCCCTTTCTGTAAGATGCTTTTCAAAATATCAGCACTTTCCTTTGTTCTTTTCACACCAGATTTCCAGGTAGCTGCAGGAGTTCAGACTGCAGGAGATGGCGTAGGGAAGATGCTGCACCTTCTCACATTACATGGGCATGTTTCCAGCCACTAGGTCATGCTTATGAGGGAGGAGTCACGCTCACACAGCCTAGACATGGGCTGAGAAGAAGAGAACATGGGTTTTGTGAATGGCTAATTTGTGCTTGCTACCCTGCTTCGTGCGATTGGAAGAATGAGGGAGTCTTTGTGAAAGCTTGAGCTACACTAGGCATTCCAGCGTCCTTTCAATCCAAAAGACGCTGCTTTCCAACACCGCCAAAGGAAGCCTATTCCAGGAAAGAGAACTCCAGGGAGAATCCATGTGTGCATTCATCTCCTAAACCCAAGAATTGCCGGTGGCGTTTAAGAATCTCTTTCTAGGAGACATTGCTTTCAAATCTCAAGGAAAATATTTCTAGACAAAAATTGCAACATAAATGATTAGTCATTAGTTCTTGCTTAAAAACAGCCAATTCTGGTAATAACTGGAAAGAATTCAGCTGGTTCTGACTTGAAATAGAAATGAAAGTTGATGGGGGCACCAATTTCATGACTGAGACACAGGCACACAGCTATTATTATTATTCCTCTTTCTTCTGCTGCAATAAGCCACATAATTTTTTGCTTCAAATTATCTAGTCTGGCTCTTATTTTTATGGTATGTAAGCTCATATTTTAAGGTATGTATCAAGGCAGAGACCTTACAATTAACTTATGTAACTCCTATACTTAATGGATCAGGAAATAGAGGGGCAATGACTTCTCAAATAAAATCCAGTTATAGGAAAAAGTGACTCTAATTGTGAATTTCTGACTTCATGATTACTCCTATTTCCCACTGAGTTGCTATGGAAGTGGATTGTTCAGTGATGTGTTGGTTGTTTATCATCTCTGTGGGATTCTGTACTCTTGACAAGGGCTTCCACATGTCTTTGTTTCTTGAAACTGATGTGTGATTGACTTCTCCACTGGCCATCTGTGGGTAGGGCATACTGAAGGAACCACTGCTACTCCAGAGGATATAGAGCACATTCTCCTGATATCTGCTTTACCCTGTTTGCTATGATTCCATCACCTCTCAAGGTAGGTGGTGGCATGGTAAGGCTGAGCCACCATACAATTGAATACCTGTAGATGGCAGCACTGTGAGGCCGAGCACCATACAATTGAATACCTGTAAACAGTTCCAGTTGAGGGGTCTGCCTCTTACTGCCTTGCCTTCCTTCACCTGCTCTGTTGATCTGCTCAGTGCACCCTCATGAGATCTCACCCCACACCACATTTTTACTGTTGGCGGCTTAGTCTCAAAGACGTTTTTAAGTATTGATATAGCCCATTTGGAATAAGTATTTGTGACAGATTTTGTTGTATATCAAAATCCAAATGTAACTGGGGTCCTAATTTTTTTCTGTAAAAATCTTGTTTGGTGTGTTATCAATAGTGGCATTGAAAAGAAAGTTCCAGAAACTGGATTCTTAGGAAACTCATATCCAATCAATGCAGTATGATTTGTTCCCTTTTTCTTATGTTTTAACATTAGTGTTATGGACGAGGAATCTCGGCTGGGGGAACACATTGTCTAGGCCTGTGCATCTGAGTGTTTAACCATGGGGAAGCAATATCTCAGACTATTAATCTGTGAAAGACATTTTATTTTTTAACATTATTTTTCCTTTATCTTTAAGAATTTCACATATGTATACAAGAAAACATCATCATATCCTCTTTTTTTCCCCACCTCAAACTCACCCACAGTTTTCTCTCAACAGAACTCCCTCTAACTTCATGTTCCCTAAGTTGGTTTTTATTTTTGGTAGCTCACTAAGTTCAGTTAGTGCTGCCTATATGTGTATGGTTGTGGACCTATCCACCAAATCTTGCCAAATCTGCCACTGGAAAAAGAGTCTGTGAGATGCCAACCCAGAAGACGGGTTCTGTTCTATCTCTAGTGTGAGATAAAGATGAGGAGAATAAGTCACATGATTCTTAGGAAGCATAATAGGAAGGTCACGACTCCTACAGGATCCAGTACGGTAAGATCTCCATGAAGCATTAGTTATCATATATGTCTGATGCTACAGTCAGTCAGACAGGCTGGGCAATCAGACTGATCAGGACCAAAGCTGCTAAGCTCCAGTGTCCCGTATGCGTGCTATTCAGTACCATCCATCATTTGCCCGCTTCTCTGCTGCCACAGCAATTGGAAATGAAAATTTAATTTGTGAGGAAATGCAGCTGACCAAGCTTCGTAATGTTCAGATGAGAAGCTTGAACTTCACAAGATGATTTGTGACATTCGCATGCTGGGGGTGCCCACGGCGAAGCCTTTGACTTTTAGACTGGTTTATGACCTTTTTCTTGTTTTCTTCCTGCGAAAATGTGTTTCTGAGTAGCTGCTATCGGGTGAGCAATGTTCTGAAGTTGCTGACTGCTCTGTCCAGGGTCATGCAGAGATTGATGGTTTAGAATTAGATCAAACCGTCCTCCTTCCCTTTTTCATCTCCTAAGAGAAGGCTCTGCTTTCTCATTTTATCTCTTATTCTTGCATACCTGCCCTGACAAGACTCAGCAGATTACCTCAGAAGACACTTCAAAAGGCAGCCTCTGGGAACTCTGAGGCGGCTCAACACATTGAAAATCAGGGGACATTCAGCTGACTTGACAGCGTATTAACTCATCAGTGAATTCTTCATTCAGAGAATGTTTATTGGACATCTGATACTAACTAGTCTTTCCCCCCGTCTTAAGTTTCTAATAGAGTGGAAAAGCAGCCTCAAAAATAGCCTGATAACATAAAAACCCACTCTAGAGATGCTAACATGGACCTGTGTTTATGAATGGAAGTGGTCCTAACCTGATAACATAAAAGCCCACTCTAGAGATGCTAGCAAGGGCATGCATTATGGACAGAAGTGGGTCCATAGAATTTGTAGGATCACTATTTCCCCTCATGAGACTTATGGGAGGGTTTCTCCAGGAAATATTTGAATTGCTTCTCTTTTTTAAAATGTATTTCTTAATTTTGCATCCTGACTTCAGTTTCCCCCCTCTCCTCTCCTCCCATTCCTTCTCCATATCTCCCCCTGACATTTCTCTCTGTTTCTGTTCATAAAGGTGCAGGGCTCCCATGGATATCAACAAAGAATGGCATATCAAGTTGTGGTAGGACTAATCAAGAAAAAAAAATAAAACAAATAAGAAGTCACAAGGTTCTTTTCATGTGTGGGGGTGAGGAGAGTGGTTTGGAGTCAGGAAAGGGAAGGTCTCCCATGGTTATCAACAAGCATGGCATATCAAGTTGCAGTAAGATGAAACGAAGAAAGCAATGACCTAAAGAAGTTCAGGAAAACATGTAAACAAAGGTCAGTAAGCACACAGTACATATTAAGAGATCAGCCCTTTCCCAGAACTTTCTCAATTTAAACACAGCGCCCGGTACACACTGTAGAGTATGTCTGGGTCATCACAAAAGCAAGGCAGAAGGTCGTATCCAGATTCGGGGTACACTCACCAGATCAGGCTCCAGAGCTGTGTTCTGACATCCAACAGGAATCAACGTGTCTATAAACTGAATGTAAATGTTTGTCATAGGAGGTAAAATCATGGCCAAGAACAATCCAGGGAACAAACACACCTGAGGTAAAGGCCCTCTGCCTTTTTATCCTGGAGCCTCTCTCACAGTTCCCCAAGACACTGTCCGCCAGGCGTCATTCCCTTGACAGAGGTGTGACAGTGCGCGCTCAGGAAACAGCAAACTCCAAAGTGACTGCTAGGTGCATAGGTGTCATGAGCACATGACTTCACAAACACATGATTTGTGTACAAGCCTTTGTCTTCCCGGAGCGTCAGAACAGTTTGACTAACAATAAACTCATAAGGTGGAACAATTTCCTTTTACCATTTTTTATACATTTTTCATAATATTTTTATTGATTATTTGGGAATTTCAGATCATGAATGCTAAGAATACTTCTTCCCAGTCTTCCCAGGTCTGCTCCCACACCCTTAGGACTGGCCCCTAAAAAAAAAATAGAAGAAGAAAATAATACAAGGTCAATTTGTGTTTGCACATCTACTCAGTGGAGCAAGGTCTTAGTGGCTAGCCCCTTAAAGAAAACAGAATTTTTCACCTGAAAGCTGCCAGAACCCATCAGTTGTGGAGTGCTACACTTCAGCATCCATACCATAATTTTTAAGAGTTCATTTTGGTGGCTTTCTGTCTAAGCTGTTACTTTAGTGGGAGTTGGGGGTGAAATGCAGGTAGGGATTGTCACAGAAGCCTATGTCCCTCTCCCTTAGCTGTGAGTCTGCAATCCATACCATGGCAAAAGTAGCTTTCTTGCCCTTTATTGTCACCAAGAGCATAGAATTGCAGATTGCAGCATGGATCAAAGACATCCACATGGTCTTCAATGTCAGCATGTGCCACAGACCTCAGCATGGTCTCTGGTGAGAGACCATGGACATCAACACCACTTCACAGGCCACAGACTCCATCAAAACCCTTGGTGGCAGCACACCCCTGGATATCAACATGGGTCCAGGCTGCAGCTGAGACCACAGACATCCACATAGCTCTCGGAAGTAGCCCAGGCCACTGATAGTAACACAGACCCTGGCTGCAATAGGCCCATGGACCCAGACCTGGCTCTCCTCAGCCTCACAGATCAGGACATCTCCATAGACTCAGGTGGCAGCTCAAGCAACGCTTATCTATATGACCCTTGGTGGCAGCATGGTTCATGGACACCAACACAGATTCAGGCAGTGTCCCAGACAAAGGATATCTATATGGCCTTCAGTGCTAACTCAGGCTAGGGACATAAACATGACTCCTGGCTTCTCTAGGGCCACAGACATCCTTATGAACCTCAGGCTTTCTCACCACCTGGGGCAGTGCACCAGGGCCACCACCTATAGGGGCAGCACAGACCCTAGAGGTCTTCTGAGGCAGTCCAATCCAGAAAATAGGCCATTCTTCATCTTGGAAATCTTGTCCTTGCTCAGAATCAGGACAATTGTGTGGCTGGGCAGCATATTTGGGGCTGAGTTGCAATGCAAGCTCCAGACTGCATTCCACGACCCTGTCAACCCGATTTGGCAATAGCATGTTCCCCATCCACTGCAGGCTTCTCTCACACCCAACGCTGCCATTCTGTCTCCAGTTCCACCTCCCTTCAACACTCACTCATTGTTTCATTTCTTAACTTGCCCACTTCTCCATAGAATAATCATTCATCTTCGTGGTATTGGAAACTACAGTGGGTCTCATAATATATCTCTATCTACTATATCATGTTACACTGACTGTGACTATATTACTTACGTACATATATTATATATTTACATATATAGGTATATATGTACCTATACTACACACACACACACACACATATGTGTGTGTGTTTGTGTAGAATATCCTGCTATTGGCAGAGTCATGGTGATTCTATAGTTCTGGTGCTGCAGTAGCAGCTCCTTCACGCACTCCAGGAGCTCATAGATTGGGTAAATGTTCAGGTGGACCAACTCAAAGTGCTGGATCTGAGTACTGGACCTAGATGATAGCCAATATGGTCAGCTGGCAGGGCCAGGCTTCTACCACTGGAGGAGCCCATAAATATATTATGATCATATTCTTTCTCCTTCCCAGTTCCCCCCAGATCTTTCTCACCTCCTTACCCACCCAACTTTATGATCTCTCTCCCTCTTTCAAATACATTTCAAAATCAGTTATTTGCCTACCATGATAATTTGGCCAAATTCAGAGCAGATTATTTTATTAAAGACTTTACAAAAATTTAATTAAAATATAATTGCATAATTTCCACCTCCACCTCTTTTCTCTCCATCACTTTCCATTCCCTCTCAAAGGCATATCTTTCTTTTCTTTAAGAATTGTTGCATCCATAGGGGAATCAATATATAATAGCCTGCTGAGTCCATTTAACATTGCCTGCATGTATGCTTCTTGGGGCTGACTACTTGGGATTGGATAACCATTAGGGGGCTTATCCTTGGGGATGGCTGATTCTCCCTTTTGCAGTAGTCTTTAATTGCCTATAGTGCTTCATCTAGGGGTGGGACCCTTAAGATTCTCTCACCCCCATTGGCATGTCAACTGATGCTGTCATTGTTTGGTACACGTTAGGCAGCTATACATATTGTTGAGGCTCCATGGGTATGGCTTCCTTCTCAGATCTAGAAGACATACTCTTGCAATGGACTTTCCGATCATCTGGTTTTTCCCGAGCTTTAGATACAGAAGTTATATTGCACATGTATCCCTCAATGCTGAGCACAAATATTCAGTTATTCTCTGCATTTTTATCAGTTTTAGCTTTCTGTGTTGGTCTCTGCTATGAAAGATGCTGCTTTGATGAGAGATGAGAGCTACACTTCTCTGGGGGTATGAGTATTTAGAGTGGAGTGAGAAATTATACTGGTTTAGAAGTAGAGTCTTCTCTAAGATCCACAACTTTAATAATAACTGTCATACTACACATTACACAGTAAATATATCTTTCTATATATGCATATATGTGATGCTGTTCATTTCTTCTATTCCAATTTGGTATGATACACCACGCCCTCCTGAAAGGTTGCTGTGAACATCCTCAAAAATTTACTTCACTCAACTGCCAACTGAGATGAATCTAGCACACAGGTTATACCATGAAAGACCTAATTAACGACGCCCCCATTCAGCAGGAAGCAGTTTGGAGAGAAAAAACTGCGCCCATGTTCCCAAATATGGTTTATAAATATGCTTTTACATTTAAAGGGGGATATGATATAGATATGAATAATTTGCATTGGTATGGATTTTACGGTCAATTTTGTTATATGTATATGTATTTCTGATATTGATTAAGGTATTGTGATTGTGTAGTTCATTTTAAAATGTAATGTATAATTAGGAAATATAGGTTGTTAATGGATAATAGTCAAGCTTGTAGTCATGTTAGTTAGATTTTCTAGATATATAGAGATATATTTCAGTAGGATAGGCATTCTTCATATCTTTCAAAGACTGCAGAATATGGCATTTAAATGGTTTAATAACTTAGGGCTTTTCATGACAATGAGACACTCTGCTCCTGGCAGCACCAATCTACTTCAAGAAAAAGATGGGCATCAAAGAGGATCCTTATGGAGTTTGATAGCCATTTGGGCAAGAAACTGCTCTTGCCTGGACTATTGCATAAACTGGACACAGAGAACCCACAGAGAGAGGACTACTGAACTTGCCTAAAGGTGAGATGATCTTTCGGGGTTCCTGACTCATGAAAGAGTCTGCAAGACATTCTGCAGGACACAGCAGACAATGACTGAACCGCCTTTGAAATTTCCTGCTTCATGGAAATGTCTCTGGATACCATGGGCCTGTAGGCCGAAGATGGATGCCCCAACGGTACAGAGGAACTTTGGGTGACTGTCCAGGCAGCGAGATGTCTCTGTCATTTCTAGAGTTTTGGATTTCTTGTTTGCTTAAGTAATATTATTTCCTTCTGGAGTCTTTGATGGAGTTGAAGAATGGTTAGTAATAGTTATAGTTTTCCTTAGTTATGATAAGAGATAAAATAGATATAAATATTGTAACTGTAATTCTTACTTGATAACTGTTTTGTTATATGTAATTTTACTGTTAAAGCCTTTCTTTTTTGTTTAAACAGAAAAAGGGGAAATGATGGAGGTGGGTCTTGTATCTTATCTGTTGCTTTCATTGGTTAACTAATAAAGAAACTGCCTAGGCCCATTTGATAGGCCAACCCTTACATGGGTGGAGTAAACAGAACAGGATTGGGGGAGAAAGAAGCTGAGTAAAGGAGTCGCCATGATGCTCCCACTCCAGCCAGACGCAGGTTAAGATCCTCCCTGGTAAGCGCACCGTGTGGTGTTACAGAATACTAGAAATGGGTTAGATCGATATATAAGAGCTAGCCAATAAGAGGCTACAGATAACGGGCCAGGCAGTGTGTAAATGAATACCGTTTCTGTGTAATTATTTCGGGTACAAAGCTAGCCATGTGGGCGGCCGGGTGCCGGGGACGCAGCCCCGCCGCCCCTGATGCAACATATATGTGGCTTACAAAATGAACATAAGTTAAAAGAGTATACCTGATTTTAAAAGGATTTAGAAGTGGGCTAGCAGATGTGTTGGTAGTCAGTGCTGATGAAGTAAGGGACCCAAGACAAGCCTCAGGGAAGATGCTGCTGCTGTCAGGCCTCAGAAAAGTCAGGTTTGAGAGTGAAGATGCAGCCAACTGCAGAGAAAATCAGAACTGGGTATGAAGTAGGGAGTGGAGGACTTCAGCCCAGATTTCCGGACAGGTAGACGGATAGACAACTGTCAAATAGAACCCCCAGGGCAGTTAGAAGTCTGCAGCTGTCAGTTCTTGACATACATTGTGTGTCGAATCAATGCAGGTACACTGGGACAGTGTTGGATACCCATCACTATGTGTCATTTATGTATGTGAATTTCACCCTTTCCAGTTTGAACATGCCTACATGGTCCTATAGTCTCCATTCATCCCAACAAAGTTATAGGGCAGAACTCTTTCTACCTCCAGGAGGAGCTCATTAATCAGTGTGTCCTGCATGGATGGTGCAGGGCCGATGATGGTGCAGGGCCGATGATGTCTGTGCCTTCACCCAGGATCTCACTCATCCTTTACCCTCAAAATGAAATCAAACGCTGCATGCAAGATGGAGTCTTCCAGCCTGAAATACCATTCTTTTATAAAATAGAGGGTATACTAGAACAGGGTGTGGCTTGACCTCAGCATGAAGAATCTCTTCAGAATATCTTGAATGCATTGTAATAAGTTTAATCTTTAAAGAATGAAGTGTGATGGGAAGGTTTTAAGAAGCTCTTTGCTGTTCACTAGAGATACAGAAATAATTAAACCTCAAATAAGGCCATGGGATTCTTACTCTAGAAGACTGAGTAGATATTGATGTCTTCTTCCAAGACAGAGAATACAAGAGAAACACGATTTTAGCTGCTTCTTTTGAGACATCTACTGATTTCACAGGTGGGTGTAATTGGGTCGCATCTGATCTTCATATGTTCTGCTATGTTACTTTGACATGGATTTTACTATAAGCAAAAAGGAGATTTGATTAAACTCAATGAGATGTGCATGCAACCTGTCTTAAGAACAAGTTCTGTATGCATTGAGATTCAGTATCCATGGTACAAAAACTTCCCCCAATGAATACTTGTATGTGCAGATGCCCTAGTCTCTTATATGTATGACACAGTATTTACACAGGACTTACACACCATTTCTCGATACTTTAGACATCTTTATAATAATACTTAATAAAGTATAAACTCTATTTACATAGGTGCTATATTATATTATTCATGAAATATAATATATTCTCATTACAGGTGCCATTTTTATTTTATCTTTGGTATTTTGGCCTTGAGTTGAAAGTTAAGGACAAGTTTTATACGTATTGGTCACTTCCTGCAGTATCTAGAAAGAAATGTACACGATTCTCTTCTCAAAGTCTACAAAGTTTTGGATACCATGGGAAATATAAAACTTTACATTGACAGTGGTTTAGCAAAGACACACAAAGCATATTCCTTTGAGAAATGTCAAAGTGTATGAGTTTAAGAGCTTAGCCATATCCACTGTTTCTGGACATATTTTAATTTCTGAGCAAAATTAAGTGAAACTTTTAATATCTAGAAAGTATTGCTACTTATAGTTGAAGAAAAAGGTTCTTCTTTTATTAAAAATTATTTATTTATTCTTCTCACATGTATTGCATCCCAACCCCAGCTTCCCCTCTCTCTTCCCCTCCCAATCCCTCTTCACCCACTCTTCCTCCATTTACCTTCAGAAAGGTCCACTCATGACATCTATTCTATTTCTCCTTCCCATGGATGTTCCATGTGCCCCCGTCCTTTAAGCTTTTCTTGTTGCCTAGCCTCTCTGGAAAAAAAGGTTCTTCTAATCCCTTAGTATTCTCCTTGACAGACAAGGTTCCTAGGTGACTAAATCCTTGCTTTTTGTTGTTTGTCTGACTTTTATTGTCACACAATAATTGTATTGCATTGTATATAAGCTACAGTGTGATGTTTTGGTATATCTATGCACAGAATCATAATCAAATCCAGGTACTTGGAATGTGTTGGGGGATATTTGATCACACTGTGAACCCTGAAATTGTGTTTGTGTTGATTAAATAAAATTAATCTGGGGTCAGGAGACTGAGTGAGCAACCAGTTGAAAGAAAATAATCAAAGAGGATCAGAGGGTATCCAGGAGAGATAAAGAGACCCAGGAAGTAATTGGGAGGGATTTGGAGTGGCACAGGTTTTTCTGGTTTGGTGGTGAGAACATGGGTCTTTTGGAGATGCCGGCAAGGAAAAGAGGCCAGGTTTTTGCTGCTCAGGCTTTCTGAGTTCGCAGGTTTTCACCCCAGCCTTAGAATCTCAAGTCTTATTTATAAAAAGAATGATAGAGATTTAGTTAAAGCTAGCTTTAGTGGCAGTGACAGAGCTGGTGCCTGTGGGAACAGAACTCCCACCAGGCTGTGGCCTGAGAGGCCAGGCCAGTGCTAGATGCAGGCCGGTAAGTGTGGAGTTGACACTGGCAGCTGAAATCCCAGTAGAGTGGGGCACAGCCACTGTGTTGAAGTTACAGCAACAGGAATAAACAGTTTTTGTTGAAGCCTGAGGACAATTTTAATAGAGTTTAAAAGAAAAACACCCTGGGGTAGGTGAGCTATAAATCTCAGCAGCTGCCCAAGGGAGGAGAAGGTACAGAAAGAAAAAATAGCTCTGCTGTTTAAGTCGGCATGGAAGGCAGACGCATGGGACACAAATAGTCACATGGTGAGGAACGGGATATCAGAAAAATCATTTTTAGGTTCTGACTATAATCCAAAAGAAAGAGACAGAAAACAAAAAAAAAGGGAAAAATTGCACCTTTCTACTGAGAACACCCCAAACCTTCTCCTTTAGCTGAGACTCAAACTTTTTAATGAAGAAAAGATTATATCTGTACCCAGGGAAAATAACATAGAAACAAGGAATTGGTTCTCTTCACACCCTGCTTTTCTCTTCCAACATGGATACTTGTTCTTGGACCCTATTACTTGCTTAGAGTGAGATTTCTTTCCCACCCGGTTCTGCAGCCATTTAGTCCCAAAGAAACACACAGAGGTCTACATCAATTATAAACTGGTTGTCCTATTAGCTCATGCTTATTAACTAATTTCTACATCTTAACCCATAATTCTTGTCTGTGTTAGCCACATGGCTTGGTACCTTTATCAGTGAGGCATTCTCATCTTGCTTCTTCTGTGTCTGGGTGATGACTACAGACTAAGCTTTCCTCTTCCTAGCATTCTCCGGTTCTCATTGCCCCGCCTCTACTTCCTGCCTGGCTACTGGCCAATCAGCATTTTATTAAACATGTACAATAAACAAATCTTCACAGGGTAAAACCATTGTCCCACAGCAATGGACTTGCCTCATCTACGGGAGAGTAAATGGGAATGTGGGTGAATAGATGGACACACTTTTTTTGTGGGCATCTTGCTAACTTCTGAGATCTACAACTTTAGGGTATTATGAGTTAGAAAGCATGGCTATTGTGTCTCTGCCTCTATATTTTCTCCTAAAATTGATAGCCTTTGAAGAACATGCTAACCCCAATCTTTGCACTCTTGCTTGTCTCTCTTTAAATATAGATTCCTGTGATACTGTTCCATAGCCTTTCCCGCATTGTGCTAAGAACCCCAGTGTTATTCACATACCACAGAGTTTGCATATTATTTAAAAATGCCAGCATTTTCCCCCTTTCCTTTCCATTTTGTGGATTTCCTTGTTCCTGGGCATTATACTGTCTTTCTTGATAAGAGCACTGGCGTCTGTAAAGTTGATGTAGTTGTCATACATTATCATTTATTTGCACTGTCTCATTGGTGCACCCAACGACTGCCACTTGCTCAGAGAAAGGCATTTTCTTTCAAGTCTTCACAAGAGTTATTGCACAGAGGGTAGAATGACAAAATATCAGAGCTGTGTCATATGAGCATTGGTTCTCTGAAGGCAAAGGAAAACAAGTCTAAGTCATCTAACACAGACACCTCTCAAGTGTGGAATGAAATATATATTTATGTATATATATATACATATACATATACTGTAACACACATATAAATTATAAACTTTGTTTTTCTCCTAAAGTTAGTTGCAGGGCAAGAGACCTGTTAAATACACTCTCTAAGAATTTGCATTAAGGCCCATCTGTATACTCAATTTTAAATGAATAATTTTTATTAATGTGAACCTGATAGCCATTCAATGTTTTCTTATCTTCAGTATTTGTAAATATTTGTATTCTAAATGCTGTATAGTAAAGATGACGGCCAAGCACATGGTGGAAAGACAAAAAAGCAGGGAGCCCATGCAAACCTGGAACCACGTGTTCCTCCTCTGGGAGCCCACTTAAATATCCTGTGGGAGTGGTCCTGACCCTCCCCCAGGACCTGGGATGCTGGGATTTGGAATCCAGACCAATGCAACTCCCAGTACAGGAGGCTGGGATTGGAGGGGGTGAGGTGGGAGGGCTGTGGAGGGAATGGGAGGAGGGGATGGAGTGGGAACTTGAATTGGTATTTTTTAAAACTCTAATAAATTAAAAAAAGAAAACATTCAGCCAAAAGGAAAAATTCACAGAGAATATATATATGGAGGGACATAGAAGTATTAGTTTATTTCATACAGTAAAATACAAACCGAGTGCCTCTTAAGTATGTCAGGTACGGTGTGGAATGCAAAGAGGAATTAAACATTTTTCAAAACCTCAAAAAAAAAAGATTTATTTAAAACAAAAAACAGCAAGAGGGTTTATACCTGAGTTAGGTGCTGGAGATTTGGCAGCCATAGTGGCCTCTTGTCTAGTTGGGGGTCTTCTAGGGTCTGGGTGCCTGTGTGGGCTCTGTGGATCTGGGTGCTGGAGTGGCCTCTGGTAGAACAGGGGGGAGCTTACACTGGGTGTATGGGCTTATGGTCTGGGTGCTGGCATGGCGTCTGGTCTACTTTACATTTCTTTGTGACTCATTTTTCTTCCTCCCATAAAACAGAGTGTGAAGTTTGCCAGGAGTAGAAGCTGAAGAATGGCTACTGGTTATTTTTGATGACGATCCTCATAGTGAGATTTCAGGTCTAGTGTGTGCTTTGTGTCAGTTGATGGTTAAAGAGAAGTGTGTGATCTGGTGAAGGAGGTGGAGTTTTTCTTCTCCCAGTCACTCTAAAGTCACCCTGAGTCTGTAACTAGAGTAAAGGGTGATTTGCGGAGACAAGCCTCAACAGTAACATAATACAAGCTGAACATTCTAACCCAAACGTTCAAAATTCCAAATATTCAAAAACCCAAAAATTGCTTGGCAACTAATATGATGCCATAGTACAAACATTTACACCCAATTTCCCCTTTTCTGTGCATAGTTCACCACATCACCTCCCAGCTATGTGAATCAGAGATTAATTTTATACTCAGCCTTCGGTTCAGATCCAAGATACTTTGTCGTGTTTATATAACTTCTTGAGACTACTTAAGAAATCAGATTCTTTTGTCCACAAGGATTTTATATAATGGATGAGCACATTAAGTTTGAGCAATCTGTATGCTAACTCAACTGTGGGTTTCTGGTTCGGACATATGTCAATTCATTTTTAGATGTAAAATGAAGAAAAATTAAATGTAGCTAACTTTTCCAGAGTATTAGAAAATGCTAGCATCAAGACATGGCAAAACAAGATGTCACAGATATTTCTCTTGGAGAGATTAAGCTTAATAGGAGATGCCAACAATCACTTAAGGAATAGAACCTGAGACAATCTCAGTTTCCTCCATAAAATTCTCAAATACTAAAACTACAAAGAGCAATAAAAATATCAAAGACCACTTTAATTAGAAAAGAGGATGCCTTTATCTGTTTTTATTTTCATAAAGATTTATTCATAAATGTATTTATGTGTTTATTTGCATGAACATGTGCATGTGTGTGTGTAAAAACATATGCAAATACATAGGTCAGTACAGGGCACTAAACTGCTTCAAACTGGTGTTTACAAACCTTTTTTAGATTCCTAGCTCATTACCTGGGACTATGATCTAAACCCTGGTCATAATGATTGAACAGCAAAAACTCTTAACTGCTGAGCCCTTTCTCCAGATGATGTTTTTAAAAAAGACCCATGTGGATACAGATGACAGAAAAAGTAAATCAAGTTCAAGATGAAAGCATTTGTAACATTCAAGTTAGATAACACTGAAGACAGTAAGTATGTTGTTCATCATACTTTTTAATGTCTTCTCACCAATGAGGTTGGCAGTCTGGCCAACAAGCTATTATTGCATATTCCTGCTGTTGAACTCCTTGTTCCTAGAGAAGTGTGGCATTTTGTGTTCTTGAAGAGGGAAACTTAGTCTTCCTTTTTATGTTAGGAATTTAACTTTATAAGGTAATATCAAAAGATATCTGTGTATAGTCTACTTCCTATTACAACAAGGAACATGACAAGGAAAAGACAACAGTTTAATTAGGCATGGTAGCATACACTTGTGATTTTGGCACTTGGAAGGAAAAGTCAGGAGAATATCAATGAGTTCAAGACAAGTCTGGTACACCTGGCAGGTTCCAGGACAGTTAGAGCTGTATAGTGAGACTTCATATCAACAAAACAACGCCCCCCCAAAAAACCCCAGAAATTGCCCAGTGTAATGTGTGAGGCAGTTAGATGAAGTGAATGTGTCAGACACATGGGTGGTGTGGAAATACGATTGCTTTATAAAGAAAGGAATGAGCAGTCAGCTTCTACACTTCCACCTCTTCAGGTAAACCCCACATCAAGAAGGACTTTACTCATCAGGCATAGGGTATTCAGGAGGGCCCTGGAAGTCCACTACTTACATTACAGACACTCAAGGCATTTGCTGCTTGAGAACTCTGTAGCTCTCAAACCATCTAAGCACAGTTTTGGGGAGCTACCAAGGTACTAAGATTGCTATATCGCCCTATAGCAAGAACCCATTTTCTGTCCTTTCCAACAAAGGCTCTTATTGCACAGGATCATCTTAATTACGATCTTGCCCTCTAACACAGATTGCAGAGAAAAGGAAATTGACAAAGTGCTTAAAAAAGATATAGAAGGATGATTTTAAGGGACTATAACAAGAAAAAAGAATATAGACAGTGTAGGAAAATTAGGAAGATGACTCATGATACAGATGAGAAAATCAACAAAGACATAAATGGAAGTCATAAAAGAAACAATCAGATACGGAGAAAAACCACTCAATAAATGAAATAAAAATATCCACAAGAGAGCCTCAACAGCATTCTGGATTAAGGAAGGTAAAGCCTGTAAACAAGCATTTTGGAATAACCAAGTCAGATAAAAGTGAAAAGAATAAAAAAAACATGTTTTAAGGATGAAGTTTGTGTGCACCATTAGACAAGCCCCCATTTGCATGATTAACATTACAGAAGGAAAGAGAAAATGCACACATACACACACATACATGCAAGACAAAGAAAGAATTATAAAAATAACAGCTCTTCATATTGAGAGTCAGTAACTATATTAAGAAGTTCTAGAAAATCTAATAATACCATGAGAATAGCATATAATTCTGAATTTTGAACAGAATAATAAGGGCTTTAACCCACCTTTCTTAAAATTTCTGATTTATCCCTGCCTTTCCTGATTTATTTTTGCATCAGTATAGCATATTGCATAGGGCTCCATAAATTCATGTTCTTCTTACTGTGGGTAAGGGAGGACACAATCAGTTCTTTTTATTAACTGAAACTTCTTGATTTTGGTATATTTATTTCTAGTCTCTCCCAAGAAATAAAGCTGTTTGCCAATGTTCATTTTCTGCCCATAATGAGGTAATTTCAGCATTAGTAAAAGGCACCTCAGTTTTTGTTGAGTCTATTCCTATTAATTGACAAAGTTTCAATTTTCCTCTCAGAATCATTTCAGACACTTTTCTAGATAAGGCTTTAAATTTCTTTCTCTCTGTGGTAAAATCTCCATTCTAGAATATCATCTCTCTGCATAAGAATCCCTGTAGTAGAATGTGTAGAAGGTAGTATGGAGAGGATACAATCAAGCTCTGGATCTCTGGATCCAAGTGGCCCACATGTGCAGCCTGAAATTTCTCTTCTACCGGAGCCAATTCTCTCTCAGCCTCAGCTGACAATTTTCTTGGACTATTTAAATCATTATCACCTTGTTGAGTTTGAAATAAATTATTTGTTAGTTATCAGAGCAGTTTTCTGATTGTGGATCATAGCCAGTTAATATCTCACAACAATTTTTGAAAATCATTACGAGTTCATAAATGATACCTCTTGATTTGTACTTTCTGTGGTTGAATTTTTGTAAACCTATCGTACATTCTAGGTAATTAGTAGAATTTCCTCCTTTTTTTTTTGAGAAATTTGTAATCCCCAACAAGGCAAACTTTCTTTTACTTCTTCAAACTTTTTCCCCTAAGGTCTCTGTGCCTGAAAATCTGTTAGTAAGATTTCATCCATATAAGAGTAAATCATAGATTGAGGATATTGTTTATGAATTATTTGGCTGTTGTACAAAATATTGACACAAGGTGGAGCTGTTTAACATCCCTTGTGGAAGAATTTTCCATTTCTATCTTTTTTATTTTAATTTTATTTATTTTGTGTGCTTGTGTGCCTGCCTGTGCATGTCTTCTACATTAATATGTGGAAGTCAGAGAACAACATACAAAAGTCAGTTTTCTTCTCCTACCGTGTGAATCCCAGGGAGCAGATTCAGACTTGGCAGCAAGCACCTTTACACACTGAGAACTCTCTCAGGCCCTATTTATATATTTTTTGAAGACACCCCAAACTGCTTTTCATAATGGCTGTACTGATTTAAAAGCCCACTAACAGCATATAAGAACTGACTTTTCTCTAAATTCTCAACTTCATTTATTTCTTAATTAAAAATAGATACTCTCACCTATATCCACTGATATCTTTTAACAGACTAGAAATTTTTATAAGTAAGCAATGTGAAGGCAGATTTTTCTCTATCCTGTTTTTGTAAAGGTATAGTGAAAAAACAGTCTTCAATCATTATGATAGACCATTTTTTTAGGCAATAGAGAAAGCAAGGGAATTCCAAGTTGTAAAGAGTGTATTGACTGGATCACTCTATTCATAGCTCTTAGATTTGTTACCATTCTCCATTTTCCACATCTCTTTTTAATGTCAAACATGAAGAATTCCAAGGACTAATTGATTCTTAAATATCTTGAGCATTTAGTTGCTCATGTACCAGCTGTTCTAATGCCTGTAATTTTTCTGATGTCAAAGGCCATTGTTCCACTCAGACAATTTTGTTTTTCAGTTGACCATTTTAAAGGTACAGCTGTTGGTACATTTGATGGATTAACAGCTCTTATGAATTGTTATGTACAACCTACATGGTCTATGACTGTTCTGACAATACCTTCTAATATTTGTCTCAAAGGGTTCTTTATTTTATAGTTTGTTTATGAAATTGGAGGAATGGTAATCTTGGTTTTTTATTGTTGTAACCAATCATGTCCCCATAAATTTACTGCTATTTAAGTCACATATGGTTTTAATTTCCTTACCTGTACCTCAGGCCTTATGTACTCTGACAGGGCCCATAGCTATGAGTCCATTCTACTGTGACTAAAGCTCAGAGAGTTGGAACTTACTTCTGTAAAAACCTGATTGATCAGAGAAGTGGCAGAGTAGTGACCAGTGACCTCCTCTCTTTCCTACTTCCTGCGGTGGGATAATGCTCTTGTACACTGTAAAGATTTGTCACTTGTATTGGTTCAATAAAATGATGATTTGTCAGTAGCCAGGCAGGAAGTACAGATGAGGCAATCAGACTAGGAGAATTCTGGGAAAAGGAAAGGCAGATATGCAGTCATCATCCAGATACAGAGGAAACAAGATGAGAATGCCTTACCGAGAAAAGATACCAAGCCATGTGGCTAAACATAGACAAGAATTATGGGTGAATTTAAGTCATAAGAGCTAATTATCAGTAACTAGTGATTATACAGCAATAAGACCTAAACATCATTAAAATGAAGCAGAAGAAAACATCATTAAAAATAAGTTTATAAAGATGATTGAGGGCCTTAAAGAGGAAATGAAAAGTTCCCTCAAAGAAATGGAAGAACAGATAAACAAAAAGTTGGAAGAGATCAACAAATCCTTTTAAAGAAAATCAAGAAAAAGCAATCAAACATATGGAAGAAATGGCTCAGGACTTAAAAATGCAAATAGAGGCTATAAAGTAATTACAAATCAAGAGAACTCTAGAAATGGAAAATCTGGGTAAATGATTAGAAACCCCACTGGCAAACATAAACAACAGAATACAAGAGATGGAAGAGAAAATCTCAGGTGTTGAAGATACAATAGAGGAAATACACTCATGGTCAAAGAAAGTGTAAAATTCAACAAATCTTTTAACACAAAATATCTAGGAATCCTGGGATAACATAAAAAGATCAAACCTAAGAAAAGCAGGAACTGAAGAAGGAAAGTCATCTAGCTCAAAGTCAGAAAATATATTCAACAAAATCATAAAAGAAAACTTTCCCAATCTACAAAAGGACATGCATATGAAAATGCAAGAAGATTAGAGAACACAAAATAGACTGGGCCAAAAAATCCCCCTTGCCACATAATAATCAAAACATTAAACATACATAATAAAGAAAAAATATTAAGAACTGCAAAGGAAAAAGGTCAAGTAGCATATAAAGACAGGCCTATCAGAATTACACCCGATTTCTCCATGAAAACAATAAAAGTCATAAGGTTCTGATCAGGTGTTATACAGACATTAAGAGACCACAGTTGCCAGTTCAGGCTACTATATCCAACAAAAATTTCAATCAACATAGATGGAGAAAACAAGATACTGTGTGACAGAACCAGATTTAATCAATACCTATCCATAAATCCAGCTCTGCAGAAAGTACTAGAAGGCAAACTCTAACTCAAGGAAGCTAGTACACACAAAAACACAACCCTCATCAATGGCAGAAATAATATATCCATAGAGTGCAATTTCTTAAACTAGATCTATGTTTTCCTCAAAAATTGTATAATTTTCACTTTCTCCTGAAAATACTTTGCATATTGTTGACTAAATAGTTTTTGAGAAATATGGAGCAATGCAATGATAATGTTAGTTTTTATGAGGTGTAAAGTTAGGTTACCAATTTTCCTTATTGAGATAGTTCATTTTTTATTCTCATGTGGTATATAGGGGATTTAAGAAGACATCAGATGAATTAAATATTTTTCTTACATTGCAAATATCTATTCCATCTCATTTTGTCCTTTCAAGATAATTGTGCTTTTATGCAATCAAATCAAATTTGGCTTTTAAGACATTTCAGCTGATTTGTATCTCATTAGAAGGCACTCATGTTATTTTCCAAGCTTTTTAAGTTTTGAAAAAATTTTTATTTTTCTTCAAGTTAATTAATAACATAACAGTTTAGGATCTAAAATGATGCCTTTTTCTTCATTCAATGTAATTTAATGTAAATTAATTATCTCAGCACCATTCTCTTCAGTAGTAATTTCTCCTCCTTTATGTATTATTAATTTCACATTTGTCATATATCAAACTCATAATTAAACGGCAGTGCATCTGTATTGTTAAGCTTTTAAAAATTTCATGAAGCAGAAATCCTTTCAACATCTTCTTTTGATTTCTATCATTTAAGTATTGTAATCCCAATATAAAATTAAAGATTTTAAACTAATTAACACGTTAAGCTTAGCAGGATGATTTTA
This sequence comes from Neodon shergylaensis, assembly GCA_025134845.1. Taxonomy (NCBI): domain Eukaryota; kingdom Metazoa; phylum Chordata; class Mammalia; order Rodentia; family Cricetidae; genus Neodon; species Neodon shergylaensis. Next base: position 22,137,769 of record JABTXL010005929.1, on the reverse strand, counting down.
AATCCACAGTAAAGTTCTCATTTCCCCCTCATTCTCAGACTTTCTTCCAGGAGCTAGCCCACTAATGTAGCTTAGGTTGTTTACACCGAGTTGCAGATAGATTGCTGACTGATAGGACATCCCTCCAATTTTATATCTTATCATCTAGTGGCTCTTTATTTTGATAATAAAGATGTGGTCTCTTGTGTGACCACATCAACAAGTTCTCATTTTATGATCCTCCTGCTCTTCTGTATATCCTACTGGTGTGGCTCACCCTATGTGACAAAAATTCTTTTTTTTATTAATTATTTAATGTATATTTTAATTAGCATTTGTTTTTAAGACTATACAAATTTTGAAGAGGAAAGCCTTAAACTAGCCGACATGTTTGCACTATTTTCTGCCTTTCCACATTTCACTCTATGTGACTTACCTGCTTTGCCTTTATCTTACCTTGTTTTTTGTTTCCCTTTTCATGAGAAACCCCTTTGGGTTCCAGTAACCTTGCTCCTTTCTGTTTCTAACTTTCCCTCACGCTAAACTGGTTTAATTTCTATTTTCAGCTGTCACTCTCAGATTCCACTCTGTTACTCTTCTGAGTTGGGGTTATAGTTTGATTGATTCCACACTGTTTTCTCTTTTGTTCAATATTTTGTTTTTGCTGGAACAGTTCTCAGAGTAATCCCACATGGATGCACAGGGCATAGGATTTGTGCACTTTCAGGTGGATTATCTTATGTATCTTATATCTGAATGGAAGACATAGAACACTAAGTTCAAAGTAATTCTGTATCACAATTTTGCTCTGTCCCCCCACCCAAGTTTTTGGAGGCAATGTTGGCTGAGTGTACTTTATCAGATAAGTCTCTCTCTTTGTAGGTGATCACTTTTTTCCTTCTTTCTGGAAACATCTCAGAACTCCTTGTTTATCATTGGTATGAAATTCCACAATGTGTATATAGAAGTTTCAGTTTTATAGCATGGCTGCCAAGACCTTTGCCATTTCTCTTGTTGAGGTGAGAAATCCACATCCTCTTTCTTTGACTGAAACTGGACTGTGACTTTTTGTCAGTCTATAAAACCACAATGCAGTGTTTGTAGTTTTATACTACCCTCTGCTAGGAGGCTTATGTACAACAGATCATTGAAACAACAGGGTAACATTATTTTCTTATTCACCATTCATAGTGTTTGATGGGTGAGTTAGTTCAGAACATTCACCTCTCATATGTCTTATATGAGTTTTATGATTTTCTTCTCTCCATTTTGGGGAAATTCTTTTACATCTTTGCCTGTTTACAATAGCATCATACTTTGTGTGGCCCTGGATTCTTCTTCTATTATGTTCTATTATTTCGCAGATTTGACACTTTTCTATTTGGTTTTAACATATGGAAAAACATCTTCCTTTTTCTTTCCAAGTTTGCTGTCTTCAAACCGCTGCTCGGAGGTGTTGGTTTAGTTGGCCTGGGCTGTTATAACAGAGTACTACAAGCAGTGGGGCTTTAAAGAGAGTCATTTACTTCTCATATTTCTGGAGGCTGGTAAGTCAGTCTCTTATCGTGACACCACCAGAACTCATGTCTGGTGCAGGCCTCACCTTCCAGATCACCAATGGGGCCTTCTCACTGAGCTCCCAATCCAAGCAAGGTGGTGCTTGCATTCCCTGTGGCTTTTGACTTAGTCATTGTTCTTTTGCTGTGAAAAGACACCACAACCAAGGCAACTCTTATAAAAGAAGGCATTTAAGGGGACTGATTTACAGTTTCAGAGGGTTAGCCCATTGTCCTTATGGCAGGAAGCATGGTCTCATGCAGGCAGACTTGTTGCTGGAGAAGTAGCTGAGAGTACTGCATCTGGATCTGCAAACAGCAGGAAGAGAGTGAGACTGGGCTTAGCATGGGCTTTTGAAATCTCAAAGTTCACTCCTAGTGACACACTTCCCCCAACAAGGCCATACCTTATAATCTTTTCAATTAGTGCTACTCCCTGGTGACCAAGCATTCAAATATCTGAGCCTATAAGGACCATTCTTATTCAAACCACTACACTTCCTTTTTAAGCACTGTAATGCCATTCATAAAACAATCCCAAACATAATAACAGCTCCATAAATAAAACAGACCTGTCCATAATAATAAAACTAAAATTTATAATTATCTCCCAAAGAACTGCCTTCTAGTACCTTCACACTGAGGAGTCTGGAATTCAGCATATGAATTTTGGAAAGACACAAACACAGTATTTAACATTGTTCTGTAATTTTTGTCTTTCTCACATGCTTAATCAATGGATTACATCTCAATATTCTGACAGTATTACTGCATCTCAGCTAACATCTCTGAAGGCTAAAATCTAACTTTTTGTCTAAATATTACTAAGTTGGGTGTAAATGAGAGTAAACCTTCAGCTAATTCTGAGGCAGATTATTCTCCAGGTGTGAGTTTGTGTATTCAAATAAGTTTTGCTTCCAAAATATAAGCATGGGATTGATAATCCCACTCAAACTGCAAGGGCAATTGCATTGGTCTAGACCTAGTTCTGTAAATCATGCTTTTGGGAGTTCACTAGGGCAGGGTTTCACCTTCTAGATGCTCTGTGAAGGCCTGAGCCTTGCAGCACTTCCTGGAGGGTTTATGTGCCCAGGGTCCTGGCGAGTCACTCACTTCCAATGTCTTTCCTTTGATGACTTTGGTCAGAGACATTCCTGCCTGTTGAGAGCAAATCATTGATCCCCATTTTGAGAATTAGGAAGCAACCCTGAATATTCCGAGTCAGGTCCGAAGTTACTCAGCTCATTTCTTGAGGATCAGCACACAGTCTCAGCCAGCTAAGGTTTTGTTCCCCTTCCCTTGAAACTGGCAGCATCCAGCTGCCATGGCTGATTAGAGCCATGATTCATATCCATACTAATTTCCCTATGAAAGGGATATTACTATATCCTTAGTGATGCCCCCCCCCCCCCCTCTCTCCCTCCCGATTCAGATGAGTATTTTTTTTTTTTTTGGAATTTGAGTGGCTTCTCTTTGGAATAACAATCTTGTCCTTATGTAATATCTCTTTATTATTGTGTCATTTGCCATGACTGGTCAGGGGGAGCCAAGCTGTGCTTCATAACCTTGATTAGCAATAGCATCAGCTAAATTTCTAATTTCATTGCTCATAAGAACTATCTATCTTTCATAGGACACTGGAGCATGAACAAAATTCAGTCAAATTTTGTCACTTAATAGCAAAGATCACCTTTTCTTTATTGTTCAACGACACAGGACCATCTAAACGGTCTTTACCACCTGTGTTTCCAGTATCATTCTGTCAGGACCTGTTCTACTAACTGAAAAGGTGACTCCCTAACTATGAAACTCACTAGCAAAATGGTTATGATAAGATATATAACAATGCTATTTGTATGACTGAGAATGGCTGGCATGGTAGAATTTACCTTGCGTTGGCACTAGCCTAAGAGGTTTTTTTTTAAGATTTGTTAATTACAATTAATTATTTTTATAATCATTTTTGCAGTGCAAGGCTAGAACCAAGTGCCTTGCGCAAGCCAGGTGAGCTCTAAACCTACAATCTGTATTAACTGATTTCCGCCACAATCATATATAGAGAATAATACTGTTACTATCATTACTGCGAAGGTATAAATTTACAAAGAGGATGAATCACTTGCCCTAATTCATATAGCACAGTTAGCGGGCGGAAAGTTTCAATTCAGAAACTCAAATGCCAGAGCCCAAGTTTTGTTTATTGTTTGTGCAATGCTTTATGGTATCCGGCTTATATAGATAAGAAATATGTGCGACCAGGTGCCATTTTACCATATGTTGCAGTCAGATGTTAATTTGAAATTATTAGCGATAGGGGAAGACTTAAGTAGAATGAGATATATGCCAAACATATTAAATAAATGCTAATAGGAGTTAATGAATAAGAAGGCTTTAATGTTCTGAAATTACTCCAGTGAGGGATGAATTGCAAGTTTGCATCTGCCCTTTGGCTTTTAAAATGCAAATTTTACTGAAATAGAACACAAAAACAAAATTGTGCACACGGGAACAGCAACTCAATTTCCCCCACAGACACATCCATATAACACATACTCCCACCAAGGACTGAGATCTGACTAAGTTCTCAAAGATCTGTCCCTTTCGGTTAGTGCACATCACCTGTTAAAGGGACAATTTACCCTTTTCCTAATAATCCCGCAGTGATTTGTCTTCTACCATTTTGTATATTCACATAAACCATTCTTACAAGAATGAACCTCTGGTAATTTGCATCTTCAAAGGTTTCCTTTACTGCTTCCAACACGGTAACTCATACCTCTTCTGGAAGAGTCTTTTCTGGTATCTAGCATATGCTCTCTCTTTGATTCTTCAGTTCAGTCTTTAGTTCTAGTACAGGGGCTGCGTGGGATGCGGTCATTTTTAACTACAGGCTTTTTGACTCATTTCCCCTAGGCTATATGTCCTTTAAGACCTGGTAGCTTTAGTTCTAATGGTGTATGGCCTTGGCTCAGTCCATCATGATTCTAGGGTTTAAAAAAAACCAGAAGCCATAGCTGTGCTAGCCAAGGGGACTGTCTGGCTGGGGATTTGGCTCTTGCGCTGCGGTTATTGAAGCCCCATTTGAATCTGAGCCTACGGTGTCCACCGAATGCACACTGTGGATTCCAAGGATTGCTGCTTTATAGAGATTGGCACTGTCAGTTCATGCTTTCCTAGGCTTCCATAATCATTTTTAGCCAATGACAAATTGTTCTCTTATTCTTTTCAAGGCAGAAATTGCCATCTGCAGCTGTCAAAATTTCTTTATTTGCTTGAGGTTGAGCTCCATTTATTTTGATGAATGAGTTCACATTTGTAGAAGCAAATCCTGGGGATGCCATCTTAATTATTTCTGCCGTTCTTTCTTCTTAGTGTCACACCGTGACTTTGTCATCTTGTCCCTGCATGTCCTGAGGTGACCATGCGCACTTATTCCCTTTGTTGCCTCTGCTCAGCACATTTCAGATCCATTTTAATAAGCAGAGAGTAAAATACATGATAAGGAGGGATAATTTCCAGCCTTGACCATGATCATGTGCTCAGGCTCTCTCTGACCTTTGAGAAGACTTCGTTGGGTCTATATAAGTTCCAGGCTGTTGCCACAGCCAGATTAGATAAGATGACCCAGTGTCTGATCCTGTATGGGACTATCATGTAAAGAAGGGAAATACCTGTAATTTCTGCTACAGGCCCAGGGAAGACAAAGGTAAACCATGTCTTGTCTTAGGTACCGATTCAGACTTGAGTTTTCCTGTCAGTATATGCAGTTGACACTCCTCAGATGAATCTAGGTAGCAATGGTTTCCCTTTTAGTCAAACACTTACCTGGCATACCTTCCAAGAGCTGCCAGAGGTCCTGATAAAGGAGGCCTCTATTCTGTTTGTGCCAAAATTTTACATATATGTTTCATGGTCAGTAGGTCCAAATGGAAGAGGCCAATGTATCCCTTTACTGCAGGTCACTGAGTGCCATCAACAGCTTCTGTAATGTGGTGAACTTTGCTCACTCACTTCGAATGAGATTTTGGAGTCAACATTGTACTCAGTGTTTATGACAATAAGAAGTTTTTTTTTTCACTTGTTTGAGCTTTCAGTGCCCACCCACCCCCATTTTAAGTGGATGAAGACAAATTGTTCAAACTGAAGCACGGTATGAGTTCTCTTTATCATCACTTGTTTCTGCTAAATCACAACTAATAAACCAATTGGATTCTACACTCCCTTTTGGATTTAAAACTAAAGTCAAGTTTAGTAAGAGTCAACCAGGAAGCTCAGTTCTGCGTTTGCTATTCACACACTTGGCTTCAGGAATCTGGCATCATCACTCTACTGCTTTCTGTACCTTTCCTCTATTAATTTTTCTCTATACTCCCTGTGCTCAGGATATCAATTTCATGACCACATCATGGTATTTTCCATGCTGTGAGGCCCATTTTCTCTACACTTGTGCATCCCTAAGGTTTTCCCACCATCTCTCTCTGTCTTTCCTACCATCTTCATGTTTTATCTCATAGAATTTTTGTTTAACTGAATTACTCTGAGATCACACTACATTCCTTCTCTGAAGTGTTTCCTTTTCTATAGTAGGCTATTTAATCAGGCCTTGCTTTCTTCTCTGTGTTTTCTTTCTTTCTTTCTTTCTTTCTTTCTTTCTTTCTTTCTTTCTTTCTTTCTTTCTTTCT
>JABTXL010005929.1:22104692-22128163 GCA_025134845.1 Neodon shergylaensis | reverse complement strand
TCTTCTTCTTCTTCTTCTTCTTCTTCTTCTTCTTCTTCTTCTTCTTCCTCTTCCCCTTCCCCTTCCCCTTCCCCCTCCCCCTCCCCCTCTCCCTCTCCTTCCTCTTCCTCTCCTTCTCCTTCTCCTCCTTCACCTCTTCCTCCTCCTTCTCCTCCTTCATCCTCCTCCTCTTCTTCTCTCCATGAGTGTGTGTGTGTGTGTGTGTGTGTGTGTGTGTGTGATTTATATTGGAGGTACCTATTTTCTACAGTGGGCATGGTGGTCAGAGGACAACTTTGTGAAGTTAGTTTCCTCCTTCCTCCTTTATATTGTTCCAAGAATCAAACTCAGTTCTTCAGGTAATTGCTTTTAGTGGCTGAGGCCTTTGGCTGCCTCTTCTCCATCACACCATTTAAACCCCAATAGTGATTCTGTTATTCTTTTAATATTAGGACTGTGCAAACAGTGGGTGGCAAGTGTTCAGATGAGGAAGTCATTTATCCCGGATCATTGGAAGTCAGATCTTGAACTTTCCATCCATTCTGTTGCAACCATTATGGGCGTGGGTTTAAGTCTGTCAATCGACTGTTAAAGACTTCAGGGGGAGGGTGAGAGGAATGGGGGGAGGGGGAGAAGGGTGGGAGGAGGGGGAGGGAAATGGGAGGCTGGGGGGAGGCGGAAACTTTTTTCTTTTTCTCAATAAAAAAAAATACATAAGAAAAAAAAAAGACTTCAGTGGGATGTCAGTGTTTCTAGCTGTTGGTCAGAGACCCTGGTCCTTGCTGGGCTGCATTGGAATTTGGGTGTCAGATCATGGAGAAGCTGCTTCAAAGACTAATGTACATTTCTTGAACAGCATCTCCAATTGACTTGGCTCAGAGATAGACTTTTACTTAAGGTCCCGCTAGGGTAGCAGCTGCAAACGTAGCAACAGTTGCAAGCGTGGGATCAGCTGGCCATTATCTGGGAGTTGCCTTGTTAATATCGAGTGGCCAGGCACATGCTCCTCTAGATTTTCAGAGGTGTCTATTTATCTCTTTCCTCTGTTTAAAGATTTTCTGGTTTTGTTTTCTAATAAACAGTCACAGTTGGTGGCACAGCCATGGCTTTCCTTCTTTTCACTTATTTAATTGCTTCAAGTAGTGTACCTGGGGCCTGCCATTTAAACACAGCTCAAGGAACGATTTTCCTCTCTGCTTTCTTCCAAGCGTTTCCTCTCAGATGACAATAACGAGCACCATGTGGAAAGTTATGCTTTATGCAAATAGCTGCCTTTGCAGAGACGTGCGGGTGCATGTTAATTTACCACTGCATTCAGGGAGATCAGGGCTTATTGTCTCATGCTAAGTCTTAGCTTCAAGATTTTCCAATGTCTACATGGGGACAAGCGGCTGCTCTTTTAGTTGTCAGCAATCTTCACCAGCCAAGTTTTTGATGGGGAGATGCAGTTTTTGCTGGCAGCCCAGTAAGAGGAGATGCATAGGCTACATTGCTTTCTCTCACATGGTGTGTGTTCAGCAAAATATCATGGAAGGAGGGAGAGTACTAGGCAACTCTTAAGGTCCTCTGTATATAAATCAATTTCTTTAAACTCATATATTCATATTCTTCCACTTGTTCTTCACTGCCCGTCTCCTAACGTCCCTATAAGTCTATAAGTAAATGTGACTGACTGTAAGAACAGAATTTATGGGGAAAGAAAGAAACAAATCATTTTTTCCTTTTTTGTTTTTCAAGACAGGCTTTCTCTATGTAACAGTCCTGGCTGTGCTGGAACTCACTTTGTAGACCAGGCTGTCCTCGAGCTCAGAGATCCACCTGCCTCCACCTCCCGAGTGCTGGGAGTAAAGGTGTGCATCATCAATGCTGGGCTAAGAAATAAATTCTTAAGTGGGATGCTGAGTTCTGTGGGGAGACTCAGAGTACTTTAATGGATTCTAGGCAGAGCATGAATTTATTAATGTGGTAACAAATTTGAATTTATTAATGTGGTAGTGAAAAGAACTCATTGACAAGTTCTGCTAATCTCAGTTATGATTCTGAATAGAGTCAGAGGAAGTTCACTAAACACATTTTCATTATTTTATTCCGTAGACAGTCACAATACTCATAGACCTGGTATAGGACAAATTCTGCAAAAGGGGGGTGCTGCCTGCTGCTCTGCAGTTAGATGGAATTTGACTGCAAATGCTAATTCATCCCTGCACCCACGTGGTGGTGGTGGTGGTGGCTGTCCTTTACTGAAGCCGCATGAACTTCCTCTGACAAAGGAATGTTACAAACAAAATGGAATTAGCCATAGAGGGTGAGCAAGTGGCAACTTTACATAAAACTTGCTCAAACATAACCTTTCCAGAGACTGTATTAAAAGAGATATAGAAATGTAGTGTGATTCTGGAACCCATTGGAACAATCTCTAACTGGGCTATCCCATGTCAGCTCTTATCCAGTTCTGATCTTAGCACCATTTTTTAAAAAAATTGTTTTTAATGAGCTATATATTTTTCTCTGCTCCCCTCCCTTCCTCTCCACTTCCCTCCAACTGTCTCCCAAGATCCCCATGGTCCCCGTTTCCTCAAATCTTGTCTTTTTCTACTTCCCATATAGATTAGATCTCAAATTCACGGCCCTTTCTCCTATAATTATATTTTTTGTTTACACACATACACACACCACATCACACCCATAAATATGTAAATACAACTTGCTGAGTCCATTTAGTGCTGCTTACAGGTATGTTTTTAGGGCTGAAAACTTGACATTGGATAACCAGTTATGGAGCTCCTTCCTGGGGAAGACTAATTCTCCTTCCCTCAGAGTAGCTAATTGCCGTTAGCTCTTTATCTTGAAGTGGGCCTCAGTGAGGTTCCTTCCATCCGCATTGACTCGTCAGTTGGTGTTATCATCACTGAGGTCTTACTTAGGCAGCCATGTTGAGATTTTGGCAGCTCTCCTGTACACATCTAGGAGTCACAGTCTGGAAGCTGACTTGTTGGTGGTCTGACTCTTCCAGTCGTCTGCATCCTCTTCAGTGTTATCCCCTGAACATTTTTAGACTTATTTTCTGGGTTGTGCTAGAGACAAAAGGCAGGGTACCACACATGCTATGCAACTGTTCTGCTATTGAACTATACTCCCATCCCTAGACCTTTCTTTATTCATTCTCCACAAATTTTATACATTTACTCAATATATTTTCATCACATCTATCCATAGTTACACCTCCCCAACTCTTCTTAATGCCCTTCACCCCATTACACTCTCAACTTCATGTTATCCTGGATGTATATGTGGGGCCATCCACTAGGGCAAGGACATCTTACCACTTGCCATGTCCCAGAAGAAGAGGGACTCTCGGGGCCAACAGATCCCCTTCAAGGGTAGGACCTCTGAATGCTGCCTCCACTCATGTGGAATTCTGACACATTTCCAGTCTTTCCACCTCCTCCTGGACACTTCATAGCCTTCTTCCCCTATCCCCTTGCTCCCTTCTGTAGCAGCAGTGGCTACTCCAGCTTCCCTCTGCTGCTTTCTTCTATAACACATCCTGTTATAGATGTTCTCAGGTAAGGTCATTGATAATTTTTGTCAGTTTTGCAAAGTTTGGCCACGTACCTCAGCCAGCTCATCGAAGCAGCCATTATTAACTCCGAGGTAGATGCTTTCACTCCTCTGGAGAAGTGTTCTGCTTCCTTCCAGTTGCATAACACTTTCTTAGAAGTTGACAAGCATACAGCTAGGGAAATCAAAGGAAAATGTCTGCAAACATCACTTTAAAGCGTTCTTGATACAATTAGGGCAAGAAAAGGCACAACGAGTACCTCTGTCAGACACTGGCTCAGAGAGCCACGGCTGGAACTCAGAGGCAGGCAAATCTCTTCCAGTGACTTCGAGTTGCTGTCTTGAGAGTGGCAGTGTTTATATCTATCTCAAGTGCAGAGATGGACAGGGTATTCTGCTGAGGGGGGAAAGTAGAATTTTAGAGTAGGAGATGGCAGTGTAAAAGCAGGACGTAGTAATGATCTCAGGTTTCTGGTTCACAGCTCAGAAGAAGGCAGGACTGCTGAGTTCAGGAGTGTTCCCTGGGTCAGATTGCCAAAGGCTTTCCCTGATGATGAGCAGTTCAGACTTTGATAGTGATGGGAGACCAGCGCGAGAGAATGAATGGGGAAATAACTTGCTTTACAAAGGTTCATCTGAAAAAAAAAATTACAGAACAATCTTGAAGGTGAGGTTGGAAATAATTACTAGCTGTTCGGATACTGGAAGGAAAATGATTTCTAATCATTTTCCAAATCTGTATTTGATATCTCTACACTGAAAGTTAGAAAACGGAAGCTTTGGGGCTGGAGAGATGGCTCAGTGGTTAAGAGCATTGACTGCTCTTCCAAAGGTCCTGAGTTCAATTCCCAGCAACCACATGGTGGCTCACAACCATCTGTAATGAGGTCTGGTGCCCTCTTCTGGCCTTCAGGCATACACACAGAAAGAACATTGTATACATAATAAATAAATAAATATTTAAAAAAAAAAAGAAAACGGAAGCTTCGTTTTCTTTCTTTTCTTGCACGGAGATTTAGAGATCACACACTTTGGTTTCCTGTTTGGACAGTGTGATGGTTCATTTATCAGTATGTCTTTCAAACTGAAGCATTTGCGGGGAAAGTGTTTTACAAGTTCCATATCGTGCTAAAAGGAAGTTTAAAGCACAGGGCCTCTGCATTTCCTGGAACAACATTTTGAAAGGGAATGAATGATTGAAGAGTATTTGGAAGATCTACAAAAAATACAGCCTCGTACTGCTGCTTAATTGGCTCTCCCATTGATACAACAGATGACAGACTGTGGCCCCAGCCCCAGAAGCCCACACTTTTTCATTTCTTACATATTTTAAAATAAATGTAAAGCATTGAATCTATGTATTAGATGTCTCCATACAATTGCCCTGCACAGACCCAAGTGCCAGTGTAATGCAGGAGTTTAGCTCTAGGAAGGACTGACCAATGGGTTCCCATAAAAGCGGGTTGTAAAGAACAGATGTGGGTGATAGTTGACTCCAGCTTGGCCTGTGCCAGGCTTCAAAGCAGCATGGGAAGGAACCTCATTGTAGAGACTCGCTAAGTTTCACGCTGTGTTTTTTTTCCCCTTTTCCCTCCCCTCCCCTCCCCTCATGTCTCACTCCCCTCCCCCTCCCTCTCCAGTCCAAAGAGCTGTCAGGGTTCCCTGTGGGCAGTCCAAGGTCCTCCCCCCTCCATCCAGGTCTAGGAAGGTGAGCATCCAAACCGGCTAGGCTCCCACAAAGCCAGCACATGCAGTAGGGTCAAAACTCAGTGCCATTGTCCTTGGCTTCTCAGCAGCCCTCATTGTCCACCATATTCAGTGAGTCCGGTTTTATCCCATGCATTCTCAGTCCCAGTCCAGCTGGCCTTGGTGATCTCCTAATGGATCAGCCCCACCGTCTCAATGGGTGGGTGCCCCCTTTGCGGTCTTGACTTACTTGCTCATGTTCTCCATCCTTCTGTTCCTCATTTGGACCTTGGGAGCTCAGTCCATTGCTCCAATGTGGGTCTCTGTCTCTATCTCCATCCATTGCCAGATGAAGGTTCTATGGTGATATGCAAGATATTCGTTAGTATGGCTATAGGGTTTCAGGATCTCTCTCCTCAGCTGCCATACTACTCTTGGGAATATACCCAAGAGATGCCCTATCATACTACAAAAGTATTTGTTCAACTATGTTCATAGCATTATTTGTAATAGTCATGCTGTGTTTTTTAAAAAAATCTCTTATTCTTTTCTTTTTCACCTCTCTTCCCTTCTTCCTTCCTTATGGTCCCTCCCTCCCCCAGCTAGCTAGTAGTTAACTCTGTGTACTGAATTAAGGCACAGGCTGACTGACTTCTAGAAACACTGAGATAGATTGTCAAATTCAAGTTTTGTCTGTCTGACCCCAGTTCTTAGGTGGCCACTGAGTTTCTATTACAGGCAAGAGCCTCATCAGTGTCCAAGTGATGCCTACTAAAGTATCATCCGTGCTTTCAGAATTCTTGGCCTCTCTGGATAGTGCACCATCAACCTCTGCTTGATCATTTTAACATCTGTTGGAGGACATTGCCATGGTACAGTGTTAAAATTTTCCTGTCGTTCTTTGTGTATTAATTAGCTAAAGCTGTTCTGTGAAGATCATTAACTTCCACTTATGAATTATTGGTGTTGTCTTAAACTGAGTTCACGTAAAGAAGATAAATGCTTTACCAACTACTAGAAAAGTGATCTGGTGCCCTGGCCACCTGGAAATTGATTCATGTGTCGTTTGAAATTTGTGAAAATGAATTAATCACCTTTGATTTTTTTTCAACCCATTTTTTCTCATCTTTCTTTTTGTGTTTATACATCCAAAGGCTGGCTAGTGAGGATGCTTGGAGTAGCCATCTGTTTCTGAGCTGTGGTGTGGAGAGTGGATGAGCCGTGAGTGGATGTATGTGATCAGCACGAGCGTAGCCATGTCAAAAACACCAGTGCCTCAGACCTTCCCCTGGGCCAAGAACTGTTGTTGATGAACAGTTGACACTTACCTCAAACCAGCACCTGCAGAAAGTAGTGCCGCATCCTGGTGACTTTAGCCTGGGGCAGCTTCCCTACCAAGACTCCTAAGCAAGATCAGCTAACCTGTCCCCTGTTCATGCTGAACATAAAAAAAAAAAAACACATTGATTTTCTAGAGAGCTGGTGCCTCTTGGAGTGCATGGCTTTCCGATTTCTGCTTTGTATTGATTGTGTCTGTCATTTTTTCATTCTCCAGTGCTCCAGTCAGGTCAAGTCTAAAGTCATGCTGGTGGGATTGCTGTGGTTCGGGAGTTGGTCTACCCTTGTGTACGGTCTCTATGTTTGTTTGGTGCTTGCCTTACTCAAGCGTCCATCCCCTCATTGCTGCTAAGAAGCTTTGCTGTTGTGTGGAGGTTTCTCAGGAAATTCGGGATCAACCTACCCCTGGACCCAGCAATACCACCCTTGGGAATATACCCAAGAGAGGCCCTATCATACAACAAAAGTATATGCTCTACTATGTTCATAGCAGCATTGTTTGTAATAGCCAGAACCTGGAAACAACCTAGATGCCCTTCAATTGAAGAATGGATGAAGAAAGTATGGAATATATACATATTAGAGTACTACTCAGCAGTAAAAAACAAGGACTTCTTGAAGTTTGCAGGCAAATGGATGGAAATAGAAAACACTATCCTGAGTGAGGTAAGCCAGACCCAAAAAGAGGAACATGGGATGTACTCACTCATATTTGGTTTCTAGCCATAAATAAAGGACATTGAGCCTATAACTCAGGTTCTAAGAGAAGCTAAATAAGAAGGAGAACCCAAAGAAAAACATATAGGCATCCTCCTGAATATTAACCTTCATCAGGCGATGAAAGGAGACAGAGACAGAGACAGAGACCCACATTGGAGCACCGGACTGAAATCTCAAGGTCCAAATCAGGAGCAGAAGGAGAGAGAGCACGAGCAAGGAACTCAGGACCGCGAGGGGTGCACCCACACAATGAGACAATGGGGATGTTCTATCGGGAACTCACCAAGGCCAGCTGGCCTGGGTCTGAAAAAGCCTGGGATAAAACTGGTCTCGCTGAACATAGCGGACAATGAGGACTACTGAGACCTCAAGAACAATGGCAATGGGTTTTTGATCCTACTGCACCTATTGGCTTTGTGGGAGCCTAGGCAGTTTGGATGATCACCTTACTAGACCTGGATGGAGGTGGGTGGTCCTTGGACTTTCCACAGGGCAGGGAACCCTGACTGCTCTTTGGGCTTACGAGGGAGGGGGACTTGATTGGGGGAGGGGGAGGGAAAGGGGAGGCGGAGGTGGGGAAGAGACAGAAATCTTTAATAAAAAAAAAAAGAAAAAAAAAGAAACTTTGCTGTTCACACAAAAGAGCATTAAGAGGCCATGATGTGGGGTATTATGAGTTCACTGCTCCTGAGCTGTCATTGCAGAGGTGTTTAATAAGCAAAGCTAGGAAACCTTAGTTCCTTTGAAAGGAAAAAATAAGCAGTGATTTTCCCTTGATATTTATAAATCAAAGTTAAGAGGTTTTATGCAATCTGTTTGAACTCCTAAGGTTTTCTTTTTTTATTCTTAAACTGAAGGTTTTAGTTTAAATTTGCATTATCTTATAGTATTGCGTCTAATAGCTTCAAAGGAATATAGTTATGAGCAGAATAGGGCATAGATTCCTTTACATTTCATTTTAGGGAACTGTATCTGTAAGGACACAAAGTCAAAATCCTGTGTTTTAGAGTTACTCTAAGTATCCCCTCAGTTACCACCATGTAGAAGACTGCTCTTTTGCTTCCTGACTGATCAGATCTGAATAATCACACAGAAACTATACTAATTACAACACTGCTTGGTCAATAGCTTAGGCATATTCCTGGCTTACTCTTATATCTTAAATTAACTCATTTCTATTAATTTATGTATTTATGTATCTATTAATCTATGTATCACCATGGTTTTCCAGCATCTTCCTCCTTTGGCAGCTACATGCCATCTCTTTGATTCCACCTACTGTCTCCCTCTCTCTCTGTTCTGATTTCCTATCTGGCTTTACTCTGCTAAGCCATTTGCCAAAATAGCCAATAAAAGCAACATATATATAGAAGGACTTCCCACATCATCTCCTCTTTTCTGTCAGCTCTGCCCCTGTGTTTATTCATTCCATATGGATTCAAATCATTTATCTTTGTTTTATTATAATATATTAAATAAATATGTCTTTATATATAATTTATATTTTATTATATAATGTGCAATATGTTATTAATATCCATATATATCTGATATATGAATATACAAATATTTAACTATATACACACAATATCTATCTATCTATCATCATCTATCTATCTATCTATCTATCTATCTATCTATCTATCTATCATCTATCAGTGGGGTTTAGAGTGACATTTTTATTCATATACTAATCAAATCTGGTCTCCCTTTTATCCATCGTTCTCCTGACAAACTTCCCAAAACTGATTGCTAATATTTACTTTTATTTTGTGTGTGTGTGCAGGTACACCTGAACATGTATGAACATGTGGACTTCACAAGAAGATACCAAGCATTTTTTATAACTATCTACTTTATTCATGTTTTTATTATAAAAATTTAATTAATGTTTAATTGCATCACCACCCTCTTCCCAGTCTTCCTTCCGCTCCTTCCAACCACTCACATAGCCCTCCTCACTCCCTCTCAAATTGATGGCCTCTTTTTGATCATTGTCATTACACATGTATACAAAACCTGCTTAATCTCTTTAGTGTGGCTTGTGTGCACATGATATCAGGGCTGACCACTTTGTATTGGATGACCAGTTAGGGGGCTAATTCTTGGAAGAGGCTAATTCTCTGTCTCTCAGCAGTCATTAGATGTCTAGTTCTGAATAACTTGGTGGCAGGGCACTTGCCTAGTAAATGCACACACATATACCTTGCTTTATCCTTTTAAAATATTGCTTATTTATTCATATATGTGTGTGTGTGTGTGTATCCAATGTGTCCCTGCTTCCCCATTCTGAGTCCTCCTAGACGCTGGTCTCTCTCCCAATTTCATCTCCTCTTGTTTTAAATACAACTGACCCTAATTAGGACTTCCAGTATGCACATGGATAGGGCTATCTACTGGAGCATGGGCAACCTACAAGGGATACATACCTGGCGAAAAGAGACTCTCAGTCCTAGAGGAGCCATCAAGTGTCAATAGCCCCTCAGCTAGGGGTGGAACTTTGCAAACTCTGCCTCCATTCATGCTGAATTATTGACTGACTTCCCCTACACACAACCATAGCAGCTGTGAGCTCCTGAGTGTGACAGACTTGTGTACAGAAAACAGTGTTTTACTGTAGTTCTCCTTTGACACAGGATGTCCAGCTGAGCCAGAAGCTTGCTGTTTCTGATCAGGGGGAGCTGGTGAGCTCTCCGGACACAACCATCTCCATTCCCCCAATGCTGGGATCCAGGCATGGCCAGCTTCTGTATGGATGCTGGAGATTACGACTTAGTTCCTCATTCTTGTACTCACTGAGCCGACCCCTCAGCCCCCTCCCAACCTAACCAATCACCATTCTTCAGATAAGGGGTTTCTAATTTCAGATGGATTTTTTTTTAATTTATGGAAGTATTAAGTGATTCCAAAATAAATACAGAGAATGAGAGACACATTTTTCTCTATGTTCTTAATCCTTACCACTGGTTTTTGACTTGTCACCCTATTGTTTCTTTATAAAAATTGTAGGAAAATAGGAATTACCATTTTCATTTCAAACTCAAAATGTAGTGAAATGCAGTCACCCAGTCCAGGCCTTTTAATCGAGAAAATTCTAGTTGCAGCTTCCTGTTATTATGCAGAGAGCTTCCTTTATTCAGTTTTGTTGTTGGCTCCATGTAGAGTTTAGTCAGCCAGTCTCTTGCAGATGGGTGTGTGGGCTGTTTTGAATTTTCACCTTCACACACAGCAATGTAGTTGTGCATTTGCCTGCTCCAATTTCTGCCGTCACATCTTTGGTATATGCATTTAGCTGGAGACCTCTAAATCAAAATGCAAATGCACTTGTAATTTTACTAGATTTGAAAATCGCCCTCAGGGAGCGTTAAGCTATTTTGCCTTTTGCACATGGACAAGTAAGTAGTTCACAGTGTTCAACAGCTACTTCTGCTGTCGAAGAATCCGAGCTTCCTCTGGCCTGCACGCTCGCCTGGCAGTTCAGTTGTCCCTGCTATCATAATTTACCACTTTATTTTTTTTTTTGAAGGAGGTCAGTATCTCGGCTATCTTTATATCTTTGATTTTTCTCTAGACCCAACCTCCAGCCTTAGGGATTCATCAGTCACTGCTGCCTTCTTTCTGAAGCTTTGTTTACTTCAAGAGAAAAGGAGAGGAAAGAAAAGCAGGAAAGACAATGGGATAGCAAAGTCATTACCAGGCCATGTGACTGACTTGAGCCTTACCCTCTATTCAGTGATACTGACAGATGTGTCTAATACATCAATCATTCAGGTTGCGTGTGTTCTGCTCCTGCCTCTCCACTTAAGGGTTATATGGCTGTCTATGAGTTAGTTCACCTCACTCTCCTCGGTCATAATGCAATATCAGCAGTAGATACCCCACAGTGAGTTTTCCAAAATCATAGCAAAGAATGTACCCAGAGTTCTTGGAGGGATGCCAGGTATATTGTCATAGATGGGTTCCCTTGCTCCATTTGAATGGAAATCAAGAACAGGTAAGCTTAGCTTCCATAGTATTGGTAACACCGTGCTGTTAAATGCTAGAGGCTGAGTGGCTGGACTTTCAGATCCATAGACTTAAAAGTCCCAGGCTTAAAGACTTAAAGTTACGTGCATATAGACTCCTAGTTCCAGGCTTAAAGACTGATAGTTTGAAGTTTGGAGAAGCAGATGTTCATAGTCCTAAGCTTTCAAAGCCACAGACTTTTGGCTCTCTGCTCTCAAAGTGAGACGCTTCTTCCTCTGGACTTGGTGCCCATGGCTACTCTGATAGCTCCTAAGCTTTGAGAGCTGAGAGTCTCAGCTCTTAACCATGCTAGGTGACTCCTTGGCAGGCAGAACCGGTCATTCCCAGCTGCTCTCTGCAACTCCTCCAGCGGCTGCTCTCTAAGACAGCTTTGGCAACAGTCAGGCTAAGAGGCCATCAACTGTCAATCAAAGGGTCCCAAAGCTGGAAACACAGCCTTAGCCATTTAAGGACAGAAAGAATAGCCAGGTTGTGGTGGCGCACGCCTTTAATCCCAGTACTCAGGAGGCAGAGGCAGGAGGATCTCTGTGAATTTGAGGCTAGCCTGGTCTACAAGAGCTAGTTCCAGAACAGGTTCCAAAGCTACAGAGAAACCCTGCCTCAGAAAAACAAAAAAACAAAACACAAAACAACAACAACAAAAAAATTCAGATCTTTACCACTTAAAAAAAAAGAACTGTGCCAGCAAAAAGTCCTAACGTGAAGTTAGCATGTTTTTAATGCATACACATATAGGTGTGTGTATGTGTGTGTGTGCATGTATATGCATGTGTGTCTGCCTGTGGAGGCCAGAGGACAGCTTTAGGTGTCATCCTCAGGAATATCATCGCCTCTTTGAGACATATTCTCTCCTTAGCCTGGACCTTATCTATTTGGATTGACTGGGCTGGCCAGCAGGCCCTCAGATCCTCCCGTCTCTACCTTCTCAGCGTTGGGATTTTAAGTATGCGTTACCATGCAAGAATTTGTACATGGGTTCTGGGGACTGAACCCCAGGACTTATGCTTACTAGTCAAGCTCTTCACCAGCAGGGCTATTCCTCTGGCTGACATTTTCAACAGTACTTAATCACCAGCCAAATAGCCTGAGAGAGGGTTGGGTCTCTCTGATCTGTTTCGTATTAAGTACTCAGTAAAAATGCCTTTTATTTTTATTGTTATTGCATTAGTATAAGGTTATTGATCTGTCAATCAGGCCAGTCTTTTTTGACTCTACAGCTATACTACTGTTTGAAACACAGCTGCAGGCTTGAGAGGTCTGAAAGAAAACTACAGTTTATGTTAATTGGAGACCCCAGGAGGTTCTGATCTTGACTAATGACTGCAGTCAGAGCATTTTTACCTCTCTTGATTCTTCCCACACTGGGCTATGGATAAGTGAGAGTTTCATTCCCTGCTTAAGGTAGTAGTCTGAATCCTAGCTTCTTAATAAAGCCTCTAGCTTTCAAACATCTTTTTTTTAATGTAAAATTAAAACTAGCCAACGGTCAGGCTTTTGGCGTAGAAAGGGTTCCATTCTCCATCTTTACCAAGGCATATGCTCTAAGATGGTGAAAATAGTCTATGTCTGGAAAACACATAGGCAACTTGCTGAGAGCAACCTAAAATGAAGCGTGGTTCTATGATTGACAAGTCTCTTTGGGCCAACCTGGGAAGACAGTTTGGTTTGCTAGTTAATGTTGGTAACATGTTTCTCTATGGGCATGTTCATCAACTACTAATGATGTTATAAAGATAACACGTGCCAGTGTTTATAACCATTGTCATGGTTTGTGCCTTCTCTACCTCGCAGAAGTGATATTTCACTTTATGCTTAGCTGTGTTGTGTTTGTCATCTTTCCCGTTCACCCGAGTGTCTCAAAATCACTTCAGTGAATATCAGGTCCCTAGTCTGACTCCAGCTAGCCCACTCTGTGCTTGGAACTGTGCTGTTTCTTCCCAATGACACTTGGTGCTCTTGGTATGAACAGAGTTTATAGCCATCTCCCTCGTCTCCCTACCTCACGGCACACGTGTCTGAAAGACCGTGTCTTTTAGTCGTTCACTTTCAGTAGTGATAAGGGACATATATTCCTCTGTTGAGTGAGACTAGAGCCTCAATAGTGATTTAAAGTATTTATCCAGACACTATATTTACTTGTTCAATACTATTTTTTGAGTTTGCTCCAAATTTTTCTAATTCTCCCAAACTTCAATGAGAGAGAGAGAGAGAGAGAGAGAATGAATAAAGGCGTGTAGAGGAAAATTACTGAATTTTTTCGATGTAATATCTGTGTACAGGCAGAATAGTGAACTGCTAATTTGGACATGAAAGAGTGCAGTGGATTTCAAAACAACCACCTTCAGGCTATGTCCTGCTGCTTCCTGATATTTAGGATCCTTGATTAACCTATTTTTAAAATAACAGAAGCAACAATAACAATGGAGATGACATCCAGGACAACAACAACACACAGTCTCTTTGCTGGAGAAATTGTGAAAATATATTCCTGGGCTTAGCTGAGCCAACAGATGTCTCTAGGTTCTTTCCTAAACTCCATGCCATGTTTTCCGCTGATAAAACCAAGGAAAAGAGCAACAAAGACAGAAGGCTCAGCAAGAGGCAGCATCAGGATAATTGGTCTGGGGCAGTCTTCTCTCACAGGAAGCATAGCTGGAGTGAATGTGAAGTATTTAATAAAATTGTCTCATTTTTTTTAAGCTACATTTTCTGTGGCTACCGTTGGTTTCTGTCTATATGTTCCCCGTGGAGCCCAACTTCAAAGACTCAAGCACGCTATTCATTTACCAAGGCAACTGTCTAGTGCCCCCTTGACCCTGAGCATGCAGGTGATGGTGACGACCTACAGAGGGCAGCAGAGACCCATCCAAGAGTCTGTCCTGTACGGCTGTTATTAAAAAACAGCTACAACGTGGAATTTACTCTGATTTTGTCAGTTTATCGATGTATCAAAATACTTATTGGAATCTACCGTATTCCGAGCTATATAATAAGAGAGTCTCCGAGGCCACACATTGGATGCTTTTTTTTCCTAGATCTTTTTCTTGGTGTTTCTCCTGATCTGTTGGTACTCCTTTGGGTACTTCTCTTGGTTCCCTTTTGCTCACATTTAAGAATCCTCTCACTTGTGCCCTAGTTCAGGAAGCTTTCCAGGAGGACCACGATCCTCCGTAGAGCTCTGGTGTTTCTTGTTTTCCTTCTCTCCACGGCTTTGTGTACCTAAATCTCTTGGTGGGTGTGGGTGGTCCCTACGATGTATCGCAAGCTTGTTTCTTGTTTAAAATGGCATCATTTATGGTCGCGAGCTTAATGCTTTATCAAAGCCTCAACACACAGATTTATACTGCTTATAACTCGCAGTATGAATGTTTGGCGGTGCCATCGTCTGTTCTTCATAAATGTAATTTATAGTGGGTGCATAGTACTTACAAGAACTACTATAAAAAGCCCCTGCCAGACTTTAGTTACAGGAAAAATGTCTGTAAGTGGATTTTGGGGGGGAGGCAGCATAATATTTTGAAAATTGCCCTGGAAAGGATCTTGTATCAAACTGTCAGGCTAAATACAGGCACCTACTTCCTACTCCTTTCCCACATGCCTGGAAATGAGAGGAGAAGATGACACCTTTAAAAAAGAATAAATCACAGCAACGCTGCAAAAGTAAAAGATTGGCGACAGAGGAGGACAGAAATGCAGACTCCCTGAAAGAGAGCAAGCCGTCAAGACTGAGCATGTGTGGAAGAATGGAGGGTGTTTGGGAGCTAAGGTGCAGACGGAAGCTACTTGCTTTGGGACACTTTGGGTAGCGGACTGGCATCCCTTTCTATGCCAAGCGATGTGTAGAGTAATGTAGTCTAAATTCAGGCAGAGAGTGTAGGGAGCCAGAATGCAATGTCCTTCGGTGGCCGGCACCAGCAGAGATGGAGACACTTGCATGGGTATGAGATAACGTTTTAAAATTGCTGGATTAGAGATGCTGTGTGTGTGCGCGCACGCACATACACACAATCATGCGCACACTAAATTGCTTAATTACTGGGTAACCAGTATCACTTAGCAGTGTAAAAGTAGTACCCATTTATTATCCCAGTTTCTATGGGGTAGATTCTGGGAACGATTTGCTGTATACTCTACTATCCTCTGTGTCAGGGTATTTGTATTCTTATGGTCTCACCCACTACCAAGTTCACACCATTGCTGGCGGAATTTATGACCCTGCAGTCTCTTACATGTAATGGCTGGTTTTTGTTTTTCATTTCCTTTTACACTCTTGGGATGAACCTTCTTAATCTCCTGCTCCTCTTTGTCCTCTCTCCTTCCTTCTTTTTCTTCTCCTTCTGCTACTCCTCTTCCTCATTATTTCTTTTTCTTTACCAGACATCATCATCTTGCCAACTCCAGTGGATGCTCTCCATCCTTCTCAGATCTATCACGACATTAGGTTGTGTGGCTGTATGCACATGGCTTGACCTTGTTCAAGTCTTGTGCATATAGTCCCAGCCATTATGAGTTCACGTGTGCAACTGTGTTATCATGTATAGAAAATACGGTTTTGAGACAGATATCTCCTCTCTCTGGCTCTTAACAAACTTTTGACCTCATCTTCTGCAATGATCCCTGAGTCTGAAGGGAAGGCAATATGATAAAGATGTTCTATTTAGAGCCAAGCACTTCACAGTCTCTTGTTCTCTGCATGCTGATTGGCTGTTGTTCTCTGTATTAATTGCCATCTGCTGCTCCATCAGGGCTAACACAAGATACAGGTGGACATACAAGGATAGAGAGCGTAAGAATGATTCCTCCCGTGTGGATGATGGACCCAAGGGGAGCTTCCTGGAAAATGAGCAGTGAGAAGTGAGATTGGAAACAGGTGATGCTAAGACATTTAACCTTTATTCCCTCTAAGAACAGAATGTCACTGATGGCTTTTAAAGTAGGGTAAAGCTGTTTGTCTTGTGATGGAGGTGGGTCTTTATCTATCTGTTGCTTTCATTGGTTAATTAATAAAGAAACTGCTTGGCCTTTAATAGGACAGAAAATTAGGTAGGCAGAGTAAACAGAACAAAATGCTGGGAGAAAGAAGCCAAGTCAGGCAGTCGCCATGATTCTCCCACTCCAGACAGATGCAGGTTAAGATCTTTGCTGGTAAGCTAGCTCATGGTGCTACACAGAATACTAAAAATGGGTTAGATCAATATGTAAGAGCTAGCCAATAAGAGGTTAAAACTAATGGTCCAAACAGTGTTTAAAAGTATACAGTTTCCGTGTAATTATTTTGGGTAAAGCTAGCCGTGCAGTAGCTGGGTGGTGGAACGCAGCCCGCAGCTCCCCTATTACAACAGTCTTGAAAAGGTTGTAATGGCTGAAGAGTCCTGTGGAGGAAGGAAAATGGAAACAGGAAGGCAGAGGGCCGGCTGTGGTGGCTGGGGAACAGTGCTGGTAGTCTGATCATGTGTCAGCAGTGGGGCTGGAGGGAGCTAGTGGCCTTGAGATACATTTTTGAGGCATAACTGACTAGACCTGGTGACAGGCTGGATGAAGAAATTATGGTGAAGAAGCAAACTGAGTTTCACTTCTGAGGAATTAGGTGGCTGGTATTTACTGAAATGTGACAGACTGGAGTACATGCAGATATGCAGAAGAAAATGAAGATACCCAGTTTTCATATGTTACAACTCATCTGTACATGAATGCTCATAGTATCAGTATTCATGCTAGCTAGCCCCGCATAACTCAAATGTCTGTCAGCCAGTGGATCAACAAGCAGAGTATGCAGTGGAGTGCTGTTTGGAATAAGAACAATGAGTTAGTAATACAAGCTGCAGCATAGCTAGATAAAGAGAGAGAAGCCAGCTGGCCTTGGTGAGTTCCCGATAGAACATCCCCATTGGGGGAGGGGGAGGGGGAGGGAAATGGGAGGCGGCGGTGGGGAAGAGACAGAAATCTTTAATAAATAAATAAATAATGAAAAAAAAAAAAGAGAGAGAAGCCAGGAGCTCCAGGCCGTGGAATGTAAGATTCCCTTGTGCTAAGTGTCCAGAGTGGAAAGTCCGCAGAGACAGAGTTTAACTTAATGAAAAATGAATATCATTAATCATGAATTTCCCTTTGGAGGGATAAAAATGATAGCTGTACAACTAACTCTAAGCACACTAAAGCGCAAAAAACTATATGCCTTAAAGCAGGCACACACACACACTTTCTTTTTTCTTCGGTGTTTGAGATTATAAAACAATTACATATCTTCCCTCTTCCTTTTTCTTCATCTAAAACCTCACATATCCCTCTCCTTGCTCTCTTTCAAGTTTATGACTTCTTTTAAAAAGGTTTTGTTAGATGAATCAATGATCACACACACACACACACACACACACCTAAATATGAACTGCTCAGTTGGAATAGCGCTACTCACATGTAACAGTTGCTATTGGATAACCAACTGGTGTGCTCTTCCCTGGAGAAGACTATGTTCTTGGTATTCCTTGATTGCCTGTAGCTCTTTGTATAAGGCTGAGGCCGCTGGCTCTTCCTGTCCACTTCGGCATGTCTATTGATGTCATCCTTGTTCCGCTCATGGTTAGGCAGTCTTCTTGTTGAGACATTACGGGTGTAGCTTCTGACATTGCTAGGAGACACATTCTCACAGCAAGCTATGTCATGTGACTTATAGTCCAAAAGAGATATTACTAAACAGTGTTTGAGACATATTCTGGTCTGGGTTTCCTGAGAGCAAGGTCTCAGAGGAAGGGCTGCTTGAACCATGTCTTCAGGAGCATGAATAAGGGGGAAAGGAGAGTCATGGGAGGCCTAGGGTTTTGAATGAGGACATCTAATCAAGCAAAACACTATTCCAGATTCTTCCCCAAGATGCCATACTTTTATAAGCTTTGGTTAGAGGTTCATTATGGGACATCCGTCGCCCCCTTCCTGGATTACCCAGTTAAGCACCGCATAGGCTCCTCAGGGTGGTGGGAACTGTCTACTGAAAGAAGGAGGCCAGGGTTATAATTTTGTGCCTGCTTGAGATTAGAATTTAGAGCAAGATGATTCCTATATGGGCAGTTATATAGTATATAAAGGTGGTGAAGTACTATAATTTATGACCAGTCAAGGTATTCACTAAAAACTATGACAGGGAACATAAGTGACACCGTCATAACTTCCTTTTCAGTATTATTTCTCACTTAGAGGTACTAAATTATTGGTTTTTCTTTAAATAGCATATACATATAAACAAGTAAATAAAAAGATACTATAATTAAATTCTAATTTTCCAATAATCATTAAGGGGCTTTCTTTGAAAGACTAACATTATGGTGATCTTTCCCTCAGTTATATGATGTAGTAATTGATTATGGAAGAAAGAAGGAGAAAAAAAGGTACTGAGCAATCTAAAATAATAGTTGATTAAATTTCTCAATATAAGAAATCTAATCTATATATTTAAAATCTGTATGAATCTTATATGAATCCTAAAACATTTTTATATTTCTCTTATCTTGTTATGTAATCTTTTAGAATGTTGCCAAAAACATTACTAAAATATGTTTAAAATATTTATCTATTGACATGTAATAGCTGTTCAATGTTATGACTTACAGTGTGTTATTATCTTACATGTATAGATTGTTTATGATTAAATTGGGATAATTAGCATTCTTACCATTAGCTCAAATCTATTAACTCTTTGTGGAAGAGAGCACCTAAAAACCCCTTTTCTAGGAATTTGGAAAAGCACAATGTCTTATTTCTGATCTCATCATCCACTGGGCAATAGAACATCGGAACAGTTTTTCCTGCTTATTGTCATCAGAACAGTTTTCCCTGCTTATCTTCAGAGTGGCACCCAGTGGTCAGCTCTTCCCTCCACCCAGTGGTGCTGGCTTTAGAGCACGAGTTTTAGGGATTTTTATCTCCCATTCTTTTTCTCATCTTTTGGTATGTTGTGTCTATTTTCAGTTGCATACAGAATTTTTTTAAAAAATTAAAATCCCTCTGCATAAACTTACATGTTGCTCAATTTTTCTATATTCATAATGTTTCTAAAGGGCCACTAGTGAATGATGTCTAATGTTGTACCACGTGATCAGAAAAAGCTAGAAATGATTTAAAGTGGCTCACATTTGCTTTGGGGTCTGCTCTGTAATTTATCCTGAGAGTGTTTCATTTGCTCTTGAGGAGAGTGTGCATTTCGCTGTGGCCAGATGGAATGTTTGGAGGAGCACTTAATCCTGCAGTATTGACATTTTCTGATAGTTTTGTAGAAACTTTGTTATTTTCATAGTCTATTGTTTGTGTTTGTAGTTTCCTGGGTTGTTTTTATTGTGATATGCTTTTATTTTTAACTTTTATATGTGTTGTGAGGCTTACATAAAAATCTTATAAAATAATAGTTACTTTAAGAACCTCTTTTTATATTTGTTATTATTTTGTTGTAGCTATGGTTGTTATTCTGAATTTTTGTTTTTAATTTTCTTATTAGAGATTCCAAAATTTATGTGTCATTAAAATAATCTCCACTATTAAAATAATAGAGAATTCTGAAATTGGTTATACATTTTCGCTTTTATATTGTTGATGCAAGAAGCACAGCTCTCAGCTGAATGAAAGACAGTTTATTCTAGAACCCAATTAGAGTGAGCATGGCAGGGGGATATAGATTACTCCAGATACGATGTTCAACATAGAAGCAGTTTCATGGGGCTTCTATAGTAACAGAATAAAGAAATTTATAAATCAAGGCATTAAAAAGTTCCTTGGTGAAAACATTAAGTGGGCAGGAACAACAGGTAGAGGAGTCCCAACTATCGCCCTCAGATGCTATCTGATAGCACTCTTAGCCCTTCCATTGGTGGAGAATAGGGTTTTGGTAAGTTAATATAGTTCAGTATTTTGTATCTCTTTGTCAGGATGCTAGGTTCAGCTTTACTTGCTATTTGCAGGGGGCTAGCTCTGACCCAGAGCTGGACAAGGACTGACTAGTTGGTTGGCTGAAGATCTCCTGAGACAAACGCTCACAGAGCTCTGGACCAGCAGCATCCCAACCTCTCCACATTCATGGACGTCTGAGCCATCAGCCTTTGCACACACGGTTTTCCTAGGAATTTTCATTCACTTTTTTTTATTTTTTATGTTTCGCATATGTCCCAGAGAAGACATTCCCTTGCATTGTTGAGCATTGTGAATCTGGGTGTCTGTATCTCTCCCAAGAACTCCGAAAATTTGAGCTCTTATCTCATTAAATCGCCTGTGTGTCTTCCCCTGGGGACATCCACATTGTAAACATTTGTTGGCTTATTGGTGCCTCTTATATCCTTGCCTTGTTTACTTTTTCATCCCTCGGTCCCCCTTTTCCTCCAACAAGTTTATTTCAAAAAAACCCTGCCTTCAAATTCAAGAGCTCTTTTCCTAGTGCCTCGTCTCATTGGTTAGCAGTGTTCTTGACTATTCTTTGGACTCTCTTAATTAGAATCTCCACCCCTCCAAAATGAGTCAACGGTTTCTAGTTCTCTGTTTGCATCTTTGTTTGGATCAGATCTGTTTTGCTAACCGTGCTGCAGTGCCTGTCTGTATTTGCTGGATCTCACAGAGCATCTCAAGGGGGACCATTATTTTGAAATCTTTTTACAGCCCGTTTTCCTTTTTTTGGAGTCAGTTGTAGGAGAGTGACCTTGCTTCTTTGGTAGCGTCTTGTTTCTTTGCTTTTTCACGTTTCTAGTGTCCTTGGGTTCACACCTTTTCTGATTTACAGATACTCTAATAGGGAGAGAGCTCTACGGATGGTTGTATGTTAAGATGTTGCTTGTGTGGGACATGATATCTATGGTTGCAGTTATGTAGTTCACACTTAGCCTCTCAGCTTCAGTGATCTTATCAAGGTTTATGAATCCCTTAGTGGCCTCTTCTGGAGTCTACGCTGCTGCCCCAATGGGTAGGTCAAACATAGTCTCCTCACTGAAGTATAGTTGCTCAAGGAAATGCAGGAGCTACTCTCTACTGGGTCAAGTGTGACATTTGGTACAGGGTCTAGTCAGGGAGTGGCTACTTAACACAGTAAGTGTTGCATGCTGCCCTCTGCACTGGTACAGGATTGGCACAGTCTCAAGAGCATGCAAGCATCAACTAGATTTTGGGTCATATATAATTCCTGGGCAGCAGGGTGCCATGTGGGTGTTGGTAGAAGGTCATACTGTTTTAAAGCCTAAATTCTTGGACTCTAATCATGACAGCATGTTATATATGTGGCACAGGGCAGTGATGGTATATCCTTCCTTTAAAAGTACGTTCGAATTGCTTAGTCTATGTAAGGAGTCTAAACTGTCTGCGGAGGTCACTGCTATTGATGGACACACTTGGAATGTTCCCCTCCTGGTTCAGGTAGTGTGGCAAACTGGGAAGTGGCCAGACTTTCAGAAATGAGAAAAGGAGGGAACCAGTGCTTGATACCTGGAGAAAATCTTCAGGAGTGAGTTTGTGCTGTGTGTGGCAGGATTCCCTCTTTCCCTGTGATATTTCAGGTCTTGAAAACTCTGCTTCACCTTAAGTCTTTGGGTAATGATTATGTGCACCTGAGACACGCACTAGTCTAGGGAATGTGAGTGATGTGGATATGACATTGTTTAGGTCTTTCAAAGCATGACAGTTTGGGGTTGCTTACTCCTTCAGTCAAAATGAGCCTTTACTGCCTGTTGTGTTCAAGACAACAGCACCATGGATTACGTATTTGAAGCTCTTTACAAGCTGGCCCTTTTTAAAGTTTTAATGACGTTTCAAACACAGCATAGTGAAGCGGCTAGGCCAATGCCGTGGACTAGATCACATGGGCTTGGAGTTAAGTTCAGCTGAGTCGTAAGGATGTCACCTCAGGCAGTTTTCCTCAATGTTCTGGAACCAGTTTTCATATAAAATACCATAATACTCCCATCATAAGATTATTATAAAAACTAAATAAATTAGTGATTTTTAAATGCTTGGATGAATGGACAGTACATCTCATTTTCTATTATCTGGCATTCTATTTGGAAAAGATATAAATAAATATTACATGTAGTTCTTATAGCAGAGCTTAACACATAATGAGTTCTACATGAATATTCATTATTATTAATATTTAGAGTAAAAAACAAATATTGAAAAAATATTTGGCTGAGAATTTGCTTCAGGAAAGTCTAACAGGACTCAGGAAACCAAGTGATTGGGAGAAAGTGATTCTTTTTCTTCTGACTTGATTAAGCAGAGGCCATTCTAGATGTCTGGGCTCTTCTTAGCCTACTGTTGTGGGACAATGGTCTGTACCCCAATGCTGATGGGCCAGTAGCCAGGCAGGAAGTAGGGTGGTGCAACGGCAACCAGGCAGGAAGTAGAGGTGTGGCAATGAGAATTATGGGAAGAGGAATGATGTAAGTAGTTGTCCATTGGTGATGGCCTCTTGGTTAGGGATGAGAGCTTGTGCCCACCTTCCCCTCTCAGGGCTGGGACCCCACCTGGCTTGGGTCTGTGCAGGCCCTGTGCACACTGCCCCAGTCTCTGTGAGCCCCTGTGTGTATCAGTCCTGTTGGTTTAGAGGATTGCTTGCTTTCTCCATGGCCCCTGGCTCTTATACTCTTTCCACCTCCTCTTCTGCAGGTTCCCTGAACTCTGACGGGAGGAACTGGATGAAGTCCTCCCATTTAGGACTGAGTGTCCCAAGGTCTCTTACTCTCTGTACATTGTCCAGATGTGGTTCTCTGTATTAGTTCCCATCTGCTGCAGGAGGAAGCTTCCCTTATGACAGCTGAGTAAGGCACTGATTTATGGATATAACAGAATGTCATTAGGGGTCATTTTTTTGCTTGGTTCCTTTAGCTGAACAATAGAATTTAGTTTTCCTCCAGGTCCTTGTAAGGCAACACATAGACATAGACACACGCACACACATGTATGTCTACACATACATATATGACATACATATATGTGTATAACAGTAAATGAATTAAAATGGTAAAATATATATTATTAATTCATTATTTTTTCTAAAATGAACCAGAAGATGGTATTATCTTCTATAAATGCGCTCATAACATATAATAATCTTATGAAGTGGTAGCCACTTTCAAGATGTTTTGTAGATTGCTGCTCTTCTCTTCTCTTCTCTTCTCTTCTCTTCTCTTCTCTTCTCTTCT
>JABTXL010005929.1:22084359-22098164 GCA_025134845.1 Neodon shergylaensis | reverse complement strand
GCCCCCCAGCACCCTTCCCCCAACCCTGCCCTGCTGTAAGCTAGGATTGGTGCTCCACAACAGTTTTGAGCTCCTGCACTAAGGCTACCCAGGCAGAGTGGTGAGTGCCTGCCTGCTGGGCAGGATTCAAGGTCCACAGAAAGGGAGCCAGGCACCTCCAGCTTGTGCTCCAGGCTCTCCTGTGCTCTCCTGGACCCCGCCCCGCCTGCCACTTCCTTCCTTTTGTCCCCGGAGCATTGAGCCACCAGGAGGCCCGGTTTAGGTGCTGAGAAGTGCCATCTGGAAAGCCTGCCTGCAGCAAGCAAGGCAGGCCCTTTGTTTACGAGCTACCCAAGCAGCACAAGCAGCAGGGAGACCCATTCCCGGCACCAGGAGAGTCATCACTGGGGAACTGGGAGAGCCATCACTGGGGAGTGACATCACTGAGAAGGTACAACAGTGGGCAAGGAGATCTGATCCTGTAAAAGAAGATCCATTGAGGAGCATTCGGAGGAAGAGATGGGCAGGCGCCAATGCAAGAATTCACCCAGCAATCTGAAGAACAACATGAAACCACCAGAACCCAGCGACCTCACAACAGGAGGACAAGAACATCCTAACCAAGAAGAAGCAGAAAAATTTGACTTTATGAAAGTGATTGACGCCCTTAAACAGCATGTAAAAAATGCCCTGGCAGAAATGGATGAGAAGTATAACAGAAAGTTTGAAGAATTGAATAAATCAGTGAATGATACCCTAGGAAACCAAGGAAAAACAATCAAACAGATAATGGAAACAGTTCAAGACTTGAAAACTGAAATGGAGGCAAAGAAGAAAACACAATCAGAGGGCCGGCTGGACATGGAAAAATTAGGTAAACGAATAGAGACTACAGAAACAAGCATAACCAGCAGAATACAAGAGATAGAAGAAAGAATCTCAGATGCTGAAGATAACATAGAGAAAATAAACGCAATGATCAAAGAAAACAGCATATCCAACAAGTTCTCATCACAAAACATTCAGGAAATATGGGACACAATAAAAAGACCAAACCTAAGAATAATTGGAGTAGAAGAAGGAGAAGAAGTGCAACTCAACGGTCCAGAAAATATATTTAATAAAATTATAGAAGAAAACTTTCCCAACCTAAAGAAGGATGTACCTATGAAGGTCCAAGAAGCATACAGAACTCCGAATAGGCTGGATCACAAAAAAACATCCCCTCGCCATATAATAATCAAAACACAAAGCATTCAGAATAAAGAAAGAATATTAAGAGCCGCAAAGGAAAAAGGCCAACTTACTTATAAAGGCAAACCTATCAGACTTACACCGGACTTCTCTATGGAAACCATGAAAGCCAAAGCCACAGAGTATTAAAAAAAATACCCAATGCCAGACATGGGGACCCTCTCTTTGAGTTGTTGGTCAGGGAACTCCACAAGATTCCAAAATCAATATAGGGACAGTCCTTGGCTTCCCCCTTAGAACACAAAGTCAAGCTCTCAATTGCATTAGATTCTGTGAACTTCAGGAACAGAGCTTAGAGGAATGAAGCTGGAACAGTGGAACAGACCTAGGACCCTCCTCCCTGAGGCTGAGCACTCGTGGTATTTGAAGGTGTAATGTAAGTGAAGTGCTAAGGGAGAGAAGCTATGCTGCTGTTTCCTTTTTTCTGTTTTCCATCCTTTCTATCATGCAGAAATTTGCTCCCTCCTGATCGATAGTGTCACTGCAATTCTTTCTGGTCAACAACAGTATCATGCATTACATGGTGTGGTTTGAAGCTTATGAATTGTGTGAATAGAATTTCATTTAAATCTGAGAAATATCATGGGACACTGGTTCTCTTTGAAGAAATTGCTAGAGATTACTTTGTCCCAATGGGTAAACAGTGAGCAAATGGGAAAACAAGTCTTGAACTAACAAACCAGGATGAAGTCTTCTGATGCCCCACATGCCTACTATTAATTAGGAAAGAGAAACCTTACTCATGTGCTTGCCAATTGGCACCTAACTGACATTTTCAATATCTTTTCAGGATGTCCACGTGCTTGAAAATAAATTATTTATTTTTATTTAATTAAATAACTATTTAGCATCCTCTCCTCCCACTCCCTACCCTCAACTTCCCTCTACCCCTCTCAATCCAACCCTCATCATGTTCACTCAGGGGAAATTTAAGTAATTATTCATCTTCATTTTTAATCTCAGTACCAACTCCTATAATATTTCACTAACAACTTTTAATTACAACACTGTTTGGTCAATGGCTTAGACATATTCCTAGTAGCTCTCACATCGTAAATCAACCCATTTTTATTAATCTGTGTATCACAATGAGGCTGTGGCCAACCGGTAAGGTTCAGGTGTCTGTCTTTGGCAGCTACATGGCATCTCCCTGACTCTTCCTACTCTCTTTCTATATCTCTGTTTAGATTTCCTGGCTGTCTTTACTCTGCTAAACCATTGGCCAAAAGAGCTTTATTAATTAACCAATAAAAGCAGCACATATACAAAAGGAAATCCCACATTAATAGTTTTAAGGAAAAAGAATAATAAGAGGCACACAAAAGCCCACTCTTTTCCGTAGTCTCAGTTCTATACCCATCTATCCTAAAATGGGGAGTTTCATAATTCTTTGTTCTCTTATTTTCTTTTCTAGAAAATTTCTACAGAGCCTTCACGTCTTAGTAAACCTTTAGCAACTTCCCCTGTTCCAGTTTGGAAGTTAGAGCTCAGTTTATTTTTATTTTATTTTATTTAAAAAAAGAAAATAAACTATCTTTTTTATTTTAAATACCAATCCCAGTTCCCACTTCCTCCCCTCTTCCTATTCCCTCTGCATTCCCCCCACACCCCACAAGGCACATTGCTTCGGTGAAGGTCCAAGGCCCTTCCTACTATATCTAGGCTGAACATGATATCTATCCAAAGAAAATTGGTTTCCAAAAAGCCAATACAAGCAATAGGAATAAATCCTGGTGCTACGACCAGTGGCTCTGTAGACTGCCCCAGTCATACAACTGTCACTCACATTTAGAGGATCTAGTTTGGTTTCATGCTGGTACCTTTCCTGTCTGGTTGGAGTTGGTGAATTCCCATTAGCTCAGGTAGACTGTTTCAGTGGGTGTCCCCTTCATGGTCTTGACCTCTTTGCTCATATTCTCACTCTTCTACTGAACTTTGGGAGCTCAGTCCAGCACTCTGCTGTTGGTCTTTGCCTTTGATTCCATCAGTTGCTGGATGAAGGTTCTATGGTGATATTTAAAACATTCATCAATCTGACTACAGGGCAAGGCCAGTTTGGGCACCCTCTCCACTATTGCTTAGGTTCTTAGCTGGGGTCATCCTTGTGGATTCTTGAGAATTTTAGAGCTCAGTTTATTAATATTGTTTCTGTTGCACTAAAGCAGTCTAACAGCCACAGGAATATACTTTTTCTCAGATGAAGTTGGATGTATTAACTTGTTGCTACAGAGGGAGACCACACAACATAAGAGACTGCAGGATGTCTCAATGGAAAGGTGTCTGCAGGGGATTATTATAGAGTTTGGCCTTGGACTAGGTTGTCTGGAGGATATTAAATATGGTAGGAGTACCAGTTAAATTATAAAATAAGTAGTTTATATTTCTCTTGTAACTAGCACAAATTTAGAAGCTTAAACCAAAACAAGTTCATTTTCTCACAGCTCTAGAGGTGAGGAGCTAAAAATGGTTCTTCCTGGGCTCAGAGATGAAGTCATTGAACAGTTGACATTCATTTCTGAGTTCCTAGATGATGGCTGATTCTTTGATTTTCCATCCAACATTCTCAGCTCGCGCCCCTCCACCCTTCTTCAAAGAGAACTGTAAAGCACTCTGAGATTCTAGCACTGGCTTTTCTATCTTCCTCCTACACTCTCGAAGATTCTTGGTATTCCATCCAGGGAAACCTAGGCAAGGTGCAATAACCTTCACATCTCCAGGTCAGCCCATTGCCAACTTTAATTTCTGCTGTGCGATAAGCCTATTTGTAGGTCTCGGGGATTAGAGTCCTGACTCCCTTGAGACACTTTTATTGTGCTTACCTCAGGCACAGGCAGGAAGTGTGCTTGAGCCTATAATTGGTTGTGTTAATATTTTTTATTTAAGAGATAGAACAAAGCTCACAGCACAGTGATGTCATCAATCATCATTGTTGTGCTTGACATAATGTTCTTGCTTCTCCTTGTCTGCAGACATGGTTATAGAATGGTCCTAGCAAGGTTTGTGTTACTATCTCATTGTTTCATACTGACCTCCTCGGATCTGGAGTTCTCAAGGTTGTGTATGGGAGGATGGGAAATGATCACGCCCACTCCCATTGTCTCAGGGTGACCTTGTCTTATTTGAGTTCCGAAGGTTGTACATAGACAGAAAGGAATGAAACCTTCATTCCCATTGCCTAAGAGTGGCCGCATTTGATTTGGAGTCCTGGAGGTTGTGCATGGGAAGAAAGGAATGGATGCCTGTTTTACCAACAGTGTTGCAGGACTCTTAGTGACTTTTTTTCCTCACCAGTGCCTTCATTAACTGACAAGTCTGATTTTCTCAATGTGATGTACACTTTGCAAATTTCACTAGGACAAGCACCATGTTATGCTCATATTCATTTCATACCCTTACTGGATATTAGTTGAAGCAATTCAATTATTTATAGTTTTATAGAAAAGGTCAAATCCACTGGTACTTAAAATTTAGTCTAGTGACAAGAAACACAGACATCACACTTGTCTAGTGCAGCATCTTGGGAGCCTCTGCTGTAAAATTGGACTTTCCACCTTAACAAGATGCTTTGATGATTTGTGTGCACATAAAATTTGAACACTGGCTCTGTCTTATTGATTTTCATCCAAAGGCAGGAGAGAGGAAGACACATCTCAGTGTTGATTCTTAAAGTACTGGAGAACACATTTCCATGTTCATCAAAAAAGAAATTGTTTTCTCAGAAATTATTTTTATTATACTTTTGTTGTTTTTATTACTATTACAGGAAAAACTAGATCATATTATTCATTTCCATGGAGAGTATTGGAACTGCTTGTAATCGGAGCAGGGGAGCCACGCATTAAATAAAAGAAAACATTTCTTGGTTCTAAGTCTTGCTATGCAGGAGATTTTTTGGGTATTCTACAAGACCTCTAAGCACACTAAGTATTGTTGTCTCTGAAAATATGTTGTTATTTCTTAGACGACAATTTCATTTTAGTGCCTTGTCTCTCTGCCTTCTGACATTAGCTTTGAGAATGCCATTTGCTCTATTATATACAGCTTATTTTTTTCTGCCTTTCTAACCATGCTCCTATCTTGGGAATCTTTTCTTCATGCTTACCTTATTATTTTCAGTAGGAAGCTTCTGTGTTTAAGGCAGTAGGATTCAACTTTAGTACTGTCAAGTGTTTCCTTATGAACAATTCAAAAGTGTGTGTGTGTGTGTGTGTGTGTGTGTGTGCATACAGCTATGTGAAGTCCATAGGTCAACCTTATTTTCCTATCTTTAGGAGTATTCCTTCCCTTATTTTGTAAGGTAGAGTCTCACTGGAGTTTGTCAGGAAGTCTAGTGGCTATAGAACAAACTCTGAGGATCCACCTGTCTCGTGCTTCCCCCATTCTTTCCCATGGGTTTTGGGGCTAAACTGGTCTTCATGCTAGCATGGAAACAGTTTACTAAGCCAACGATTTCCCAACCACAACAATCTTAAACTGTAAGAGAAACTTTGAAATACTAGTCACAGTCTTAGTTTTTAAAGTTAAATTTTAAATTTATTTTCATAGTGCACTTTGGCCGGCACAGGTAAGGAAGGAATAGTGCTGGCAGTTGACAGAGCTTGTCATTGCATTTGCTCTATGCTGAGAATGTGGGCGTTATCTGGAAGACCCTGAGCAGGACACTCCATATGCTTTCCAGAAGCCAATGAATGATTAATTAATGTCAAGTTCTGCTCAAAAGTGAGCCTGTCTTAAAACATTTCAAATATCTTTACCATACTTACTAACTCAGCTTGTGGGTTTAGCTTTACATTCATTTCCAGTGTCTGGCTTAAGAACCACATTTAAGCTGCAGAAGAAGACCTTAGCTCTTCCAATTCTAGCTAAAAAGGAGATAAATATAAAGAGACTGTCTTAGCCTACTCAAGATAAAAAGCTTATAGCCAAAAAAGAAAAGCCGAGTCTCCCTTGAAATACCCTTTTCATGTTTTTATGAATCACACGTGAGGTTTTTCTCCCGCAGGAGTCAAGGAGCCTTTTTCATACCCAGGCATTGTTGTGGTGTTGGGCTATTTCTTAAGAAAACCACACGACTTATACATCAAATAGTAAGCTTTACTAATGAAGCTCTTGCTTGATAATTAACGAACTAGCCTCACTAATGTGGTTAGTTCCCAAAGCGCAGAGGTAGCAAGGTATTGAAATGGTGTCTCAGATTAGCAGCTAGATTTGGTCAGCAGATTCTGATCCTATCAAGTCAACTGACACATTTTTGGCATGTGGCCCAGTAATCATAGTTTCATGTAGTACACACACACACACATACATACATACACACACAGAGCGCGCGCGAGAGAGAGAAAGAGAGAGAGAGAGAGAGAGAATTTCACATAGTCCAAATTGACCTTGCACTTGCTGTGAAGCAAAGAATAACTTCAGTCTTCGGATCCTCCTGCTTCCACCTCCCAAATGCTGGGATTACAGGAGTGTAGCGTCATTCCTGATTTTGCAGTTTTATTTGACTTGATGGCACCTTGACATTAGTTCTAATGACATTTGAGTCAGACAATTCTCACTGAAGAGAATGGCCCTGCACAGTTCAGGGAGGCTTGAAAAATCTATAGCTTCTACCCCTTGCATACTAAATAACACACTCGTTTCTCCCAGTCTTGTCAAAAATGCCTCTAGACACTGTAAACATACCGAGGAGAGCACACTTGCTGTAAATCAAACTACCTCTTCTCATTAAGCTTGGTGCGACTGAATTTCCTTTTAGCCTTCAGTGTTTCACATTTTCCTAGAGAGGATGTCTTCCAATACCTTACTAAAGGGAACCGTGACTCGCTCTAGTATAACCAAATCCCACCTTGATGAGAATCACCCAGTGTCCATAAGAAGGAGCCTTTCTGGTTCTACCCCAGACCGAAACAGAACTGAGAAATACTCATTTCTAAACAGTGAATTGGGAGATGCTCATGCAGGCTAACATTTTAAAACTGTAATTGTGTTCTTACACCATAATATGCGTGATATGGTCGCAGCAATTCTTTTCTGCTCTTCACATCATTGCTTCCTCTGTTAAAAGAATGGGATGTGGGAGTTCATTATTTGGTCTTCGCAGGATCGTAATGAGGTGAGCAAAAGCACATCCCACAGCGACATGCCTAAGTGAGCAGCTTATAACGACATAAGGGTGAATTGAAATCTTATCTTGTCTGTGACTTGGATGGGAGCTTCATACAGTGCATAAAGTGAGACGTCCCAGGAGGTCAGCTCATCTCATTTTGTAGTTGAGAAACTTGGGCCCTAAAAAGTAATTTGCCTACATTCTCACAGCAAGCGAGTGACCAAGTTAGGCCTAGCCTATTCTTTCACGAATTAATTCAATTAATATTTACTGAAAACCTGCACTGAGGCCAGTAGAGATCCAGACACAGGGAAATTCATGGTAATTAAAAACATTACTTTTGTTTCCCTGGAAACAAGCAGATAGATGTTAGGCACACTAGTATTGCTTAGATGGTGGCTGTGATCTGATCAGCAACTCATGTATGAGAAAGGATCTGAGCCGAGACTCTCGGTAAAGGTGAGCTGAGGGGGTGGAAAAGTTTATCAAAGAAGTGATTGAAGCGATTGAGCTGGCAGCTGAAGGCTTTAGAGATAAAGTAGTTCCCCATGGAGCAAACACCAAGTACTGAATCTTGAGAATGAACAGATACATGATAAGTCTGAAGGAGTAAAGCACAATACAGGTGACCTACCTATGCAGACCAAGTATCTCCAATTCACAGAACCCAGCCTATCTCCACCACCGTGAATGAATGCTGGGATTAAAGGCACATATATCCATGATCCGCTCAAACCCAAGGAGTCTTAAGTAGTGAGGTAGAGGTTCTTGTGTAGATGTAATGTTTATTCCAAGACTAGTAAATATTACTAAAATAATTTTTGTTTTCTAAGACTGTTCTTATTTCTTCTGCTTTATTCAAGTATATTTCTTCTCTAACTTGTTAGGAGGTTTTTATTTTTTTAAACATGAAAGTTGTTGAATATTGTCAGATCCATTTTCAACATTTTTTAAGATGGTCAAGTGATTTGAATCTTCACTCTTCTAATATTTATTGATTTGTGTAAATGGAATCATTTTATCCTGTGGTTTATGGTGGTTTTATAAAGCTGTTGAACTGAGGTTGATAGGACTTTCCTGAGTAGTTACACACCTGTGCACATTGGTTTATAATTTCCATGGCATGTGAAACCTTTTCTGTCTTCCCTATCAGGGTAATATTGGCTTTGATAAATGAGTTTGGAAGCATTCCTTCCTCTTCAGTTTCGGGGAGAGTTTGAGAAACATCGCTGTCAGTTGTTCTTCAATTCAACAGTGAAGTCATCTTCTTTCATATTTTATTTCTTGGGGGAGACATTTTACTATGATTTGCCCTTATTTTTCATTATTGGAGCATTCATGTTTTCCCTATTTTTGTTAAGTTCGATGTCATAGTAATTAACCTACTACTTCTAGATTTTTCAATATTTTGACATATAATTGTTCATAGCAGTTTTTAGGATTCTATATTTTTGTGTTATCAGTTATAATAACTTTTCTTGTATCTCTCATTTTATGTAAATCTTCTTTTTACTGTCTAGACAAAGATCTTTGAGTTTAGTCTAATAAAAATTTTGTTGATGTTTATAGATGACTTCATTTACTTATACTCCAATCATTATTTTCTTTCTTCTATCAACTTTGGGCTTAGTTTGATTTTCTGATTCATAAACATATAAAGTTGATTTGTGTGTGCTTTCTTAATGTAGAGTTTATTTCTATAAACTTTTCTCTTACTACTCTGTTGCATCCATATTTTTCATTGTTTCTGATGTCACTATCTCAGTGGAAGAGGGTACACTTCATTTCCATTGGTGATTTTTTTTCTGACTTCTTCCATTATCAATTTCTAGTTGTATACCATTGCAGATGGAAAAGATTATTTAATAGAATTTCAGTCATTCAAAGGTTGTTAAGCCTGCTTTGAGTACTAACCGATGATTTATCCCAGAGAACGCCCGGTGTGTGCTTGTGAACAATTTCTATTCTGCTGCTGCTAAATGGAATTCAGTACATGTCTGTCCATTTAGTCTAAAGAACAGTTCAGATCCAATGGATCCTTATTGATTTTTTTATTCAAATTGTCTGCTCATTGTTGAAATGGAATATTAAGTTTCCTACTATGATTATATTGCCACTCATTTCTCTCTTTGGATCTGTTAATATTTACTTTATAGATTTAAGAGTTCTTTTGTTGTATACAGACATATTAATGATGGCTAAATTTATTGATTCATTTCCTCTTTGTAGACATAGCTGAATCTCCTTTTATGCCACAGTTCTTAGCTTAAAGAATGTTTGCTGGGACATAATTGGGGTTCTTTCTGCTCCCCTTTGTTTTCCACTTGCCTATAAAATCTTCTGTCATCTCCTACTTTCAATCCAACTGTGTTTTTAAAAGTGAAGAGATACGTTCCCTGTCTGGTTGGAGTTGGTGAGCTCCCATTAGCTCAGGTAGACTATTTCAGTGGGTGTCCCTATCATGGTCTTGACCTCTTTGCTCGTATTTTCACTTCTCCCACTCTTCAATTAGACTTTGAGAGCTCAGCCCAGTGCTCCACTGCGGTTCTCTGCCTCTGTTTCCATCAGTTGTTGGATGAAGGTTCTATGGTGATATTTAAGATATTCATCAGTCTGACTACAGGGCAAGGCCAGTTCAGGCACCCTCTCTTCTATTGCTTAGGGTCTTAGCTGGGGTCATCCTTGTGGATTCCTGGGAATTTCTCTAGAGCCAGGTTTATTGCTTGCCCCATAATGGCTCCCTCAATTAAAATATCTCTTTCCTTGATCTCATCTCTGTCCTTCCTCCATCTCGACTATTCCATTCCCTCAGATTCTCCTGCCCCCTCTCCTCCTTCTGTCCTCCTCCACCCCTTCTACCCTCTTTCTCCCCCAACCCCAGCTCCCAATTTTGTCAGGCAATCCTGTTTATTTCCCTTTTCCAGGCAGATCTATGTATGTTTTTCTTAGGGTTCACCTTGTTATTTAGCTTCTCTAGGATCATTAACTATAGGCTCAATGTCCTTTGCTTTACAGGTAGCTTCCACTTAAGAGTGAACACATACCATGCTTATCTTTCTGGGTCTGGGTTACCTCACTCAGGATGTTTTTATTCTGGTTCCACCATTTGCATGCAAATTTTAAGATGCCTTTTTTTTTTTAAACCACCAAGTAGTACTCTAAAGTGTAAATGTGCCACATTCTTTATCAGTTATTCAGTTGAGGGGCATCTAGGTTGTTTCCAGGTTCTGGCTATTAATTATAATGCTGCTATGAACATAGTCAAACAAATGTCCTTGTAGTATGATTGAGCATCTTTTGGGTATATGCCCAAGAGTAGGATTGCTGGGTCCTGAGTAGGTTGATTCTCAATTTTCTGAGAAACCACCATACAGATTTCCAAAGTGGCTATATAAGTTTGCTTTCCCACAAGCAATGGAGGAGTGTTCCCCTTACTCCACATCCTTTCAAGCATAAGCTATCATTGGTGTTTTTTTTTTTTTATCTTAACCTTTCTGCCTGGTGTAAGATGATATTTCAGAGTTGTTTTGATTTGCATTTCCCTGATAGCTAAGGATTTTGAACATTTCCTTGAATGTCTTTTGGCCATTTGAGATTCTTCTGTTGAGAATTCTCTGTTTAGTTTTATACCCCATTTTATAATTGGGTTATTTTGAATTTCGATGTCTAATTTCTTGAGTTCTTCATATATTTGGAGATCAGTCCTTTGTCTGATGTGGGGTTGGTGAAGATCTTTTCCCATTCAGTGTGCTGCCTTTTTGTCTTTTGGACTGTGTCCTTTGCGTTATAAAAGCTTCTCAGTTATAGAAGGTCCCATTATTCCCTCTGAATGTGGGTGACAGTTGTATGGCTGGGGCAGACTGAGGGGCCACTGGCAGTGGCACCAGGATTTATTCCTACTGCCTGTACTAGCCTTTTGGGATCTTATTCTCTTTGGATGGATACCTTGCTCAGCCTAGATATAGTAGGGAGGGCCTTGGACCTTCCCCAAAACAAGGTGCCTTACCCTCTCTGAGGAGTGGATGGGGGTTGGGATGGGGAGGAGTAGGTGAAGGGAATGGGAGGAGAGGAAGGAATGGGAACTGGGATTGCTACGTAAAATGAAAATGATAGTTTGTTTTATTTAAAAAAATAAAAGGAAAGAAATTATAAAAGAACTTAAAAGAATAATGAAGAGATTCTCTTATAGACAACGATTGCCTGGGTCATGCTTGGTGTTCATTCAGCTTTTCTCTGTCCTTTGACTGAAGTTTAATCTCTTTACATTTAAGACACTTGTTACAATAGCCATTTCGGAACTGCTTTCTGGTTGTTTTATAGATTCTTCGTTCATTTCTTTTTGTTACCTAATGTTTTCCTGCTTTGATTTTTTTC
The DNA here is from genome assembly GCA_025134845.1 of Neodon shergylaensis. Taxonomy (NCBI): domain Eukaryota; kingdom Metazoa; phylum Chordata; class Mammalia; order Rodentia; family Cricetidae; genus Neodon; species Neodon shergylaensis. The sequence continues at coordinate 22,086,451 of JABTXL010005929.1, read as the reverse complement.
TTCCTCCTTTTTTCTACAAGTACTCTTTCCTATAGGTACTCTTGTGTTAGGAAGATTACATAAAGCAACATTTTAACTGGCATCAACACTTTGATCTTACAATAACGCTTGGCATTTTTCTTCTCTTACTCTTATGTTTTTATGTAAATATTTACAACTTTTCCTATTGCACAACCACTACAAATTATGTGGCTAAAGTTCTTTTTAACGTTTTTGTCTTTTGACCTCTATCTCAGAGTTATAATAACATTACCACACTTGTAATACTAGAGTACTCTGAATTAAACAGTGTGCTGTGTTTTACCAGGTAGTCTTATACTTTCATATGTTTTCATATTCATAATTTATGTGCTTTGATTTAAGCTGGAAGAACTCGCTTTAGCATTTCTTGTAAGCATTTCTTGGCAACAGATCATTTGAAATTATCCAATGGATGCAGGCTGCTAAGGGCACTGAGAAGCAGGTCACTGGGAGCCTCAGTAGATTCTGCCAAGTCACTGGTTTGACAGTTCCTGCCTCTTCTTGTTCCCAGCTGTTTCCAGATGTCTCCCAGTGATTTGTGTGAGTCAGAATACCACAAGACCTTTCAAAGGCTATGAAACCTATAGATTCATTTTGTTTGTTTTCCTGGAATGGGACCCCACACGCTTGGAAGTTGTCTTCCAGTCTTGAATGGTGCAGGTCTAGGATATAAGATGGGAAGAAGAAAATGAAGCTGTTGCTTCTACTCTCCTTTTTCAGTGTTGGCTTTTCTTTTTTAATTTTTAATTTTAAGTATATTTTTTAATTTTTGAGATTATAATATAGTTACAACATTTACTCCTTCCTTCTCTCCCCAAAACCATCCTATATGCCCTCCCTTGCTCTCTTTCTGGTTCATGGCCATGTTTTCTTCAATTGTTGTTACACACACACACACACACACACAACCTGTTCAGTCTGTTTAATGTTGTGCATTTATACACATTTTTAAACCTGACATTGGTACTGAATAACCAATTGATGTACTCTTCCCTGGGGAAGACCGTTTCTCCCATTCTCAGTAGTCCTTAGTTCCCTGTCGTTCTTTGTGCACCACTGAGGCCTAGTGATTTTCTTCCTTCCATGCTAACACATCTATAGGTGTTGTCTTTGTTCAGCTCAAGTTTAGGAAGCCATGTTGGTGAGACTTTATGGGTTTAGGTTCTGAAATTTCTAGGAGTCAAAATCTTACAGTAAGCTTCTGACCATCTGGCTTTTACAATCTTTCTACCCCAGCTTCCAAAATGATTCCCGAGCCATAGGTTCAGGAACTGTGTTGTAGATGTATCACTTGGGCTGAGCTCCACGACTCTGCACTTTGATTGGTTGCATTTTCCTGTAGTGGTCTCTGTTACAAAGAGAAGTTCCTTTGATGCAGGGTTAGGAGTACACTCAATTCTGGGCATAATGACAAATATTTAGAATGTAGTTAGAAACTATGCTAGTTTTAGTAAAGGGATGGGTGTTTTAAATCTTTCTACTTCATTACCCTCAGGGTTTTGGCTTTAATATTTTGATAAGGCTTCTTAAATAGTCTCCTGATTATTCTAATGCAATTTGTAGGTAGCTAATTTTGGTTGGAGTGTGTGTATGTGCACACACAATTTAAAGACAGGGATATTATATTCTACTGTTTATTCTCATGCTACTCGTACTGAAATCTTTTAATGTGTGTGTGTCTAACATAATAAAAATTTGTTGTCTAAACATTTTGGCTGTGGGTAGCAGATTAAAAAAGTAGTTATGTCTTCTTTTAAAAATACTATTAGTATGTTTTTATAACCTATTGAATCCAATTCATGTTCCCTATTTACTTATCTGTGTGGGGCCATCCACTGGAGCATGGCCAACTGGACGGGGACCAAATCCCTTCAATAATCCTGACTCTCTCTTTCCTAGCAACTAACACCTGTCAATATCTCCTCAGCTAGGGATAGGCACTTGTGAACACCACCATGCTGGAGTGTTTATTGGCCTTATCTTGTGCAATCAACCAGCATGAGTGCAATAACCCTGTCATATTCAAAGCAGTCCTTGCTGACCGCCTTTTCAGCTCTGGCCTCCATTAATC
>JABTXL010005929.1:22002192-22084349 GCA_025134845.1 Neodon shergylaensis | reverse complement strand
TCTATCTATCTATCTATCTATCTATCTATCTATCTATCTACAATTTATCTCTCTGCACCCCTGTACATATAGAGAGAAAGAAAGAGAAAGAGGGAAAAAGAGAGAGACAGAGAGAGAGAGAGAGAGAGAGATTCCACTCCTTGGATGAATTCTGGTATTTTAGAATTCTCCAATGAGTTATAACCTGAAGAACTGCATTCTTCAGTCCTATCCTAAACCTCAAGCAGTGTGATTTCCACTCCTTTATGTTTTTTTAACTGACTTCTTCTCACAGTCACCTTCTCTTCATAAAAGGAGAGGTCTGAATGCTTCAAGTTTCTTTAGAAGTTAACATATACACAATCTACATATCAAAAACATTGCCCATGTCTTTGATTATCTGTATCTCATTTTTAGGCTTTCTATCCATTTCAGAAAGCTCCTCTATATTGGTTATGAGACTGAAACTCCTTGAACACTTAGCAGGGCTAACTTACCAGTGAATACTGGTATGAGAATGTTAATACCTATTTACCCACCTCAGTTCACTCTGGTGTTCTAAAGTCCTTATGAATCTGCTGAGCTGATTTTAACAGTAATATCCATTCTTCTATGTCTCAACAAACATTTCCCAAGTGGTCTCTAAAGGTTGTCTTGAAGGTATGTATCATCTTTCCTTCTTACAAGGTTGGAGAAATATTCTCTGAGTGGCATTCTGTGACTAGTACATCTGGTCACACTGACCTACAAATGTGTTTCGTACAAAACAAGACAGTCAGGATTCTGAAGACAGCGGGATCTGTTGACGTAAGGCTTCCCATAACCACATTTCATTGTTCATACATAGAAGAAAAACAATAAAATGATTTTACCTCCCACTCATTTTACTCTGCTTGCATTTTCACCTTTCATGGTATAGCTTTGTTGTCAAGTTTCTTAATTCTTAGAGAACCAGAGGACTCAAACTTGCAAGGCGGTTTCTGTTTCTAATTAGGTGTGTGAGCAGTTTCTCAGTACAGAAGTCAAGAGAGATCCTCCACATCCCAGGAAAACTCACAGTCACAGAATTCATCCTTCTCAAAGATTACAAATTCCTTTCACCCCTTCTTTGTCATTTTCCTTTTGCTGTCACCAAAGAATACCTCAGGAATATGATCAAACACTTTATGAAATCAAGTTCTCTTTACTCAATAAAAGTGGCCGAACTATGAATACTTGCATAAGTTACCTTTTACCTCTGTGACAAAATATCAGGCACACGCAACATTAGGGAGGAGATGTTTGTTTTAGGTTGAGGTTTCAGGGAACATAGCACATCATGGGGCAGGGGAAGGCATCGCACCAGGGTTCCGTTTTCAGCAGGGAGAGCATGAATCAGAAGCCATTTACATATTAGCAGAAGAAGAAGAAGCAGAAAGAAGGACCCGAAATGGATTAAAACCTTCAGCAATGCGACCTTACTGGACCATTCCTGCTCTCTTGGCTGCAGTTTCCAAGGTGCCATAACCTCTCAAAAAATGCCATTTCACATTCAAATCCTAACAATCTCAAATTAGAAGAACGAATGTACGACATTTAAATTAGATATTTTTTCTCACATGTAATTATTTTCTCATCTAAAAAAGGTTTCTCTGAGCCGGGCGATGGTGGCGCACGCCTTTAATCCCAGCACTCGGGAGGCAGAGGCAGGCGGATCTCTGTGAGTTCGAGACCAGCCTGGTCTACAGAGCTAGTTCCAGGACAGGCTCCAAAACCACAGAGAAACCCTGTCTCAAAAAAAAAAAAAGGTTTCTCTGTTTCTTTATCCATTCTTCAGTTGAGGGGGAGTATTACTCAGCTGCAAAAAACAATGATATCATGAAATTTGCAGGCAAATAGATGGAACTAGAAGAAACCATTCTGAGTGAGGTAACCCAGACTCAGAAAGACAAATGTGGTATGAACTCACTCATCAGTGGATATTAGATGTAAAACAAAGGATAACTGTACTACCGTCCACAGCTTCAGAGAAACTAGGTAAGAAGGAAGACCACAAGAGGGACACATGGACCACTGAGGGAAGGGGAAGTAGATGAGATCTCCTGGGTAAACTGGGGCCAAGGCAGGAGGGGGCAGTAGAGTGGAAGGGATGGGAGATGAGAACATGAGGGAATGGGATGGCCAAGGCGAGGGGAGGGACAGAGTGGGAGAGCAATGAAAGAGAGATCTTGATCAAGAGAGTCACTCTAGGGTTAGGAAGAAATCTGGTGCTAGGGAAATTCCTGAGAATTCATAAGGATGACCCCAAGTAAGACTCCTAGAAATAGTGGAGCGGCAGCCCAAACTGGCCTTCCTCTATAATCAGATTGGTGAAGCCTTCATCCAACAACTGACAGAACCAGATGCAGAGAGCCACAACCAAGCACCAGGCCAAGCTCTGGGAATCCAACTGAAGAGAGGGAGGAGGGAATATATGAGCCAGGGAGGTTAAGATCATGATGCAGAAATCTACAGAGAGAGCTGAACCAAGTTGGCGGAAACTCATGATCTCTAGACCAACAACTGTTGAGCCTCCAAGGGGCTGAACTAGGTTCTCCATATGTGAGAGACAGAGGTTAAGCTTGGGCTATCTAAAGGGTCTCTGGCCATAGGCAGGCAGGATCTATCCTTGGTACATAAGCTAGTTTATTTGAGCCTATTCTGTATGGTGGGATGCCATGCTCAGCCTTACCCTGCCCCAACTTAATGTGCCAGACTTGAATTCCTATGGGAGCCCTTACCTGTTGGGAGGAGTGGTTTGGGAGTGGGCGAGAAGTGGATAGAAGTAGGGGTTGGGAGGAAGAACTGTGGATGGAATGTAAATGAAACTAAAAAATAAATTAAAATAAAATTTTTCTTCTTATACTTTTGAAAACTTCAAAAAAAGTGAATTTGAAACAGAAAATACTTCATCCTTAATGTGATTCTGATATTTGATTTCCAGAATCTCCTTTTACCAAATAGAACCCTTTTCAGAGATTCAAACTATGATTGATTTTAAATAATGAACATGTTCTGAGGGCATGTATGAAAATAAATTATATTTTGAAAACATCTAACCATCCATCCATCCATCCATCCATCCATCCATCCATCCATCTATATATCCACCTACTCAACCAGCCAAACAACCATCCAACTTGCCAGTTTTTGAATAAAGATTTGTATATGTCCTTAGTGTAGCCTAGTGACATTTGAGCTGAATGCTTGATTAGAACAAGTGTTTATACTGTTGATTTCTTATGAGTCTGTTAATCTTTATTTTAGATCTTTCACCATTATTTCAAGATAGAAAATAAGCAGAAAAGAGGCAAGAGAAATAAGATTTAATTGATTTCTAGGTTTGTTTCATTCTAGGTTCTGTGGTTCTAATTTTACTCACATATATTGAAGTTGAGGGCATCCTAATGACACACTCACAGTTTCACAGATTTGGAGTGGCAGAGTGGGACTTTCTGTTGGAATGTGTTTATTGGAAATGTTTTCCCCTGTCACCCTTTTAATGAGAATAGACTTCCATTGCTTTCAAAAGAACTGAAAACTGTTAGCCACGAAGATATCTCACCTGTCTTAGTCACCATTGCCTTCTTAAAATATAACACACCACTTTCATACATTATACTGGGACTTTAGTAAAAATAATACTAAGGGAGGTGAAGGTATTTTTAAATCTCTAGTCATGGTAATGACATTTAAAAAAAATCAAACCTGGAAATGATACTATTTAACTATTTTTTGTGGCATCCCAGAATAATCCTATGAGTGCACAGACTGAGCTCCAAACATCCTTCTGGCAGTGCAGAGATGATTGCAGATGACATTTCTTCAGAGTTCACTGAAAGGCTGTAGCAAAATCATTTCACACCCCTCCCCCAGGCTCTTTCTGAGACATTCATTTAACTGTCCCTCAGAATTCTGAAAGCATCAAGTAGAGAGTATTTTTTTCTGTACTTTCTTCATAAATGTCAATATGATTTCCTGCCCTGCCTTAGCACGATGAGTAAGCGCCCCAAAGTTGCCCAGTTCAGAAACAGAACAGCAGCCAGGAGGAAAGGGAGGCTTCCTGGGTAGCAGAGATTTCTTGGTTGCCTTGGATTTTTGCTTTTTTGTCATGGTTTATAATGCAATGAGACAGACCCCTTTGCTAAACATCATTCTATGTCCACACTGGTCCTAAAATCAGAATTTCAATGTAATTCATCTATCACCTTCCACATAGTTAATCTGTTTCTTTAGCTTTTCTTTTCTTGTATCCTCTCCATTTTTTTTGTAACTATGACATGAGGATGCATTTACTTGTGGGCTTGTCAGCTTTGCCTTGGCTTCCCATTTGAAAAATGTTTGCTGGGTTGCACAGTCATTGATGTCTACCTCTCAAATCCCGGTAGAGAGTTTCCTGAAACATGAGGGCGTTCAATAAATTCCTGGGGACCAAAACAAGGTTTGGAATTGCAGCTGTCCTATTTTCTTGTTGTTGAGAAGTCAGATAATTGGGGGATTGAATTTGGAGTCTGGTTTGACGGGACACTTTGAAGACACTACAGTACCTTCTCATTATAAGAACAAAACCCATAAAGTAAAATCTCTCATTGACTGGCAGCTAGTGCAGCTCAAACTTCTTTCATGAATAATGAGGACATATTTCTTTTCTTCAATGAGACCTAGGAAATTAATGAGAATACCATTTTCCTTGATCTAAAGAATGAATTAAGTACGTCATGTAGGACTATTAGTAATAGCTAAGAAACGAAATTAACCTACATGTACACCAATGGGTAGGTGAATTAAAAATGTGGTGTACATACAAAAGTGGAACACCATCCAGCTGAAAAAGAAGAAATTCTATTTTTCCAGCAATATAGAAGAGAATGGAAGACTTTGTTTTAACTGGAGTAAGCCAAGTAGAGAATGATAAGGATGAAACAATTTAATTCATAAGTGAAATCTAAAAGAGTTGACCTCAGAGATGGAAGAAGTAGAATGGTGGATACCAGAGATAGGTGGGACATGGAGAGGAGGGAGGGATAGGAAATAATTCACTCCTAGGTAGTAAGCTTAATACATTTGGAACTGATTACATAGTAGAGTGCTTATAGATATATGTCAATAGAGATTTCAAAGAAGGGATTTTGAGTGTTATAACTACAAAGATGTGACACCCATGTGAAGAACATAGGCATGCTTGTCTTGATTTAAACCTTTCATTATTTTGATACATATGTCCATCACGTTTCTATGGGTATGCTTAGCTCTTATATATCAATTTAAAAAGGAATGGAATCTGTTGAAGTTATATGGGAGTCTCAAGGGAGAAGGGACCACATTTCATGACATAGCCATGAACCTATCATAGTGGTCCGATCCTTTTCCCCTGGTTAATGTGATACCTTCCATGAGAGGTGCTATTCGGGAGGTTACAGAGTCCTGGGGCACCATCCCAGCTGAGGGTGAGGGAAGTGCCTCTTTCTTTCAATGTGGAAGATATTGATCAAAATGTTTTTCTAATTACTCTGTATAGCTTAGACCTTGGCACTTCTGGGATATTCTGTTTTTCTGTGTCCAGTCTGGTGATGTTTTTTCTGGAGCCCAAAGACTCTGCTTGATCAAACGCAGCTTTTGCTTAGATGTTGGGCAACTCAACTGAGATGCTAACCTTACTCTTTCTGCCTGCAGACTTGCCCAGAGTTTGTTGTTAGGACCAGGGATCTCTTGTGAGCCGTGCACAGTTCTAACATGTTTTTCAGTGTTTACATCTTGACATTATGTCTATTATTTGTTTTTCTCAAAAACTATCCTGAGCGGACATGGGATATGATATTCTATTTTTTTTGTTTAAATGTATTTATAATGCTGGTACTTTCAATTACTCACTCTTAAAACACTATAAAACATAAAACATCAAGATGATAGTTCATATAAACTAATATAATGAAGACTGAATTTTCAGATTGCTGAAAGACATTAGTTCTAACATATAGGTTAACTAAAAGGAGGGTTCGGATTTATTCATTAACATTAAAACAATAAATAATAAAACAATTGGATTGATATCTAAAATAAAAATTATTCTACCTATTGAAAATGTATAGCATATATACTAGATCATTTTAAAATTCACTAAAATATGACTTAATATATTATCACATGCTGTTATGTATGTTTATTTCTCTCTGATTCACTTTTTAATTTAAACTTTATTTTTGAGCATTTTATAAATGTGTATTGTATTTTCATCATTTCCAATCCTCCCTCTTCCACTTCTACTTCCTCGCTTGCCCTCACTACCTCTCACATGTATGACCTCTTCTTTAGTTAATTCCACACATGAACACATGCATGTGCACGTGCACTCACATCCCATTTGAGTGCGTTCAGTGTTACTTGTATACCTGTGTGTTTAGAGCTGACTGCTTGAGACTGGGTTATCTGTCAGGGCGCTTGTCTGGGGAGAAAACTGATTTTCTCTTTCTCAGCAGCCATTGATTGCCTGCAGCTCTCCATCAAGGGTGAAGCAGTTTTTCACCGTGTGATCTCAGGACCAGCAGCATGAACGGCAATCTGAAAGTTTCTAGAAAGACAAGTTCTCCAGTCTCCCCATGGCTTCCTTTCTTCTTTATCCCAAGATGAGTAGAGTTATTAATATGTGATTTAATATAAAATACATTCATCACTAAGGAATACTAATTGTATCATGCCAGAAAAATACAGTGCAGAACAGGAAGTAAATTGGTCCATCATACGAATATCAAATAGTTTTAGTTTGTGACTTTCTGCTAGATTTGGGATGAGAAGAAAAGACCCTCAGCCTGTATTTGTGCTGCTTCCTATGAGCTCATCTTGCTTTCATCTGCCCTCTATTGTGACGTCACTGTGCATTCAACTATGATCTAAGAGCATCACAAAACCTCGTGAATTAGGTAAGTCTGCTACCCCTGATTTGTACTTCTGCACCTAGGCAATGGCAAGGTGTCGTGGTTGAAGATCAGAAACTTAACAGAGTGCTCAGGTCTGCCTTCACATCTGCTTTTCCCCACCGTGGGCTTCGTGCATCGCAGACAGATGAAGCTGTACTGTCATGAGTGACAGCCAGGAGGACAGCAGGTGCATGCAAATTTGGGAATAATTCTTGAGTATTTTATGCTACTTTTGAAAAGAATAAGAAACTTTTTAGAGAATTTTCAATTTTTTATATTCTAAATTTAGTTTATTTTTAAAAATAATCTTTTAAAATTTTACATACCAATCCTAGTTTCCTCTCCTTCCCCTTGTCCTGCTCCCCCATTTTCAACTGCAATCCACTCCTCAAAGTGGGTGAAATATCCCTTAGGGAGTCAACGAAGTTTGCCTCATCACTTGAGGCAGGACCTAGGTCCTGTCTCCTATATCTGGTATGATCAAAATATCTCTTCACAAGGAATGGGCTCCAGAAAGCCAGTTCATGCATTATGGATAAATACTGGTCCCAGTGCCAGTGGCCCCACAAACTGCCCAAGCCACACAACTATCACCCACATTCAGAGGGCCGAGTTCAGTTCTTTGCAGGTTCCCTAGCTGTCATTCCAGTGTCAGTGAGCTCCCTGTGACTTGGGTAAGTTGTTTCTGTGGATTTCCCCATTATGGTTTTGATCCCTTTGCTCATATTATCGCTCCTCCCTCTCTTCCACTGGACTCTGGAAGCTTGGCCCAGGGCTTAGGTGTGGATCTCTGCATCTACTTCCATCATTTACCGGATAAAGGTTCTATAATGACAGTCAAGGTAGCCATCAATCTGATTACAATACAAAGGCAGTTCAGGCACCCTCTCCAATATTGCTTATATTCTTAGCTGGGACCATCCTGTGGATTCCTGTGAGTTTCCATAGTGCCAGGGTTTTCGCTAACCCCATAATTGCTCCCTCTATCAAGATATTTCTTTCCTTGTTCTCCTTCTTTGTCCTTCCCCTCAACTCGGTCATCTTGATCCCTCATGTTCTCATTTTTCCTTACCCCTTCCATCCACAAACCCCGTCCCCCTTGCTCCCACTTTACTCAGGAGATCTTGTCTATTTCCCCTTCCCAGGGGGATCCATGTATCTTTCTCTTAGGGTCCTCCTTGTTTCTTAACTTCTCTGGGATTGTGGACTGTAGGCTGGTTATTATTTGCTTTATGTCTAATATACACTTATGAGTGAGTACATTACTGTGTTTGTCTTTCTTGGTCTGGTTTACCTCACTCAGGTTTGTTGTTTCTAGTTTCCTCTATTTGCCTGCAAATTTTAAGATGCCATTGCTTTTTACCACTGAGTAGTACTCCATTGTGTAAATGTAGCACATTTTCTTTATCCATTCTTTGATTGTTGGGCATCTAGGTTGTTTCCAGGTTCTGGCTATTACAAATAATACTGCTATGAACATAGGTGAACACATGTCCTTGCAGTATGAATGAGCATCCTTAGGGTATATACCCAAAAGTGGTATTGTTGGGTCTTGAGGTAGGTTGATTACCAATTTTCTGAGAAACCATCATACTGATTTCCAAAGTGGCTGTACAAGTTTGCACTCCCACCAGCAATGGAAGAATGTTCCCCTTACTCCACATCATCTCCAGTATAAGCTGTCATTAGTGATTTTGATCTTAGCCATTCTGACATGTGTAAAATGATATCTCAGAGTTGTTTTTACTTACATTTCCCTGATGGCTAAGGATGTTGAGCTTTTCCTTAAGTGCTTTTCAGCCATTTGAGATTCCTCTGTTTATTTAGATCTGTACCCCACTTTTTAAATTGAATTATTTGGTATTTTGCTGTCTATTTTCTTGAATTCTTTGTATATTTTGGAGAGCAGGTGTGGGGATAGTGAAGATCTTTTTTCATTTCCCAAGTCGTTTTATCTTGATGATCATGTCCTTTGCATTACAGAAGCTTCTCAGTTTTAGGAGGTCCCACTTATTAATTGTTGCTCTCAGTGTCTGTGCTCCTGGGGTTATATTTAGGAGGTGGTCTCCTATGCCAATCTGTTCAAAGCTACTTCCCCCTGTCGGAGTTTCCATTTCATTTTTTAAGGCCTACATTTTGTTAGATTCAGCTCACAGTTGTCCATTTTTTATCTTTCAAATTCCTGTACATCAGTGAATTTAAATACTATAAACCTAGAAAACAACAGAGCTGTGACTATATTCTTTTCACTAATTCTCTTTAAATTTATGGCACTATAATTTTATTACTACATTTTTTCTGCTCTTTCCTCCCTTCATACCTTCCCACACACCCCTCCCTGCTATTCTTCAAATTCATGACCTCTTTTTAAGGTTAATTTTTAGTGTATGAATATATGTATATGCACACACATATTTTTGAATATAACCTGTTTAGTGTGTATAATGCTACCTGTATGTATGTTTTCAGGGATTATTGTTCACTAATTCTCTCAAAATACACACCAAACTCCAAGTTATCTTCTACTGTGCTTTCCTAAGCAATAGTGTATTTTAAGGAATTGAGTAAAATTTGAAGAACTATTCATATACTTATTTTATTTATTTTAATTGCATATACCTTATATATTTCTTGCATGAACATGGCTTTCTAAAACCCTGTATCTTAATATAAACTATTAAATCACATGGTGGTTTAAGAAGTCGTTCTAAAAACTTCCTAGGAGTAATGCCTTTGCAAATGTTCAACCTCAGGTAACACAGTGCTAATAATTCCTTTGGATGCTTCAAAGATGTTAGTAAAAATCTGAGCAACTGTAGATAGAGCAGCAACATTCTGATCTTTCAGAAGGCTGATTTCTGGTGGTCAATTGGCGTCTACTGGAACAACGATCTTGATGTCATTGACAATGGCCTGTCATCATAGGAACTAAACTCAGTAAGAGGACATTAGGCAGACAGTTTTTAAAGAGCATTGAGGATGCCAAGTGCCAAGAGTGCTGTTTATCACCAACCTCTCTAGTGAGGATGGGGAGAGACTCCAGATGGATAGTGAAGCCATTTTCAGGAAATACATCTTCTCTACTGAAAGGCCAACTCATAGCCAAGTGTTCAAGTGAGAGCATCTGTCCAGATCAAACTGCAGCAATGGTGGTTTTCTGAGCTGCAGATGGTGCTGACCCTGGGATCTGGCAGCCCTCCCCACTGTGGGCTGTAGATTTAGGTGTGGATGGACTGGCTTTCAGCTACTAGGTTGCAGACTGTTTTTGACATTCAATTATATTAACCTCTGAATATGTGAACTATATCACTTTGTATCTCAGAAATAAAAATTGAGACTTGCTGAGAAATTTCCAAGCACTATGATTCATATTTCATATTCTCAATGTATTGAACTTGGAAGAGTAGATTTGTCATCGATTTTGGGTGCTGAACTTTACCTATTTGTTTATTGACTTTTTGAGTGGGGATATCATTCTGTAAATTAGCTTAACCTTGAATTCACCACTTAATCTCAGCTGACCTCAAATTTGTTTCTATCCTGACTCAGCCTCTCAAGTACTGGGATTACAGGCTTGAGCCATTTTACTTGCTTGTGCACAGAACTTTAATATGTCTTAGTTTTTCATGATAAAACACTGTACCTTTTTTTAGATGATTCCCAATGAATTTGACTTCTGTTTTTCTCTCAAACATTTGTGTGATTCTCACTGATGCTCTGATTCTAACAAATGTGTTTGACTTAACTTTCTGTGCTTGATTTCACTTTTGCTCTTTCTCCCGATTTCTTCTCTGTGGATGTATTTCCCTACTGTAGTAGTCAGGGGCGGCTGGGCTGCGTCCCCAGCACCTGGCCGCCCACATGGTTAGCTTTGTACCCGAAATAATTACACAGAAACTGTATTCATTTAAACATTGCCTGGCCCGTTATATGTAGCCTCTTATTGGCTAGCTCTTACATATCGATCTAACCCATTTCTAGTATCCCTGTAACATCACGAGGTGCGCTTACCAGGGAGGATCTTAACCTGCGTCTGGCTGGAGTGGGAGCATCATGGCGACTCTCTGACTCAGCTTCTCTCTCCCAGAATCCTGTTCTGTTTACTCCACCCACCTAAGGGTTGGCCTATCAAGGGGCCTAGGCAGTTTCTTTATTAGTTAACCAATGAAAGCAACAGATAAGATACAAGACCCACCTCCATCATTTCCCCTTTTTCTGTTTAAACAAAAAAGAAAGGCTTTAACTTTAACAGTAAAATTACATATAACAAAACAGTTATCAAGTAAGAATTACAGTTACAATATTTATATCTATTTTATCTCTTATCATAATTAAGGAAAACTATAACTATTTATTCTTCAACTCCATCAAAGACTCCAGAAGGATATAATAATACCTAAGTAAACAGGAAGTCCAAAACTCTAGAAATGACAGAGACATCTCGCTGCCTGGACAGTCACCCAAAGTTCCTCTGTACTGGTGGGGCATCCATCTTCGGCCTACAGGCCCACGGTATCCAGAGACATTTCCATAAAGCAGGAAATTTCAAAGGCAGTTCAGTCACTGTCTGCTATGTCCTGCAGAATGTCTTGCAGACTCTTTCATGAGTCAGGAACCCTGAAAGACCATCTCACCTTTAGGCAAGTTCAGCAGTCCTCTCTCTGCGGGTTCTCTGTGTCCAGTTTATGCATCAGTCCAGGCAAGAGCAGTTTTTTGCCCAAATGGCTATCAAACTCCATAAGGATCCTCTTCGATGCCCATCTTCCTCTCGAAGTAGATTGGTGCTGCCAGGAGCAGACGTGTCTCATTGTCATGAAAAGCCCTAAGTTATTAAAACATTTAAATGCCATATTCTGCAGTCTTTGAAAGATATGAAGAATGCCTATCTAACTAAAATATATCTCTATATATCTAGAAAATCTAACTAACATGACTACAAGCTTGACTATTATCCATTAACAACCTATATTTCCTAATTATACATTACATTTTAAAATGAACTACGCAATCACAATATCTTAATCAAGATCAGAAATACATATACATATAACAAAATTGACCTTAAAATCCACACCAATGCAAATTATTCATATCTATATCATATCCCCCTTTAAATGTAAAAGAACATTTATAAACAATATTTGGGAATATGGGCGCAGTTATTTCTCTCCAAACTGCTTCCTGCTGAATGGGGGCGTCGTTAATTAGGTCTTTCATGGTATAACCTGTGTGCTAGATTCATCTCAGTTGGCAGTTGAGTGAAGTAAATTTTTGAGGATGTTCACAGCAACCTTTCAGGAGGGCGTGGTGTATCATACCAAATTGGAATAGAAGAAATCCATAGAGTCTCATCCTCTGTGAAAACAAAAGAAGACCCTCTCCAAAGCATCATATCCTTAGACCCAAATTTTGAAATCGTAATACCCTTATATCCATTCTGGTTTAGCTTGGCAGCCCATGTAATGAAATGTCTCTCTGTACTTAGCTCCTTCATAGTCAAAAATTTTAAAGAAAACAGAATAATACAAAGAATCCAGACTCTCTGTGAATTTTCCATTTTTACGTGGCTTATTTTTCTTTATTTCTTTTAATCTATAACTATCTGTACTCTGTCTCTTTAAAGACTTTACCCTTTTTTTAAAGGCATTAACTTTATTCTCTATATTTTTTTTTCTCTCTCTCAAGCCTACGTACATTCATCCAACATTGTGACCCATTTAGTGGTCTGTCTGAATCTGTTTTATTGTGAATCTGTAATTTTTTTACTATCCAGGAGCATTTCTTAAAATGTTAAGCAGTTCTTAAAAATTTAAGTTGCAGCATGTAAAAGTAATACGGTACCGCCTATATCCTGCCCAGTCTAAAGTTTAACTGTGCTGTTATCAGAGTAATTACGGTAGTTCCTGCCTGAGGTCAGCACAGTTCAGCATGGAGCAGCCGCTCCTGCCTCAGAGCCTTTTGGTGCCCCTGAGCTGAGCACAGTTCCAGGCACAGAGCAAGTCCACATTGGCGCCAAGGAAGCCTTAGAACTTTATTTCAAATGCTCTATTTAAAAGCTCTGTCTCCCGCCGGAGCCAGACAGAGATCGCAATGGCGGCACAGCCCGGAGAGCCGGCATTTTAAAACAGCCAGTTTTTTCCTGCTGCCGAGTTAGGACAATTTCTTTGCGGCAAGCAACCCAGAAACAGCAAAAAGTTGTCTTAAATTCTCTCTTTATCCTTTTTAAACCCTCTCAGGTTTTACGTGGAGTTCATTAGCACGTTGGGTGCCACTCTGTAGTAAGTAAGGGGCGGCTGGGCTGCGTCCCCAGCACCTGGCCGCCCACATGGTTAGCTTTGTACCCGAAATAATTACACAGAAACTGTATTCATTTAAACATTGCCTGGCCCGTTATATGTAGCCTCTTATTGGCTAGCTCTTACATATCGATCTAACCCATTTCTAGTATCCCTGTAACATCACGAGGTGCGCTTACCAGGGAGGATCTTAACCTGCGTCTGGCTGGAGTGGGAGCATCATGGCGACTCTCTGACTCAGCTTCTCTCTCCCAGAATCCTGTTCTGTTTACTCCACCCACCTAAGGGTTGGCCTATCAAGGGGCCTAGGCAGTTTCTTTATTAGTTAACCAATGAAAGCAACAGATAAGATACAAGACCCACCTCCATCACCCTACTGCTGTTGGCAGTGATGTAATGGCATGCTATTCTCTCTCTATTAAAGGAGTATTGATTTAAAGAGGGAGTAATAGAATAAGATGAGTTTTTAAGAGGTGCCTCTCTCTCTTCTTGTTTATATTATTCCCCTGAGTAAGACATTTTGACTAAAAATTAGTCACAACATAATCTCCTGTGTATTATGAGCTGACTTCTGGAGAATATATTTCAGTTTTCTCTTGTCCTTATTTTGGTTCAGTGTTTACAGTGTCAGCTAGAATTGTTATAAGTAGCTGTTATTAAAATTAAGACTGTTTCACATTGCCTTTTGGAATGATCTACATGAATGTGGAAGATGTTATGCTATGTAAACTAAGCTGCAGATGGAAGAATATTGTATGGTCTCCCTTATACGTGGCACTAAAAAACAATGGAATTCTAGGAAACAGAATAAAAAGACAGACAGCAGGAGGAAATGGAAATTTGGGTCAAAGGACATAATGTTAGGTAAAGGATCCAGGAGATCTAGCCTACAAGACAAGAGTTACAGTTGATATTGCAGTATGCACTGAAATACTAAGTGAGAAGATTTTCAATGTTCTAACAATGCAAACAATAACAATGGGATGATGGGAGATATGCCAAATAGCTGGATTGTAATAATCACTTCATCATGGATGTTAAAACATAACTGTTGTGCCTGTTAATGGGGAACTAAATATAAAATATTTAAAATTAAACCCTTATCTGACAATTACATTCTATTTTTGTTTACATGACCATTTTTTGAGTCTTTTGTATGAGTTCACTAGTTAAACCAACAAAAGAGGAGTTGTGAATTCAAGGCAAACTACAATGATTTCAGGCAGTGTTTACATTACACAGCAAGCTAAGAAAAGGTTATTTTCTTGAGTGCTCTCAATGGACTATGAAAGTAAGATGAAAATACATTTTAGAATTCTTTAAACATTAAATGTCAATAAAGATGATTGGTTTTTTTTTGGTAGCACTTGGGATCTAATGCAGTGGTTTAAGTTTTTCAGACAAAAAGCTCTCCTACTGAGCTTCTAGCTTCAAAGTTGTATTTTGCTAGCGGAAACATATTATACTTTTCAGTTTTCTTTTCTCCTTCTCTCTCTCTCTCTCTCTCTCTCTCTCTCTCTCTCTCTCTCTCTCTCTTTCTCTCTCTCTCTCTCTTTTTGGAGACAGGGTTTCTCTGTTTAACAGCTCTGGCTGCCCTGAAACTTGCTCTATAGACTAGCGTCAGAGATCTGTTTATCTCTGCCTCCTGGTTGCTTCTCGTTTACTTCTGAATCACTGAAACTGACATCTTAAAAGGAAATGTCGAAGTTAAGCCTTGTATTACTGTGAAGAGATACCATGACTATAGCAACTCTTTTTTTGTTGTTGTTGTTTTTGGAGATAGGGTTTCTCTGTATAGCTTTGGAGCCTGTCCTGGAACTTGTTCTGTAGACCAGGCTGGATCTCCATTGTTGCTAAAGTGAATGATCTCATCAAACCTTGAGTGTCGGGAACAGGTTTCCATAGGCATCTTAAAAATATGAGCAGAAACCATGAAATCTGACAATAGAGGGAGAGAGTCACGTTGCGATAGGAACCATTTCCACACTAGCCCAGAATGGAGGACAATAAAGATTTATTTATAAGGGTATTGGCTCACAGAATTGGTAGCTATCTGCAGCCCTCTGTGTGTGCTAGGAATTGGAACTGAATTCAGCAGCCAAGGGGCTCATTCACTGCCCTACATCTGCATTTACAATGCATGAGACCACGCCCAACACGGACCAGCATCCTAAAAATCATTGACTGAAGGAGTTCCCACAGCAGAGTCAGGTGGGGACAGGAAAATGATGAAGAAATACTGGCTGGAAACAATATTGCGGAAATCAAACCAGTTAGCTACTAGGAATGAATCAGCAATGTAATGCATGCAATTAAACAGGAACCCAATATGAATGGGTGTTAATAGAAGGACAATAGATCTGAGGCCAATTTCACTCCTTTTGCTCTATGGTGTGTCTGAACTCTATTAGAACCCTGCTTCTGGTTTGTCATCTGCATTTTACTCAGGGTTTACGAAACCGAGGATCAGTCTAGAGAGAAACACATGAGGAACTGGAAAGGGGAAAAAAATTGAGCCCTTCTGGAAAATATAGAAATTGGATTGTAATTTATGTCTGTAGAAAGCTAAAAACCCATTCTCTTTGATTCCATCCACAACTGAGTGCTACAGATAATATAGAAAACTAAGTTAGGAAGAATATGTGTTATTCACTATTTAGGAATAAGTATGTTGCTTTATAGAGAAGTAATTATCAAAAATGTAAGACTGTAAAAATGTTTACTACATTGTAGTTATTTTGAATATTCTCCTGTATAATTTTAGATTATTTGGGGATATAATTTTAGGATGCCTCTATAATATTATTGCATATAAATACAGCTTATTTATGTCACTTTTTACATAATTAATATGTCTCAACCGCTGATCATTAAAACTTAATTTTAGCTGGTCTACAGTGGTGCACACCTTTAATCCCGGCACTTGAGAAGCAGAGGCAGTTGGATCTCCATGACTTCAAGGATAGCCTGGTCTATAAGAGCTAGTTCCAAAACTACAGAGAAACCTTGTCTCGAAAAAACAAAACCAAACCAAACCAAACCAAAAAACCTTATTTTTAATGAGTTACACATCACTAAATAACCAGTTCTCAAATTTGATTATTTACTTGGTTTAAATTCCAATTACAGTCAAGATATTAAATCAAAGTTTAGCAATATTTTAATAATATTTTCAAGACTCGAAATGCATATACTTCTTTAATATCATCCATTACAATTAACATAAATTCATTCACAAAGTCCTGGAGATAACCATCCATACATTTCCATCTTTCAGATCTTTTTTTAAAAATTTATCTCTAATTATAATTATCTTTTATAGTTATTAGTTGATGTTGAAAGTGACCAAAGTCTTTAAAAAGAATTGCTTAGTGACACCAGTTTCCCTACGTTTTGACCCAGTAACAACCACTTTCAAGTATTTTAGTTTTTCATACTTAATAATCTCATTGTAATAATACTTTGTCTTCTCAATTTTTCACATGATTTGTTGACTTCTGTTATGCAAGATGAAGATATTCATGTTGGCAGTTTAGACTTGACTATTTTTCTTGATTACAAATAATTTACTTGCATTTTCTTGCTTTATTTTCTTTTTTCTTTTAGATTTGCTTTTGAGATTAAAAGTTATTATATTCTTTCTGCTTCCTCTTCTGAGACTTGATGGAAAGGATTTGATAATAAATTCCCATTTATAGCTGAATGGTTCAAAAAAGTCTCACTCTCTGTACATTGTTGGTGTGTGGATATTTTTGTTAATTCCCGTTTTCTACATGAAGAAACTTATCTGATGAGGGTTGGGAGATGATAGAGGTTGAAGAGGTTCTTAAATACAATACAAAGTGGCTGGTTACTCCTATAACATTTGTGACAGCATCATACCATCGTCTATGACAGGGAGCATTATGATGCTGCTGGTGATATTTATATAGCTGGGCGACACTGATGATTATTTTTTACTCTGGTAATGTGTAAAATACCTTCTAACACCATGAACATTAGTAAGTATTGGTGAGTTTTCTCATTAGTATGAGCTTGATTTCTCTACTAAGTATTAAATACCATTGCAGTCTTGAGTCCTTTGGGTACATACCCTTCTCTCAGTGAAAACTTTTAGAGTTCTTTTTGTATTGATACTTGTCTGAGGATAATTTTTGAGATGAAATTCTTCTACTACTTCAGCAAAAATGGCTTTCTATGGCTTTGTTCTAGACCACCACATTTATTAACCTAGTACTTTACTCCTTTAAATAGCCATGTTTCAATAGTGAATCTACTTTTATTTAGATTAGTTGTTTGGTTTATCAGGTTGTCAGTACTGTCACATGGATTGAAAGTAAACAAAAGAAGTATTGTCAACAAGTTGAAAAGAGGCAGGAATAAGATGGTATAACCTTTCTCCCCCAGACTGACTTTTTGGCTGAGCTAAACATATTTTTGTCAGTCAGTAAAATGGCGAGGGCAGCATTCAGGGCAACCTGACATTCAGCTTAAACACACTGTATGGGGAGCAATCAAAATAAATGCTTTTTCATGGACTGGTCAGCAGAGGTGATTGGGCATAAAACAATAAGTGCTGGCATTGAGAAAGGTCATGTTCAGACATTTTATAATACAGTCTTTCCTATAATATAAAAACTTTGTGTTTATTTACAATATTGACTATTAGATACCATAGTATTTAAATTTGTGGTAGTTTGGAATTCAAAGACATGTGCTGTGAGTACATCAGTCCATAACCCTTTCTACTATTGGGTGGAATCTTTAGAAGGTGCGACCTAACAAGAGGACTTAAATTATTGAGGTTGTACCCTCAAATGAGACTTTAGGACCCTAATATCTTTTTTGCTTTTTAAACTAATGTCCTGGCCTTGAGATGAGGTCACCATGTGCTTTCCCTAAAGGTACCGCTTTAGTACCGCCCTGAAAGCAATGGAGTCAACTTATCATGTACTAAACAACCTCAAAGCTGTGAAATTCTGTCAGTGAGATGATGTTAGGAGATAGAGACCTTTTAAAACCGCAGTTTTACCTAAAGATACAGTTGAAGAGCATTCTAGTTCTTTAGGGCATACTCATAAGTACCCCAGAAGAAAAGAGGACAATAAACATAGGGTACTATGCAATCATTCACAGACTTCTAATTTTACCTAATTCTAGATCATGGCTAGATTTATACTTTTGAATTTTATAGAAATGAAGTTCAACCAGTATCCAACGGGTAGAATGCATTGTGGCTGAGAGACACAGGATGTTCTAGGTTGTGTTTAGGGACATGGCTGAGAGACACAGGATGTTCTAGGTTGTGCTTAGGAACATGATTTCCTGGACATGATCACAAGCGGATATTCTAAGACAGAAGTGGCACAGTCAAAAGAAGAGAAAGCATTGGTTAGTTACACAGAAAATAATTCTAAATTTTGCTTTGGCTTCAGCTTTAGCTAAATGCCAACTTTAACTTAATTCTTCATATCTCTAAGTTTTTTCTCATTTCTGATCTGTGATTCTTATAGGATGACAATGTCAGTTGTATGCAAAATACTTGTTAAGATTTAAGGTCATTGTGTGAATACTAACTTTCACTGGTGGGCAAACAATAAGTAGTAAATTGAACTGCTTATGGTTTATGTGTAAATGTCACTGGGTAATTGAAAAATTTACAAACATGAGAATAATATAACTTGCAGTTATGATTATGAATACTCTCGATTTTGGGGTCCAAAGTATTAAAAATTGTAATACATTTAAACAAGACTAAAATACAGCAATGTTTCATTTAAATATTTTGAGACTGTGCTATACAAATATTTCTGAAACTTTAAGCTAGAGTCAAATCCTAGAGGTTTCTTTTGGATACTGGATGCGGTAGGTCTGGGTTGTGAGCATAAATTTCCTTCAAGAGTCCTCTAGAATTTTTCAAAAGTATAATCCTAAATAGTCCCTGATCCATTGACTTATAACCCAACATGTAGATTTCCTTCTAGATAATACTTAAATTTTAACTACTTGCAAAAAGATTTGGATTACATTTTTGTGTTTGCCAAAGAGCTTATAATTAAACAGAATACACTGCTCCTATAGTATGCTTGTCTATTTGAACATGCAGGAACAATGATGTTGAATTAATGATGTAATTGCTGTGATTCTACTTTTGTCTTCATCTGAGAGATTTCTGGGTCACCTACAATTAGCGACATTATGAGTCTGTTCAGAAAAATCTCTTTGTAGAAAGTACGATTAGCAAAGGAAAGTGATCACAGTTGCAGTCACCATTGTCACCAACATGATGGAGCGTCTGAGTGATTTAGCAGTTATTTGCATTGTGATTTTTGTTCTTACCCTTTAGATTTTTGTTCAGGTCATAATTATAGTACATATGATAATAAAGGAATCATTTGCTATAATCAGAGAAGAAGTAATTTAATTAAGTCAATATTCTTAACTAAGAACAAAAGGAATTTTGGAATTTTTTTTGTCACGCTTGTATCTGGTGATTCAAACTGGAGCCAACAGCATCCGTTACAGTTAAATGGTGCTTTAAAATACTGATGTCATACTTGATAGATAATAATAACTGAATAGATATCTGGTATCTAATCTTGTGAAAATCAGCTACTAAAGTAATCAAACTCATGAATTCAGGCCATTGATTCTATTGCTCTCTCTATTCTAGAGAATATTCTGAGTTTGGTATGCATGCATGGAAAATTGAGATATGGATAGTTTATGCAAAGATCACCTTGAAAGCCAATAAGATTTCTTCTTATCATACAAGATTCAAATAAAAGAGTTCCTAAAGGACAAAACAAAACTTTATGTATAGCCAAATGCTCCAAGCATGTCTTTACTTACTGCACTATGACCAATTGATTCAGATTCTTTCTGACCTTGAGATGTAATTCTACTCCCAGAGTGTGGGGGTTTGAATAAAAATGATCCCCATAGGCTCATATATTTGCATATGTAGTCCTTAGTTGATGAATTATTTGGAAAGCATTAAGAGACATCTTGCTTATTGGGGTAGTTGTGTCTTTATTAGAGGTGTGTTGCTGGGAATGGGCTTTGAGGTTTCAAAAGCCCATGACAGGTCTGTGTAACTCCCTATCTCCAACCCCTTCCTGAGGTCCATGTTTTAGAACGTAAAATTCTCAGATAGTTGGCCAGCGTCATGTCTTCCTGCCTGCCACTATGCTCTGGGCCATGATAATAATGGACTAATCCTCTGAAACTGTAAGAATGCCTCCAATTAAATAATTTCTTCTATAAGTTGCTTTGGTTGTGGTGTCTCACCACAACAGTAGAACAGTAACTAAGATACAGAATTAGAAATGATTTCTATAGTATATGGTAAATATGTATGGTATAGAATAGTATAATATACTATAGAGGACACAGTAACAAAGTCAGTCATTAATCCAGAGTCTGTAACCCCAACTATGTTCCTTTTAGAAGTTCACATTCTTAACTCTTCAATACCTGCTTCTTAACCCTTCCTTTTGAGTTACCTTGAATTCCAAGAGCAACAAAACTCGTGGTAAACATCTTTGAGATATGGAACCCAAACTAATCACAAGCAACTGGAAGTACAAATTGGGGGAATTATCTGTTAAAGTGAGACTGGGTCCTGAAGCATAAGTTATCTTATGAGAACTAAATTGTGCCCTCAATTTCTGGTAGTGATAGCAATAACTTCCGAGACAATGACTAACAGGATCACAACTTTATCAAAGCAGCTACGTCTTGCATGCCTTATGCCTCCCTTCTGAAATTCGCTCTCTAATTTGTATTAAAGACCATGCCAATATCCTAAAGATGGATGTGAGAGTCTCTGAACTTGGGTTATTTACTCTCCTTGGTGCTTGCATTGGTTAAGTCCCCCTTTTCTGTTTTTTTTTCCCTCTTACTCAATTTTTAAGTTGGTGTATGAAGATGGGTGGTAAAATCAAACCTATCCTACTAGGAGTGCCAGGGTCACAGGTTCGGCTTTTCTCTTTAAAACACCAGCCCTATACCTGTTCATCCAGAATTTTCTATCTTTTTCCACGTGACTCATCATAATGATTCTTTCCTATGTCCTCCAACTCTCTCCCAAGTACTAGTATTAAAGGTGTAAACCACCACCACTTGGGTATGTTTTTCTTTTAGACTGGAGTAATTTCTTGAAGCCCAGAGTGACCCTGAACTCAGAGATCTATCTGCCTTTGTCTCCTGAGTGCTGGGATTAAAGGTATGTGACACCACTGCTTGGCCTCTTTGTGTGGCTAGCACTCTGATCTTTAGGCTAGCTATATTTGTTACAACATAAACAAAATATCACCACACCTGTCTTTTCAAGGAAAAGTACTTCCTATGACTTAAAATCATTACACCCTTGAGCTTCCCATGGATGCAGTCCAGCCAATCTTGAGATGTCTTACTGGCATCTTACCTTTTGTGTTGATGCAAAACACTTGGTTTCATTCTTTTATTTAGTTTTGATCACCCACAATTTCACATACATTCCCCTTATCAACAAACTACAATTTTCTCAATTATTTTGCTCTAGTTTGCACTCCCAATTTTTGGATGATACAGTTTGTTGGACTTCTATTAAATTAATTAATCCATTACCTTTCAATTCAGCCCCACAGAAACAAAATGTAGACATTTTAAAAAACTTGGTCAGAATGTAACACGAATGCCCTCTAGTCCAATTCCAAATGATACCCATTTCTACTTGGATCTTATAAGCTCTGGGCTTCTACTCTGCATTTTCAATGATGTTCTGGACTTTGGTGCTCTCATCATAACGGCTTATCAACTTCTGCTTGCAGTATCCAAGGTTTGTTCTAAAATTTGTCTCAAGTTCTTCTACATTTTTCCCATAAACTGGGTCCAAAGAATTAGTAACAGTATAGTCAGTTTTTATCACTACACTGACTCCCCTTTTTTTGACATCAATTCCTTCCCTTGCT
The DNA here is from genome assembly GCA_025134845.1 of Neodon shergylaensis. Lineage (NCBI taxonomy): Eukaryota > Metazoa > Chordata > Mammalia > Rodentia > Cricetidae > Neodon > Neodon shergylaensis. The sequence goes on along the minus strand of JABTXL010005929.1, from coordinate 22,062,188 downwards.
GTGGTAACAGAGTGCCTGGCAGAACGGGCTAAGGAAGGGGGGGGGGGTTGATTTTGGCTTTTTTGTTTTAGAGGGTTCAGTTCATGGTCACTTTATTCCATGTGCTTAGGCAGAGTACCATGCCAGTCATAGACTGTGAAGAGGAGGCTGTCAACTCATGATAGACAGGAAACAAAAAGAGACAGAGGTGCCCAGCATACAATTATTACCTTCAAAAACTCTCTCCCTGGGACCTATATTTCCCAGCAAGATCTTATTTCCTGAAATTTCTACATCTTAGTAAAATATAGTGTCATCATCTGTACATAGGGGCCTCTGGGAGACTTATCACTTTTAAACCATAACAGAGATTTGCAAAGAGTTGATAAAATATATTATGTCAGATAGCACAAAAACATTTGAAGATAAAGATGGGGAAATAATGATACAGAGGGTACCAGAAAGAACAGTTGAAATTTCAAGCAAGATGATCAGAAAAATCATTTTCGGAAGAGAATGTTCAAGGAAACCAGGAAAGGCCATAAAATATGAATCATATTTCTTTGGGAAACTCTTGAGGTGGAGTAAACAGAAGTACAGTGGGCGGTCCCTGTTTAGGGCATCATAGAAAGAGCTGCAGTGTGGTCCTCAGGCAGTGAGGATGATGAGTGTGCAAAGGGACACAAGGCCAGAGAGCTACAGCTAAGGGCTTATGTAAGTTATATAAGTTATGCTTTCCTCATTGCTCTGACAAAATACTGGCCCCAAATAATCTAAGAAAGCAGGGTTTGCTTTGGTTCATGGTTTGAAAGGACACAGTCCATCATTGTGGAAAGACATGGTGGTGTGAACAAGTAATAACAGATTGAATCCATACTGGAGAAGCAGAGAAAAATGAATTCTGATGCTTAACCTGATTTATTCTTTTTATCTGGTTCAAGACCCCAGTCCTTGCCATGGTGCTGTCCATATTCAGAGTGCATCTTCCCATACCTGTTGGACCTTTCTGGAAGTACCCGTAAGGACCTGTTTAGAGGTGTGTCCTCTAGGTAATTGTAAAGCTTGTCTGGTTGATAATCAAGAATAGCTATCACAGGCTTTGTTCTCTTTCTATAGTGGGATCTATTCTAGGGTTTAGAGTGGAGGAGTGCCTTGACTTAAAGTACTTTGCCTGTTTGTGAGACAACTCTCCGTTTACATTCCAGGCAGACATGCATTTACTTAATCTCCTGAGTGCTGAGATTACAGGTGTGTGCCCCATGTTCTGTATAACCTGACACAGTGTAGCAGAGTCTCTCTGGCTTCTATGTTGACAAGATCCTTCTAAGTCAGCAATTCTCAACCTTCCTAATGCTGTGACCCTTTAATACAGTTCTTATGTTGTGGTGAATCCCACCCATAAAATTATTTGTGTTGTTACTTCATCACTTTAATTTTGGTGCTACTATGAATCCTAACTTAAATATCTGTTTTTCAATGGTCTTGGGAGACCCCTGTGAAAGGGTCATTCATCTCCTAAAGGGTACTGATCCACAGGTTGAGAATCACCATTCTAAGTGGCAAAGGCAGGCAGCTATAGAACCAGGAAGAACAGGTAGAAGGCGACTTGCAATTAATTATTTATTTTTGGTCACAGTGGAAATGATGAAATACTTAAAAAACAGAATTTATAATTTTTATTGAAAACCCAAATCTGAAGTAGAAATGTTGGAGAAGTGCTGAAGGATATTCTAAGATTTAGGCGGAAGAACAAGAAAGGTAAACTGGTATTAAACTGAGATAACTAGACCTCAAGAGACTTGGATCTGTCACGCAAAATGAGGTAAATTTTGGGCTTTTCCTGGTCAGGACACATATAAAATATTCAAGTGGAAATGTGACTTGGGCAGTGATTGGGACATGAGCTCAGGAAGTGATGCAGATAGAGTTAAACATCTGGTAGTTGTTGGCTGTATGGAATATTTAAAGCCACAAGACTAGATGAGGTCACGAAGGGAGGAGGGACAGGCGAAGATCCAATGACAGAGCCCAGGTTTTCTATATCAAAACATCTGTGGCATCCTGAGTGTTTTTATGTTTTTATGCATTTTCTTTCTCGCTTACTTTGCACACAGAGTCTTTCATCCTTTCGGAGCTTTCCCAGATCTGTCCCATCTCCATGTTTTTGTAATCACTTTTTTACTACCTTAGAAGTTCCCTTTTGTGTCCTAAAAGCTGCCCATAGGCTCATGGGTTGGGCACTTTATCTCCAAGGTCTTGGCACTGTAGGTAGACGGTAGGGACTTGGGGATCTGGGACCCCCAAGTATTTTGTCACAGCAGCAGTGAACTGGCTAACCTAGATTTGGCTGCTTATTATTTGTTGCAAGTATGATTCTTGAGGATAGACGCTATTTTCCACCGCAATAAATATTCGCTACATGAGTGGGAATATAGATTAGATTATAAAATGAATCCATTTATCTATCATGTCATAATTAAAAGCTGGAATGCAGATTTTGATTGTGTAACTTGTTCTTATGATACTTATTCCAACAGTGCGGTCCATTCTGTAGAACGGTGACTGTGGAAAGAGCCTCATGGAACAAGGAAGCTTTCCTTGTCAGTTTGCCTTGTATTTACCATTTGATTAACCACTTGGAAGTTGTCTAATGTCTTCAAGCCTTGGTTTGCTTTCCTGTGAAATAGAGTTCATAATTTTTTTATTACCGCCCTAGATTATGCGCATGAAAACAGTTCGTAAGCTTTAAAACATTGTAAAGTCTGAAATACTGTTATTATTTGTCTCTCCAGAAAGACATACATCATGAACCTGCCTTTGCCCCAGGTGCTGAGCGCGAAGATAAGGTGTGTTTATGATCAGAGCGTGCCGTGTTTCAACACGCACTTAGAGTCCGTGCAGCGTACAGCAGTTGAGCTGCTGTTGAGGCAAATCTCCTTTCATTTCGGGAGCTATAAGACTGCCTGCTATTACATTTTATATGTTGTCAGTTATAGCCTTTAGAGAGAAGTATTGTGGTGATGTCAGATGTAGATTAAAAGGAAGTAGTACTGGCCCCGAATGAAAGAAGTTGCGCTGTTCCTGGGAGCTGGATTCTTGAGTTGGAACACGCTTGCTTTCCTCTGCTGGCTTACCAGAACACATTCCGAGCCATTCCAAGGTTTTGGCTTTGGAACCGTGGCTGGAAATTACAATCCAAGCAGCACTTGTGAAGTTGGAGTGGAATCAAGAGGCCGGCTTATCCTTCCTATTTGAAAGCCGTTGTGCTTACGTCTGGTCTGCCCATACCCGGAGTGGACATCTGCCTCCAGCAACAATGAAGCTATGGCTTCTTCCTCTTATCTCGCGGTTGTTTTGAGAATCATTCTTCTGCTACAGCTTAGGCTGGCTTCAAATGAGCTATCTTCCTCCCTGATCCTCCCAGGACTGAGATTATAGGGGTGCACTGCCATGTCCAACTGGCTTCTTTTAAGGTTCATTGTGTTTCTCAAATCAGTCCAACCAGAGTTCTTGGCATGGAGAAGTATGCTTTTTTGTCAATCATACATTTAGGATCCTCTATCTTTATTCATCTAAATGCTAATTGGAGGCAAAAAGTCTCTTGCACTACTAGCTGGATCAATTTAAGAGTTTTGGAGATTTTCTGATGTAATGATTGTGGCCTTTTTTCTTTTCTTTTCTTTTCTTTTCTTCTTTTCTTTTCTTTTTTTTTTTTTAACTTTGCTATAGTTTCAGGTAGCTGAAGTTTTGCTGGAAAGAGCTCCGAATTTCCAAGCAGTATGGAATATAAAAAGCATCGACACAATCAGCAACTCTTGTGTAGGGCTCTCGGTGGAGGCCATCAGTGTGAGTCTATGTGGGGACTTAACTACAATCTCGTTCATCAGTGTGGCTTGGTTTCCGGTCCAGGTTGACAACCTCTAATCTGCAGGTTGGCATTTGTCAGGGTCATTTCAAATCTACCATGGCTTTCAGTAATAATTGCTCAAATATGTGTTTTCCTGATGGCTTTTTAAAAGTATGTTATGTGTAGAGAGGGAAATTATGTAAATACTAGTAGAATTAAATAAACCTTTGGAAAAAATGCTAAAATGGCTTCCTTAATCACTTCTTTTTAATTCCCATATTTCAAACTCTAGGAACATTACTGGGCACCTCATAAACCTTTTCCATAACTGGTAAGTTCTGGAAGGTGAATTCTTTTTATTCCAATGGCTATAGATTCTGTATTTCCTGTGTTTTATTTTTTTCTCATTTTTTAAATAATGCTTTCATAATCCTGGGGACAAATTTCTTTCAGTGCTCTTCATTTTTCTTTCAAAATGAAAATAATATGTAAGGCTATTACTTAAAAGTTACTTTATTCATATAGCTAGTAAGTTATTTATGTTTTTTATCTCCAGAATTTTCTCAGTACATCTTTTCATATTCTATGATTGTTAAATTAGAACTATTATTCAAATTTAACATTTAATATTTCAATGGAATATTAGCATTCATTTTGCCTCAGGTAATGTTTAGAAAAGCTAATAACTATTTCCTTCTAAAACTTTCACAGTCCCAAAGGTCCCCATTAACATTTCTCTGTCAATGCTATGTATAACCAAATAATATTATTTTAATTGGTTTTTTAGCTCACATTTATTTCACTACTAAAGTACCAGAGGTCACAAGGACATTTTCTCTTTCTGAATGTGTAATTGGACTTAATGTATCCAGCACTAACTATGGTTTACATCTAAGAATGTACCAATAATTTTCCTTTCAAGATATTGTTCTCATAGCTTAGCTTACTTAATCCTTAACGTTTATTTGCTATTAGTATTTTTAATATTGAGAGAGGGACAGAGAGGCTAGATTTGTCTGACGTCCACATATGGCAAATGACAAGGTCGAGATTTAAATGTAGATGAGTCATCCCTCCAGTCTGCACTCCCAGGATGCTGAAGTAATTTGTTATCCACGCTGATGCCCTAGGAGTCAGCGTAGAAATCTGTTTTCACTTGTGGCCACACTGTGATTATACTGTCTCTGAGTAATGAGCCGGTGCCATTTGCCACAGCAAGGATAAGCCTGACAACATTATGCTAACTGAAAAAAAATATCACTTCTATGTGGAATCTTAAAGAAAAAGTATCAAACTACAGAGACAGAAAAAGATCAAGACAAAACGAGAGTGCTACCAGGGCTGGGGTGATGGGAGAAAGATGCAGAGAACAAACCAGTTTAGAGGCATGCTGAGCTACTGGAGGCTGCAAGAGATCCAAGGGCACCACAATGAAGATTCATGTCAACTGACCACAGTCTTTTCTGGTTAAAAAAAAATTAAAATATAGGGTTAGCTATCTGAGATGGTGGTTGATTTGTTTCACTGTAGTGACTTCTGTACTGTGCACTACAGCAGCATGTTGTGTTCCTTAAATGTGTAAAATAAAATTTATTTTCAACAAAACCAGCTTAGGTTCTATGCTATTTCTTTACTTGGGTGCAGGTGTATTTAGGTCAATCACCAAGAGGCAGGTGTTGTCTAGTGACAGATGTGTTGAAAAGCATGAAACATGGTTTAGTAGATTTTTGAATGAATTTTGACTAATAAGAATATATTAAAGCATACACAAGGTGGCTGATTGTGGTGACACATCCTCACAGTCCCAGAATTTGGGAGGTTGAGACATGAAGCTCAAGACTAGCCTAGGCTAGACAGCAGGATCCTGTCTAAAGAACAATAAAAAATCATTCTTCAGTGAGTGAAATATTTAAGGACATGGATACATACTACAAAGCGAAGAATAATTTGTTAATAAAGAATAATTTTTGATACACACGCTGATAATCTTTTGTAGCAGTTAACTCTATATTAATGGTAGTTGTGACCTAAGCCCCAATTGTAAGTCATTTTGAAAGCAGGTAGACACAGGCATAGTTGTGCTTCTGTGGCTTTATGCATAAAGCATGACATAACTTCCATGTCAGTGTTCAAGAAAAATAAGTTTTTGGTCTTAGGAAAAATAACAGGAAGACCAAAAAGGCAAAAGGTTTGTTGTAAGCACATCCATAGGGCTAATTACTCACCTGGCACCTTCTCCTTTCTGGTAGGTCCTGCTTTGCTCGTTATTTGTGGTAGAAACTGTGGATTGTGTTTATAAAAATAACTTCATACTTTTAACTGAAGATGTATTTTGGGAGAAACCAGTTTGTAAAAAATTCCTTCACTGCTGTGACAAAGGAAAATTTAAGGACCCATGATCTAATGAGAGCCTGCTACACAAGCTGAGGGGATGGGGAGAAGACAGTGTTGGAAGAGCACGTGCGTCACTCACTGAAGAAGAGACCCTTGACCTTGGCATGTCACTTGACATTCCCTTACAGTGGGGTGGGAACCCACCTGCTCACCTCATGCTATTTAGTTCTGTAGAGTTCTGTGGCCTGTGAATGTGACCTTGCCCAGGCCTGTGATTGACACAAGACCCAGGAATGGGGCCCTGGATGTGGTGGTGACTAGACAGGGCCATGCTATGGCTCCAGACCTCTGGCTATGGTGACTCCACTTACCACCATGTCCTTAAATATTTCACACATTTTTATAGATGATTGACTTTCTGTTTTTTATGCCTTTAATTCTAATCTGTGACGAATTTTAGAATGGCTGTGTTGACTTTATTACATTTCTCCTTATTGTTTGTGGACAGAGGCAGACAACATGCTGTTCCAGTTGAGTGGTTTAGCCTATGAAGAAATTTACCATACCTTGTGCCATCAACAGTTCTGACCTCGCTCTCTGTATACTGTTACAGGAAGGGGACAGCTTGTTCATCCTGGCTGCCCTGCTAGCTTACTCCCGAAATAACCACACAGAAACTGTACTAATTAAATCACTGCTTGGCCCTTACCTCTAGCTTCTTATTGGCTCATATTAATTAAACCATTTCTATTAATCTGTGTATCACCATGTGGCAGTGGCTTACCAGGTAAAATTCCCAGCATCTGTCTTCCGCGGATCCATGGTGTCTCTCTTCACTCTGCTTTCTTCCTCCCAGAATACAGCCTAGCTTTTCCCTGCTTAGTTTTGTTCTTTCTTGCCATAGACTCAAAGTAGTTATTTATTAATCAATGAAAATAACACATATACAGAAGGACCTCCTATACCAGTTTACTGTTGTTTATGTTGAAATTTTTAGATATGTGTAATTAAATTCATCCCAAAGGACATTAATTTCTGTTTGTGTTTACAAAATTCTTTATGATAGCATTAAACCATTTATCACTAGGTCATATTTAAGAACTATGAATGTCCAGAAGCAATGGTCTACTTTGAGAGGTAAATCTAAGAACTGGGCAGTCTTCTTCCCTGTTTTTAACCAATGTCTCCTTCCAGGCACATCACTGTCCACTGACCAATCTATTAAGTTATAGGTATGCATTCAGTGAGTCCATTATGACTTCAGTTGTAGCAATTTCTGAATAGTATATTTTTAATTCTTTTTCTAAGATGTGTACAATGTTCACCTTTAAAATACAGTTTATACATTCATAAGTCAGGGTAGAAAACTCTTTAGGCAAGTAAACCCATACAGAAGGGAAAAAGAAATGAAAGTTTGCATATGAAAGAGAAATTATTAGTAGAAAAATGGAAGACATTTTCTTAAACTTTGGAAAATATCCAATATGCAATGAATTTCACTGCATATGTTATCTCAACAACGAATGCTTGTGCATATGATGTCAAACATGAGAGCTGCTTTTTTTCTTTTTCTTTATATTTTCACCAGTTGGTTCATTTTCCTATAATCTCTTTACAAGCTGCTTTTGCCACAGCTTAAGGAGTAATTATTATACAGGTGAAGTTGAATGGCATGAACTCTAAATTTGTACTGAGCATGAACCTGGAGTCCTTTCTAACAGGAACCTGTTTAAGGCCAGAGCTTACATCTTTTTTCTTGTTCACCAGAGATGAACAAGGTGTAAGCTCTGGCCTTAGCCACACCACATGCACCAACATATGATAGCTCCATTTTTTTTTTATAAACTAAGTTTATGGCAATATTTTTGTTATATGAATTTTGATGTTGTGGATTTTTTATACAAAAATTTTTGCAAAAATATTTGTTTTATCTTTACATTAACTCAAGTTTCATCTCTTGTGTGGATGACTACTGTTTCAACATGACTTCTTCATTTCTAGTTTTTTCTTATTTCGGTATATTAATTATTGCAGAATTAATTATTTCAGAACTTTTTTATGCATTTAAGTGTAAGAAAATTATATTTTTTACTTTCATATCACAAGTTAATTTTAAAGAATTATGAATTTTATCTTTAGTTCTTTGCATAAATAAAATATTCATTAAGAAATATTAAAGAAAAATTGAATGATTAAAAAGCATAGAGTATAAGAAGACATTAATGAATCCTCCATAATGCACACACAGTGAATAATTTGTGAAAACCAGTGTGCTCTTTTTATAGATATAAAAATATTGAATCCAAGAAGTGGTGTCTGTACAATTCAATATCCTATGAAAAGAATAAAGTTTGATTCTTCGTTTTGACTATGTAGAAACACTAACTTTAAATTGGTCATAAACCTAAATATAAGATCTAAAATCATGCATAAATCTTTATGACTTTTAGGTAAAAACTTTATCATAGTTAAAAAGTATACATAACAAAAGAAAAATATTTATACATTGAACATTGTCAAAATTAAAGACATTGGTTTTCAATGACATGCTCAGAACAAACCATAGGATGGAAGAAAATGCCAACCATACAGCTCACGACTGAGTACAGAATGGATGAGGAAATCTTTCACTTCCACAATGAAAAACAATGTGGCTTCAACATGGACCTCAGGATTGAATAGTTACTTCCCCAGAGAAGATGTGCAAGTGGCTAAAAAACACAGGAAAGATGTGTGATGACATTTGCCATCATACAAATGTAAACTACATCATTTCCATATGATGTTACCTTGTACATCATTCAGGGTATACATTCAGGTGACAGGGTTGCTGATGATATGGGGATATTAGGATGCTCACACAATGTGAGGAAAATAAAACTGGTACAGATATTTGGAAAATAACCTGGCAATTTCTTAAAAGGCAAAACACAAAAGTGGATCACATGACCCAACAATTGAGTTCTTTGATATGCTTGAGTAAAACAAAACAAAACAAAACAAAATACATGTCTACCTAAAAACTTGTGCATGAGCATAGAATTATTGTTTATAATAGGCAACATATGGAAAAAGCTAGTTTCTGTAAGTTGACACGTGGGTTAAAACTTTTGTGTACAATGAAATATTGCCCAACAATGAAAAGGGTTGAGGTTCAGATACAAAAAATATACATAACCAATCCCCTACAGGTCATAAGAAACTGTAAGTGATCCCAAATAGGTCCTGCATGTTGGAAGCCATGAAAGAGAATCATGACAAAGTAGACGTTACAAAAGGAAACAGGATTCATGATGATCCTCTCTATCCTATTTATATTACTTACTGAACTTGCCTGTTTATTTTCCCCTTACTATGAGGTTTTTTGAAGTATTTCTAGGCATGTGTGTCTCCATTTTGCAATAGTTAATTTTTCCTTTGTTCAATGCCGAGGCATAGGTACTTGGCATGTGTGTTTCTTCTGTCTATATTTGGGTGTTCCTTGCGTCTCTGGAAGTTTTCCACAGAAGCTCATGTCTCTTGTACAGTTTATGGAGTATATCCTCCTGAGATAGAGAATAAACAAGGAAACACTACCAGAGAAATAATATGACTTTTCAAGGATAGCAAGGAATAAAATACTCTTTATATTAGCTATGATTGACTTTTTAAGACCCAGAATCCAGAAAACACCCAAAGGTATCTAACTTGATAAATTTAAGGGATCTTGATGTGGGATTCCCCTCTGTATGCTGTGAATATATTTTATTACCATTGATTAATAAAGAATCTGCTTTGACCTATGGAATGTAAACCGCCTTGGCGAGTCAGTCTAGGGTTGTAACCCGCCTGGCTGGTCAGTTTTTCCAGGGTCCCGGAGAGGCGCTATTTGAAAGACATGGGCGGGAGAGAGGAAGAAGGCCATGCTAGGTTTGTCAGAGCCTCCGTTTATTAGAGTCATGGTGACAGCTTATATAGGATGAGGAATTTGGGGGGCAGGGGCATGGGCAGGAAGGAATCTTGCAGCGGTGGTTCCAGCTGGTCGTGAGGTCGTTGGCCAGGAGGTTACGATCGGTCAGGTCACGATTCCTCGGTCAGGAAGTCACAAGTTGACACACCTAGTTCTCTAGATAATTGGAGTGTGGGGCGGGTTCTGCTAACAGATAGTTCTCTATTAACAGATAATTGGGTGTGGGATAGGCTCTGCCAATAAAACAATTGTTAGGGTGTGGAGCTCTTTGGAAACTCCTCAGGGTGATGGTTCCTGTAATGATTTTTGGGGGAAATGGCTCCTGACAATGGAAGAGCAGAATAAAGTTGAGTGAAAAAAACTAAACTGAATGCAGGGATAAAGAAAGCAGAGTCAGTAGATGCTATGTAGCTGCCGAAGAAGACAGAGGCTGGACTCTTACTTGTCGACCATGACCTTGTGGTGATACTTCGATGAATAGAAATGGGTTAATTTAAGATGTAAGAGTTAATTAACAAGAAGCCTAAGCTAATAGGCCAAGCAGTGTTGTAATTAATATAGTTTCTATGTGATTATTTAGGGTCTGAGCTGTTGGGAACAAATGAGCAGTCTCCCTTTACGGGATCTGATTTGATTCTTTCTAATTTTTGTCTAAAAGACAACCAAGTTGATTTCTTTTTATTTAGAAGTTTTATATTCACAAATAGGGCAAATTCATGTATAAGATGGTCCCCTTATTACTTTCCAACAAATATCTAGTGCCAGAGAGAGTTTTAGAAAGAATGAAAAATAAAATCAAGTTGTGTGAGTAGAATAAAAATAAGAGGAGGTGCTAACGTTGAGTTTGATGTTTAGTTTTTAAGGTTTTATTTGGAGCAAGAACCAAACAAATATTGTTAAAGGGGGAACAAAATGGTTTTTAAATTATTTGATCTCTATAACATTGGATAATGAAAGAAATGAAAAAGCAGATGCAGCCATTAGAAAAATGTATAGATAAGAAATTAAATTACTTTCTATGCTACAGAAAGCATAGTGAACTTCACGGGACTCTAACAGTTTATTCTTTGTCTTTTGTGTTGTTTTTATACTCTTGCCCAATGAGAAACAAAGCAGATAACAATTTGCTAGATTGCTTACCTCCTCTTGTCATCTCTTCGGGTGAAATAATTCAATTACGTGCTTGCTTAAGCAGCATGTATACTAAAATTGCAACTACACAGTAGATCACAGGGCCTAGAGCAAGGATGACATAGAAGTTTATGAAGCATTCCATATTTTCACCAATAACATTATTATTATAATAACCAAATGAGATAAAACACAACAATAACAACAACAAAGGAACTATAGGCTAATATCCCTGATGAACATAAAGAGTCTCAATAAAATGCTTACAAAGCAAACAGAGACACACGCTATGAGTTCCTTTTAAAAGGAGTAAGTGTTTTTATTTACTCCCTTGACACTAGCAAAACTTTGGTCTCTTTGAATCGCTTTAGAAAGCTTTGTATTATTACTTCAGGCTATAAATATCACAGCCAAGTTTCTTATAAACACAACATGGAGTAAATATAAAACTGTATTTATCTGTGGCACCTTATGTAATCACATTCATGAAAAGATTGAGGTTTTCAATTGAGTTAAAGAAATGACCAGTACTTTGTCTTTTCATGATAATAGTTCTTATCTGAAGTTTAAAGTAAAGTATTTCAAGTATTTCATTGTTTAAGTATTTTATACAAGTTCTTGATTTATGAAGACTTCCAATATTCAAGTATTTGTTAGGATACAAATCTTATCGGTAAGATGCTGTAATGCGATGGAGTAGCAGGACCACGTCTTTGTTGAATCCCTAAGGCCATTGATTAATGCAATCAATGGAGCAGCAGACCACAGATCTGGTTAAACACTCCCTGGTTTTATTGGCAATTTGGGAACTTGGGCTTAATGCTGAGGATGCAATCTGAAAGCAGAAAATTTCACGTCTTCTACTTTTAAGCAAAGATTGCATTGTTTCATCCAGGGGTGGAGAAGATAGAATGATAGGAGAACTGAAGAGCACGTGGTTTAACTGTTGACTCAAGGGTTCATTACAGTGGGATCCTTTGATTGTCTTTGAGGTGAAATTTTAGATCAAAACCAATTATGTGCTATAAACTGTATTGTGTACTTTGTAAGCTGCATGCTGAAAGAAAACTTGTTGTTTGTGGTGTGTGTGTGTGTGTGTGTGTGTGTGTGTGTGTGTGTGTATGTATATAGGCAGGCCCAAGGGTGATGTTGAATGTCTTCCTCAATCGATCTCCACCTGAGTTTTTGAAGCTGCCTAGTCTGACTGGTTGGTGATCTCCAAGGTTCCAGTTATATCTGCCTCCCCACCACTTAGCTTTCGGACACACACCACTCTTGTGTGTGCATTCTAGGGATCTTAGTTTAGGTCCCCATACTCGTGTAGCAGGCACTTCCTTCACTCACTGATCCATCTCCCCATCCTGAGTCATTGCTTTTGAGTGAATTATTTAACGCCCATACAACATTAAAAGTGATAACGTGTATTTATTTTGCACTATTCCAGTCATTGGATCATTTTCTATTTGTTCTGAGAACCGGGAACACTGAGGCTTATCTGGACAAGCACTGATACTCTCATGAATTCAATGCTGCTCCTGAGACAGAATGACTAAAGTAACTGTTAATTTATAATAACCTTGTGCTAAACGAAAAATCAGGTTATGGCACCACTTGCCATGAGTAGTTTCAAAGGACCATCACTCATCCTCCCACTGCCTGTTTGGAAAATGAGTTCCTGCTAGTGTTTTTATTGCTTGGGTGTGCATGCCTTCTGGGAGGATGTGTAGAACTATGTCTGGATGTGACTTGACATAATTTGAGTTTATTTTAAAACAATTTACTGTACTTCTCTTGTCTTGAAAGGGCCAGAAAAAATTAAGTAATTAACACATACTAATTAACTAATACAACTCACATGTTTTGTTATTGCACTTTAAAACTGGGAAGTTATTGGTTGCAAACATAGGCTTTGTTATTATGAAAGAAGTGTTGTCTAGGTTACCAGCATCAGCATCAAATTAACTGATCCTAAATATGCCAACATGCCTTCTTCAGGTTTTTGCTTACATAAATTAGGTACACAGACTACTAGTTTCATCTAAATAACCGGTTACCATTCTTAATTTTGGTCTTCTTAACTCTTAACAAATTACATTTTGTTGGTGATATAAAGCTTCAGAGAAAGAGCTCACTTTAGCTGTAGTTGGAAGGGCCATTCCATAAGTTGTGTGCTGCTGGCTGGCCCATACACACACACTGTTATAGTTAACGTGTTTGCTGTTATATTAGATCTACAGAGTAAATTTTGTAGCAATGGCAGACAGTGTTTATAATAAAGCATTGTGGTGGTTGTAACATTAGTCAGTGTATAGACTTAATAACTAGATCATTGCTTTTATGAGCATCTTTTGGGTGTGGTATACCCAGCGGAGAGGAATATCAGAGCTCTCATTACACATTTTAATCACTGTTATTCCCAAGTGCTGGAAACTGGGTCATTTCTCACCGAGTTTTGTGGGAACCTTTCCATCATCTAATGAAGATAGTAGAAGTCATCTAAATTGTTAAAAATTGCCAAGTGATGAGAATTTGGACATTAGATAACATTATCCATTACTTCTTTACCCCAGGCCCTCTCTCATTGAGTTCTGTTTAGTTCCTAAAACTTACTTTTCTATGGAATGCCATTTCAAATGGTCTAGGCTTGGAATTCCAAGATTTTTACTTGATGCAAGCAATAGTCTCATGAAGATTCAGTTTTTCTTTGATATAGTTTTTTTCAGAGTATTACTGAAAGAATTAATGTCTTATGTTTAACCAGATTTGATGTGTTTAAATATAGCAGTTGTGCAGCAAATGCACATGGAATGGTCATCCAAGATAAACCAAAATAAATCACCCCACTTATGATATTAATAAACTTATGAGAAAAAAACAAAAGCAACAAGATTAAGAATGTAACCTAGCATTCTGTTCTTGTTTTTTATTACGATCTATGAATCTTTACTTTGTATATAATACTAAAATGAACATTCTATAGACAGCAAAATATACAATATTTTCCTTAATGTGTTTAATTTATCTATCTGCAGAGACATTCACACTGTTTAGGATAAAAGGATTTTCTAAAGACTCAATAAAAGAAGCTTAGACTGGTCTTGCCTGCTGTCTGTGTGGTGGAGGTTGTGTACACAGGAAAAAGTTCCATGAGAAAAGTCAGGGTGTAAGAAAGACCTGGGTGTTGTTTTGTCAACTAAGTGTAGAAGATACTCATTAGAACCAACTGCATTCTACAATTCATATCAGTGTACTGTGGGTAGTTCAGGCAACTTAGCAGTTGCTATTCCACTGGAAAAAATATAATACTTTCTGCCCCAACTACCATTAACTGCCCAATAGTTCCTCATGGAGTGGTGGGACCTCATTGGTACATCCCCTAACTTCAGCTATATATTAACTGGTTTGTGGTTGTCACAGGATACTTAAAAGAAACCTAAATTTATTTCTTGACAATTTTTCTTATGTATAAAATATATTCTGATTACATCTACCCCTACCCTGTCTGATTCGCTTCCCATCTGTTCTAATCCTCCCCTTTCTCATTAAAAGTCCTTCTCCTGATTTCATGTCATTTTGTTTTGTAGCCTACTGATACACATAATATATACATGCCTGGGGGTTTGTAGCTAGCCATTGAAACATAGGAGACTCAACCATTGTCTATACCACTGAACCAAATGACTCCTCCTCCCTCAACATCCATCTGTCAATAATCAATAGATCCCCAGACAAGTGATCCCCATGAGCCCCAAACACCATCCATGAGTAAAGATTAACAGGCCCAATCTTGTGCAAGGTACCACAGTTGCAATAATTTCATGAGTGAAATAATCATGTAAGACCAAGAAGATATTGTTCCACATCCTTCTTCTCCATTATTCCCTTCATCTCTTCAGCGATGACTGAGTTTTGGAAGGAGTGATATAGATGTCTTAGGGATGTCTCAGAACCTTTAGTAGCTATGAATCTCTTCATTCTTTTCCATTCAGTGCAAAAGATGCTTTTCTGAACAAGGTTGAAGGTAACACTTGTCAATAGAAATGCACAAATATTTAGATGGAACTTTGACACACGTATTTAGCAAAATAATATTAAGTTCTGCTTCTCCGAAGTCCCCACAAGACACATTTAAGAACATGAGGCCAGTATGTGAGAATGCTTTATGATCAAATACAAAAATTTTGTAGTTATTTAAGCTGTTATTTTGATTGTTTTTCTATATTAAAATAGTAAAATAGAATGTTAGAATGAGAAGATCTTAAATATCAGATCAATGTCTTTATTTTTAGCTGACCAATAATTCATTTTCCTGCTCATATTTTATTTATTTAACTATCTTCAGCTCAACTGACACTTTTAAGTTAGACATTGGACTGTGTCTTAGAAATAGATAAGTAATAGAGGCATTGCTGGCAAGTGCACAGAATTCAGAGAGAGAGGTAGTGAAGTCATGAAAAAAATTGTAGTGTAATATAGCAGGGGTGATGGCTTCAGAGGAGAGGAGAAATGTCAAACTGTATGAACCAAAGATGTTTTTCTGGAGGAGATAACACTTCTGCTGAAAGTCCATAGGGAGATTTTTGGCAGGGGTATTTCCCAGGCATTGGAAACAATGTATAGGAAATGGTGAATTTCGCCTCCAATATTTGTGAACATATTGTACAGACAAGTAGCAAGGCAAGGGAATATGATCATTTTCATTATATTATAAATAAGAAATAATTATGTGAAGTACTTTACATACCAGGTAATATGTTGATGGGAAGGAGAAGTTTGTTTTGTGAATGGTTGGTTTTATTCTCTGTTGTTTTGTAAAATAACATTAGTAATTTTAAATTGCCACTTAATCTGTGTCAGGTCTTAGTCCACATGATTTATACTTTAGAGAGGTAAGAGGGATTGCCCTTTGCTTAGATTGCAACAAATGTATAGGAAAACTGTGAGTAGTGTGTTGTTTTAGCAAGCTTCATGAGAAAAAGAAGGTGAAATGGATTATTCACCTTTGGCCCTCCCATGTCTCATGTGCTTTGCATGCATGACATCTATTGTTTGTATCAAGTAAACTTAGCAACCACGTATGCATTTATTTTCTCAGTGTAGTCTAGGAGTCTCTAACAACTATGCTGAATGCCCATTGGTTGCTCAGGCTAGAATTTTTCTTAACTGTTCAAAGAGTATATCGACTGTGCTGTGTGTGCATAATGAAGACCCAATGCTTATTGTCACTATCAAAAAATAATGAAGGCAATTAATGTTATAGAATTAATTGAGAGAGAAACAATTTGACAAACAAATGTAGAAAAATGCTATTTTATTGTTTTTCTGTTTTTTTTTTTTCTTTTCAGGGTTTCTCTGTATAATATCCTTGGCTGTCCTGGAACTTGCTCTGTAGATCAGGCTGGCCTTGAACTCACAGAGGTCTACCTGCCTCTGCCACCTGAGTACTGGGATTAACGGTGTGTGCTATCACCACCTGGCAGGATGACTATTTGAAAAATTATAATTTTGTTTGTTTTTTAGTGAATTATATATATGTATATACAATGTATTTTCATGATATCCACACTCTTCTTCCCCATTCATTTTCACCTAGATCCTCCTTGTGCTCATTTCCAACTTCATATCCTTTCTTAAAAAACCCACCAAATCTAGTTACGGCTGTCCATATGCACATGGGTATGTGCTATCCACTTGAACATGGTCAACCTACCAAGAGCCACACCCTAAAAAAAACTGACTTATCCTTTTCCAGCAACCATTAAGTGTCGATACCTCCTCATCTAGGATTGGGAGCTCTTTTGACCCTCCCCCGTTCATGCTGAATGTCAGCTGTCTTGGTCTTATGCAGGCCACCATAGCTGCTGTAAGCTCATGAGAGCAAAGGCCCCATCATATCCAGAAGACACTGTTTAGTTCTATTTCTCAATGGCCTCTGAAGGTTACAGTCTTTCTGCTTTTCTTCCAAAATGTTCTCTGAACCTTGTGGGAAGGGTGTGTGATATATATATATATGTCTCATTTGTGGTTGAGAATTCCAATAGATAAAAACTGCCAGCTTATCAATTATGATTGTGTAATGAGAAATTTGCACAAAGGGTTGAGAACATAAGCCTTTGTCCTTAGCACAAAGACTGATGTATAAAGTTGAATTTGTTTGTTTGTTAATTTGCTTGTTTACCACAGTTTTTTCTCCCTCCTCTCCTTCCAGTCTCTTCCCCTACCCCCACCTCTCTTTCTGTTCCTCTCCATCCATTCCTTCTCTGCTTCTTCTTAGAAAAAGGAACGCCTCAAGTGGATACCAATCAGTCATAACATATACTTTTACCTGATACAAATTTTTTCTTTTTTCTCTTTTATTTATTTATTTATTTATTTATTTTATTTTTTCTTGGAAAAAAAATTTCCGCCTCCTCCCATCCTCCCATTTCCCTCCCCTTCTTCCCACTCCACTCCCCCTCCCCCCACTCCTTTCCCTCTCCCTCTCCAGACCGAAGAGCAGTCAGATGGGAAGTCCAAGGTCCTCCCCCCTCCATCTAGGTCTAGGAAGGTGAGCATCCAAACTGGCTAGGCTCCCACAAAGCCAGAACATGAAGTAGGATCAAACCCCAGTGCCATTGTCTTTGGCTTCTCATCAGTCTTCATTGTTCAGAGAGTCTGGTTTTATCCCATGCTTTTTCAGTTCCAGTCCAGCTGGCCTTGGTGAGCTCCCAATAGATCAGTCCCTCTGTCTCAGTGGGTGCGTGCACCCCTCACGGTCCTGACTTCCTTGCTCATGTTCTCCCTCTGTCTGCTCCTCATTGGGACCTTGGGAACTTATTTCGGTGCTCCAAAAATTTAAAAATATGTCTTAGGTGGGTATTGTGAGGTTTTACACACATAAGTATTATGCTCTGTTTAGATCAGGTTAGATGTGTCTATCATCTCAAAGATCATTTATTTATGACAAAACTTGTAAAAACTCTCTTTCTATATATCTGAAATTCACCATTCACTAAACATGATTATTATTGATATTGATAATTTTTATAAAGAAAATGACATTCCTGAAGGAATCCCCCCTCTGTTTCTTCTATGATTTGACATCCATAAAAGAATAGGAATAATAATGATGCTTAGTTTAGAGATGACATACAGGACTTGTGAATTCTTCCAGCTGACCTTGGAAGAAAAGCAACAATTAGGTTCATAAAGATAAAGACAATGAAAATAAAAATACAAAGGTTAGGAATGTGGGGGATGTAAATGAGTTTTAAATGATCAGAAAAGTAGTAGTAGGAAAGGGAAGATAATTGGTTGCTTTTACTAGAAACACAATGAAAATGCTTCTTCATAGTGTTTAAAAGTGTAGAGATTGGCTCTGGGGATGTTGTCTCTGTGCTGTGTATTTAAATACTATTAGAGAGCTCATTCAAGAGACCATAGACAAAATAAATAGATGTAAGGCTTAGTGGGTCAGACTGGCAGCTTAAGAGGTTCCTATAGTAATTAGTTCTGTCTGGCAAAATATAGGCAACCACAGCTGCCCTGTCTCTGAAGGAATTAGAGCACCGAGGAGTCATCAACAGATGCACACATTGCCCTTTCAATTCTAGCTTCCAGGAGGTATACATCTCTGACTTCCTCTTCAAATTTTGTGTAGTTGCTGGATCTATATGAACAAAGAGTAACTCTGGAATATGGAAGCTTCAGAAGAATGACAATGCTGGATACAGAATCAAAAGACAGAAGATCAGGTTATAGGATAACATAAGATAGAGGAAGAGATCAAATAGTATTAGTAGGATTATAGAAACCTGGTCACAATGAAGAGGACATTATCTATCTAGTACTGAGGAAGGTAACAATCTAAAGCAGGAGTTAGGTAAAGTGGTGTGTATGTGTGTGTGTGTGTGTGTGTGTGGTATGCTGTAACATGAGGGCCAGGCTTGTTGGGATTTCTGTTCTGCCCAGTTCCTACAGCTGGCAATTCCCAAAGAAAATTACACAGAGGTTTCCATAAGAGTATAAACTGATTGGCCCACTAGCTCAGGCTTCTTATTAGCTCTTGTAGCTTATATTAACTCATTATTCTTATCTATGTTGGCCACATGGCTTGGTGCCTTTTTCAGCAGGGTAGGTCACATATTGCTTCTTATATGATCTAGGCAGGACTGGAAATAATGGGCTTCCTCCTTCCCAGAATTCTCCTGTTCTCATTACCGTACCTTTACTTCCTGTCTGATTGTCCCACCTATACTTTCTGCCTGGCCAATCCACGTT
This sequence comes from Neodon shergylaensis, assembly GCA_025134845.1. Taxonomy (NCBI): domain Eukaryota; kingdom Metazoa; phylum Chordata; class Mammalia; order Rodentia; family Cricetidae; genus Neodon; species Neodon shergylaensis. The sequence goes on along the minus strand of JABTXL010005929.1, from coordinate 22,042,689 downwards.
TATTTAAAACATGATTGACAGAATACAGACAATTTTCCCGCACCAGTGTGCCTATCCTTGGCAGATAGAAAAAAATCCACCTCTCTGCTTGGATTCTGATGTATTAACAGTCATGCATCAAACATTTATAGACTACATAAATTTACTCAGTACTGTAAATTTAATGATCTACGGTAAAGTTTTAGAGTCCAAGGAATTCACACTCTTGTGTGAGGGGTAGTAAGAACAGACACTCAACTTTATATTAGAAATGAACCTTCTGAAACTGTGCTTACTCTTAGCCACTGATTCATATTAATTCAAATCCTTCTCACACTCCAATGAAATTTCACACAGGGTTACATTATTTTAGGATGAAGGAAATGAAACACAGAAAAGTAGTGAATTATTTCCTTATAGACATATAAGATTGTAAAAACCATCGTCACTTTCTTTCTCTTGTCTCACTTAGTTCTTTCTGGCAGAAGAATATAGATTACTATAACCTCCAGTGACCAAATCTAGAGTGGTGCGAATGAGGGAGTGGGTAAGTTAAAATCTGCCAGTTACATTTGACATCTATAAATGCAGGAATGTCAAAACAAATTTAAGAAATTATGTGTTTTAATTTTTAAAAATTTTTGAGAATTTCATTTATGAATACTATATTTGCATTATTTCTGCCCATTTTTCAACTCCTGTGACTCATTCTGTGTCTCACACCAACTGCCTTCCAATGTCATGCCTTCTTTTCCATTAATTATTGTTTCTCTCACACACATACACACATGTTTATATATAAATACAGTTTCTTGACTTCACTTAGTGTTGTGCCATTGTATATTTGTTTAGGACTGACCACTTGAGATTGGATAACCCATCAGGGGATTTCTTGCTGGGCAATGCTGGTTCTATTATCTGCTATTAATTGACTGTAACTCTTCATCTAGTGTTGGCATCTTGTGAGATTTCTCACACTCATGTGGGCATGTCAGCTGGTGGTTCTATTCCTAAGGTCTTGTTTAATCAATGATACTGTTGAGATTTTTTTCTGGGTGGAATTCTCCATCATATATAGAATTCACGACTTTACAGCAGATGTCTTTGTCCCCTGGCTCTTGTATTTTTATTCCCTCTCTTCTGCTGCTTGCCCTAAGCATTAGTATTGTAGATGCAGCAGCTGAGATTGAGCACCTCATGGTTCGTTATATCTCTATATTTCAAATACTTGTCATTTTCTGTGATGGTATCTGTATACTTCAAAGGAGTATCTGTGATGAGTTGTGGGAATGACAATTACCAGCAAGTATAAATGAGATATTAATAAAAAAAGCAAATCATGAATGTGTGCCTTCTATGAGATGCTAATATTGACATTTCAATGTTTTTAGTGAAAGACAGTTACTGGAATTTTGTCTTTTAATTTGAGATCAGACATGAAAAGTATGGAATTTGCTCTTTCATGACTAAGCTTTACATCTATATAGTACAACTATGTGCTTCTGTCCCAGATACTTATTTTAATTTTAACCAATATCATTTCCTGAAAGCTATAGAAATAATACTCATCTTAGTTAACAATGGTTTTAACAAGCATATTTATAGATGTATACACACACATACAATTTCACATCTGGTCAATTTAATTAGAGGGTAAAGTACATATTTTGATTTATGTAGGACTGTGACTATGAGTCACAAGACTTTTTCTTTCAGTATAAAAAGGATGATGAAATAGAAGTCAATTTTGTTTCAGGCCCATTATTAACTAGAAATAAGTACTAGGAGACAACCAATTAAAAAGAGACTTCCTAACACAATTGGAGTGCCCATTAAAATGAGCTTACTTGAAGCAAATTGCATCCCACCCATTCCCAACTGCATGTTGCAAGTCTGAGATTTCAGGTACATTCAGATGTGCCAAGCTCTTGGTTGGCAACTCTGATGCATGCACCTCCCAAAGCTGTGGGTTGCTGCTTTTATGAAGCTTTCTCTAAAGTCTGTGGATATAGTTGGCTAGAGCTCTGGGTCTGGTTCTGGGTCAAGCTGACAACAGTGACTGTGGTTCTGATTCTGACCACAGTTACCATGGTTACCATTCACTTTTGTTACAAGAGATGCTATTCTCTCTGATGTTGTCTGTGGTTTCTGTCCTGCCCGGTTCCCGTAATCATTAAGTCACAAAGAAATCACACAGAAGTCTATATTAATCATAAACTCATTGGCCCATTAGCTCAGGTTTCTTATTAACTCTTATAGATTACATTAGCCCATATTCTTATCTGTGTTAGCCACATGGCTCAGTACCCTTTTGCTTCTTCTGTGTCTGGACAGGACTGCAGGACTGCTTCTCTCTTCCCAGAATTCTCTCGTTCTTATTGACCTGCCTCTACTTCCTGTCTTGTTGTCCGCCTATGCTTCCTGCCTGGCTACTGGCCAATCAGTGTTTAGTTAAAACATAATTGACAGAATACAGACAATTGTCCTGCACCATTCTGATTTTTAAAAATAATTCCAATTACTTTGTTTGCTGCTGAAGGAACAAGAAGAAATCTGTCTCAAGAGAGAAGACACCCAAAAGTCTGATTCAGTTTAAGCCCCCTGTAGTGTTTTTGTGTGTCACAAGAGGATTTTGATATTCATGGAAGACAGATTGTACTTGATTCCCTTTGCCTAACCTTTTCATTTTCTGTTGCTTTCAAATTTGTGACTTTTGACCACAAACGCTTTGCACTGGAATCACTCTGCTCCCCTCCCTTCCATAGAGTTCTTGTTCAACTCTATCAACTCCAAGTCACTGATTTTATTTTAAATCATCAATGACTTCAGATTTGGTGTATCTTCTGATTTATTATAAGTATAATTTTGTATGTGATTTGCTGTCATTTCAATATTGCTTTATTTTAAAAATTCAGTTATTAAAACTAATGTACCTCTCATAATCACTCATATTTGAAAGAAAAGAAATATATATTTGTAAATGTATGAGTAAAGAACTAAGAAGTGAATCTGTAAAAATTGAAATAAGTAATATAAACTTTATTAGAAGAGGAAGGGATCAGCCTAGGAGAACTAGCAAAACTCTGTTGTGGGTATGAATTGATTATTAGTTCCAATGAATTGGTTTGGAAAGGTGTTGATAATAAATTTGATTTCAGTCTGAAGATCAAATCTCTGATCAAATGAAGGACATGATGAGGGAAGAATATAGAAGCCTAAGGAATTAACCCTGAGGGGAAACATATTCTTATAATACCATGTACTCATGGAAAGAGACACACAATGTGTTATCAAAACCTCAAGCAGAGGTTTATGATGTGACAAAAGGACACCACTCCATGAGGAATTTCTAAATGTCAAACATCCTTCCAATAAGTTTCATCCCTCAGAACTATATTGGCTATTCCATGGGAATACATGTGCCAGAGGTACAAGATTCTAGATGAGATAGGATAGATCACCATGAGGAGAGCCCCAGGCTAGCTTGTATCCTTGTGTCTACCCTGACCTTGCCATTCTCCAGCCATCCTGATTTTTGACAAAGAAGCAAAAAATGTTCGATGGAAAAAAGCATATTTAACAAATGATGCTGGCATAACTGGATATCAACATGTAGAAGAATGAAAATAAACCCATATCTATCACCATGCACAAATTTCAAGTCCATATGGATCAAAGACCTCCTGAAACTGAAAAGATTCTGTAAAAGCAAAGGACATGGTCAACAAGACAAAACAGCAGCCTACAGAATGGGAAAAGATCTTCACCAACCCCACATCAGACAGAGGTCTGATCTCCAAAACATACAAAGAACTCAAGAAATTGGTCATCAAAAGAGCAAATAATCCAACAACGAAAAAATGGAGTACAGACCTCAACAGAGAACTCTCAACAGAGGAATCTAAAATGGCTGAAAGACACTTAAGGAAATGTTCAACATCCTTAGTCATCGGAGAAATACAAATCAAAACAACTCTGAGATTACATCTTACACCTGTAAGAATGGTCAAAATCAAAAACACTGATGACAATTTATGCTGGAGAGGTTGTGGAGAAAAGGGAACACTTCTGCATTGCTGGTGGGAATGCAAACTGGTACAGCCCCTTTGGATGTCAGTGTGGCAATTTTTCAGAAAATTAGGAAACAACCTTCCTCAAGACCCAGTAATACCACTTTTGGGTATATATCTAAAGGATGCTCAATTGTGCCACAAGGACATGTGCTCAACTATGTTCATAGCAGCATTGTTTATTATATCCAGAACCAGGAAACAACCTAAATGCCCCTTGACTGAAGAATGGATAAGGAAAATGTGGTACATTTACACAATGGAGTACTACACAGCAGAAAAAAAATAACGACAGCTTGAATTTTGCAGGAAAATGGATGAAACTAGAAAACATCTTTTTGAGTGAGGTAACCCAGACACAGAAAGAAAATTATCACATGTACTCACTCATAGGTATTTTTCAAACATAAAACAAAGAAAACCAGTCCACAAATCACAATCCCAGAGAACTTAGACAACAATATGAACCCTAAGAGAGACTTACATAGATCTAATGTACATGGGAAGTAGAAAAAGACAAGATCTCCTAAGTAAATTGGGAGCATGGGGACTTTGGGAGAGGGTTGAAGGGGATGGGAGCAGTAAAAAATGTAGAGCTCAATAATAATCAAAAAATAAATAAAAGAAAGAAAGAAAGAAACTAGACACACTGATCCTGATAAAAGAGAAAGTATGGAAAAGCCCTGAACACATTTGAACAGGAGACAACTTTCTGAGCAAGACACCAATAGCAAAGGTACTAAGATCAATAACTAATAAATGGGATGACATGAAAGCTCATGTACAGTAACAGGCATAACGCTGTAGCTTATAGAACGGGAAAAATCTTTTTCCAACTCTACATCAGACAGAATAATAATGTACAAATATATAAACAACTCAAGAAAGTAGATATTAAAACAAAGTAATTTTTTTATTGAAAAAAAAATCCCTGCTTCCTCCCAACCTCCCATTTCCCTCCCCCTCCTCCCGCCCCTCTCCCCCTCCCCCCACTCCTCTCCTCCTCCCTCTCCAGTCTGAAGAGCAGTCAGGGTTCCCTGCCCTGTGGAAAGTCCAGGGTCCTCTCCCCTCCATCCAGGTCTAGGAAGGTGAACATCCAAACTGGCTAGGCTCCCACAAAGCCAAAACATGAAGTAGGAACAAAACCCCATGCCATTGTCCTTGGCTTCTCATCAGCCCTCATTGTCCGCCATGTTCAGAGAGTCCGGTTTTATCCCATGCTTTTTCAGTCACAGTCCAGCTGGCCTTGATTAGCTCCCAATAGATCAGCCCCACTGTCTCGGTGGATGGGTGCACCTCTCGTGGTCCTGACTTCCTTGCTCATGTTCTCCCTCTTTTCTGCTCCTCATTGGGACTTTGGGAGCTTAGTCCGATGCTCCAGTGTGGGTCTCTGTCTCTATCTCCATCCATCGCTAGATGAAGGTTCTATGGTGATATGCAAGATATTCATCAGTATGGTTATAGGATAGGGTCATTTCAGGTTCCCTATCCTCAGCTGCCCAAGGAACTAACTGGGGACATTGCCCTGGGCACCTGGGCGCCACTCTAGGTTCATGTCTCTTACCAACCCTAAGGTTGTTCCCTCAATTAAGTTATGTGATTCCCTGCTCCTCTATCCAACCTTGTTTTATCCCCAATCATCCCGTTTCCCCAAGTTCCCCCCATCTTCCCCTTCTCACTTTTCTCTCCCCATCTCCCCTTACCCCCATCCCACCCCACCCCCAAGGTCCCAATTTTTTTGCCCAGCAATCTTGTCTATTTCCCATAGCAGGGATAATAACTATGTGTTTTTCTTTGGGTTCACCTTCTTATTTAGCTTCTTTAGGATCACAAATTATAGACTCAGTGACCTATATTTATGGCTAGAAACCAATTATGAGTGAGTACATCCCATGATCCTCTTTTTGGGTCTGGGTTACCTCACTCAGGATAGTGTTTTCTATTTTCATCCATTTACATGCAAAATTCGAGAAGTCATTGTTTTTTATGGCAGAGTAGTACTCTAATGTGTATATATTCCACACTTTCTTCATCCATTCTTGTGGTGGTAAAGATTAATCCAGACAATTAGTAATAAGTATTTGTACAACTTTAATGTAACCAGACTCACGCAACCAGGGTTCCCGCGGAGCACACACAACAGGAAACAAGGAAGGAAGAGAGCTCCCAGCTCCTGCGCTCCCAATTTATCAGTAAACATTCGCCCGAGGCAAGCCTGCCCAAAATGGGTGGGGCCTATCCCTACACATTCTTCCATTGAAGGACATCTAGGTTGTTTCCAGGTTCTGGCTATTACAGATAATGCTGCTATGAACATAGTTGAACAAATGCTTTTGTCATATGATAGGGCATCTCTTGGGTATATTCCCAAGAGTGGTATTGCTGGGTCCAGGGGTACGTTGATCCCAAATTCCAAGAAAGAGAATTATAGGCCAATCTCACTCATGAACATCGATGCAAAAATCCTCAACAAAATACTGGCAAACCGAATCCAAGAACACATTAGAAAAATTATCCATTATGATCAAGTAGGCTTCATCCCAGAGATGCAGGGCTGGTTCAACATATGAAAATCTATCAATATAAATAAACTGAAAGAAAAAAAACCATATGATCGTTTCATTAGATGCTGAAAAAGCATTTGACAAAATTCAACATCCCTTTATGATAAAAGTCTTGGAGAGATTAGGGATACAAGGGTCATACCTAAATATAATAAAAGCTATTTACAGCAAGCCAACAGCTAACATCAAATTAAACAGAGAGAAACTCAAACCCATCCCACTAAAATCAGGAACACGACAAGGCTGTCCACTCTCTCCATACCTCTTCAGTATTGTGCTTGAAGTTTTAGCAATAGCAATAAGACAACATAAGGGGATCAAGGGGATTCGAATCAGAAAAAAAGAAGTTAAACTTTCGTTATTTGCAGATGATATGATAGTGTACATAAGTGACCCCCAAAACTCCACCAAAGAACTCCTACAGCTGATAAACACCTTTAGTAATGTGGCAGGATACAAGATCAACTCCAAAAAAATCAGTCGCCCTCTTATACACAAATGATATGGAAGCAGAGAGGGAAATCAGAGAATCATCACCTTTCACGGTAGCCACAAACAGCATAAAATATCTTGGGGTAACTCTAACCAAGGAAGTGAAAGATCTATTTGACAAGAACTTTAAGGCATTGAAGAAAGAAATTGAAGAGGACACCAGAAAATGGAAGGATCTTCCTTGCTCTTGGATTGGGAGGATCAACATAGTAAAAATGGCAATTCTACCAAAGGCTATTTATAGATTCAATGCAATCCCCATCAAGGTCCCATCAAAATTCTTCACAGATCTTGAGAGGACAATAATCAACTTTATATGGAAAAACAAAAAACCCAGGATAGCCAAAACAATCTTATACAGTAAAGGAACTTCTGGAGGCATTACCATCCCTGACTTCAAGCTCTATTACAGAGCTACGGTAATGAAAACAGTGTGGTACTGGCATAAAAACAGAGAAGTCGACCAATGGAATCGTATAGAAGACCCAGTTTTTAGCCCACAAACCTATGAACACCTCATTTTCGATAAAGGAGCTAAAAGTATACAATGGAATAAAGAAAGCATCTTCAACAAATGGTGCTGGCACAACTGGATATCAACCTGTAGAAGAATGAAAATAGATCCATATCTATCACCAAGCACAAACCTCAAGTCCAAATGGATCAAAGACCTCAATATCAGTCTGAACACACTGAACCTGATAGAAGAGAAAGTGGGAAGTACCCTACAACAGATGGGCACAGGAGATCGCTTCCTAAGTATAACCCCAGCAGCACAGACATTAAGGGCAACATTGAATAAATGGGACCTACTGAAACTGAGAAGCTTCTGTAAAGCAAAGGACACTGTCACTAAGACAAAAAGGCAACCTAATGACTGGGAGAAGATCTTCACCAACCCTTCAACAAAGTAATTTTAAAAGGCAAAACAGATCTAAACAGTGAATTCTCAAATGAGGATTCTCAAATGACTGAGAAACACTTAAAGAAGTGTTCAACACCCTTAGCCACCAGGGAAATGCAAATGAACACTACTTTGAGATTTCATCTTTCACCTGTCAGAATGGCTGAGAACAATAATATAAGTGACAGCTCATGCTGACAATGATGTGGCACAAGGGGAACACCCCTCTATTGCTGGTGGGAGTGCAAACTTGTACAGCCACCATGGAAATCAATATAGTGGTTCCTTAGAAAGATGGAAATCAATCTTTATCCTAACCATAAGAACATTGTTCATCCATGTTCATTGAGACTTTTTTTCATAATAGTCAGAAACATCCTGGATGTTCCTTAACTGACAGAAAGATGAAGAAAATGTGGTACATTCATACAATGTATTGTTATCACTCAGATGTTACAAACAATGATATAAAATTTGCAGGCAGGTAAAGGGAAGTAGAAAATAATCATCCCGAGTAAGGCCTATGATATAGGCTTATAGTAGCATTTCAATTGTATTTTAAATAAATAAAACTTTCCTGGTGATTGGGAGAGTAAAACAGCCACAGTGGTCAATCTTACAGCCAGGCAGTGGTAACACACATCTTTAATCCCAGTAGTCACTCTAGTTGCCATAGAAACTGGGCAGTGCATGCCTTTAATCCTAGTGGTGTAGGCCTTTAATCCTAGAGCTATTGAGGATTATAAAATGGGAATAAACAGCTCTCAAACAAATTCTCATTCTGAGATTCCTGGAGGCAGGATCGCCATTTGGATTGAGGTAGAGGTAAGAGCCAGTGGCTGGCTGTTTTGATTTTCAGATCTTCAGGCTGAATCTCAATTTCTCTCTCTGAGTTTTTATTTTTTGGTGCCCAAGATGGTGCTTGAACCCATGACCCTGAGATTCAGAGTCTCATGTGCTACTGTTTGAGTTAGTCAGGCAGAGCAACAAGACTAGGAGAATTTTGGGAAGAGGAAAGGCTCAGTCTGCTGTAGCCACCCAGATACAGGAAGCAAAATAAGAATGCCTCACTGGTAAAAGGTACCAAGTCACATTGCTAACATAGACAAGAAGTATGGGTTAATTTAAGTTGTAAGAGCTAGTTAATAATAAGTTTGAGCTAATAGACCAAACAGTCTGTAATTAATTTGTTTTTTTGGGGGGGCTGAACAGCTGTGGGACCAGACAGGACAGAAACTTCTGTCTACATAGACTAGAACCAAACACTACTGGTCTTAAAAAAAACAATAAAATTATTCCTAGTGATATTCTGCTATACTCATAGATTGGTGCCTTGTTCAGTTGTATATCAGAGAGTCTTTTGATAGGAAGAGAGACTAAATTGAATGTCTCCACTAAATCCCTCCCCCTTATCTCAGGGAATCCAAAGAAAGAAGAGGCACAAGATTGTAAGAGACAAAGGAGATAAAGGACACTAGGAGAACAAGACCCTCCAAATCAACTAAGCAAGGAACATATGAACTCATATAGACTGAAACAGCAAGCACAGGGCCTGCATGGGTCTATACCAGGTTGGTTCTCTGTGTGTATACTCTAGCTCTGAGCTTAGTATTTTTATGGACCTGCTGACTATGAGAACAAGTGGGTCTCTGACTCTTGTGACTGCTTTTGGTATTCTTTTTCTCCTGTTGGATTGCCAGGTTCAAGTGTAGTATGATAGTTTTTCATTCACCTTATGATATTTTATTTTGTCTAGTTATTATCTTTTAGAAGCCTATAATTTTTTAATGAGGAATAGAAAGGTAGTTGATCTGTAGGGGATGGGAAATGATGAAGAACTGGGAGGAGTAGGGGGAGCAGAAACTGTAATCAAGATATATTGTGTGAGAAAAGAGTATATCCTCAGTAAAAGAATAAGAGAGAGAGAGAGAGATAGAGAGAGAGAGACAGAGAGAGAGACAGAGACATAGAGAGAGAGACAGAGAAACTAGTAATATGGATAATAGAGGGAGTGGTGGGGAGCCATCATCTTGCCCCACTGCTCTCTCCAGTGTCATTATGTGTTTGATATTTTATACACCATACATTAGACAGTTTCATTATCTTGATTTCCCTAACATTTTGCCTTGGGGATTACACATTTGCATAACCAATGGATGGTAAAATTGGAATTTTATTCTTTAATTCTTAAACCTAGTTTCTTTTTTCTACCTTAGGTTTGTTTGATCTAATATTTATGGAAAAGAAAGAAGTAGACTACTATGTTTACCCAGCCCAAACATTTTTCATCTTTCCTCTTACATTCTGTTATCCACCCATGTATTAAACACTGGCTTTTGGAGCCTAGGAATGGCAAGACAGACCTGAATGGTAAAACTCATCATGGCTAGACCAAATGTGTAATAAACCAAGAAAGTAAAAACAAATAAAATACTATTAAAATTTCAAAATAAGAAAAACAGACATGAGAATAGAAACAAGAAAATAAAACAAAGCAAAACCTCAGGAATACTATCAAGGTTGGAGTAAAATCTCATTTTGTTTTCAGATAAAAATCAAGTTGTCCAGATATTCAGTAGTATGGAAAGCAGTGGTTAAATTTTATATGAATTATATAATAAGAATAGAAACACTAGGTGGCAATTTTCACAAACAAGTGTATAAGACCTATAAAACACAAAGGGGTTATTTAGTGGTGAGAAAATCAAGACAGAATTCCATAAGAGTGTCATTTGACTTGAGGCATTAAGCAAACATAGCAATTGGCCAGTCACTTGGGACAGGAGGACGGAAGGCCAACGCTTTTATGACTACAACTGGAAGAATGTAACCGCCAGCTCAATCTGGAGAGGTCGTTCCAAATCTTTCCTTATTCAGTCACCCACCTTATAATGAACAGGAAGGTGATTTTACAGGAACAGCACCTGTCAGCTATGTGTCTTTAGCTTGCAGCTTGACCAACACTTATTTTCTCAAACATGAGTGTGACAAAAATCTGCCTTTCTCAGGACATCAGATTACAAGAATAAATTGAGATGATGTGTGTAAAGATACTGGGCAAATAATACAGATTGCTTAGAGGTATGCTTTTCAATGTTTAGTGAAAGTTTAGAATATTTTTGAAAGTAGAACCTATAAATCCAATATATGAGAAGGGCTTAGGGACTCATGTATACATCAAATTATATGAAAATTTCTAAAATATATTTCATGGGCAGTAAGGATTCATTATCTAACAAATATTTGTCATTGACTAACATATCCTACTAGCTAATACTCAAGGAAATTGTCAAAGTGCTTGTATCCCAAACAATAAAATATTTTACTATGTTAATTTTGGAATTCTTCTGGAAGTTCCCCCCAAATATCACATGATTTTTTTTTTTAGCAAAACCCTAAACATGTATTAAGTAAAATGCTGTAGAAATATCTCAAGTCATTCTGTAAATGCTAACTTTGAAAATACCAATGACATCATGTTCTTGATGCTATAGTTTTACTGAAAAATAATAAAAATGATTTAGGATGGTTGAAGGTCATGTAAAAGGTAATTTACTTCTGAAAACATTTTACTAACTTCATTACAAAATTTTTAAATTATAGTACACATATATTCCATGGAATATGTGCCTTTAAACTCCAAAGTTGTTGCATTAAACTATGCAAAAATCCAGCATTTAAGTATAATTAAATCTGGATATCCAAAAATCTATTAAAAACGAGCATTTAAAACTATGGTGTGATAAAAAATAGAATGAGGTAATCACATTTATTTAGTGCAGCTTCTACCCCAAACTCTTTCCAAGGCAAGATGCATAAGAAAATAATAATATAAAATGATTACATTCCACTTGAGAAAAGCGAAATTGGCCTCAAGAGAATATAAGCATATGATGTCTAAATACCTTGATTAATTAAATTTTATTTTTGTTTTTAATTTATACTTTAAGTTTGTATTTATAAGTGGTATACCAACATTGAAATGTTAATTTGATATAATTTTCTATTTTTTACTATAAGGTAATTTGATAAGAACAAGTTATATGAGGCACTAATTCAGATCTGATTACCATGGATATGTATAGTACAAGTTGTTTTTGTTTTTCTGGGTCAACATCTTCATGGGGAGGTACTGGAAGCTACACAATCTGGATAGAAAAACTTTGAGATAATTTGGTGCTTTGTGTTTTCGAAGTAGGTGTTGTGGTACTGAAAAGCAAAGTACCCATTCTGGGGCCTCTGTAAAGTAAGATTTATAGTCTCAAATTGCAAAATTGCTAGAAGAGAAAAGAAACTGTGAAAAAAATTCTCAATGAAGTTTCATTTTCTTGATATTTGTTGCTAAAGATGAAGCATAGCAGATGGGTCAGGAAAACCAGGAACTAATACATGGCTCAGGAAGGAAGGGGAATTTCTCAACAGCGGGAGAAAGAATGCTTGGTACAGAAAGCCACCACAAAATGAAACTGACATCTGGGTGAAAACCCTACGGAAGAATTCAATTCAGTAGATCTAAATTATCATTTCTACCATCTGAATTCCAGTACTGGAGTGATGATACTTTTGGTTTATATTGTCTTCTATTGTGATCTCATGAATGTTAGAATGAAAAGAGACCTGAAGAGTTTGGAGTGTGCACGATTCTAAAACTATACTCAAATTACATCTAGACAATCAAGATAAATAAAAATAAATAAGAAAATTATAATCCTAAAACATTTGAATGTCATGTAGGGTGATATCAAGGACAGAGGTAAACATAAGAAATGGCAAGTTTGGATTAGAATCTTGCTTAATAGATGCAGCTGTTAATATATATATATAGCTTTAAGTCAGTTTCTAGACCTCAGCAGTATTGTATTTCAGATTAGATGCACTTTTGTCTTTGGTACTCTTGTTGGTCTTGTAAAATTAGGAACATTCCTGGTTTCTACCAGTTGATACTCAGGAGGCTCCTTCTCACCATAAGTTGAAACAATTGAAAATTTCTTCAGTGATTTCCAGTGTAGTAGTATCAAAGAGTTCCACAATGGTCCAGAATGGAGCATAACAAAGTTTATTTATTTGTGAATAAACTCACGGTAAGAGCAGCAGTCCGTAGTCCTCTGCATGCGCTGGGAACTGGAACCAAATCCAGCATGCTTTTTATCTGCACTTATAGTACACAAAACCATGCCCAAAAGGGGTCAGTACCTTAAAGATTATTGGCTGAAGGAGTTCCCACAAGATCCCAGATATCTCCAACAGGCACAACCATCCATGGATGAGTATAAGGGGTTATACTGTTTTTCAACTTGGGGTGTCATGACTGTTTGAATGACAAAGCAGCTATAGAGTTTGGAAAGATGTGACAGTAGTTCCATTTTTGTTCTTGCAATATTAGAAACAACGAATTGTACAGTTGGGATTGTTAAAGATCTGCTCGGGGAGTAACTGTTTTTGTACATATATGTGATCTTGCAAAAGCCCAGTTCCCAAAATAATGCCTTCTCTCTAGTATGAGCTTATCTAAGGTCACTAGAACTCAGCTCAGTTGTTCAAGTGATGCCTGTGCAGAGATGAAAACCCAGAGGAGAAAAATTTATGAATTTCTTTGTAGTGTGGTTCATGAAAACTGCAAATTTTAGTCAGGAGTGGGGGTGTGAATCAATGAGTTTATGATCTGATCTTTGAAATTAAATGTAGGATTAGGATTCCAGGGTTAGATTATAGGGACCTAGGAACATGGAAAGCAGCATTGGTTAGGATGATGAATACACTAGATCCCACATTTTTGATGTCCCTCCATGTCCTGTAGAGGATGTAGTCTTTCCTAAGCTTGTTTTAAAAACTACTCATCTTTAGAGTTTATGAATATTCTCTTAGATGGAATTTCACAAAGTTTAAGTAAAATCCTTATGACAAGGTAGCCCAAAAGTAACTACAAACAACAACCAGGACACAGCAATGTCTTGCTGATCAAATAACTATTTTGGTAGATTTGTACTCTGAGAAAGAACAAAGGAGAGAGGGAATACCAAGCTACAGTAGGCTTCCCCACCCTGCACAGTGTGTACTGGCCTCTGTTAAGCTCCACATCCTTTTTAAAATATGACGTCCTTGGAGCAGGTGTCAGTGTCACAAGTGATGCAATCTACCCTACATCAATTTGAGGATAACCAGCTGTCTTAAAAGTCTGAGGAATACTGATAAATGTTATAAGCTTCTTCTTTATTATGGATGTGGATGAATTTTGAAACTCCTTAATGGTAGGAATGAAAGATGAAGTTCATTGAGAGATGTATTTTTCACTCTTTGTTTAACTACATCATTTCCAGTATTCTGAAAGATAGTCTGTATCATGTATGTGGAACAATGAGTAACAGTGCACATATACTATTTACCACTAAGGTAGTATAGGCCAGCAAATGTTTACATATGGAGGGGTATAAATATGGACATTATACAGAGGAGAGTCAAAAACACACTTTATGAACATTTCTGATTTATTTGAATCTATAAAAGGATAATTTAAAATTAATCAGAAAAAATATAAAAAGAAATAATACTTATTTGATGTTTGGGGGGATGTAATAGAAATTTTAGAGTCAAAATCCAAACAAGCAGCCACATCCTACTTATACCACCTAAATCCTGACCATGTTTTGACCTTCAGTAGACTCTTCAGCTCTTCAGGGTGGTCAGTATTATTTTTCCCTTCATGAACCAAATATTTTAATCCATGAACAAAAGAAAATTTTAGTAGTGCATAGTAAGTCTGTGACTTTTATTTACACCTAAGAGTAAAGAGGAGGGTCATCAATGTAGCAGAAAAAAAACCCTTTCTTTAGGACCATATATGAAATCTTGATTTAATGCATAAATTGGAATATTCTTTAGCTGTCGCATAAGGGCAACAAGGAAAAATTATTACACAAAGAACTGATACTCATTCTTCTGTCTTACATCTTGGAAAGGTTAACATGACATGACTGCTGAGGAGCCTGAGAAAATGTCATATTTCAGAGCCACAACAAACACCTTTTTGGGGGTGTAGAAGTTTCAGAATTTAAAAATTACTGAGTAATTTTGGCCACTGTGAGTAGATGCTAGGAATTATATTTTTCCCTATTTAATTTCTGTAAAGTGTCAGAAGTGCAAGGGGGTCTTAGCTGTCAGCATCCTAAAATTACTCATCATCTTTTAACTTCCAAATTAATGCGTGGGGAAGAATATGGCTTATTAAATTCCACAAATGCACATGTATCTCATCTACAAAGACATAAAATCCCAATTTCAGAGAAGTTTTTTTTTATCTAAGTGAGATTTTAAAAAAATAGATTTTATCCAAATAAAGTTATATTTTTAAAGATGCCTTAAAAATAAGACATAATTTGGTACTGAAAACAAGAGATAATGATGATGTTCTTAGTGTCTTAGCTTGCATGGCATTTGGAGGAAGGAAGGATATACAAGGCTCACATACAGATAGCATATTGGTTATACTTATAAGTTATATTAGGCCCTTTCAATGCTTTTGTACTTGAATTATCAGATATATGATATCTGTAGAGATGCTGGTTAGAGGGAGTTGTAAAAGTGAAGATAGGTAGGAGAACCTGGTAATTTAGAAAGGGTACAAACTAGAAGGAGAGAGGAAGAGATGGGGGAGAGAGAAAGGGAGAGAGAAGAGAGGGAGGGACATAGACACATACAGACAGATTTTCTTACATTCTCTTCCAACCTTGCTATATAAGATACACATTGGGCGACAGATGTAATGAGTAATTTTGTGCTTGGAAACATGATTTGACTGAGAAACTTCTGTAATAGATGGTCTTTAAATGAAATGAGAGTTTACAGAGTAATGTACTCATTTTAAGCAACCATTATGGTTGTCAACAGTGACTGGAATGCAATAGTTTAGATGTTTGTTAGTTAAGTCAGGGAATGAATGGCATGCTCCAACAATTACTGGCAGTATATAAAGGGCTCAGGATAGTAGAGACATCTATACTTGAAAAATATCCTTTTCAACCCAAGTGAATTCTCCCCTATTGACAACATGTGTTGTAACTACTACGGAAGCTCCTGTTGCTATGGTTGTGGCTATGGCTCTGGCTATGGCTGTGGCTATGGCTCTGGCTATGGCTGTAGATATGGCTCCAGCTATGGCTCTGGTTATGGTTGTGGCTATGGCTCTGGCTTTGGCTGTGGATATGGCTCAGGCTATGGCTGTGGATATGGTTCAGGCTACAGCTGTGGATATGGTTCAGGCTATGGCTGTGGATATGGTTCAGGCTATGGCTGTGGATATGGCTCTGGCTATGGAAGTGGCTGTGGATATGGCTCCTACTGTAGGTCTGGATGCTGTGGCTACCGACCATCTTGCTACAGAAGATGCTATTCTTGCTGCTAGAACATCCCCAGGAGAGGAGCAGTTACTTCTGAACTGACACTTCTGAAGATAATGCTTCTTTAAAGAAACTACGAATTTGTCCAAGCCTTTGACCTCCAAGCTACACATTTTTAGAAGGCATCTTTGTGATCTGGGATCTGCAGTATCATCTTACTAGCTCTCAAATGTCAGTCTTTCCTCTCTTGCCTTCTGGTTCCATTGTCTGAATGTGTTAATGGATGTAACATCTACAGCTGGGAACATAATTTATTTTCAATAAAATGGGCCTTGGTTTGTAACAAACCTTTGTGTACTTGTTTGTGAGATATCCCTGCCGTGGCTTATCTTGAAAACTGAGTTAACTCTGCATTGGCTGAAGTTTAAGGATCACTTTGATTTGATAGGTGTGAACCTTCTTATTTTGCCTCAATAATGTCTTCCCTATATGTTTTCTATGCACATCTCAGGACTTCATTCATCAAAGCACAAGCCACGGAGTACTTGTGCACTGAGCTTTGGAAATGGGGATGGAAAGAATAAGAGTAGAAGGACGCTACACACTTACTAAGTTATAGCAAATGTCCCACGTAGGACAGACACAGCCTGAGAGCTTAATAGACAAATGAACTGGGAGAGCTTGTTTTTAGAGTTATGGAGGAGTTAAAGCTAGACTTGGATATTAGGCGAGAGAACTAAAACCTTAGAAAGGAATGAACTAGAAGAAAATATTTGATTACACACCCTACATCAGATAGAAATGCAAATATCTTTGCTGAATTCAGCCAAGTGATTTGGCTTACTCAAACAGCAAGTGTTTTTGAACAGGCCACATCCTGGATATGGTAGGAGTATTTCTGTGCTCTCAGGACATTTGCGTCACCATGGAGAAGATAGCAAGACAGGCAATGGTGATGACACATACCGACACATGACTCCAGTTGAGGGGCTGCAGTGTAGTGGGAAACAGTAGGGGTGGATCAGTCAGACAGTTCAGGGATGTATTTTGAAGTTGTGCTTTTTGAGATACTACTAAAAAAATGACAGTAGCAACGAAAGACAAGAAAATTTAGTAGCCAGTGCTAAGTAACTAAAAAATTTCCTTACATTTTAGGACCAGATAAAAAATGCCAGAATCAGAAGTCAGACATGGCTACTGAATGTGTGAAGTGTGGCAAGTTTTAAATGAAGTGTGAAATACATGCTAGCTACCAAACAACTTGTCAGTGGGGCTCTCTTGGAAGGAATTTGACAAGACAATGGGTTTCATTTATTCATTTATTTTTATTATATTTTTTTCTTTATTGAAAATAGATATTTTCTCATATCCTGATAATGGTTTCCCCTTCCTATACTCTTCCTGGTTCCTCCCCATGATCTCCCCTCTTATCCAGGTCCACACTGTTTCTGCTTTTTTTAGGAGACCAATAGGCTTCTAAAGAATAATAATAAAATATAATATAATATAGTAATATAAAACAAAATAAAACTTGTTGAAATTGGACAAAACAAACAAACAAACAAAAACATAAGGAAAAGATCCCAAAAATGGCATAAGAAACAAAAGACACAGAAATTCACTTTCCTGCATTCTCAAGATACCATAATAACATGAAACTGGATGCCATAATACACACAAAAGGACATGTAGGACCAAAAAAGAAAAGAGAGACAAATAAAAATTAAAAATGTATGAATAAAAATAAAATAATTAAAGTTAAAGAGAAAGCAAAAAAGAAAAAGCCCTGACATGACATTAGGAGACAAGGAACTTCCAAAGATGCTGTTGAGTTGGTTTCTGTTGACCATCTACCTCTGGGCATGCAGCCTACCTAATGTGGGATTCATCTCTGTATTCTGTGAGTAGGTTTTATTATTGTTGGTTAATAAAGAAGCTGCTTTGGCCTATGGCAGGGCAGAATATAGCAAGGCAGAAAATCCAAGCAGAGATAGAGGAAGAAAGAAGGTGGGATCGAAGAGATGCCATGTAGCTGCTGAAAGAGAAAAGTGCCAGCACCTACCAGGTGGCCACAGCCTAGTGGTGATACATAGATTAATAGATATGGGTTAATTTAAGGTGTAAGAGCTAGCTAGGAATATCCTTAAGCCACCGACCAACCATACAGTGTTGTAATTAATATAGTTTTTGTTTGATTATTTGGGTCTGGGTGGCCAGGAAACTAAAGTGCAGTCTGTTTGTACCTACCCTTAATTATAGCTTGTTTTCCCAATGAGATTCCCTTGGAGAAAAGTGTATTTTAATTTGCAAGTGGCTATTAAATTGGAGCTAGTATCAGAGTTAGGGACGGGGGCTTGTGTCCACTTCTCCTTTCTGCTCTAAGTTTCCATCTGGTGCTGACCTGTGTAGACCCTGTGCATGCTGCCTCAGTGTCTGTGAGTTCATGTGTGCAGTAGTCCTGTTGTGTTTAGAAGGTCTTGTTTCTTTGTCCTCCCCTCTCTCTGGCTCTTGCATACTTTTTGCCTCCTCTTCTATCAGGTTCCCTGAGCACTGGGTGTAGGAATTTGACAGACATATCCCCTTTTATAGCTGAGTGTTCTTAGGTCTTTAACTCTCTGTATATTAATCGGCTGTGGGTCTCTGTCTGCTATGGAGGAAGCTTCTTTGATGATGGCTAAGCAAGCCACTGGTTTCTGAGTATGGCACAATGTCATTAGGAGTTATTTTATTGCTATATTCCTTTAGCTTAGTATTTGATTTACCCTAAGTTCCTGGACTATCTAGTCTCATGTTTTATGGTCACCCAAGCAGTGCCATGTTTGGGTTCCATCTCATGGGTGGGTCTTAAGTCAAGCTAGAGGTTGGTTACTCTGACAAACTCTGTGTTGTCATTGCCCTAACATATCTTGGAGCTTGGACAACAGTTTATATAGAAGGGTTTGTAGCTGGGTTGCTGTTTAGGTTTATCCTTTGATAATAGGCAGGGTACCTTTTGGTACCACGAACATTAGCCAGTAGGCGTGAAGGCTTCAGATAAGCACGAGTTTGACCATATTCAATGAGCTGTGTAGGTGTTGTCTTCATCAAGAGTGCCTTGCCATCAGTTTGTAGAGAGAAGTCTAAGCTTTGTCTAGTTTCCTGGTTGACATTATGAAGTATAAAGTATACTGTTTTCTGTGTTTTGACTAGAGTGTCCTGTTATGATTTGAGCATGAAGAACTCTTACTTGGATTCTATAGTCGAAGAAGCTATCGGGATACAGGCAACCATGTTTCAACCAGCATTACTAAGTGTCATTATCTCAGCTCGTGAATGCATTATCATTCAAAGTCTAATTTTCTGGGGTCCCTGGTGTTTGCAAAAGACTAACTTCTGGGGACAGTGTGATAACCAGTTAGTCTTGAGAGTAGGTCTAGGATAGACTGTCCAACTGAGTGACTCAGACTTTCTCTAAAGAACAGGACCTTTGCGTCTGGTACATTTGCAATTCAGATATGAGCACTGTATATTTTGTGTGATCCTGATGTAAGGGCTACAGATAGTGGAAAGAAATTCTAACAATTATAGTGCTTTGGAGATCATATGAGCTCATGTTCTTCCTCATCATTGAGGACACTCTGAAACAGAGAAGGATGTCACTTAGTAGACATGTGTAAGATGTTTTCTATAGCCAGGAAAGGAGTTTAGCAAACTGGTCTTTAACGTTTCTTCTGAATCTGAAATGTGATGGTTTTAGTTAAGACATTTTGAGAACTTCAGCTTCTGTGAGATGAGGAAATGATAGTAATACTAATAAAATACGGTGATCATAACATTAGAGAAAGTTTGTGTGTGTGATAGCATTTATGTGAATGTGTGAGTGTGAGAGTATGTGTGAATACATGGGAGAGTGTATGTAAATCTGTGAACTCGTGTGTGTGTGATTGTGAATGAGTGAGGGATATAGTGTGTGTTTGTGTGTGTAGAATGAATTTGCTGTAGGTTAGGAAAATGAGTATTTGGCACACACACACATATATGTATATGTAATTCACATCATTGGGAAAAAGGAAGACCATCAATACTACGGCATACAGTTTGGAGACAAGAATGAGTTAAGCTTCAAAATCTCTTTTATAAGGAAACTACAATGTCTTACATTTATAAACTCTTGCATGCCATGGAAGTTCCGCATTTCACAGGTAAGTATCTATTCATTTATCTATTTAACAAAAAGTAAAGGCTTATGTTATATTTTTAACTCTTTGACATATAGGAACAAAATGAGAGCCTAGACTCTATTGGAATTCAGAGTCTTTAGATGGTTAAAAAGTGGTCACTTACAATTTCACTTTATAGTTAGTAGCTGTGTGTGCAGGTGCTCTGTGACTTCCAAGTGGGAATGAGGTGGCATCTGTCTGAGTATGAAGTTGAAGGGCAAACCAAGGTCAGAGACTGCCTTCAATGGAGAATGAATGGAATCAAATTCATAGAAGAGAGGAAATAGATTCAGAGTGGATAATTTAAGGAAAGAGGCCTCTAAGGTGGATATTTATTTCTAGATCAATGAACCCACTGAGAGAAATTTCATGAATAACTTCCACTGAGTAATTTTCAGGTCTCTTAAGTAAGCTGCAATGTCAGGTGTGAAAGCCACTTGCCAGAAATTGCCATCAGACACTTGAAATATTAGTCTAAATGGAAATCTAAAATATATACTAGCCACCAAATGCCATACTAAATATTGTTAAAATATTGATTGGAAGTATATTGGCATTAAATGAATTAAAGTTATATAAAAGGTACAATGATAATTCATCTATTAAAATGAATCTTAAAATGGGCTCAGTGGGAATGTGTGAAACCCAGCCCCAATTGATGTATTTACAACAACACTCCTGTACCTAAGGCATAGAGAATATTGCCGAAATTGTGGAAGAATGTAGAGGCCAGACAACCAAAAAATTGCTTGAGATTGGACCTTCTAGCTATGGCAGGAAAGTTACACCCACAAAGTCTTACCTCATGGCCGCCTAAACAAGACCAAAAAAATGATATCACCAGTTGAGATGTCAATGTGTATGGGGAAAACTGCGTAGGGCTCCACTTTTAGATGGAAGAGCTATAAGCAGTTAATAACAATTTCAGAGTGAATTCGTCCTGATTGATTTTTCAATACTGAGTTGTCAGCCTTAGAAACAAATGAAATACAGCCACTCAGTCATGGACTGGACCATGCAAAACCATGAATCCTTTCTCTTTGTAAAATGGTCATCAGGATAGTTCCTTATAGTGATGAAAACTTACTACAACAAACATAGTTTCATATTTTTTAATCTCTATGACATACTTAGAGATTGACAGGACTAGCACTTAGCTGTTCATGTCACTTTGATAAGCTGTACAATAATTTTAGCTGGTCCAAGAACATGTTTCATATCTTGAGTATCTCACCCACAAAAAAGAATGGCCCTTTTCAGCTGAATCTTACCTTTCTAATTCACTTTCCAGAAATGTTTATTATTTTTAAAAGTTTTATTTTATTTTAATTTGTGTGTATGAGAACATATGTGTATGTGCTTTAGGAATTCTTTAGAGGATAGCTGATCCCCTGGAGCTGGAGTTACAGGTAAATGTGAACTTCCCAATGAAAGTTCTAAGACTTGATTTCTGGTCTTCTGAAAGAGCAAGCGTTTTAGCTTTATCAATTTTTCTTTTTATATTAGCCAATAATTATACCTTTATTAACATACACATGAATGCAGACACTCACTGAGAGGGATGGAGAAAAAGAGAGAAAGAGAGATGGGGAGGGCAGAAGAGGGAGAGGAAGAGAGAAGAGGAGAGAGGGAGGGACGGAGGGAGGGAAGAAAGAAGAAGGGAGGGAGGAAGGGAGAGGGAGAAGGAGAGAGAGAGAGAGAGGGAGAGAGAAAGAGAGCTTTCAGGAAAGCTACCAGTGGGTCAAAACAACAACAGCTGGAATGGTTGAGACAGAGTCAAAAGTCAGAAATTTCAATGCTCTGAGTGGACTTGTTTTTGTGTGAAATGGTACCAAGGTGTAGATGAAACTGTATACCTGAATGACTGGTAACACAAACATTACAGACATGTTCTCTGAGTGACTGGAAACACAGATATTATAGACGTGTTCTCTGAGTGACTGTAACACAGACATACAGACATGCTCTTTGAGTGACTGGAAACACAGACATACAGACATGCTCTCTGTCACTCTAGAGACAGTAAGGTTGAAGAATTGCAGTGATGTCAGAGTTCTTTTCAATACAATTCAGCAAATCATAAATAAATTCCTTAATCAGATAATTGACAAATGGGTTTTTCTAAAACCATGTAGCTGACCCACTATTAGAATTAATTTGGAGGGAATTTCTGAACTCAGAAAGCAAGAAGTAATAACATGATCCAATATAATATTTGTCTTCTCTCTATTCTGGGATACCATGTGTTAGGAACATATCTGAGCTCCACTGACTGTGAAAATGGTAATGCTGTTTCCAGAAAAATGGAAAAAAGGAAGTTCTTAAGTTTTTGTATTTCGCTGTAGTGATTCATTATGCTTTTGGAATATAAGAAAACCTTCTGGTATATAATTAAGACTTAACTACGTTGGAGGAGGGCGCTGCTTGTTGGTTTTTAAACACTAAGCCCCGAAATAAGCACACAGAAACTGTATTAATTAAATCACTGCTTGGCCCATTAGCTCTAGCTTCATATTGGCTAATCTCTTACATATTAATTTAACCCATTTCTATTATCTGTGTATCGTCACATGACAGTGGCTTACCTGATAAAGTTCCCAGTGTCTGTCTGTGGTGGCTTCATGGCTTCTCTTTGACTCTTCCCTTCTTTCTCCCAGCACTTAGCCTAGCTTTCCCTGCCTACTTAAGTTCTGCCTTGCTATAGGTCCAAAGCAATTTCTTTATTCATTAATGGTAATCACAGCACACAGAGGGGATTCCCACATCACAACTACTTATGAGCATTGATGACTTTGAATGTTTTCAATATGTTAGTGAATATTTCAGCTTCCTGGAAATATTTTCTTGGAAATATTTTCTTTTTTTTAGGTTATAAATGTAATTGCATCATTTCCCCTTTCCATTTCTCCCTATAAATCTCTCTTTGTTCTGTTTCAAATTTATGCCAACCATTTTTATTAATTGTTGATACATGCACATATATACCTATATGCATATATATATATATACATATATAATAACCTGATTAGTGTGTGTAATGTTACTTGTATGCATATTTCAGGGCTGACCATTTGGTATTGGATAGTCAATTTCTATACTCTATCCTGGGGAAGACTGTTTTTTCTACTCTGAGCATTCCTAAGCCATGTGTAGTTCTTTATGGAAACTTGAGGCCTTATAGAGTTCTCCATGTCCATCCATTTTGGTTGTCTGTTGTTGTTGACCTTGTTCAACTCATGCTTAGACAGTCTTCACAGGTGTAAGTCCTGACATTACTAGAAGATACATTCTCCCAGAAAATTTCTCCATCCCCTGTCTCTTTTAATCTCTCTGCCTCCTTCTCTAAAGTGTTTTCTGAGTCTTAGGTGTGCCATGCAAACTTCCAAAGGAGGGAAGCAACCAACAATCCTTCCCAGTTATGATGCCCCTAAACTTTGAAAAATGTTGAAGTTTTGCTGAGTAGAACAATAAAAGGGATGGATTGGTTGACAGACTCATAGAGGTACAAATAACTACAAGTATATCAGAATATTTGGTAGTTTCATTCATCAGCTATTTATTAATAAAACTAATAAAGCACATTCAATTGCTGTATTACCCAGAACTAAATAGTTTATCTATCTTCTGAAAGTGTGGGATAAATATGAAAAACCACATTTTACAAAGAACTGAGTGTTGTTATAGTATACACAGACATGTGTAGAAAATGACAAAAAACAGCAGAAGGTCCCAAACTGACAATAATTAGTGTGAAAGTTTAGAAATATATTATTGAAAAATAAATTTTATAGTTAAAATATTGAGGATAAATGAGACTTGGTCGAGTTGTTCAGGAAGAGACGGAGTCTTCTTGGCAAGGGAGAGTGGGAAGGTAGAGTTTAGAATTGTTTATATGCTGGAAACTTAACTTCATAGCCACTGTGGAGGAAATGTAATCCCTGGACAGGTCAAGGTAGAAGTTGACAAGTGTCTGTAAATATAATTCTAAGATGGGTCCTAATGATCTATACCTTTCTTTTAGGTATGAAAGGAGTTTCCTTTTAATCCTAGCAGAGAGAGGAGGATATCACATAAGTAATTATTCTTGGGGTTGGTGGACAAAACATAAGTGGATTATCTGAATTTTAGATAACTAAAAGAAATATTTTTCTGGTGCAAGTATGTTTCATGCATGGAGGGGGTGTTTCACTACCATTTAAATTATCTCCCAAAGGAAACTTGAACTTGTGAGACTCTGCAAATCCTTGTCAGTCTGTTCCTAGGCTTATGATTTACAAACACTGAGCAAAGACCAAGATAAAGAATCCTGTGTTACATTGTTAATTAAAAAAAATGTTGCACAATAGTAGAAAACAATCATTGCTGGCATCCTCTTCTGTCATCTGAACTACCTGCTGAAGTCATGGTCACAGACTTCTGGGTGACCAGAACAATATTTACATGCTAGCAGCGATTAGGAAGATAATCTCGTATTGTGTTTTAAAAACAGACCACTCTGGAAGGAAAGGGAGAGTGAAAAAAAATGGATTAGCCTTTCATGATTAAGGAGGCATGGGGACAAAACACAAATAAATTTTGTCTATATGATATTGGAATGACTAGACGAGAGAGAGAGAGAGAGAGAGAGAGAGAGAGAGAGAGAGAGAGAGAGAGAAGAATTATTACAGAGTGAGATGGGTTACTATAAGGTGTAATAAAGTACCTGCCACGCCACATCCAAATGGATGATCTGGGAAACATTATATTGAATGTGTTAACCCACATCCAGAAAGACAAGTATCATATGTAGTCATTCCTAAGTGTCTTTTAGACATAAAGCAAAGAAAACCAGCCTACAATTCACAATCCCAGAGAACCTAGTCGACAACGAGGACCCAAAGAGAGACACACACGGATCTATTCTACATGGGAAGTAGAAAAAGACAAGATCTCCTGAGTAAATTGGGAGTGTCGGAACCATGAGCGAGGGTAGAGGGGAAGGGAGAGGAAGAAAGGGGAGCAGAGAAAACTGTATAGCTCAATAAAATCAATAAAAAAATCAGCCATATTTAATGCTCAATATTTTGGTGGTAAAGAGTGGGGATTTTATGTAACTTAAAAATTAGATACCTGTGTTTAGTAATATATTAGCTATATAAGTTCCTCAACATTTTCTTCTTCCGCTTCCACATAGTTGCTGCCTGCATCTCTCACGTTCCCAACTGAGATTATATAGATGAAATAACTGAAGGAATTTGTGACTTACAAAATACTCATCTTCTCTTTGTAAAGGATATTTGCAGCTTATATTGTTCCCACAAAAAACAAAAAAAAAAAAAAAAAAAAACAAAAGAAGCCGCGGGAAACACGCCCACAAACTTTATAAGTAAAAAATAACCTCAGGGGACCCCGCCCTTCAAGCAAGGTGATTGGCTGGGCTTCCCCTACAGATATGAATTTTCTATCTTAGTTTGAGCTAAATATGTACATAGAGCTGATGAGAAAATTATTGAGCCCTAGAAATGAAAAATCTCTTGTTAAAATGTTGTTTTGAAGGCTATATGACTCCTTAGGAAGATGAAGTTTTGAATTTTTCTGTGAGAAGCCTCAGGTTCTCCTGCAACCACCTATAAAACAATTAGCAACTGGGAACAATGCACACAATTGGTCAGGCTCATTTCAGAGTTGCATTCTCAACACACTGCCTAATTTCCTGCATTGCCTTGCCGTGTGGAATATACCTTTGGAGTCATGTGTTCAGATGACTAGGTAATTGTAGACTTTCTATGTAGATTTGAAACTGGCAGAGGATGATGACTGGTAATGAGAACCACATAGTTCTCTGGTAAAACTGAAGAATTTAGAATGCTGTGTTTCCTTAAGGCAGACGCTCTAGCTATGAAGAGACTAGCCCTCATCAACGAGCAGCTGAGTGGGATGACTCTTATATATTTACCAGAATTGCAGTGTTTACAAGATAAAAAAAATTTGGGAAGACTCCTGCCACTTCATTGGAGCCTAGCTTTCTGGCACTTTGTATTGAAACCACTCTGGAAGTCACCATGGGGGCTGGGGATATGGCTGTTACTGTGGCTTCAGATATGCTATGGGCAGGAGTCTAGCTATGGATACAGCTGTTATAAAATACATTATGTACCATGTGGACAGAACAACACTGTAAAACATGCCTGTAAAGTGTTACAGGAGTCTAAACAGATCACTGAGAGCTTTGTGCTCTTGCAGAGGAACTAAGTTAAGTCCCCCAGTGCCCACATCAAGTGGCTAACAACATCATGTAACTCCTGTTCTGGGGGATCTGATACCCCCTCTTCTGGTCTCTGAGGGCAACTGTACTCATGTTCACACACCCATGCAGAGACACACATACAGTATACATAGTTAGAAATAAGATAAATCTTTTAAGAAACAAAGT
This sequence comes from Neodon shergylaensis, assembly GCA_025134845.1. Lineage (NCBI taxonomy): Eukaryota > Metazoa > Chordata > Mammalia > Rodentia > Cricetidae > Neodon > Neodon shergylaensis. The sequence goes on along the minus strand of JABTXL010005929.1, from coordinate 22,015,736 downwards.
ATTTCAAGCCTGGCATTTCTCCATGAAAAGCGCCCCATTCTGCCATTTCTACATTCAAATATAGGTGAGACAGCTATCTAACTTCAGGGAAGTTGTTGCTGAGAGAATATAAATGCTTCCATTATGGACATCAAAGACCAAAGATGGCTTATTATGCACAAAATGTAAATTAATGATTCTCGTTTCTTATTTTGGTTTTTGTGAGGTAAACAAATGCGTCATAGTTGGAAAAATAATGCTCTTTCAGTCAATGCATTTCATTTGTTTTGGCAAGAACTTGTGTCCTTTCTGTCAGTCATGACTGGCTGTAGCATTAGTAGGATACTGGGAAGTCCACCAAGCACTGTGGCTGTTGTAGTGGAACTCATGTTCATCTACTGCTTCCCTTGATAGTTTTGTACTTTCTTTTCTGTCATCAGCACCACATGGTTTTGTTCACTGCAGTTTGTAGCCTCATTTGTACATTTTCACACTTATGTAAATCTTTACATGCATATGAGTGTATTCATCTATATTTGCACACATATTGTTGTTTGACTTTTTCTAAGGAGAAACCTCAGATACAGCAGCCATGAGAGACCCAGCAGGTAGAACTTTCTGAACCTCAGACTTCCAAAGAATTCTTTAGACACACTGCTTGACCAACAATGTGTCTTCATCATCTCCATCACAAAGTTAGGAATATCAATACTTCCTTCAATGTGTGTATGCATCCTCTCTTGGGAAAGCTTAAATCTATATTGATAATTAAAGATAAATGCTCAAAGATCAAGATGTGAACTTGAAGCTGAGGGAGCAAGTCATAAATTGGTATAGTTTTTCATTTATGCTCTGGACATATTGCCTGAGAGCAATCTTATCTATCGCCACTATTGATATATAACCTGGGTGTGTAATTATCATATATGGAGTACTATAAACTGATTATTGCCTACCCAGACACCTATATGTCCTCTATAATCTTCTATCCCCTCCCTCCATGTAGTCTTTCTGTGATGTACTGTCCCACCTCTCTAGGTAGAGATAGAACCAGCTGATGATCACTCATTCATCATCTGTGCTGTAGATCTTTTCTAGTAGCTGCATATAAAGGTTTTTATGTCTATTTGTTGAGTTATTAATTTTCCAGGTTTATGAAGTGTAGTTGATATAAAAAAATCATGTCATGAAATATTTGTATACTGTGTGAAGATATATTATTGTGATTGGTTTAATAAAGACCTAAATGGCCAATAGATAGGCAGGAGGTATAGGTAGGAGTTAGGCAGAGAGAGAGGAAGAAGGAGATGAATCTAGGTGCATGTCAGATACAAACAAGACATGGAGAGAGTTGGACATATAGAATGAAAGAAAGGTAAAAATCCAGAAGACAAAACATACATTAATACAAATGGGGCAATTTAAGTTATAAGAGTTAGTGGGACAAGCCTAAGCTAAGGTCAGCCTTTCATAGTTAATAAATATCTGTGTCATTATTTGGGAGCTGACTGGGGGGATAGAGAAAGACTTGCTATAGAATAACATATATTTAATACATTTAATTTTGGAGGTTTGAATAAGTGAATACTGATGAGGGAAGTCCTTCTGTATATATGTTGTATGGCTAAACATAGACAAGAATTATGGGTTAATTTAAGTTGTAAGAGATGGTTAATAATAAGCCTGAAATAATAGGCCAAATAATTTATAATTAATATAAGCCTCTGGGTGTTTATTTGGAGGTGACTTGTTGTGGTATCGGGTGGGACAGAATCTTCTGTTTACAGAATACATTCACAGATTCATCATGGCAACCAAACTGTCAATACATTCATAAATTCCCAAAATTTTATCATGTTTTTGAATGACAAAACATGAAAAATTAAAGTGGGTAAATATATTTGGTGCATATTATTTTGAAAAGGCCATGAAAAAGTAGAATAGAGAAATGGTATAATGACTAGATCTAATGACTTTACAGTTGACAGAGCCATGACCTCACATATTAATTTTGGTGGTGAAAAATAATTTAAAACCCACTTTTAAAATTATTTTATTTGAGGTGTATATGTGTGTATGTGGTGTGTATGCATGTGTTTGTGTATACAAGTACATACATGTGATGCAATGCTTACCAAGGCTAAAAGAGGGTGTCTGATCCCCTTGAGATAAAGAGTTACACAGATGGTTGTAAACCAGCCTATGTGGGTGCTGGGAACTAAATTCATGTCCTCTGTAAGAATGGTTGATTTCTTAACTGTTGAGGCACCTTTTCAGCCCTTGAAAACCCACCTTTTGGCAATGTTGAGTTACATAGTACATTGTTGTATAAGCACCATTCCTTTCACAGGCAAGTTGTCCCTCATAACTAATTGAAATGCTATATGCTTTTTGTAAAACTTTTCTTTTTTTCAACTGATGTCATCATCTAAAGTAACTACTGATTGGTACCATTTCTCTGAGGAGTTCTGGATTACATCATAGACATGAGGGTATTGTGACCAAACTTATAGACAGTTTTAGAAAATGGGCTTAATTACATTCCAGCAATGGAATTATGGAACCAGGAAAGATATTCACTTGCAAAAGTAGTTTATTGTGATAACTTTTCTGATAATTATAAATGGTAAATTTTTAAATAGAATAAATTTATGGAGATTTTAACATGAAGACTTGTAATAAAGAAAGAAATTATAACTTGTTAGAGAAGTATATAACTGACAAGTTTATGATGGTGACATATAATGTGATAGCTAATCTCTTTTTATTATTTTTAGTTGCATAATAGAATCTTGAAAACTATATTATAATACCTCCCTGAAATATTTATACAACAGGTTCCATGGGCATGGACATCTTTCCATCCTCGGTTGTCTTCTTCAATTCATTTTCTAAACGTCCTAAGTTTTTATTATACAAGTTTTTCACTTGCTTTATCAGTTATCGGTATATTGTGAAAAGTAGTGCTTGTCCGATCCCTTTCTCTGTGTGTTTGTTGTTTATATTTTGTTTGTCACTTTTGTATCCTGCTACTTTGCTAAAGTAATTTGTCAGCTGTAGAAATTTTCTGGTGTTTTCTTTAGAAAATTATATGTATAAAATCATATCATCTGTGAATAAGGATAGTGTGAGCATTTCCTTTTTTATTTGTCTCTATTTGGTCTTTTTCAGTTGTCTTACAGCTGTAGCTTAGATTTCAAATATTACACGAGCAGGTTTGCTCACCATTGTCTTGGTCCTGATGTTTGTAGAATGTTTTGAGTTTCCCTTTGTTTATAATGATGGTGGCTGTGGGATGTCTGTAAATTGGTTTTATTATGTTGAGCCATGTCTCTTATACACTTAATCTCTTAAAACATGTTCTTTCATCAAAATCTTCCATTTACTCATCTACTCCACCCATATGGAAGTACTCACTGTTGGTTGACTGTGTTTTGGAGAAAAGCAATTATATTTATATACTTGCATTAGTATAAGTGTATATTGAGTAATTGGCAAGACTGACTCATATTTAAGAATTTAACTTAAGAAAAACAGAACAATAAAAACTTAAACCAAGATATTTTCAACCTTTTAGGTGGTCACCCTTGGAAATAAATACCAATGAATGATAATACTTGTGCATAAGGAATTTAATAGAAATCTTTCATGGAGGAAATTATGGAGATAGCAATTCTCCCTTCAGAAAAAACTAAGTTCTAGTTGTAGGATGAAGGTTCAAATCTCAAGTCTGTTGTAAATACATGAAAAGTAGTTTTGACTGATTTTAATAGCAAAAGCAGAGTTGGTACAACGATTCTTTTCCAACAGCAGTTAATGGAGAAGGCAATGACACTCCTCACCATGAATGGGACTGTATAGTTGATAATTCCAAAGACATTGAGAAACATAATCCAAACACGTATTTATTAGTCATGAATATTTGGTGGCGTGTTATATTCTGTCATGGTCATGAAATGACTTCATAAAGTGTAAATTATAGATCCCTAAGCTGTTCAGAAAAAATAGTATTATTTTTGAATGCTTCTTTGAGTTCCTAGTGTGGTAGTAAGTAAATTGTGAATTCCTAACAAACTTTCTGAGAATGAGTTCACTCTAGAAGTGTTGTCAATTGAGAGGGCAGAGCCCATGTGAGGCATGAGCCATCAATCTGTTGGGTATAAAAGTCTCAGGAGACTGGATGGCACTCACTTCAGACACATCCTTCTGCTTCTCAGCTGAAACCTCACCTCTCAACACCATGTGCAGCAACTACTACGGAAACTCCTGTGGAGGCTGTGGCTATGGCTCTGGCTGTGGCTACGGCTCTGGCTGTGGCTATGGCTCTGGCTGCGGCTATGGCTCTGGTTGTGGCTATGGCTCAGGATATGGCTATGGCTGTGGCTATGGTTCAGGCTATGGCTGTGGATACAGCTCTGGCTCTAGCTGTGGATATGGTTCCAGGTACGGCTCAGGCTATGGCTGTGGATACGGTTCTGGCTATGGCTGTGGATATGGTTCCAGGTATGGCTGTGGCTATGGCTGTGGATACGGTTCTGGCTATGGCTGTAGATATGGTTCCAGGTATGGCTCTGCCTACTGCTGTGGATATGGCTCTGACTATGGCTGTAGATACGGCTCAGGTTATGGCTGTGGATATGGCTCTGGCTATGGCTGCGGATACGGCTCTGGCTACGGATCTGGATATGGTTCTGGATGCTGTAGCTACAGAAAATGCTACTCTTCTTGCTGCTAGTCCTGACCACAATTCCTCCTTCACCCTGACATTTGAGCAACAGAAGAGCAAACCGAACTGGAACCCCATCCATTCTCTTTAAGCCCAAGGAGTGACTGATGATTGTGTGCTGGGCAGTTGAAATCATCTCACACTATGCAGTTGTTCCTGATATAAACGGAAGGGTTTGAATTATCATGAAGATGGATTTTATTTTTCTGGGATTTGGACTCCAACTCTCTTTGGAGCCTGTGATGCAGCCCTCTTCACAGGCACAGAAGAAAAAGTACAATTGTAATATGCAAATATTGGAGAAATGCCAGTTTCTGAATAAATTAATTTATTTGCTCTGAAGTCTGGACTCCTCTGTCAGCATTCATTATCTTTAATTATTTTATAATTCAAATTTATCACTTGAAAAATAATGTTTTTGAAATATGTAAAATAAAAAATCTTAGAGGGCATAAAATATGCTAGAACCCACATCATTGGAAAGGACATAGGATCTTCCTTCTCACTGTTGCTATATTACTGTTATGTCTATATTTCCTAGAGGGTCATGATTGGGACCAACATTTTGCTAATGTTCTAGAAATTAAAACCAGGATGGTAGAATGTGAGGACAATCAAAGCTTGCTGAAAACCTTTTTTACACTTTAAGAAAAGGAACCTACTCCTTACTGCTTATCCCTGTTTCCTTTTGTGCTCTCAGGTGGCCTCTCAGGATTAAAGATAGGTGAAGAGAGAGGAGGTTTGTGAGCAGCTGTAGTGTCAGTCATCCAGGCGTGTTCTGAAATCCAATAGATTTGTGGTCCTGGGTAGAAGAACAAAAATCTAAGTGAACAAAAGCTTAAGTAGTGGACAGGTGGCTTATGGGAATTTCCTCTGTGCAGGCATCCAGATGTGCTAGTCACATCCAGAGAAGAAGAGTAAGCTAAATAAACCATCCCGTTCCCATTAGATTATTGTTCCCATGGATTTTTGTGCTTTTTAAAATATTATTTTTCTTGCAGTTTTGTCTTTATTTCTATTCTTTGTTCCCACAAATTATTCACACCCATCTTTCAGTTTTTTCTAATGAATTTCAATCCTCCAGGAGTCCCAAGAAAAATGATCATTTTATAAGTGGAATATACCTGTTATGAAAACTGGGTGCCTTCACATGTGAAAAGATTAGTTTGTTGGCCACTGGAAAATTCTACACTGCAATCATTCATGTCTAGCAACAAAATACTAGCAAGAAAGAAAAACAGTAGCTTTACAGTATGTGTACTAGGAGTATTTGACATGCAAAGAGTTCTATTCTTGACAAGAATCCCATTGATATGATATCTTAGTTTGTATATACAAACATTGAAAAATGCAAAATAGTTTAGTGCGAGTAGACATGGAGAATAAAGATCATTTTATCCCCTATGTGCACTTCAGGTGGTGAAAGCATCTTGGTTATCTTTGAGAAATCTGTTTTATCATTAAGCATGATTTGTCTGTAGAGATCCTACTTTGCTACCATGATCCCATTAGTATATAGACATTTATACATGGAGGGGTTTATGATAAAGACCAATAAGTCTTGTATTTATCTACATTTGTTATTTCTATTTGCTTTATGGCTCTCCATGTGTGACAGCCACAGACATTTGCTGTTCCATAATAATAAAGTCATAAAAATCTATCCCCTTTTGTTATTCACCATGAAGCAGTGGAAATGGTCAGAAAGTGAAAGACTTTGAAACACTCGACCCTAAATAAGATGTGTCTATCTCCTCAAGGCTCATGGCTTGGGGGCCTGTGAGAGGCCTCTCAAAGAGTTTCCCTATGGTATCGGGTTGCCTTGTCTGTCTTTGGTTGATCTGTATTCATTGGTCCTTTGCCACACCTTCTACATATACCTGAAGTCTGAGTCCTCCTGTTCTTGCCATTTCCAGATGTCTTTTTGCATTCTAAGTTGGCATTTTTAAAAGCCAGAAATTCAATAAGTTCTTGTCTAATATCTGGGTCTGTTATTCCTATTTGTACAGCCTTAGTTAATCTTTGTAAAAAAAAAAGTCAGTAAAGGATTCTCTCTGGCCCTGTTTAACCCTGGTATATGATTCAATTCATTTCCCTAGTTCTTTAATACGTTCACAAGCATTTAAGTTTCCTTTGTGGCATAGGGACAAGTTTTGTTCATTGTAAAGAGCTTGAATCTGTGTGTCAGCATAAGGGCCTTCACCAAGAATTTGATTTTGAGAAGTCTCAAGGCCTTTTGATTTAGCCTGTAGTTCCAAATTTTTTTGCCTCTTCTCTGAAATAAATTTTAAACATTAATTGAGGCCCATCATCCAGGACTACTGAAACTAACTGAATCCAGTCATGTGGCATTGCTTTGATACTAGAAGACTATGTATTTTATCATCTCCCTAACAAATGCAGACTGCAAGCCATAAGTTACAACAGCTTGCTTAATTTCTTTTAGATCATCCATTCTTATAGGTATCCATCTACCTTCTTTGCATCACTTGGGCCTTTAGAACTTGATGCTTTGTCAGAGTAGATTATAGGGTAGAAAGCTAAAACCCTGGGTAAGTCATCTCTGACAGCTACTGATGATGTTGAATCCTGTCCTTGTGCCTTCTTTCCCTGTTCATCAGCTCCAATAATTCCCTCAATTATTTTGAATCTTTTTTTTACTATTGTCTATCTTTTAAGCCTGAATCTCCTGGACTATATATATTTCTAGTGATTTCATTGAGGAACCTAGCCTCTGGTTCTCATTCTGAACATGTGATTCCAAGGTCTGAAGTTTCTCCTTTAAAGATAACATCTCATCCTTGGACATTACTTGAATAGCATGCAGATTGCCATACTGGAAAGATACTATATCTGCTAATTTATTATAACTTTTTAACAAATTTTGATTGACAAATTTAACAGTATGAATTCTTTCAGATAACTTCTTAGGGCCTATAGATATGGATTCAAGTTTGTCTGTCAAATTAATATTATTCTTTTTAATAGTATTAATTCAGGTAATTTTGATTTTCAATGGTATTAATCCTGTCAACTAGCCATTCATTACTAATCTGTAAAGTCTGTATCATTCCACAAAAATTTTATATTCTTCCTTAATGATAGAATATGAAGGAAAAAACTGAGTCCCAATACCCAATAATTTGAATCATCACCATTAACATATAAGCCTCACATAAAACAATCCATAGTATTAGCAAAAATGTTGCTAAACATTTCAATATTAATGTAGTCTGCCATTTTGATTTATTAATTATCTGTTATGTGATCTGGTAAACTATAATCTTTATTGTCCAGCAGATGTCATGGTTGCAGAGTTGCAACTCAAAGCAATGCAACTGGTGGCGACAGGAATTGTCCTGGGCCACTTTAGTTCCGCTTTAGTTTTCTGCTTTGGTACTGGTTAAATACTGAGAAATATGCTTTGCTTGACAAATTAAAAGCAATTAATTCAATTCCATACATGAAACAAGAAAACCAGAACTCACGGGCAAAGAATAGAAATCGTAAGCTGCACAGTCGCCACGCAGCGAGGAACAGCGTCAGAGAATGTAGCAGTCATGCATGCGTTTGAGAAATTTCCAAGTTGCCACACAGAGTAAATGCCGTTGTGGCAGGGCTTCAACAAAGCACCACTTAGGTAAAAGCCAGCCAAGCGGGCAGGGATGGGACACTGTCTGGGCCATGGACTGGTTAGGCAGTTAGGCCATCCACCTGTTAGGCATGGAGTCCGAATCCACATGGTTGTGCCAGGTGTGGAAGGACGCTTAAAAGAAATCCCACACTAGCTCAGAATTGAGAAATAGACAGTTATTTATTTGGTGGTAAACTCACAAATCAGAATCCTTTGCTGAAACAGAGATGAGAAACCAAATCCCTCGGAAAAGAGGTTGGACATATGCTCTACATCAGCATAAATAATATAAGAGGCCACGCTCCAGTGGGTGGATAACCACTGGCTGTAAGACTTTACAGCATCCCCCTTCGCTCCTCCTCTTCTCCTTCCACCCTCTGTTCTCCCCCCACCCCTATGTTCCCAATTTTTTCAGGTAATCTTGTCCATTTTGACAATCAGGTGGATATATATATATATATATATATATATATATATATATATCCCTTAGGGTACACCTTGTTACTTAGCTTCTCTAGGAACATGAACTATGTATTCACTCATGAGTCGATACTAGCTATAAACATGTGAAGCTTCTTGGTCAAACAATTTTATTGAACTCTTCTGGTCCTAGTCTCATTTCTTTGCTCTGAAACACCATTTCAGGCACATATGTAATGCTGCTGTTTTGACAGGTTTCTGCAGATGTGATATGTGTGGTGGTTGACTTTTTGGGGATTCTATTTTCATCTTCAGCTTTAAGTTCATGCTGTCATCATCTGCTGTTTTCACGATAAGGATTTCTGTTCGGTGTCTCTTATGCCTTTCCTTTAAACGTCTCTGCTTTGGGATTCCTGCTGGGCTCAGGTTGGTGTGCACCTTTACTTCTTTCATTACACAATAGCAATTTTGTGTCTTAACACTTACCAACTACTGCAGATGTGAAAGTAATCTCTGAGCTGCAGAACTTCTAATCAGTGACACAGGCCATATAGAAATAAATCCAGTAAGTTTAGTAATTTAAGAAAAAAAAACCCAGACCATGAAACTTCAGAACTATAATATATGTGAGACTCAATGTGAAAATTTTGCTCTCTAAAAATGTTCAAGGAAATTACATCTTTGGAGTAGGAAGTCCTCCTGTATATGTGTTGTTTTTATTGGTTAATGAATAAAGAAGCTGCTTTTGCTTGTGATTGGATAGAATAGAAATCGTCAGGGAAAACTAGACTGAATGCTGGGAGAAAGAAGGCAGAGTCAGGAGACGCTACGGTGCCGCTAGAGGAGAAAGACACAACTGCCAGTTGGAACCTTGCTGGGAGGCCATGAGCTTTGGGGCAAAATATAAAGTAATAAAAATAAGTTAACCAAAGATATAAGAGCTAAATAGCAATACACTTAAGTGATTGGCCAAGGAGTGATTTAATTAATTTATTTTCTGTGTGGTTATTTCAGGGCTGAGCAGCTGGGAACAAAAAAGTGTCCCCCAACAACTCATCTTATACTGGAAACTGAACCTTCTGTATAAATATTTTAGGGAGGTGTAATGTAGTTATCAAGAATCTATTTTAACTTAACAATGCCAAAAAGGTGGGTTTTAAAGGATTGAAAAATAGCTCAGCAATTCAGAAACCAACCATTCTTACAGAGGACATGAATTTAGTTCCTAACACCTACATAGGCTGGTTTACAACCTGTGTAACTCTAGCTCGAGGGGATGAGACACTCTGTTCTAGATTTGGTATTACAATTACATGCACATACTATAGAAAGAAACACACATGCATACACACACACACATACCTCACGTAAAGTAATTTTAAAGTGGGTTTTAAATTATTTTTCACTATCAAATTAATATGTGAGGTCATGGTTTTGTGAACTGTAAAGTCATTAGATCTAGTCATTGCATATCATTTCTCTATTATGCTCTTTCATGTTCTCTTCAAAATAATATCCACCGAATATATTTATCCAAAATAATTTCAAATGTTCTTGTCTTTCAAACACATGAGAAATTTTTGGGAATTAATGAATATGTGTAGTCTGTATTCTGTACACAGAAGTTTCTGTCTCACCAAGTCCCACATCAATTCAGTCCCAATGAAACACACAGAGGCTTGTATTAATTATAAACTGTTTGACATATTAGTTCAGGCTTATTATTAACCATCTCTTATAACTTAAATTAACACATAATTCTTGTCTGAGTTTAGCCACACAGTACATATAAAGAAGTATATTCCACATCAGTATTCACTTCTCCAAACCTCCAAAATTAAATGTATTACATAAGTGATTCTGTAAAAAGTCTTTCTCTATCCCACCAGTCAGCTCCCAAACAATGATACAGACACTAATTAATTATGAAAGCCTGGCTTTAGCTTAGTTTGTCCAATTAAGTCTTATAACTCAAATTACCTATTTATATTGATCTATGTTTTGTCTTATGCCTTTTCTACCACTCATTCATTCTGTATGTCTGACTCCCTCTGTGTCTTGTTTGTATCTGACACACACATAGGATATCTCTTTCTTCAATTCTGTCTGCCAATCAGTTGAAATGATTTGTTGCATAGTAGAAGATTCAGAAGAAATATTCTCAATACAGACAGATACAGAACTCGAAGTTAATATAAATATGAAGCTTCTAAGAGGTTAGTAATCCAAATGTGAAATATTGTAATCAATGAACAAAATGAAGAATGTTTGGCTTTCGTATTTTAAAAACTATGTTTTTATAAAATATTTTTCTCTTTTTACCTCCTCCAACTTCCCTAAGAGTTAACCCCACCTTTCTACTCACACAATCTTTTTTTCTATAAAAGAAAGAATCACACACAAAAACACCCAGCGATAAAAAACCCTAAAATATACAAGCAAAATACAAACCACGTCCTCAAAAAGTAAGACAAAAAATCTGCAAAAATAAAATGAGTTCATTTGATGTTGGTCAACTCCCGCTGGGTACTGGACTTGTCCTGAAGTGTAGATAATATGTACAGTGAGAATCTGTTTGAGAAACTAATTTTTCCTTTGCTAGCAGGTGTCAATTTCAGATAGCTTCTTGGTCAAAGAAGGAGCTTGTGCCCCCGTTCTTCTCTCAGTACTGAAATCCCACCTGGTTGGAACCAGTGCAGGCCATGTTTGTGCAGCCACAGTCTCTGTAAGTTAGTATTCCAACAGTCCTACCAAGTCTGGAAGACATGGTTTCCTCAGAGTCTCCCACCACCTTTGGCTTTTTTTTTGCCCTATTTTCCTCACAGATGCAAGAGCCTTGAGGAGATAGAGACATCCCATTTAGAGTTGAGCTTTTCAAGTCTTTCACTTTCTGATCATTTCCACTACTTCCATTGGGAAGAGTAAAAGGGAATAGATTTTTATGACTTTATGATTATGGAACAGCAAATGTCTGTTGCTGTCAAATATAGAAAACCATAAAGCAAATAGAAATAACAAATGTAGATAAATACAAGACTTATTGGTCTTTATCATAAACCCCTTCATTTATAAATGTCTATATACAAATGAGATCATGATAGCAAGGATAGCTCTCTATAGACAAATCGTGGTTAATAATAAAACAGATTTCTCAAAGATAACCAAGATGATTTCATCACCTGAAATGCACAGAGTGGATAATATGATCTTTATATTACATGTCCACCCATACTAATCCATTTTGCATTTTTCAATATTTATAGATACAAACTAAGATGTCATATCAATGGGATTCGTATCGAGACACAGAACTCTTTGCATTTCAAATACTCCTAGTACACATAGAATGAAGCTACTGTTTTTCTGTGTTGCTAATATTTTTCTGCTTGACAAAAAATGTTGTAGGGTAGATTTTTCCAGTGGCCAACAAACTTTCTCATGTGGAAGCACCCAGTTTTCACACTTGCATAGAAGGTATATTCAACTTATGGAATGATCATTTCTCTTGAGACTTCTGGTGGGTTGAGATGTAATAGAACAAATTGAAAGGTGGGTGTTAATGGCTGATGGGAAAAATAGAAATAAAGAAAATCTGCAAGAAAGATAATAATATTTTAAAAAGTACAAAAGCCTATAGGAACAATAATCTAATGGGAATGGGATGGTTTATTTGGTGTACTCTTCTAGCCTGGATATGACTGGCACAAGTAGATGACTGCACAGAGGAAATTCCCATAACGCACCTGTCCACTATTTTGTGCTTTTGTTCACTTAGATTTTTGTTCTTCTACCCAGGACTCCAAATCTATTGGATTTCAGAGCATGGCTGAATGGCCGACACTACAGCTGCTCACAAACCTCTTCTCTTCAACTATCTTTAATCCTGAGAGGCCACATGAGAACACAAAAGGAAACAGGGATAGCGGGAAAGGAGGAGGTTCCTTTTCTAAACATGTAAAGAAGGTTCCCAGCAAGCTTTGATTGTCCTCACTATCTACCATCCTGGTTTTAATTTCTAGAACATGAGCAAAATAGTGGTCCCAATCATTACGCTCTAGGAAATATGGACATAAAAATAAAATAACAACAATGAGAAGGAAGATCCTATGTCCTTTCCAAGGATTTGGGTTCTAGCAGAGTTTATGCCATCTAAGAATTTTTATTTTACATATTTCAAAAATGTTATTTTTCAAGTGATATATTTCAATTATGGAATGATTAAAGATAATGCTGACAGAAGAGTCCAGACTTCAGAGCAAATAAATTAATTTATTCAGAAACTGGCATTTCCCCCTCATTTGCATATTACCATTGTATATTTCTTCTGTGCCTGTGAAGAGGGCTGCATCACAGGTTACAAGGAGAGTTAGAGTCCAAATTCCAAGAAAATAAAATCCATCTTCATGATAATCCAAACTCTTTAGTTTATATTAGGAACAACTGCAAATTGTGAGATGATTTCAGCTGATCAGCACACAGTTGTCAGTCACTCCTTGGGCTTAAAGAGAATGGATGGGCATTGCAGTTCAGCTTGCTCTTCCCTTGTTCAATTGCCAGGGTGAAGTAGAAATTGTGGTCAGGACTAGCAGCAAGAAGAGTAGCATTTTCTGTAGCTACAGCAGCCAGAACCATATCCCGAGCCATATCCACAGCCAGAGCCAGAGCCATACCTGGAACCAGATCCACAGCCAAAACCACAGCCATACCTGGAACCATATCCACAGCCATAGCCAGAGCCGTATCCACAGCCATAGCCTGAACCATAGCCACAGCCATAGCCATATC